>QNUK01000074.1:1372500-2000000 GCA_013621035.1 Clarias magur | reverse complement strand
TTGGCCCTCAATGCGTGTCGAATTTGGAGGACTGACACGATGAAATATCGTAAATGAAATGAAGAATAAAACTCCCTGTCACATCTGAAAAATCAGATATAAGTTTATCTGAGCTATTTGCTATTAAACTCAGATTAAACGCATCATTTACAGCAAACCCCCGGGCCGAGATCCAGATCGGCCTCCCAGAGCTACAATGTTTACTTCAGCTTCAATCATACGGTGAAAAAAAAAAAAAGAGAGAGAGAGAGAACAGACAGTCGCATGAGCCGAGCTTCAATCAAAATCCAGGACGTGAAGTCAAAAACTAATGATGTGTGGAAATTCCAGCTCTAGCAGATCCTGAATCCACACTAAACTACTAAATATACAACAGTTAGTTCTGTCCGAACAATCTAATAATCTGATTGGACGAGAGGCACCCGGTAACACCAAGGGGACGATTTACTATATCCGTCACTCCGCATCCGAGAAACTTAATTACACCAAGTGAATTGAATTTACATTAAGTCTGTACAGTCCGCAGCTCCCCGTCACACGGGTCAAAGAAGCACTTTCAGAAAGAAATATTTCTGAAGAAGTCTGATAACATTACGTCATCTTAAACGACACGCCGTCTCCTTAGCGACTGTCTCCAAGTCTTTCTGAATCGCCCCTGAACCGGCCGTCTGGTTCTGTTCACGGCTAACATACAGTACAGTAACAAAGCTTTTAACCAAACCCCCAGCTTTGTTACTGTACTGTATGTTAGCCGTATGTTAACCAAAGCTCTCTAACCCCTGATCAAGGGCACTAATTAGTGTGTGGAACAAGGGATTGTACACCATACGTATTGTGTGTGTGTGTGTGTGTGTGTGTGTGTGCCCTCAGAGAACAATAAAAGAATAAGATTGTTCCTGGTGGTAGTGGACTGACTTTGTTCAGGACAGCATCAGTGTCCGCACTGTGGACAATCAGAACACAAAAGAGACAGGAACGATCCGAGTGACCTCCTGAAAGCGATCAGAACGCGAGAGCTGAGAGAGAGAGAGAGAGAGAGAGAGAGAGAGAGAAAAAACAAGAGAGACAGTACCCAAGAGAGACAGAGATAAAAAAAAAATGTTAGGGAAAATGTATGAGAGAAAAAAGTAAGACAGGAAACAAGAAAAAGAGAGAGAAAGAGAGAAAACAAGAGAGAGACCACATGTGAGAGAGAGAGAGAGAGAGAGAGAGAGAGAGAGAGAAAAGAGGGAGAAAAGAGGGAGAAAGAGAGAAAAAAGATGGGGGGGAGAGAGATAGAAAAGAGAGAAAGAGAAAAGAGATAGAAAAGAGAGAGAAAAGAGGGAGAAAAAAGAGGGAGAAAGAGAAAGAGAGGAAAGAGGGAGAAAGAGAGAAAAAAGATGGGGGGAGAGAGAGAAAAGAGAGAAAAAAGGAGAGAGAAAGAGAAAAAGAGAGAGAAAAGAGGGAGAAAGAGAAAAAGAAAAAAGGGAGAAAGAGAGAAAAAAGATGGGGGGGAGAGAGAGAGAAAAGAGAGAGAAAAGAGGGAGAAAGAGAAAGAGAGGGAGAAAGAGAGAAAAAAGATGGGGGGAGAGAGAGAAAAGAGAGAAAAAAAGAGAGAGAAAGAGAAAAAGAGAGAGAAAAGAGGGAGAAAGAGAAAAAGAGGGAGAAAGAGAGAAAAAAGATGGGGGGGAGAGAGAGAGAAAAGAGAGAAAGAGAAAAGAGATAGAAAAGAGAGAGAAAAGAGGGAGAAAAAAGAGGGAGAAAGAGAAAGAGAGGAAAGAGGGAGAAAGAGAGAAAAAAGATGGGGGGAGAGAGAGAAAAGAGAGAAAAAAGGAGAGAGAAAGAGAAAAAGAGAGAGAAAAGAGGGAGAAAGAGAAAAAGAGGGAGAAAAAAGGGAGAAAGAGAGAAAAAAGATGGGGGGGAGAGAGAGAGAAAAGAGAGAGAAAAGAGGGAGAAAGAGAAAGAGAGGGAGAAAGAGAGAAAAAAGATGGGGGGAGAGAGAGAAAAGAGAGAAAAAAAGAGAGAGAAAGAGAAAAAGAGAGAGAAAAGAGGGAGAAAGAGAAAAAGAGGGAGAAAGAGAGAAAAAAGATGGGGGGGAGAGAGAGAGAAAAGAGAGAAAGAGAAAAGAGATAGAAAAGAGAGAGAAAAGAGGGAGAAAAAAGAGGGAGAAAGAGAAAGAGAGGAAAGAGGGAGAAAGAGAGAAAAAAGATGGGGGGAGAGAGAAAAGAGAGAAAAAAAGAGAGAGAAAGAGAAAAAGAGAGAGAAAAGAGGGAGAAAAAAGAGAAAGAGAAAAAAGATGGGGGAGAGAAAGAGAAAAGAGAGAGAAAAGAGAGAAAGAGAGAAAAAAGAGAAAGAGAAAAAGAGAGAGAAAAGAGGGAGCAAAAAAAGAGGGAGAAAAAAGAGGGAGAAAGAGAAAAAAGATGGGGGAGAGAAAGAGAAAAGAGAGAAAAAAAGAGAGAGAAAGAGAAAAGAGGGAGAAAGAGAGAAAAAAGATGGGGGAGAGAAAGAGAAAAGAGAGAAAAAAAGAGAGAGAAAGAGAAAAGAGGGACAAAGAGAGAAAAAAGATGGGGGGAGAAAGAGAAAAGAGAGAGAAAAGAGAAAAAGAGGAAGAGAGACTTTATTCCTATACTGAAGCTGTAATATTCAATACCCATGTGAGGACCAAGTGATTGTACTCCCTACATCATGCACTAGCTTTCCATTCAACATTATTTGGGATTCAACCTCAGAACCCGGAAATTATATTTCCAGAGTTTATATTCCAAATTGGAAAAAGTGGAAATAAAAAATAAATCTGGTACGTTTCTCAGGACTGTCCATCACCTCCATGGATTATTCTCCTCACTCGCGCACACACGCGCACACAGTACCGGTAAGTCTACAGTACCGTCAGTCTCCAGCTCCACCAGTCGGGGTTCGTTTGTTCCTCCGGTAGTGGAAGGATATGTGTGGGCGGAGCAAAATAACCGGTCAAATAATCAAACAAAAGCATAATATGTTCATAATAAATGATAAATATCACACGAGATCTAGTGCTGTTGCGCTGAATATCAGTGCGCTATAATGGTCTAAGCGTATTTGTATAACACAAGTCGTGTGTCTGTTAAAATCACAAGTCCACTTTGTTGTGGTTACCAGCTGTTCACTGATGGAGACTCGCGTACAAAACTGTTCACGTGACTGTAGTTACAAGCCATCACAATAAAACGGTTTCTATCAAGCACCGTCCAAAACACATCTTCATGAATATCACATGGAACGGTCTTCAGTTAGAACATCACGTCAGCAGATCACACGGAGCCATTTCCCCCACGACTGGAATTCCAACCATCCGGGGCATCCGGGTGGATCAGGCAGGTCTGGAGGGCAGAAGGGGTCAGGATCACTGCATGGTATCTCAGGAGCTCCATGTGTAGCTCGCCTTTCAATAAGCATGAACAACCTCCTTCATGTCTCTGTACATCTTAAATTACACTGAAGTGCGGACTGAGTGACCAACAGTAAAATACACATTGCTATCGGACAAACACAGATACAAGTTGATTGTATAGATTGCTAGATTTAGCTTTCATAGAGTTACTAATGCCCCTAGTGGTAGGCGGTGGTAGTGGTAGGAATCAGGCTCATAGGAGGAGCAAAATGAACGGCAATTTATTAGTAGCAGGGTTGCCAAAACAGGCTAGTATAAAATCAGCTGGCGAGAACTGAAAAGTACTATATCTATACCATTTGTAAGTGCCGTGTTCAAGTCAAACCTGGACTTCTGTCAATTTTCAAGAATTAGTTGTTCCAGTGGAAAAAAAAAATTTTCTGTGGAACGGCTGCAGTGGGCCCCCCGAAACGCCTTGCTCAGGACGAACAGCCTTCTTTAAACTCGTTTGCACCAAACAGATGGTTTACTGCAGCTAAGAGTCTCATCACCGTAAAGTCAGAAGTGGTTATACGCCTTCATTCATGAGAAAGTTCATCCCAAGTCCCGGTTTGACTTGAACGTCTTTGAACACATTTGAAAAGAGTGATCGTAACCAGGATTATTTCGGTACACTAGAAATTCCCTCGCACCACAGACGCCTTGTTTCCCGCCAAGCAATTGTTTCAGATCTTGTGTACATTTTCGCTGAAACCTGGCAACCCTATCTGCTGTACTCAACATATACTGTATAAAAATTGTTTTTTTTTTAAAGTAGGTATCACAATGTGATAGATTTCATTAAACTTAGTCTATAAGTTAAGATGAGTGTGATTACTTCCCGACTTGTCTAATACTGTTCTGAACATCGCCTTGCCTCAGCAAAAAAAAAAAAGCCCCAGTCACAAGGTGCTGCGTGAGCCTGTGACATCTCGAACGGTGAGATTAAACCGTCTGTGTCCTCATAAAAAAATAAAATAACATAAGATAAGATAAAATAAAAGGCAGATGGTTGTGCAGTCAGTGCTTTTCCTTGGCAGGTTTCACCGAATCAGCGAGTAGTTCTGTTTACGGCAGACAAACAAGTGCAAGTGTGTGTGTGTGTGTGTGTGTGTGTGTGTGTGTGTGTGTGTGTGCGTGCGTGCAAGCTCCTCGGTGTATCCATTAACTTAGAAAACTGTGTTGTAGTGACATTTTGATAATACGCACGGAGTAGACGGCAGAGACGACGGTGTCAGCACGTTTGTGTAACGGCACACGGAAAAGTAAAAACACACATGAATTATGCATGACATCGTCAACCAATCAATATGGCAGGGTGGAGATGGAACAATGAGAAGCTGAGAGAGAGAGAGAGAGAGAGAGAGAGAGAGAGAGAGAAAGGGAACCGACCAGTGGGGTCCAGCCAGCGTGGTCCTTCAAGTTGGGGTCGGCTCCTTGCTCCAGAAGAGCTTTGGTCGTCTCCACGTCACCCTTTTAACATCATAAATGAATTAATTGGGATAATTTACATACAAAACACAATTTTCCTCCTAGTTCATGTCAAACTACAAGGTCTAGTGCACACCAAAAGTATGAAAGTTTTAAACCGCAGACCTTAATCGCGGCGAGGTGCAGCGGCGTCTCTCCTTTATGGTTCCTCTTCATGTACGCCGGGGTTGTCTGGCTCCTCCCAGTGGCAGGAGAGCTCCCTGGGCTTCCCTTGTCTTTCCTTTCCTCTACAGATCTTCTGCTGGAGACGTCCGGGGACTGACACGAGCTCCTTTTTCTCACCTTCCGGCCTGGAGACAATCTGGGACGCTTCGGGGTGCTCTGTGGGCTTCCGTCACTTTGTGGCGTGGAACTTTTCGGTGAAGAACGAAGATGATCTTGATCGGGTGTCTTCTCAACGCCATCCTTCAGGATGCTCCTCGTCCTGGTTGGACTGAGGACTCGTTCCTCTGACTGAGGAACCTCCTCTTTCTGATCGGCGGTGCCGCTCGGACAACGGAACGACACCCTTTTCCCGCTCCTCATCTCGTTCTGCTTCACCGGATCGTCCTCGTGCTCCATTTGATCATTCTTCCCGAACCCCCATTGCTGGTTCACGGCCTCCAGCCTCATCTTCTTTTGCTTACTCGCAATCCTGGAGCTTTGGACCTGCTTCCTGACGACTCGCTTCCGTTTGGTCTTCTTCCTCTTCCGTTCTGTGCCTCTGCTCGGCCTGGGAGGTGTGGAGGAGCCCGAGTCCTGGGAGGACGAGGTGAAGTTGAAGACGGACAGCACGTTGGAGTCAGCGCATGGTCGCGTCGGCGGATCCGAGTCCAACGGGTTGTCCACTCGACAGCGCACTTTACGGCTTTTCGGGCTGTACCAGATCTTGTAGTTCTTCTTCTTGGCGGGGACCGGCGGGTCGGTCGAGGCCACCGAAGAATCGGCAGGAGGCGCTGAAAATGACGTCAATCGATCGGTTAGAAGATGATGTTCTTAGAAGACGTCTCCAGTGTCAGAGGTTAATGCTGGAAATTTAAGCTCAACCCTTTCATGTACGACATCTGCAACCGTGGATGTTTTGTTTTTTGTTTTTGTGTTTTTTTAAAGAAACCACCATAAAATCACTTTACACCCATGAGCATGTGATTAATCATTTTGTGCTCAGTGTTTTAGATACATCTTATTTTCGTGTAAAAAAATCTAAATAAAAACATGGCGGTATTATCACAGATTAACCGTGTTACATAAAGAATTAGAGAAGAGAAGAGTATAATGAACATTATAGCTAATTTCTAGCTCTTAAACATGCTGGCTGGGTTTAATTCACTGTCCTGTCCGTCTCTGAGCAGAGCTACGAGCTAAAGACCACCGTGACTAATTGCATCATATAATTATAGTCATTAGCAGAGCTGAATTTCAGCCAGATATTGGCTTTTTTTCCCCCTCACTGCTTAATATTTATGAGTTAATATTCAGCAGGAGCGTTGAGGCCGGGACAGATGGAGGAGTTAACGTTCCCTTAGATTGTTGATTCTAAAAAAAAAAAATTTTTTTAATGGCCGCATTATTTTAGCAAGCTGCTCTGCTCAGTGCTGTGTGGTGTATGATGTGTGACGTATAGTAGGTGTGTGTGATGCATGCTTTACCTGAGCGCTCGGAGGGACAGATTACAGACTCCAGCTGCAGGAAGAGCTGCGTTATGTTACTGATCTGTCTGTTGATTTGGATGTCTTTCACCCAGGAGGGACGGAGACACACACTGCAGCCGTCGCCCACACTGGGGGCTGCACACGACCTGGAGCAACACACAAACACACACACGCATATATAATTGCAACATGGTTTATTGTAACACTGTGCGTAATTGGTTGCTTTTAATAAAGCTATGTGATTTTATCAATTGTGCAATTTAATCGATTTTTTGTGATTCGCACATTTCAAATTGTTTAGCTTAACCTGTCAATCGTTGAATGCTCCAAAATTGACAAATTCATGAAAAACGCAGCACAGTGTTTGCAGAAAATAGGACGCGCATCCA
This sequence comes from Clarias magur, assembly GCA_013621035.1. Classification (NCBI taxonomy): domain Eukaryota; kingdom Metazoa; phylum Chordata; class Actinopteri; order Siluriformes; family Clariidae; genus Clarias; species Clarias magur. The sequence continues at coordinate 1,993,101 of QNUK01000074.1, read as the reverse complement.
TCTTCTGCAATTACGAGATTATTGCTTCTTATTTTCCTTTTGAGTTTAGGGACGGCCGCAACACAGAAGGGCATTATATAGCACAGGGGCCAAAAATACTAGTAGTGTTGTGTTACTTATCAGAAGGTTATGATTTTAAATTCCTGCACTGGCGGATCCTCGAGCAAGACTCTTATTACTCAAGGGCTGTATTCTCAACTTTACATCAGTAGGCCAGACAGACAGAAAGTACAACAAAGCAAGTTAAACAAAGATAGAACAGAGGGGAGTAATTCAGGCAAACTGTAAGACAGAATGAGACGGACAGACAGACTGTAGGACAGTAAGTCAGACAGACAGTGAAACAGGCAATAAAAGAGGCAGTAAAAGAGGCAGTCAGGCAGACAGACATGATGTCATACAGAGTACAGTAAGTCAGTCTGACAGAAACAGAAATAGAAAGTCAGTCAGACAGAAAAAGATGGACAGTCAGTGAGACAGACCGAAAGACAGACAGACCGACACAGAGATAGGAAGTCAGACAGTAAGTTAGTGAGATTAACTGCCTTTTTTAATGTTAGACAGACAGACAGACGGACAGAAAAAGAGGCAGTTAAAGAGGCAGTAAGACAGAAAAAATCTGACATAAAGTCAGTCTGAGTGAGACAGAAAGACAGTAGGACAGAGATAGTAATTTAGACACCATGTCAATGAGACAGTAAGTGAGACAGACAATAAAAGATGCAATAAAAGAGGCAGTAAAAAAGGCAGTAAAACAGACAGAGACCAACAAACAAAAAGTCATGCAGACAGACCAACACTATGTCAGACAGTAAGTCAATCAGACAGACAGACAGACAGAGAGACAGTAAATCGGACTAACAAACAGTCAGACAAAAAAGACAGAGAAATTAAGTCAGACAGTATGTCAGTGATACACAGTAAGACAAACAGAGAAACCGACAGCAAGTTAGACAGACACAGAGACAGGAAGTCAGACTGTAAGTCAGTGAGACAGACAAACACCAAGTCAGACATACATATTGTAAGTTGAGGTCAGACAGACAGATAGAGACAGACAGACAATCAGACAGACAGAAAGAAAGACTATTACTGTCTAATAGTAAGTCAGACAGTAGTAAAATCAGAGACAGAAACTAAGTCAAACAGTAAGCCAGAGAGATACTGACAGTCAGTAAGACAGGCAGTAAGTAAAACAGGCATCAAATCAGACAGTAAGTTAATCAGACATACAGACAGACAGTAAGTCAGAGACAGACAAAAAGATAGAGGCAAACAGACAGGAGGTCAGATAGACAGACAGACGGTAAGTCAGACAGACAGACAGACGGTAAGTCAGACAGACAGACAGACGGTAAGTCAGACAGACAGACAGACGGTAAGTCAGACAGACAGACAGACGGTAAGTCAGACAGACAGACAGACGGTAAGTCAGACAGACAGACAGACGGCGAGTCAGACAGACGGCGAGTCAGACAGACGGCGAGTCAGACAGACGGCGAGTCAGACAGACGGCGAGTCAGACAGATGGCGAGTCAGACAGGCGACAGATGGCGAGTCAGACAGGCGACAGATGGCGAGTCAGACAGGCGACAGATGGCGAGTCAGACAGGCGACAGATGGCGAGTCAGACAGGCGACAGATGGCGAGTCAGACAGGCGACAGATGGCGAGTCAGACAGGCGACAGATGGCGAGTCAGACAGGGACAGATGGCGAGTCAGACAGGCGACAGATGGCGAGTCAGACAGGCGACAGATGGCGAGTCAGACAGGCGACAGATGGCGAGTCAGACAGGCGACAGATGGCGAGTCAGACAGGCGACAGATGGCGAGTCAGACAGGCGACAGATGGCGAGTCAGACAGGCGACAGATGGCGAGTCAGACAGGCGACAGATGGCGAGTCAGACAGGCGACAGATGGCGAGTCAGACAGGCGACAGATGGCGAGTCAGACAGGCGACAGATGGCGAGTCAGACAGGCGACAGATGGCGAGTCAGACAGGCGACAGATGGCGAGTCAGACAGACGACAGATGGCGAGTCAGACAGACGACAGATGGCGAGTCAGACAGACGACGAGTCAGACAGACGACAAATGGCGAGTCAGACAGACAACTAGTCAGACAGACAGACATACAGACAAACAAACCGTCTGTCTGTCTCTGACTTACCGTCTGTCTGTCTGTTAGTCAGTCAGACAGACGGCAAGTCAGTCAGACAGACGGCAAGTCAGTCAGACAGACGGCAAGTCAGTCAGACAGACGGCAAGTCAGTCAGACAGACGGCAAGTCAGTCAGACAGACAGACAGACGGCAAGTCGGTAAGTCAGACAGACAGACAGATAGACGGTAAGTCAGACAGAGAGATGGTAAGTCAGTTAGACAGACAGACAGACAGACGGTAAGTCAGTTAGACAGACAGACAGACGGTAAGTCAGACAGACAGACAGACGATAAGTCACACAGACGGTAAGTCAGACAGACAGACAGACGGTAAGTCAGACAGACAGACTCCTCCTGGGAGAGACATTTATACCTCTCTGACAGATGAACCAATTACCTGCACAGCAGATGCTCACAGGCTCCCAGACACACAGGCTCACTCAGGATGTTTGAACTACAGGAAATAAAATGAAAGCACAAGTAAGACAAAAAATACATTATTTCATATTTCAAAAAATATATAAATATATATATATGATTTCATACTTCAGAGGACAGAAGTACAATTTTGCTCGTCAACAAAAGTAAACGGGATGTGTAGAAGAAGAAGAAAATTAAGGTGAAATGGCAAGTTTTCAACTCAAACGTTTTTAAGATTCTAATTAGGAGATCAAACATTTGAAGGGATCCGAGATCTGCTTTATGAACATTATTATGAATCTGCTTCATGCTTTATAAACATTACATTATGAATAAACTTTATAATAGTGCTAAACCCAAAATACAGAACTATACCCCGACTTTGTGCCCTACAGACAGGGTAGCGGTAATGCGATCATACCCTATTAAGTGCACTTGTGAAGTGAACATGGAGGAATTTAGGACAGAGCCTGTGTTTGTGTCTGTTTTTATCTAAGAAAACTTACCATTTAGAGCATAAAAGTAGCTTTCGGAATTGCGCCATGGCCTCTCGAGTTTTAACCCACCTCGCTGTATCTGAGTCTGCTTTGGGATCGGACGCCATGATGGATTTAAAATATAAAACTAAAACTAAAACGATTTGTTTTCACCCGCAAGCGCCTACAGCTGCTTCCGGGTTTGCAGCTCCCGCCAGTATCTAAGCGGAAAAGGCGGAGTTTAAACCCGCGCATCTGATTGGTTTACAGTTTCTAGGCCCTTAGCTGATTGGTTGATACAGGCAGCGCTAAGCGACCATGAACGGCCGAAGTAGAGTATTGGTGCTGATTTTATTTGAGTTTTTTTTTACGTTATACATATAATACAGAGAATGTGTGTGTGTCAAAGATGCTACTTTTGAAGTTAATCTTATGTACCTAAAAATCTCAAGTTGCTAACTCTAGTTGTTTCTGAGTGATGCTTTTTATGTGCCCTAAAATGTTCATTTTTCAGTGTTATACTGTCTCGCTTCAAACAATAATCATTTAAAATGCTAATTAATCATATGTAATCAATCATATAATCATATGATATCATATGTCACGTTTATGTGAGATGTTTTTTGGTAAAACTCAAAAACATGTAGTGTCCGTAACCATGTCAAGTACATCTTAACAATTTAGCATTTTAGAATTATGCGGTTTCTCGGGTTTATGTCTATCCATGTGAAATTTAAATTGGTGTTACATGATCCTATCTAAAAATTCACTTTTTCACCTAGGTGAGACACTTTTTAGCACCGATACTATGTTTTGGCCGAAAGCAAGTAAAAGAAACACAAATTTGTGTTTGTGTGAGATTTGACGTGTTGAGAAGATCAGACAAGTTCAGGGAAGCACTGATGAAGGTTGGACAGGACTGGACCCCATTCAAATTCAAAACTCTGATAAGCTAAAAATGCCCCAGCACCCACTTACCTCTCAATTCCAATCACACACTGCTCTGGCACCTAGGTGGTGGAATGAACTTCCTCTAGATGTCCAGACTGCCAAGTCTCTGCCAATCTTTAAACAACGATTAAGACCTATCTGTTCCTTCAATATTTTGATTAACCCAGAAATTTATCGTCTATACCGTTTGTCCTATTCAGGGTCACTGGGGGGTCTGGAGACTTTGAACAAGATGCAGAATACATCGTGGACAGGGTGCCAGTCCTTCACAGGGCGTGTGCAAACAACATATTCTGCATGTATTTGGACTGTGGGAGGAAAACGGAGTACCTGTAGGTAACCCACCAAGCACTGGGAGAACATGCAAACTCTATGCACACAGACTCAAGGCGGAAAGCGAACCCTTGACCCTAAAGGTGCGAAGCTACGGTGCTAACTAATATGCCACCACAGATAATAAAAAAGTTGATAAATCCAAATCTACAAACATAATTGCATTAGCATGTGTAGAGTCTGGTCACCTGGTCTGTCCGCTGTGCTTCTAAAAGCTTAGACCAGGAGAGACTGAGTATAACACACTGTGCATCAGAAGCATCTCTATTTATTAACAGTTTTTACATGTTTGACAAAACACCTGGTGTGATGTAAATTTTTTGCAAACATACGAACATAAACCACTTTAACATGTGCTGGTGAAAATCTGTAGAAAAGAGAGAGAGAGAGAGAGAACTTGGAACATTAATAGCAGATCCAAGATGGAGAGAGTAGAGTTAACACATTTTATATAAAAAAAATAAAAAAACTCTAACAAGTAGAGTCTCTTATATATCATCTAAAAACCATCCCATAAATCAAATTGAAAAACTTTATAAAATATTCATATGTTATTATTCTCAAGGCTTCAGTATTGGATTTATTTTTTAAAGTGCGTGTCAGATGAGTTGGGCGTCTTTTGACAGACTCCTGACAAATCTCTATCTTACGCACAACTCATCTATACATCATTTTTAGCGCAGGAGCTCCAAAACGTCATCTCATCAAAATAAAGTTCATGAACAGCACTGATACATGGATCGAGATCAGATCAAATGAGAACGAGAGTGAGTGAACGCACATACATTTCAATTCAGGATTGAAGAACTTTATTATTGTTTATAAATAATAAAATGCTACAAATAAATTGTAGACGTTCCCTTTGTCTCTGATGCGGCAGTAGTGATGGGAAAACAGATCGCGAGACTGACCGCAGCAGTGATGTGGTTACTTTACTGAACCTCAGTGGTGAGTAAAGTAACCACATCTCTCAGCTGGCTTGGGATCAATTAGGGTTCCCCTAGGATGAGCTGGATTTTTTTTTAATTGTGCGCTGCTTTGGAAATGTAAAAAATGTCAGTGGGTGGAGGAAAAGCTACTATATGGCCTATCATGGGATCATACTGAGTAAATTTTCCCAAAATAAATAAATAAATAAATAAATAAAAGTGGTGGACAAACGGCAATCAGATGATTTATATTATAACTCTCCTTGCATTTATTTCCATGATTTCTGACACTGCTGCATTTACCAGGTTGAATAAAATCCCATTAAATCCGCTCACTTAGATAATGGACCTGCACAATTCCCTCGTTAGTGTTTTATCACTGGTAATGGAAAAGCTGAGAGATTTTAATATTTCACAAATAATTAAAATCTTTGGATTTGAATCCTAGTCACAGATACATGCCTCCTGTATTTATAAAATTCTCAGAACAAGACAAGCGAACAAATGACAATGTGTGGCATCATCATCATCTTCATCATCATCATTAGCTTTGCACTGAAAGTTCAGAAATAATTTATCGATTATTACTTTATTTGTGTGTGTGTGTGTGTGTGTGTGTGTGTGTGTGTGTGTGTGTGTGTGTGTGTGTGTGTGTGTGTGTGTGTGTGTGTGTGTTAGCATGGTAATTCAGTAGGTTTTAGGTGACTGATTCAAAATTGCCTTTAGTCAAATCGTATCTATGTGGCAGATGTACAGAAAATGAGACCCTTTTAAACCCAGACTAATGGCAGGATTTATGGGGTACCACAGGGGAGTATCCTCAGACTCCTATTTTTTTTAACTGCGTGTGGATTTAACTGCTTGGGCATGCTATATTTCTTATACCTTAACATGTCTCATTAAAATGAAACAGATCTGCATAGACGCAGTTGCAGCAGCTGAACATGTCGGACTATAAAGACGATTCTGAGTCATAGACGAGACGTTTCAAATAATAACACATAAAATGAGAGGTGTAATGTCTGCTGGAACTTGGAATGCTTTGGAGTGATCATTGATCCAAATGCAGAACATATTTTACGGTCGCCTGTCAATCAGAATATTGGCTATCTGACACACAGCATCCCGACTGTGATATGTCAAGACCAGTGACTGTACTGTATACAAGATTGGATGATATTTAAAAGCGAAGACAAAGTATCTCCTCCGCCCTCTAGTGGCTGTCTATGGTACAATTTTAACCCCACCCATTCCTGTGTTAGTGAACAAGGTAATCAACTCAACATATTAATTTTAAGAATAGTTTGGCCTTTTTACAAGTTCGTTTGATCCAAAAAAAAAAGTCATAATCCTTTTATTTATGTAAAATACTTTTTATAGTAGGTTTTAAATAATAAATAAAATTGAGTGGTTGGTGAGTTTTAACCGTGACGGTTACAAATTTGTACACTCTTTTTCAGCTTACCAAGGTGCTTGACAGATCTCTAGTAAAGCAACATCATGTTTTAAAATGTTTTAACAGACTTTTAAAAATGTATTCTCATGTCATGTGCAGTGCTGGATCCTATCCCAGTTTACTCCACCTTGCACACCCTGAATGGGGTTCCAACCCATGGCAGAACACAAACATTTACAAACTCTTACAAACCCCATCATGCACTACATCTTGAAGTCATGTCTTTGGACTATTGGAGGAAACTAAAGTACACTGAAGAAACCTGCCAAGGACAGAGGATGTCCAGACAAACTCTATGCACACAGACCCAACAGACTGTGCTGCTGGAAACACGATTATTCCTGTGGAAATGGTACAACTACAATTTACCACTTTAGATATTAATGAATGCTGTATTTCTTACTTTGACATAGCCAATCTTAAATTGCACTTCAGCTAATATTTTAAGATGAACAAGCTGAGTGCGTATCAGTGAAAAATTTCATGTGCATGTGGCCCCCGAGTGGCGCAGCGGTAATAAGCTCACCCTATCAGGCGGAGATCGCAAGCTTGAATCCCAGGTGATGCAGCTGGTGGCCTAGGGGTGATTGGCTCAGGGAAGGAATGGGAAAAACGTAGTGCTCTCACATCAATCACGGTTCGACAGCCAACCACGGGTGTCTGTGCGCTCTCGTAAGGAGTGGATAATGCTGTGCATGTTCAGTTGTGGAATTTAGATTGTCGCATGTGTGCAGCGTGCAGTACAAGCCGAGGATGTCCAAAAGCGAGCATGAACGAAGCTGGTATTGCTAAGAAGCACCAAGCAATAACGATTGAGACACAAATAAAAATAATTGAGCGAGGTGAAAAGATGGCAAAAATTGCTTCTTCTTCTAACATGAATTGTTCAACCATTGGCACGATTCTAAAGAAGACTGTACTGTAATATACTGTGTATAGCCAATTGTGTTAGTAGCCTAGTACCTAAACAACGTTTGTTGGACTTACAAACAAATTTAACTTACGAACAAGCTCTCAGAACAGAACTTGTTCATAAGTTGGGGACGTAAAAATTCTGCTGTCACATTTATGATAATCGTTTATGATATTTGTTTTTGCTACAATTTTCAATGAGACCCCCTTGCGTGCCATCCAGAAAGGCTCTGGTTTAACGCAACATTTTTTTATGTTGCACACTGCACACAATAAGACAAGCACTCGACATTTGCATTTGAAGAATTGCTTTAATGCAAAAATAAGTTTGGTACATTTAAAATAAAAAAATAATAAAAAAAGAAAAGGCAAAAAGGAAGAAAGAAAGAAGCCGTGCCTTTGGGCGCTCTGAAGAAAGAGCTGATGAAATATTCAGTACGTGAGAGACGAGCCTTGAGAGGAAATATTAATGAGAGTGAAGATGTGCAGACATTGAAGAATCATTTATATCTCGGAGCCAAAACGGTCTTGTGATTTATACCGAGCCCAGAAGTGGGCCTGTGCTGCGGCGACGCTGCCAGCAGTTTAAAAGGATGAGAGGCTCGCCGTGCATACATATTATACACAGAGCTGAGGAACAACGTCACCCTGCGCAAATCCTTATAGCATTTACATCCAAAAAAAAAAAAAAAAAAAAAGATGAGCAACAGAAGTAAACATTAGTGCTAAATATAGCACCTCATAAAGATATACAGTATGCAGCATTGGGCTTTATAAATAAGTGTGCAAATATTCCGGGCAGGAAACACCAGCGCAACAGCACCGAAGGCCATACTATATAATAAGATATAAACATAATGCATTCGTACAGTAGCGCATTATTCACACTGCTTTAAAAAGTATACATTCTTATTTATTTATTTATTTATTTATTTTTACGAGCAGTAGTATTTATGTACGCAAATAGGGTGTTAGTTGTTCTTTATACCACATACGATGTCTGCTAGTTTTTGCGATTAAGTTGATTGTTTAATATTGTTTGTTTATTTTTGTTTTTTCAAATGTCATATTTATGAATGTCATGGCACTTTTAAAATGTAGTACAAATATCTTTTGACTTAGTTACACAGTTAAAGACATCCATGTGTGTTACACACTTATTTAAGTAGTAAGCAGTGTTCATAACATGTTCTCACTGATATTAATGAAAGCATAATATAGAATTTATACTCAGTATATAAAGTATAATTTGTATGTAACTGAAATCTGATAGAAATCTATAAAAGTTTTTTTTTCCATATGTTTGCGATTAAAATGTCATAATTCATTTACAGCTGAGAAATATAATTTATACAGTAAGTGTGATGTGCAGGATTTAATCCTATAATCATAAAGTGTATCATCTAGACACCCAGGATGTTTCAGTGAGCCTAATGACTGAACAATGATTAAAATATATATACTGTATAATGGATATTTGATGATTATAATGCATTACAAACCATTATGATGCAAATTTAATGCATTATAACATGAAAAGAATTAGGTAATAGAGACACCTGATACAATTTTATCATCATATTTTATTTGTATTGCTTTTTTAGAAGAATTCTAATGTAATATTTTTATATTATTATTATTATTATTATTATTATTATTATTATTATATTTTATTTTAAATTTGGTTACAAGTCTAAACAAGCCTAGCTGTGCTCCGTCAATAGTTTAGAGCACGCCACCTGCAGGATTATTGAGGAACGGCAATATTTTACACAAAAATAATCGATCACAAAATAATTGTGATACATCACTGAATCCATTTTCCCCCATCTCTAACACGAAAGTATTCCAAAGTCATCACATAAATAGCCTTCGGGGTAATTGAACTGTGACGAAATCTCAAATGATCATGAATAAACATTGTTACATTCAGTTAAGTTCTGATGAGTTCAGGAAATGCACAAAAGTGAGAAAAATGAATGTTTATAATGAACTACAATGCATGGTACATGGCAATAGTCTTATTTACTTATTACTCTGTATAATAAAAAATTCATAAAATATAATAGATATACAGAATAAAGTCCAAAGCATTTTTATATAAATTAAATATTTTGGCCATATTTAAAATTACTACAAAAATATTATAAGGTTCTTAATTAGTTAATATTGTTAATAAATCATTATAGAAAAAGGTCTTCTTAGAAAGAGCTACCATAAAGAAATGAAAAAAAAAAACACTTATTGTAATATTTTCGAAAATATTCATTTATCATAATGAATCTTAATGACATTGATTTGCATAGATGTGCTCATGAAACCTTAGAGGTAATGGATGAGTAAAAATCACATTCATTTTGAAAGATGTAGATTACTTTAAAGTAGAAGATCATTATGATGTGAAAACAGATTTGTATCACTTACAGTATGTTTTTTTATAAATAGGTCAGTCTCGTCAAAGCGTCTTAGATACTTCATTATTCCATGAACATAAAACGTAATAACTTTTTTAAGTTAAATGTCTTCAGAAAAATTACAGTAACGTTGAAGAATCCTCCGGAGTTCCTCGCTACTTCTTCATTTCACTGCATTTCAGTGTCAGGTCTGTCCACATCTGAGGCCTCGCTGTCGTCCTGTGTGTCTCCGCCGACCTTTCCCATAGCAAAGTTAATGAAGACCTGCGGAGACGAGACGAGAGAAAAGGTTAGACTCGCCTGTCAGTTTCCCTGTGGCTGTGGTTCTGTTTCATTTCTCCATTTTCTTTCTCTCTGGGAGGCAGGAATGTATAAATTACCCGAAACAACTCTCCTTTTTTTTCTATTTTCAATTCTGTCTCTTGTGCCTCACGCACTAGAATATATTCGAAACAAATATCAAGTATATTAGGATTAAAAGTTACTGCAATACTTACAAAGAGAAGGTTGTATTCAGAGACGAATTATGCACAAGATTAAGTTTCTTTTTTGCTAGGTTTGAACTTTTTTTATTTTTTGTCTTATGAACGAGAAATTTGCCTCGGCATGCGAAGCATTTTCAGCGTATGAGCAAACGATCCGAGCTGTACGTCTGGGAGCCGTTCGAAACTTGTTAGCGCTCAGTGGAAAGCCAAGGGAAGGGAGTTTACTTTTTAATTTTTATTTTTTTTGCATGTGGTGTTATGATTTGCATTTGGTGTTTTAGTGACATAGCACCGCGGGTCCCAAGAATGTTAGCAAGGACGGTAGCAAGAAGAAAAGGAAGCCGCTTACAGTTCGGTTTTTAAAGCAGCCGGTGCCGAGAGGAATCATAAATTAATGTTAAGTGTGCTTTTATTGTCTATTTATTTCATATTTGACTTCATTTACATGTCTTTTCTAAATGTTTTGATTGTTTTTAAATGCAAAAATATGATTATAGTGTTGGAAATGGGTAATATTGGTAATATTTTTTGGTGGCTGGAACGGACTATATGTAATATTATATGTAATATTTACATTATTTCCTATGGGAAAATATGTTTCACGATACGAAATTTCACCTTAGGAACTCGCCTCCGGAATGGATTGTATTATAAAAAGTTAGCACATGATCCAGAGGTCTCCAAAACGTGTCTCTTCATATTCCAGCTGAAATACAGCTCAGATCATGCATTCTGGCCTCCCTAAAATCCTACCTGGGGATCCCACCTGTTTCTGCATCAGTGACTGGAGCTTTAAATGCAAAAGCTCCTCTGTGAAAGTGCTTGTGTTCTACACAACCAGAATGCAGACTGGGAACTCTTGCATTCTTTGCATACAACATTTTTTTTTTTTTATCACTTTGAAATAATCAATCAGTCTCCTTGATGTAAAAATCAGCACTACTTAATTATTAATTAGTCTCGTATTGTGTATTGAATACAGTCCTGAATGGCATTCCTTAGTGTTTTTATCATAGTCTTGGTCAAATATCTTGCTGAAAATATACATTTTAGCAAGATATTGACGTTACATGAATCTATCAGATAGAAGCGCTGGAGTTAAAACTGCTCCTGACAGGATTCAGAATATCACACAAGAAAAGCAGATCTTGCCTTTGAGGCAGAGCAATTTACAACCCGACACGGTTTACAGGCGGCTTCGGGATTTGATCTTACAACCTTCGCATCAATAAACCAATGCCGTAACATTTGCAGTAGTTCATAAAAATAAAGTCTGATGCCCTAATGCCGAACACAACCTCCTAGCTCAAACGTATGAACACAAAATTTTATAAAGAAGATACAGCGGCTTCTCAGCATACGAATTTAATCTGAATGAAATTTAACACACAACTTAGCGGGCACTCGGTTCGGCTCGGTTGGCTCGCTCGTATGCCAAAAAAGCTTTGTTTGCCGATGCGAATTTCAGTTCTTTAGGCGGAAATTTGTGAGGCGGGGCATTCGTATTGTTCGTATGAGGTACCGCTGTATATTCATATGTTCGGTGACTATTGTGTGTGTTGACCACTAGGGGCAGAATAATTAACTTTTTCACTTTAGATTTTCGACCAAGAGAGAAGTTCAAATTGGATTGTATTATTTATTTGCCTAACCATGCTCTCTTCAGGAGCTCTTCTTATCATTTAGATGTGAATTTCTAATTTACAGAAGACCGGGCTAAAGTTTTTATGGTGTACCATTGAGCAGAATGAGACATTAAATGTTATTATTATGATTATTATTATGATTATTATTATGATTATTATTATTATTATTATTATTATTATTATCCAAAGCTTTTGATTAAAATCCAAAGTTTAAAAAATGCTGGAAAATACCCTGAATAGCACCCCCTGGAGGACATTATCAAAACAAGAGACCTGCAGAATGATACAGATTTATGTATATAGAGCCGTTTTTGGTTTGGAGCATGTGCTCTGATACTGATTCGCAGTTTTAATATTAAATCCTGACTATGTGAGGATACACAACTCATCTCTGAAAAAAGCCTGTATATCAGTCCTGCAAATTTGCAGTTCGTCTTTTACTTATAAAGTATTTAAAAATTGTTAAATTGGCCTTGATGAATCCTGCAGGCTCTCTGTGAGTGCAAGTGTGTGTATGTGTCTGTGGTTTGAAGAGAGAGTTTATAAATGAGTTGCTGTTCAGAATACAGAAGAGGAGATGAATGGAGGGATGTATGTGTGTGTGTGGGGGGGGGGGGGCGGGAGGTTGGGGGCGAGGGAGGAGAATGAGAAGGGGGATAAAGAGGAGGAGGAGGAGAAGGAGGGGGTGAGTGAGTGAGCCAGTTACAGGCTCTGTAGGTGAGGAGGAGGGTTCAGTTTGATGGACAGTCGGTGCAGGATGTGATAGACAGGTGTAATAAAGCCACTCTCTCAGCTCTCACCTCATCCAGGGTGGTCTGACTGACGGAAAAGTGTTTAATCTGCAGCGCCGTCTTGTTGGTCTCTAGCTGGTCAAAAATGTCAGCCACGCCTCCGGGAGCTACAGGAACGTGGTACTCCACCATAGATGAGTGATGTTCCTGTAAGAATATAGCATGGAGTGTGAGATTCACAGTGACCTACATGATAAATGAAATTATAAAAGAAAGACTCCTGAGCTTCCCTTTCCTTAAACGCTTCATCTCGTCCAGGAGTTCACTGCACCGGTACGTTAGAAGGTTGATTAAACAGAAAAGAACCTAATCGCAACTGTTATGTATGATGGAGAACCTGATGTTATGAGATGAAGACAGTATACAGCATTATGGCCTTTATAACCATGGCTGACCATGCGCTCTGACCCCAGTTACGCTGGGACATGCGAAGAAGGAATTTCACTGTGCTGTAATCTATATTTGACAAAATAAAGTGTTTACTTTACTTTTTAAAGTACAAAGAGCTACTGTACCTCTGACAAATGGTTACAACGGGTTTGACTGGATGCCCCATGAGGGCGGAGATTCAAATCCGGTTTAACATTATGAAAAGTGTATGGCTACGGCCATATATATATATATATATATATATATATATATATATATATATATATATATATATATATATATTTTTTTTATTATTATTATTATATTATTATTATTATTATTATTAATTAATTAATTTAATTAATTAATTAATTAATTAATTAATTTATTTATTTATTTATTTATTTATTATTTTTATTATTTATTTATTTGTTTATTTATTTATTATTTTTATTTATAATTTTAATTTATTTTTTTTCTTTTATTTTTTAATTTTTAATTTATTCTTTTTTATTTATTTTTATTTTTTTTATTTTTTTATTTTTATTTTTTTTTTTCTTTTCTTTAACATAAAACTATTATAGAATTTTTAAAAGTGTACATTTAAGCAAGGAAAGAGTGAATAAATAAAGAAATATAATAATAATAATAATAATAATAATAATATGATAAAACAATAGCTAAGTAAATTATTTAATAATAAATAATAACATGAGATACATTTAAATTTTTTTTTAAAAGTTTACATAAGGAACTTTTATATACTATTTTCATAATACAAATTATGAGAAGAAGAAATTGTTTTACAATTTTAGATTTTTTTTTACATGCTCAATAGGACAATATTTCTTATCCGGTCTTATCGATTCCGGGAGACATACACTTTAGGACTATTTATTATATGTTATATAATACAATTATTAGAAGATTATTAATTATCATTGATTAATTTTATTGAAAAGATTCAGCATTTATAAATATTGTTTCTGAGCTTAGTCGTGTCTATTAACTGCTGTACATTTTATTTTTATATAAGCACAGCACTTCTTTGCAGTTTCTCCTCCGGTAATTGCAAATCGTTTCAGGAGCTGAATCAGCTGTTACAGGAGAAGGAAGGGGGAAAAAATGCTGTGCTTGAAGTCCCTGGCTGAGAAACTGAGAACATCTGCTGTAAACTACCCACTAAACATTTCTAATTCTTTCTTTTCCCAAATGTAGAGTTTCTTTTTTTTTTTTTTTTTTCTGCAAACCTTTACTCATTTTTACCAAGGAAATGGTTCCATATGAGTCATATGAAGGGATTCACCTTGAGGTATGTGCTGGGGAACTGCCTCTGCATGAACGTGGTGATTGTGTCCACGTTACAGGAACTCGAGGTCAGGTACATCTTCACCGTGAAGCCGCTGCCGAACCTGTCGGGCACAAAGAAGAATTAGGCTCCAGCGTTCCAGCGAGAACCTTACAGGAGAAATATTAAATAAGAGGGAGATGAAAAGTGGATGTGGAGATCTCACACCTGTTCTTGATGTGCTGTAAGGAGCCTAAACATCTGAACTGGCCTTGAACCATGATGGCAAGCCGAGTGCACAGAGCCTCACACTCCTCCATACTGAAACACACAAAACCAGCACATTTGAATAAAATTTCATACCTGTAAAAATACATCATGAATGTATTTCAAAGTTTATTGACCAGTTACTGTATTATAAAAAAAAAAATCAATTACCAGCTACAACAAATCTAATAGAAAGGAAGTGTAGCTTCCTATTTCACAAAATTCGTATTATTTTACTGCATTTGTTGTTGTTGTTGCTGCAAAACTGCAACGAGTGTGGTGTAACGAGAAATCATAATTGCACAAGAATCCAGCTGTGATGCAGAAAACATCCCCAGAAAGAGCTTACATCTGGTTAAAACTTCATTCCAAAAACATACAAAAACTCTGACGTGGCCAGGACAGACATCTGACCTAAATCTCATTAAAAACTGTGCATACACAAGAAAGGAGTGCGAAAGTTTGTGCACCCCTAAGCCTAAGACCAACAACACATTTAGGAATTTAGGATATATAGATTTTTACACGTGTAAGTTCTGGAATAAATAAAATGACCTGTCTATGCTTTGTCAGCATCTCCATTTCTGATGGTGATAAAAATGTGATACAAATTTTCTTTAATAACTTTGTAATGAAGCTTATTTTAAGTTAGTCAGTTAGTTCGCTAGTTCGTTAGTGTTCTGTTTATATAGTGGATTTCTTACATTGACATATTGAACATTTTTTAAAACACAAAAAAAGGATAGAGATGAGAAACCCCTAAGTAACTTAATGTAAAAGAACCTAATATGTTTGTGTGTTCAGTTGTTTACTCAGTGGGTCAGTCAGTCATTCATTTAGTTAGTTAGTTAATGTTTCAGGGGACACGCTGGTGTAGTGGTTAGCACTGTCGCCTTGCACCTCCAGGGTCCGGGTTCAATTCCCGTCTCCCTGTGCATGCAGATTGTATGTTCCCTCCCTGTGCTTGGTGGGTTTCCTCTGGGGACTCCGGTGTCCTCCCACAGTCCAAAGATATTCAGATTAGGTTAATTGACATTGACAAATTGCCCATAATGTTTGTTTGAATGAATGTGTGTGTGTATGTACGTGTGTGTGCCCCGGATTGATTGGCACCCCGTCCAGGGTGTACATCCACCTCATGCCCTAAGTCTCCTGTGATAGGCCCCAGGGCCCCGCAACCCTGAATACAGGATAAAGCGATGTAGACGATGAGTGAGCAAGTTAACGTTTCATTTATATAAAGCTATTTATTCCCCCGAGGCTGTTTTTGATCGTTAGTACATTTGCTTGTTTGTTTAGTTAGTTAGGTAAGTGGATGGGTAGGTAAGTAGTATTCCATCTATTTAGACCTTTTCTTATATCCAAGGTCAGTTTCAAAATGAGCACAAAACATACAAATAAATAAATAAGGGAATCTTGGAATGGAAGGGACTTCCCTCTCATGGAATGAAGGGGGGGGCGGGGTGTTATGGGGGTGCAAACTTGTGCACTCAACTGTATGAGTCTGCTAGCAGGAGGACTGTTCATATCTGCTATGATGTTAGTGAGTCAGGAAGTAATTACTTGTCAATGGACATTAACTGTAACTGCTCGGTTTTTAATAAATATAATACAAGATTCATTTAGAAATTCTTCACTTGTATTGGAGATGATTTTATATTGACTACATGTTATGTATATACCTGTGCGATGTGAGAACCACTGCGCTTTTTCCCATCACTTCCTCAGAGATGATCTTCCAGAGGTGGCGTTTGGAACGCGGGTCCATTCCCGAGCTCGGCTCGTCCTGCGCGACATCAGAGGCCGAGCGATTAAAGAGTGTGAGTGTGAGTGGGAAAGAAGCTTCGGTAGAACACACAGCATCAGCACCAAAGCAGTTCAGGGGTAGTAATAAAACACAATAGGAGCTAAATGGTGAACTAAACGTGTGTGAGCTTAAAGCAGCGGCTGATGGAAGCGCTAGCAGATGGAGAATGAAAAAGCCGTTATCATAAACTGTGAACGTGCGCCGTTTTAAACCGTGAACAGATTTATGCAGTGCAGTCAAGAATGATGATGATGAGGAGGAGGAGGAGGAGGAGGAGGTTACCAGGAGCAGGATCTGTGGCTGTCCAATCAGAGCCAGGGCTGTCGACAGTTTACGGCGTGTTCCACAGCTGTAGCGTTCGCTGATGATCTGCCTGTGATAGCTCAGCTGCAGCTTCTTCAGGAGATAGTTCACCACCTGAGACACAACGTATTTCATTATTGGTCTTTTTCAAGTGATCATCATTCAGAATTAAAGGGCATCTATTATGCAAGGTCACATCAGAAGGATCTCCAGTGTGTATATGGGTAAAAAAACAAACAAATAAATAAATAAATAAAAAAAAGTTTTTTGTTCTTTATTCTTTTTGTATTTTGTATAACAAGCCAAGTAGACTTTCCCTAATGTCATCTCATATAAGAGTAGCCCCTCCCCCAGCTTGTTGCTCAGCTCTGCTGTTCCTTGGAGGGGCGTGGCTCAGTAGTAGCTCATTTACATAGACACTGAAACAGCATGTTCAGAGGAGGAATCAAACAGACCGAGTATGAGGTTTGAAAATATGAATTATCTGAAGTTTATTTCAGCGGGAGCATTAACACACACACACACACACACACACACACACAAACACACACACACACTGGCAAAGCTCTGAGACTGGTGATAACTTGTTATAGAAATGCCAAAATATGAAACCTTTAATAAAAGATTGGATAAAACTTGGATAAATATATATATATATATATTTAAAAAAGTATTAAAGTCAAACTATTTTTCTTAAACTTAGGGGTTTTTTTTTTTCTATTTTAAACTTTAATTCATCGTTGACTTATGGAGAGATCACAGAAAGTGTGCCGGTTAGGAACCTTAACCCTGAATGAGAGCTATTCTATAATCATTTGTCGAATAAAAGGAAAATATTCAACAACAGGGATTAATCTCGGAGTTACTGTTACCACCCTGAAATGAATTATTTATCAAGAACAACTCATCCTGATGAGTGTTATTGCTCTTACTTCTCATCAAGTTTTTTTCTGCATGAAAATCTGCATTATTTAAATTTTCAAGTCTCACCATGACTATTGAATAAAAGATCACCGTTATGAGAGAGAAAGAAAACTCCCTTTATTTCTCTATATAATCCCCCCTACACTAATGCACTTATCCCAGTGTTTCAGTAGAGCTTGGATGCCATCAAGGTACAAGGTCTTCTCAGTATCCATGATTGGTGTGCTTGTCTGATTCATGGCTCAAACACTGGCCTCCCAGGAACTCCTTTAATGGCACCAAACATGTGGAGCGATGTGGTGTTGGTGAGTGATTGTGCATACACTTCCCACAGACAGACGCGTCCCTTCCGCAAGTTATGCATCATTCAACAATGCAATGCAAAATTCAAATCACCGCTCGAAGTCTTCCATTAATATCAACCCGTTTACGCCTTCATTCACCAGAGATTTCATCACAATTCCTGGTTTGACTTGAGCGCCCCTCATATTTCGAGAAGTGCAGATCGTCAGCATGTTCTGATAACTGGAGCTGAAAGTCATTCAAGAGTGATTAATTAAGCTAATGATGTTACGAGCAGGCTCCAGTGCAGCCGCAGAGCATGGACTATACACTCGTTAACTTTTTTTCCCAATACATCAATACAAACACATTTCCATGTGATATGTTTATCCCTGTAACCAGACAAGACGGGTCCGGATTCGCCGAAATCGAGACCGCGCTGAAATATTTGCTCCGTCTCAGATACAAAAGATTTTTTACCTGAAAATAAACTAAAACTTAATCAGAGATAGACAAGCAATTTCGCTGGATTTTTTTCTTTCTTTATTTTCATATTTTAGTTTTAGTTAATGAAGCACTAATTAACCTTTTAAAAAAAAAAAAACTCTTCACAAGTCGGTTGAAGACGGTGAACATGATGAGCATGGTAATGAGCAGTGCTGGAACTAAAACATCGGTGTGACGAAGTGTGTTGAAGCAAATCCTCGGCTGATGAACGCATCGTAATTAATTGGGTTTCTTACATCAAACACGTCAAACAGTCGGACGTCTAATTTCCACACCTCGGGATGCACCCGTGAGTTACCCTGATGAGTCCTCAGTACAACACTGCTCTCCTGTTTCGCGGTCTCCTTCATTTGAGCTATGATCCTTTTTATAGTTGCGTAATGATAATGTCTGGAATAGGAAGTGAAAAAACGTTGGCACAAACACTGCTTCCTACTGTATGAGTTTTTTCGCGATGAAATTCCTTCTGTTAATCACGCGTTATACTGTATGTGCTGCTCCAGCATTAATTATGACCGAGAAAGGTTTCCTTTATATATTTAATAATCAGTGTTTCACTCAAAATCTGTTTCAATCACCAAGAACACAAAGAATGGACATTGTGAAGAACGTTTTTTCAGAAAGTAACCTTGCATTCATGACAACACTGTCCAGTAGCTCTAATACAATAAATCGGTTTTATATAAATCAGATTTGTTTTAACTGAATTGGCTTCATTTTATACAACTTAAATTTGTTTCATTTGACTAAGATTTGTTGTACATGAATCCAGTTTGTTTTTAGTTGAGCGTCATTTGTTTTATATCAACCTGATTTTTTTGTTTATGACTCTGGTTTGTTTTAAATGAGTTGGATTGGTTCATAAGATTCAGATTTGTTGAACGATTGATGCCAATAGATGAGCATGAATGAACAATCTAGATGAATATAATTTGTTTTATGGCTCAGATTTGTTTTATATAACTATAATTTGTTTTTAGATGAGTGGAATTTGATTTATATGTGGCAGATTCGTTTTTAGATAAGCATGGTTAATTTTATACTAACCCAATTTCTTTTACATGACAAATTTGTTTTGTTTGACTAATATCTGTTTTATATGTCGATAATTTGTTTTGAGATAAGTGAAATGTATTTTATATGACTCGGATTTGATATATATCACTCAGATTTGTTTTAAATGTTATGATTTGTTTTATATGACTCAGATTTGTTTTTATATGTTTATAATTTGTTTTATTTGATTTAGATTTGATTTATATGACTACGATTTGTTTTTATATGTCCATAATTTGTTTTTAGATATGTAAAATTTATTTTATACGACTCAGATTCGATATTCATCACTGTTTTCTATGTCCCTAATTTGACTCAGACCTGTTTTTATATGAGCCAGATTTGGTTTTGTATGAGTGTGATTTGGTTTTATATGAATGCGATTTGGTCATATGACTCAAATTAGTTTTAAAAGCATCAGATGTGGACACTTCAGCACTGTAATGAAGAGACCCTAATGAATCCGTTGTCTCTTCACAAATCCATCCAACAGCTATCTAATAGCTAATGAAGATCTCACCACTGCAGTTCGAGCCAGAGGGTTTTTCCTCTGGCTGAATTACCATTGTGAGGATGAACGATTAAATAATTAGGTTTTATCGCTAATCAATGTGGTGAAACAGCGACTCCGCCCACTCAGGTTCAATACTCCACTCACATAAACCTGGATTAGTGAGGAAACCAAGGCCCAAAACAGCAAGACCCAGGTGAATTTCAGATCTCTATACAATCACTGACCTTCACAAACCAGAAACACAAAAGTCTGAGATGAAAACATGCTGACAGCAAGTTGTTTCCAGTCATGCTTTCTGTTTTATGTAGACATCTGCTTCCTATAGACTTTATGAAACGGACGTCATTACAAAACTGAAAACGTTTTGGTGTGATGATTCTCAGTGATTTAAGGATAGATTTTGATGAGATCTTCATGGAATATTCTACAAATGGTTTGCATTTGGTTGTTAGGGTTCTGCTAGGTGGGTGCCATGATATTCCGGTTGGTTGCTATGGTGTTGCTATGTGGTTGCTACAGTATTCCAGTTGATTTCTCGACTGTTTCTACCTGGTTTCTATGGTGTTCCATGTAGTTGTTAGGATGTCCTTGGTGGTGGCCATAATATTCCAGTTGGTTGCTAGGGTTCTTCTGTACTAGATGGTTGCTACTATCGTGTTCGGTGTAGTTGGTAGTTCAGTTGGTTGAGAGGGTGTCCCTTTTGTGGTTTCAGGTTGTTCCTGGGTGATTGCTATAGTATTTTAGTTGGATGCTAGGGTGTTGTTAAGTATTGGCTATGGTATTTCAGGTGCTGCAGTACTGCAGTTGGTTGCTTAGATGTTCCTACAAGGTTACATTGATGTCCCAAGTGGTTGCTAGGTCTAGGTTTTTGTTGGTGTTGATGGGTATCTTAAGTGGTTCTAGCTAGTGTTCAGGGTATTCCACATGGTTGCAGGGATGTCCCAAGGGGTTTCTGCAGTATTCCAATTGCTAGGTGTTTGCACTTGGTGTGTTAACCCAGGTGGTTGCTAGCCTGTAACTAGGTATTTGCGATGCAATCTCTGCTGATTTCTATGTGCTAATTGATTGCTCCTGTGCTATAAGGGCTTGCTAGGGTGTAAGTAGGTGGAGCAATGAAATTTTAGTGCACCATGGATCCCTGAAACTGTACTTCCGACTGTAATTGCAATGATTTCCTACAACATTCCAGTAGTGTTCTCAGAAGTGTTGAGCTTTCCTTCAGAATGAGCTAGCTTAAGGTGCAAACGTGTTGAGCGGTGTGTTTAAGCGGATGAACTACCATATTAGCCAGCCTATGGCTGTGCTGTACAAGGTGCCACTCATATGATGTAGGTTATATGCACTCCTGAGTCACGATGGAGAGCCACTGAGTGCGCTGAGAACACCACTGGGAAGCTCCCAAAAGCATTAATGAGTGGTTGATAAGAGGAACCAGATGTGCCTGAAGCAGATGTGGCACACTGTACGAGTACACTAGCATTAGCATGAAGACGCCGTCCCACCTGATCAAGCTCTCTCTTACAGATGCCCCTGACACGAGCGTAGAAGTACAGATGCTCTTCTCCCGTCAGCAGGTCGTCCAGAGCGTCCACCTGAGGGCAGTAGCCGATGTTGATCCCCTCCGTCCTGCAGTCCATAATGTCCACCATCCTCCTGAAACACAGCATGCTCATCAGGAACAAAAAAAAAAAAAAAACAGGACAGAAATATTCAGTATTAGCGGCTTAAGTTCTGAAAAGGTGTAATTAGGAATTGAATTAATTACCCGTCCCAGTCGAGCACTTGTGCTGAGCCGTCTGTTGGACTGATGTCTCCGGTTAGCATCTTAAACGTTGTGGTCTTTCCTGCGCCGTTGACTCCCAGCAGCCCAAAGCACTGGAACAGGAAAAAAAAGTGTTTGACATAATGATTCAAAATTGATTTTGGATATTTGCCAAATCTCAATGAAAGCATGATGACATAATTTATATACAAGCTGAGATTCAAACTCTAGTTTGGTCATTGGTAATGCTAGCTCGGTATCATGCTAAACGTATTATTTATGAAGAATTAAAGCCGGACTACAAACATTTGCACACCACTAAATAGATAGATAGAAAGCACTTCATTTACGGACACGTACAGGAAATGTTACAAAGTAATTATAATTATTAACAGATATAGATATATAAATAGTTACAAAATATGTTATCTTCTATGTTATCCTATGACTTCTTATTTTGCGTAAAAAGGCATTATTTTATTTGTTTGTTTATAGAATTTGACCTGGCAACAAGGTATTAATCCATTATATCAGGATAATGTTTATAATATTGTTTCTTGTTTATTACTGAGTATGGTAATTTAATAATAGCATTGTTCGATAACATGCTTATAATAAGCCATTAAATACACGAATGATTCATTATTTATATTATTCTATATTAATATATTGTTTTATTGTACACTGTTGCAATACAATTATTATAACATAATTCAAATAATTACTATAACCTCCTAATGAAGGTTTAATAATACCATCAGCTTATAATATGGCTCTATGCCTTTAATAAGTGAAGTGTTAACTTACTAATGATCAAACCCTGGTATATACATTAAAAACTGTGCAAATGTCTTAGGCATCCTGTATTCCAAAAATTAGTATTTCAAGACAAAATTAAACATTGCAATAGTACTCAGACAAATTTTACCTGACACTAAAGGGTCCTCAAGGCCTTGTCACACCAAATACTGACTTTGTTTCATTAATTACTGGGCTTTATTTATTTATTTATTTATTTATTTAAGGCATCGTTGTTCTACAATATTCATTTGCATGTGCCTTTTGCACAAAGCTGTATCTATAACTATTACTCCATAAAAAAATATTATAGAATAATTCCTGCTTTTGTAATAACATGAGCTTATTACATGCTTATTAGCTATTAATAAATGAGGTGTTTATTATTTGGTCCAGATTAAAACCTGATAGCAAATGTTTGCACAAAATTGGCATATAATTATTAACTCATGCACTAACCATTATAAATGACCATATAAAGTGTTAAATTCATAGGTGGTGATTTACTCCTGCTTAGAACCTTGTTATAAAGTTATTCTGTGTTTCTATAGACTGCGTATAACTATTAACCTAATAAAAATAGATGTAAAAAAAAAAGAACTTTTTATTACATGATGAAAGCTTCTAGCAATTTTGCAAAAAAATTACAATAAATTAATAAAGCCATTATAAAAGTCTTTAGTATTAAAATGCATTAGTTTAATTGTTTTTTAACCTAGAAAACTGTTTACTTTATACCATTAATAAATAATATTTTATTTTGTTTTAAACTTTACGCCTAGCTGGTAAAGTTGAGTAAATTACATACAGCGCATGATTTTCAGAACCAGAGAATTGTTCTTGCACAGTGTTTGTATATAGGTTGGTTATTAAAGTGTAGAAATGCTCTAGAAACAAATCTGAATGACATTTTCATAATACAGAATGAGACACGAGTGTAAAAGAATCTCCTGAACTCAGCACTGACCTCTCCCGCTGGTATGCCGAATGACAGCTTGTTGACGGCCTGCACGCGGCGGTTCAGATGGCGGTAGACCTTGGTGAGCCGACTGACCTGCAGCAGATCTGAACCGGCAGCTCCGCTGTCCACGCGCTGGCGTTCGGCCAACACGTCTTCATCCACATCCTGACCCCAACTTCCTGTCTGAGGCACCGAGAGCAGGCGCGTCCACAACCGCCTTGTCAGAAATAACACAAGCCGTCAGCATGAGAAACACGAATAATGAGGAGCTGATCATGAAGTTGCATGATCCTGATAGGCTGAAGGATTTCATGATGCAAGAAGAGTGGTGAAATTAAATAGAAGGTTGTCCATTTATTTAGCTTTGTTCTTCCACCTAACTTGTCCTCACCTGACTTGACGGGAAAGCCGCTTGTTCATCAGCAGCCGCAGAGTGAAGCAGATGAACCCCTGCAAGAACAGCGAGATGAACATCCATCCCAGGACGTCCATGCTGAATGGGTCCTTATAGGCGTCCACTCCGTACGAGCTCAAGATCTGGACCTGCAGGTCCACCCGGGCCAGCTCCATCAGGCCGTTCCCAAAACTGAACTGAGGGAAGATCAGGAAGAGATTGCTCATGATGCGGTACGCCTCGTCCATTTTCTGTGTGAGAGGGGGGGAAAAAAAACAACAACATAAATGTCATTCGTCTGTGATCATTAATACGTCTATATAATACAATAAAAGTCAACTCAGTTGGGCATATAAATATTGGCACCCACCAACTGCAACTTTGAAGACGTGCTATCGGATGCAGTAAAGATTAGACGGTTTGTTCTTACCACGTTCGGGTTAGTTTCTTTCAGGAAGTACACGACGGACGTGGAGATGATGGTGTTCATGCTGAGGAAGAGGTTGATGCACACGTAGCTGATGAAAGCCTTCTCTGTGTCTTTGAACATAGTTGACATGAGGTACATCCAGGGGAAGGTGGCGAAGCTGTAAAAGAGCCATGGAATTAAATTAGCATGAGTGCAAATCGTGCCTGGAGAAGTACAAAGGAGAGAAAAGTAGAGACTAAAAAGCGGGTGTAAAAAAGACGAGGAGCCGAGCCGAGAGACGCGGAAGACAAATGACTTCATCAGCTCGCTTCATGGCGGAGCTTTTCTCTCGGCTTTTAGAACAATCTGCTATTTTATTCATTACTCTCGCTGATTGCGGTGGTAAAGGATAGAGGAAAGAGAGCTGTATTTATCTGTGTGTGTGTGTGTGTGTGTGTGTGTGTGTGTGTGTGTGTGTGTGTGTGTGTGTGTGTGTGTGTGTGTGTGTGTGTTTGCGGTTTTTCAACAGATGAGAAAATGCCCAGTTCAAGTATCTCAGCAGCTCAGAGTGCAGCACAGAGCGACTTGGAGCTCACAGGATTGTTCACAGTGCAATTAGCAGAGATCTCATCTGCAGAGCTTCAGTGGGAATTTTGTTTAAAAGACCGCTCAAGCACTTTTAATTCATAGTGAAATGCAAACAGTAACTTAATAATCAGTCAGTGGGAATTACAGACTAATGTCAAAAAGGCCACGCTGGAGGAATGGGATACAATTACAATATTTTTCTATACTATTCATAAAATATCATTTTTAATGACTCTTAAAAACAAATCATTTTATTTTCTCATATATTTCGAGAAATGTCATGGGGTTTTCGTACTTCAGGGCCACTATAGTAAACAGCACCGTGTAGACATTTAAAAAAAAAAATAAAAGGCATGTGCACACCAAATATGATTGATAAAATCATGAGATTTATGAGAAATCCAGATTTAAGAAAGTAGATGCTTCCTTAAATTTTCATAAATTGTTTTTTTTTTTTCTTAAAATCTGTAAATACAGTCATTGCCAAAATCTTTATCAGATTTAAAGGAAAGACAGATTCGTTGACAAAGACACAGGATATCTAAAAACATTACTTTTCAACTGTTAAGAAAAACACTTAAGATATTATGTAACTACACCAAAGTCTGTAAAATGCGACATCTTTTAGAGGAAAACTAATTTACATTTGACAGATGCCTTCATGCAGAGTTATAAACTTAAAAAAAATTATCATAATATACATAAAAGGGTTAAGGGCCTTGCTCAAGGGCCCAATGGGGGTCAACTTGCTGGTGGTGGGGTTTGAACCTG
Source organism: Clarias magur (assembly GCA_013621035.1). Classification (NCBI taxonomy): domain Eukaryota; kingdom Metazoa; phylum Chordata; class Actinopteri; order Siluriformes; family Clariidae; genus Clarias; species Clarias magur. The sequence continues at coordinate 1,967,127 of QNUK01000074.1, read as the reverse complement.
GGACCTGTGGTCTAACTCCCTAACCAATTAGCTTCACCTATCCTAACTTAATAATGTTATTGTGCAAATATTTAAATAATTTCTACTAGTAAGTTTTGTATACATGAAGAATAAACAAAGAGCTGACCCAAAGAGCATGAGGAGCAGCGAGACAGCACCCAGGTTGAGCCTGTCAGTGAAGGCAGGAAGCCGGAAGATTGCGATCACAATGATGGTGAGAACGACAGGAACCATGTACAGGACCTGGAGAGAGAGAGAGAGAGAGAGAGAGAGAGAGAGAGAGAAAGAGAGAGATCACATTCAGTAATACTGGATCACAGGATTAACATCATCTGAGCGTGAGAGAACTTTATGTGTATTTAGCTCATTTAGTACTACAGCCCAATTCTAAATTAAAGTTAGCGCTTAGCATGAACCATTTGCATAATGATTAAGTCGGCTAAATGAGCTTTTATTCGCTATTAGGCTTTTTCCCCCCTAAGACTTCATGCTTGCGTTCCTCCTGCATGACTAAGGCTTAGACTCGTGTCTGGAAGTCAGCAAGAGACATGGAATATTCATGTACGAGATAAAATACAGCAGGTGAAGATATTTATATTTTTTCCTTTTTTTATCCTCTCTTATGATAGAGTTGCAAATCAAAATGACTTATTTATAATTTTTACATTATATATTATTATATTATTATTTTATTTATGATTTTTTACTATTATTATTATTTTTCATTTATTTATTTATATATATTATATATTCATATTTATATATATATTATTTTTTTACTTCAATTTATACTTGACTTCAACTTATGACTCGAACATGAACATGAAGGCGATCAGGTCAAACTGGGACTCAATATTCCTTTCATTTTTTTTAAAGCAGTATAACTTTTTGATAATATATTTACTGACTTAAAAAAAAAAAGGCAAAGGTCTTGCAATTCACATAGCCTTATAAAACCAGATAGTAATAAAATATCAGTAATGAAATTTTTAATCGTTTAATGAAATGTAAGAATAAATACTGAAATAGTAAATAGTAAATACTTCATATTGAAATCGAAGTTCTGTTTTCGCTGTGTAGGAAAGTAAATCGGGTGCTGTGCAAATAATAACCGATATTCCTGTAAAGGAAGGTAACAGACAATAGATTTTCTACCATATCGTAGAAGAAGTTGATGATCCAGTAGAAAGGTTCGCTGATGCCTGATATGTGCTGGAGCATCTTGGAGCCGGTGTGATGCTCCTGAACCTCGTAGATCACAAAGCTAGCTGTCATGATGGAGTAACCGATGAGGACGCAGAGCCCCACCAGGATGTTCACCATGTTGCGAAGTCTGAGAGACGTCAGGAAAAAATGGCATACAGCAGTAAATATGGGTTATGACATCATAGGGTCATCAGTGGTGTAGAAATAAACATGCAATGATTGAACATTATTTGATTTAGACACAATTAGAACTAAAAACTTCAAAATGAAGTATTTAATATTTACTATTTCAGTATTTATTGTTACATTTCATTAAACGATAAAAAATTTACTGACTAATTTAGTAATTTATTAATTACTGATATTTTATTACTATCTGTTTTTATATAAAAGCAATACAGGGCAATAACTAAGAGCAGAAACTGTTCTGTTAATTAAGGATCATCGTATAAAATAATAAAATGAGAAGCTTTTATATATAAAAAGCTATTAATATAATAGAATAAATTTAAGTATGATTTTATTAATGTGTAGCAAAAATAAAGATCGGGTCTTAAGGTCTTTAAACTCCGATTTGACAATTTTTTACACTAATAATAACACTAATAACATTTTAATATTTTAATATTAAAATATTAACTTCTCAATAGAACAGTTTACATCAACAACAGAATTTTGCTGCATGAAAAGCTGCGATTTTTTTCTTTTTTTCGCGGGTGATAGAAACACATCCGTCCAGTCACAATGCAGCTTGTTTTTACATCACTCAAAAAGATTCAACATGGCGACTGGCTGCTTACATTTGTTTCAGCTTATTCAGTTCTTTATGATATTAAGGACATCCTGAAGTAGTGAGTGTAAGTGTGAGTGTAAGTGTGAGTGTAAGTAACCGTTTACGTGACCATGGCATGGCTTTTAGAGTGCAAATGTGAGAAAATTGAGATGTCTTCAACATGAATTTAAAATTATTCACATTTAGGCCATGTTTAAAATCTCCTCAAAGTTAGAATTTCCGAGATCTCTGCTATCCCTCCTGGACGTTTCAGAAATCCCCGGCATGAGACATCTGCCGAGTTCCGTCCCGACATGAAACAGTGTTTTTCCAGAAGTCTTGGGTGCTTGGTTTGTATTTTAAAGAGCTACCTACAGGCACACTTCCTCCCCCTGGCCTTGCTTCTCACTATTACTCTTCCATGAGGGCAAGAACACGGCCAAAGGCCAGGCACGGTGAGAGTCCAGAACAAATGAGAAAATCGATCTAAAGAGCAGACGCAGCCTCCGCACAGCCGAGGTGAACATTTCGCGACTAATGTGAGCGGGGTTTGTAATAGCAAACAGCAACGCTGAAATATGGGGAAAGGAGAGAGAGAGAGAGAGAGAGAGAGAGAGATGCTGAAGAAAAAACAAGGGCTTGAGAGGTTGTTTATAAAATGACTCAGGTTTTCCCTGATGCGGTGAAATGGAATAAATGATAATGATGCTAGAAGCTTTTCTTTGTTTTTGTTTTTTACAACATCAATAATATTAAAAAGTACTAGTCATGCTGCTTAAAATCAAGTTTGAACATTTCTAACGTTTGCATTTTGTATTAAATAAATTCAATTTCAAAGTTTAGGGAATGAATTATAGTATTAGATATATAGTATAGTAACATCCACCCACCTACTGTAGGAACCTCTGGAGTTCAACTAGCGACCAGTGTATTTATTCCCATTTTTAATTAAATGCAATTAAATTGTATTTGTATAGCGCTCTTAACAATCGATATTGTCGCAAAGCAGCTTTACACAACCAAAAGAATTATTTAAGTCAATGCTATTGAAATGTGAATGTATGTACAGTACACTATGAATCAACCTCTGGTCCACACTCACATGTTCGTACACACACTACGGCCAGTTAGTCTAACCTGCACGTCTTTGGACTGTGGGAAGAAACCAGAGAATCAAGAGGACATGGACACAGACCCCAGGCGGGAATCGAACCCGGACACTGGTGGTGCAAGGCGACAGTCCTAATCACCACCATATAGTAATATTAAATATATTATCACATCGATCCGATGTGATGTAGGATGTTATAAGTCATGTAGAGTATATACTAATGACGTGTGTTTTAGTCACTTTTAGAAAACATTTTAAAAAGGCCTTTTTTTTTTTTTTTTTCTTCAACTAAAGCACTTAGCGGTGACCATAAAACCTGGCATGTTCACCCAGTCCGGTTTCCATGGCAACAATCTTGACTGCGTTTTATCAACGTTGGTCACTTTCTAGTTATCGTGACCGTTAGAATTATTGTGCTAAAGTGTTACATTTGTCGCTGCATTTTAGAGTTTGATTGCTTCTGTTCTCTTTCTGCTAAAAAAGAAAGGGAAAAAAAAAAAAGTAAGTAAGAAAAAAAAATTCTGACTATTTTGGGACCAAATTCTTCAGAGCCATATGAGATAAATATACAGTTGGATGTTGTTAGCAAAGGACCGGCGACGCTTGTGCTCTGTAACCTTTAGAGTATGCTAGTATGACGCAAAAATAAGCAAGAAGTCTGCTTTTGTTGTCTCCGGGACGAACGCCAGATGAGCGAACTGACCTATGAATCAGGAATGACTGGCTGACTTTGTTAGGATTTGCTGAATGAATATATTATTAATCTATCTATCTATAGACTAGCTGGAGGACATGCAAACATCATGCACACAGATCCCGAGATGGAAATCGAACCCAGACCCTGGAGGTGCAAGGTGACAGTGCTAACAACTAAGCTGATGTCCCACCCTAATAGAATTTAGCTCCTATTAATTAAATTTTAAATATCAAGACCATGACGAACAGAAGTGAACTTTCAAGCGAAAAAAAAAAGAAAAAAAAAAGGTGAGAGATTCCTGATTTAAAAAATGTAAAAATAATTTAAGGGGAAGGAGGTGGGGCTTCCAGCATGTCAATTAACATTCAGCAAATTCTAACAAAGTCAGCCAGTCATTCCTGATTCATAAGTCAGTTTGCTCATCTGCAGCCATTTTGCTTATTTTTGCGTCATACTCTGAAGGTTACAGAGCACAAGCGTCGCCAGTCCTGCGCACTTCTCTGCCTTCTCTGATGCGCAGCATGCCGCGGAAACAATTTGGCTCCCATTTCCAAAATTAGCTTTTCGATTAAGCTTTGAAATGCACCAGTTGCGTGATGTCACATGAATTAACCTCTAAACCACCTTGAGAGGATGCAAATACTACACGGGGCTGATAATCGATAAACTGAGCTCAAAGCAGATCCATTTAATATGATGAGAGAGGAGTAAATACAGCAGTCGAATTTCATTACTGCGAGTGCTTCACTGGAATGTAAATGTTCACACGCTGTTTGCTTTTCCCATCCGGGTGTTTGCTTTAGGTATATGAGCTGCATGGGTTCAAAATTAATGTCTGAGAAAAAGGAAGAATGAACGACATGCTTACAGTGCATCCTCCTTTTCCACCTGGCCAGGGTAGGGATGGCTGGACACGGAGATTGCTGCATGCAAGGAAGGGAAAAAAAAAAAAAGAGAAGAAGACAGGATTAAATGCATGCCCTATTCACATTCATACAACGGTGGTCTGAGCCACGTCATGAGTGAGCAGGGCGGCTGGCCTGATGAACCCTCGCTGGATTTATGCCTTGTTTTCAGGCCCGAGTGAGTCCACCAGCTACATTTGAATGATTGCATCTCCCTTTTCCCTTATTGACTGCTGGGTCTGCATTAATCTTGCCTACAGGCAGACGGTGAATCTCAGCCACCGGCCCAGTCTGGCACTGCTGCTTTATTCACTTCAACCTGGCTCTCAGCACTACTAATTACAATTCCTGACACTGCACTGCATCCTGACAGGGACGGAAGATAAACACTGCCCCCTGGCTTAGCACAAGGGAAATGTACATCAAAAAAATCTAGAGAAAACCGAGGCACGGACAATCTCCCGTTGATAAACCGCGCCAGAAATCCTGAGCAGTTCTCATCGATTTGACACTAAGACATCAAATGACCCCATAACAAATTCTGAATTAGGACTATACTTTTCCACATTCCTGTTGCTGCAGCAAAAGCTGTATACAGTAAAATCTCCAGTGTTGGTTTAACACTTTCGGAGACCATCTGAGCCGAACCGAAGCTTCATAAACAGCGAACGGTGTTCCAAGAGGATGTAAGGAAGTCTTGTGACTTGTTATACTTCTTTAACTAAAATATACAGCATAATATCAGCTTTAATGACAAGCAGTAACCCAGACCAAAGCGTGGCAATACATTTCTATAGTTCAGAGAAGCAAAATGTTAGGATGCTGAAATGCTTTTCTGTTATCTTTAATTCTTTAAAAAATAAAAATAAAAAGATAAAAAGAAGAAACATTTGATGTAATGGCTATGTGGCACTGAGGTACATTCAAGGGTGCCAATACTTCAGTCTTTACTGGAAATACAAAGTAGCAAATTTTTAAATAATGGCTGAATGCCACCCAAATACAGTAAAGGGCGCCAATACATTAGTTGTTATTGAAACTACAGAGAAAAAAACAAAACAAACTTTTACTTATTGGTTATATGGCACATAAATACAGCACAGGGTGCCAATACTTACATTGTTAGTAAGGAAATACAGAGTGAAAATAGTTTAATTAAACTGTGATCTTGAGGAGAAAAAAAAATATACAGACCAGACAACTTTTAATAAACGCCTACGTGGCGCACAAATACAGTCCCGGGGTGCCAATACTTTTTTCGTCTTTAGCAAACGCACAGAGCAACAAACTTTTACTTGGCACCCAAGCGCAAGGAAGTACGCCAACACTTTCACTGGCATTGAAAATAAAATGTAATAAACTTTCATTTCATCTTGATGTGGCACCCAAATACAGTGGAGGGTGCCAATATTTCTAATCTGTATTGAAAATAAAGAGTAGCGAACCAGCAATTAATGGCGGCGTGGTGCCTAAATACAGACAGGAGTGCCAATATTTTAATCAAGAATAAAAATGAAGAGTAGCGAAGTTATTTAACAGATATGTGACACCTTAATAGAGTCGATAGTTCTCATCAAAAATAGTGAAATACATTTGTTTAATCGTGACGTGGCACTAATATCTGGTTTAGGCTGACAGCAGGTTTTATATACTACTACTCCCATAATAATAATAATAATAATAATAATAATAATAATAATAATAATAAAATAATGGCTATGCAGTGCCCTGATAGTTTTGAGGGTGCCAATATTTTTAATCTGCACTGAAAGTACAGAGTTGTAAACTTTTCTGTAACGACTGCATGGCCCCCAAATATTTCACTTTTCATGAAAAACACAAAGAAGCAAATGTTTACTAAATAGGAACCGTATGTGGCAGTGAACCATAGCCGGGGTGCCAATATTTTAACCCGCAGCTCCCGTGTGCAAAACTCACCGTACTGCTGCGGCTGTTGGCTTGCTGGGATCTTCGAGCGCAGGATGAAGTTGTTGAGGCTGTTGACGTACGCCGGCATCGTGTGATGGCCTTCGGGGTTATACCACACCTGCAGAGACAATTAATGACGGGGTGTTATGACCTCAACACGCTCCCAGTGTCCCGTTATCCCGATCGCTCCCAACCCAAGAGGGAAAAAAAGTGAACATGTGGCTTTTTCGTAAATGACACCTAGCTGAGTAAAAAAAAACTTTGAGGAAAAAAATCTAAAACTATCCACCCACTTCTGCATACACACTCACACAGACTGCCATGATTGGCTGGTTGACAAGGGAGACAACGTATGTCCCTCCCACACAGACAGCACCACCAGTTTTGCTCTCTTGGCACTCTTAGCAATGAATGACTTGCAATCTCCAGACACAATGCTATTCTGTTTGGTTACTCATGAAAAAAAGGAAGGGGGCAAATTATTATTTCCTTACACACAGCATGATCAGCAGTACAAAAAAAAAAATCTGACTCGGCGTAACCCTCTTAACTCTGAATAAACAACAATATTTCAATAACAACAATATTTGTGTGCACTTACAACGAAGCCCAAAATGCTTGGGAGAAACAAATGTGAAGAGTGTTCAAGTCAAACCGGGACTACTGACCGCGCAGAATAACAAAACACAGTTATGAAAGTGAAAACTCCCTTTATTTCTCTATATAATCCCCTGTTACATTGATACACCTGTCCCAGTGTTTTAGTACAGCATGGACACCATCAAGAAACAACGTTTTCTCAGTACGTCTTTCTAAGTCCTGATCAGGGCGCCTGGACTCCCAGGAACTCCTTTAATTGGCCAAACATGAGAAAATGGCTTGGATCGAGGTCCGGTCTGTAAGGGAGGTGTAGCAACAACCTCTAGACAAGTTCTTGTAATGTGCAAGTGGTGTTGTGTGGGATTGTGTGACCCCGATTTTCCACCGATTTTCAAACATCAGGCGTTCCACTTGGAATTCCATTATCAAATGTTTTACGGCTGCGAAGGGTCTCTTCACCGTACTGTGCTTAATATCTTCTGTAAATGTCAATGCGTTTTACAGCTTCATTCACCAGAAATTTTAGCATGAGTCCCGGTTTGATTTGAACATCCCTTGTGCAAACTACAACAAGTGAAAGAGTTAAACATATGAAACTGGTAAAGTATAGGAATGCATTTCAGGGTTATGAATGAAGAAGAACAAAAATAATCTATAAAGAATGATGAGAAAAAATGCCGTAAAGTCACAAAAATGAAATTCAATTATTTTTATAAAAGAAAGTTTAAATGAAATAAAATTTAGATTTTAGATGCATTTATTTGTTGCTAATTTGTTACAACTGCAATTTATTCCTATTGACATAATCCCATTATATTAGGTCCCGTTAGATTAATTATGCTCATCTGATAAATTCGATTTTAATCAAAAAATTATGAGAATCAAACTTAAAAAAAAATACAATAATAAAAAGATACAAAATCTTAGCAAATTTAATCCAAATACAGGAACACTTTTAATAAAAAAAAAAAATTTAAGAACTGCCCCAATCCTGCAGTACACTGAAGCCAAGAACCCCGTAGTGTAAATATGTCAGTATCAATCGACTCCCATGATAAACCCCTCGACTGGGCTTCGATTAGCTTCTCTGTCCGTGATTTATTACCTTGGTTAACGTCCTGTTCTTGGGCACCTCCAAAATGTCCATTTGGAGATTGCTGGGAAGGGGGCTCCCGAAGGACCAGCCTCCATACCTACACACGCGCACACACACGGACACACACACACACACAAACTCAATAGTTTACTCCTTTCAGATTAAACAGGTCAGGTCACTACAGAGCGCACTTTTACACATTGATTTCCCATTAATTAGCCGCCTTGCTCATTGCTGTTTTCTCCTCTGGGTCTCGCAAGGCGTTCGTGATTTGTCTTTGTTATTCTCCCTGCACCTTTTTACGCCACATGAATAATGCATGACTTATAACTCTTTTTTCGTGCATAATAAAGAATTTCAATTCACCGAGCAATTTTCAACTTCACAAGAAAGGTGAAAAGGTCAGAGCGCCAACAGCGAGATGAGAAATCCGCCGAGAGTTTCATCTCATTATTCAGAAACTAATCCTGATAAATACAACACACAACTAGACTCTGTCAAGTTTTCAGACTTTACTCCTTTTTTACTATCTTTTTCACACTTTCATGCTTTTATTCAAACCCTGCATTATAACGCTGTTGTAGACGTGTCATAAGTTGTCATGACTTGCAATTAATGTCCAATTATATAAGAGTCAATTAACTATTACCATTATTTAAACTTTTTTTCTTTACTCTGATATCGGTATCCCATTTTAATACAATGACATTTTAATGCACTATAATATACGTCAGCCTGGGGAGTGTTATAAAGTAAACATTAGTGAAACAATCAAACGCAATAAAAAGTCCCAGTTTGACTTGAACATCCTTTGTATTTGTCAAAACATGTATAACTATGAGCCCACCCTACATTTAAATGTTATGTTAAATGTCCTATGTTGTATCATGTCTCAAGAAGCAAACTGTCTTTTTCATAAAGCAAGACATGTTTAAGTCCGTCCTGTAACCCAGTTTTACATTAAAGCATTATCTTTCAAATGATTTGTGTCATGCTTAACTCACCTGTCTCGGATGAAGTCATTAGCCGTAGCCAGGAGGTAGCGCTCGATGTTCATGTTGGTCAGGTTGTAGACAATTTTAGAGGACGGGTTGGTCTTATGTGGTGGGTCGTAGCCTGGCGCTGGACATGTCTGATGAAAAAAAAAAAGAAGAAGAAAAAAAACACTCATTTGTATTTACTCAACACCAAATTACCATGACTTAGATAATCAGATAATCACTTAAAAAAATTGAAAAGTAAATGAATAAATAAATAAATAAATAAATAGAATATAGAGTAAATGATAAATGCCTCAGTCTAACCTGTGTAAGGCCTGAGCATTTACATTCCTCAAACGCAGGTACGGGATTTCCTTGAGACGTCCACTGATCTGATCCGGATGCGCCGGTATTCTGACACGTCCTGTAAAAAAATTCGTACATTCCCATAAAAAATGTCAAAATTCCCCCTGAAGAATTCCAACAAAGACCCTGAAACGTTTGCTGTGAAATTAAAAGTATGCCTTAATATCTAATATTTCTGTTTGTGTTATTATCTTGATGACAGATTTTAACTTAATATCTTCTTGTTTTAAGATACTACGATGTTGTCAAATTGACAGAAAAAAATTTTAAAAACCTTTATTTTATATATAACTTAACAAGTTGTTTCAATATATCTTGTTTCAACGTAATATTATTATTTTGACTTTATAGTAATTTATTTTTACAATGTTCTTAATTTTTCTATTTATTTCACTTAACTGATCATCTTAATTAAACTTAAATAACTACAAATTCTTAAGATATCTAATAATCTAAAATTACTCAATGGACTTATTATCCTAAATCCCATTTTTTACTGATTTATCTACATTATTTCATTATTATTTCTTTCATTTTTTTTATCTTTTTTTTTTTTACATATTCTGACATATTAGCTATTTTAAAGAAGTGATTTCACATGATGCTATTTAAAATTAATATATATTTCTTTACCTTATCAATTATTTCAAGGTATTGTATCATAGTTTTAAGCTCTTACCTTCAAATATAATTTTGATACATCTTTCCCTGTTTAAAATATTTTATTTATTTTAAAAAAATTAAAGTTATTTGCTTGTACAGTAATTTCAACTTGCTATCTCATTATTTGCTTTAATATCAATTCTTTCATGACATTATTCTATTAAAACTAAATATGTACTTTAATTTAATTTTCCTTTAAGCTGAGGTTTGGAGGAATATTTGGTGGTGTTTGAGTGGAAGAACAACTCACATGCTATCAGGGTGATTCACGCAGTAGTTATCTATGCCAGGATATGACATCATGGTGTCCACCAGGTAACTGGAGCTGGAGTTCTGGTTACTAGATTAAGGGGGGGGAAAAAAAGGTGTTAGCACATCTAGGTTGACAGAATGTTATGTACGGTACACTGTAAATGTCGTCCAAAATAGAGAATCTTTCTAACTACTATAACAACCTTTTTTCATTTAGCAAAGCATAAAATTATAGTGTTTACCCATTTGTAATTCAATTGAGTGTTGTTTAACATCCTAAACAAAAAAAAACACTTTCTGGCTAACATACAGTACAGGAGAAAACTCAGCAGTATGTCTTTGTTTTGTCTTTATGAAGATAATGAAACTAAACGTAAAGGTTGCGACGGTAATGGAAAAGAAAAATCAAACATTAGCGTTTCTATAGCAACAACTCATTCTGTAGCAGAAGAGTTATTCTGAAATTACTAACGTTATCCTATTTTATACTTCTTGCAGTTTTACAATAAGATGACAAACTACAATTCTATTTTTATCGCCTTATTGAGGGAGAGAAAGGCGAGGGAGTGCGGGAGCGATTGCTATAACAGAAGTGAGGACAGGTGAGAACAGGTCTTTCCTGCGTCTTCAGCGTACCTGAAGAAGGAGTACTGTTTGCCGGAGTCGTACATAGCAGGCGTCAGCTCCATCTCAGGGAAGTGCTGCAGGTCGCTCTTGATAGAGCCGAGGCCCATGGCGGCAAGGACGAACATCACCGGTAGCAGAACCTGAGAGATCAGACCTTTCCAGTTCCTTCTGGTGTGATGAAAGCGTTTGATGAGCACGGCCATCACCTGCTGAGCCATCAGGGCCAAACCGCTGACTGTGGAGTTTCCTGTAAGACCTGTGTGGACCAGGGAACACCAAACACACCAATGATCAGAATGTCCAGGTACATAAACTTCAAAGGAAATATAATGATGTCGTTATGACTTTGGGCAAGTGCAGCATTACGGATGAGACATGTTGGACATGGTGCGATTTTCTCAGAGAAGTTAAATAAAGTGGAAGAAGACATAAGACTAAAGACATGAAATTTTGTTCCTGTGCTCCGTGGACCAAACTTGGTATGGTAAACTGGACATATGCATGGAATTTGTAAATATAAATATGTAAGCATATTTACATATATACATGTATATGTATTTGTTACATATACATTACTGCACAGTCAAATTCATTCTTTGCATATCCCAGCATAACTGGGGTCAGAGCGCGAGGTAAGCCAAGATACAGTATAGCGCCCATGGAGCAGACAGGGTTAAGGGCCTGGCAGGGACAAAGTGACAGAGAGAGAAAAAAACAAAAGATAAAGAAACAGAGAGAGAGAGAGAGAGAGTCAGAGAGCATGAGATGAAAAAAGGAAAGCCAGAGACAGACAGGCAGAGAGACAGAGTAACAATGAAAGAAAAAAACAGACAGAAAACAGAGAGAGAAACAGACTTTTAAAGTTGACCTTTATAAAACAAAGTGAAAAGATCACAAGAAGAAAGAAAGAAAGAAAGAAAGAAAGAAAGAAAGAAAGAAAGAAAGAAAGAAAGAAGCAGGCAACACTGACTGGCTTTCTCTCCGAAGTTCATGCTGCAGTTCAGGTCGTCGCTCAGGTTCTCTTTGCTTGTGTCCAGGTCAGGGTTCGAGACTGTATACGGGCGATTCTCCACCTCCTCATGGTACACAGTGTCCCTTGTCAAGTGCAGAAAAACCTGAAATGCAAGTGGCATTAACCTGAACCTTATATTCCATATTTTCAATATGTATGTCTCAGTATGTCCTATTGTGTGCGTGTGTGTCCCTCACCTCCTCTAGAGTCGTGTCGGAGATGCCGTAGCAGCCAAGCTGTAGTGCCTCCAAGTTCTGGTCCAGCCCATTGAGCAGCGAGCGGTAGACAGATGCATTCTGGGAGTTGTAGACAGGAAGAGAGTAAACGATATCTCCCATGTCCGCCTCCTTCAGCTCAGCCTCAGGCAGATGGGATTGGATGAAGGTTTTCACTTTCTTAATGTCAAACTTGTCCTCCGAATCTGGAGGTAGGACCTAAGAAGACAAGAGATTCGATTCAATATGATTCAGTTCATAAAGTAATGATTCAACAATTGACACCACCCCCAAATCAGCTATAATGCATTATAATGCAAAATTAATTGATTAATTGATTGATTGATTGATTGATTGATTGATTGATTGAAATGTGACCACACCATCCCCCTTGAATATATATTTTTTTTTTTTTACAATTCGACCACTGCGTGAAAATGAATCTACTACAATGTGCACTGTAAACCTGATTAAGTTGGCAAATCTCAAAATATTTGAGGTAATCAGTTACCACAATTTTTTTACGTAATGATGTTTCCAATTTGAAGTAAACAGAACTATCAACTTGCAAATCAAAAACATTATTCCAGACCATCCGGCCCAGGAATCAAACCAAGGCCTTCTGCATTACCACTGCACCACGAGTGCTACATAGATTTTACATTGGTGGAAGCTTTACTTAAGTTATTGTTACTTACGATTAAAATGACGTAACTGCAATTATTTAAGTTAATAGTACTCAATGTGTTTAATTACTTCGAGCATTAGGGTTTACAGTGGGGTAAATGAAATTCATGATTCAATAATTAAATATTCGATATATGATGCGCTTCATTTAAAATGATTTCGTATTTGCCGATCATCGTATATGCTATGATGCAAAATGATTGGATTCATAAGGCAAAGATTATATATTTTATCAAACCACTGAATCTTCTACAGTATGATTCAGTTCGGAAAGTATGTGATAGAGTTTGATTTATTGTTTGCTGCTTTGATTTGTTTAAATCGTCCCCTTTAAAACAAGGCACTGAATCTAATTGCTCGTTACGTTCCTAATTAAGGACCTTGCGTGTTCCAAATGGATATAGATTTTTTTCCCTGAGAGCGCTGTTATATTTACCTGCAGCTTTTTTCACACCTTCCCCCCATGCTGCATGTAAAATATGAGTGAGTATATTCCCGATCTGTACAGCGCACTACCTTCTTTGTTAGAGTAAGCTTGTATCCGCGGGCCAGCTTATCCTTCAGGTAGAACGGAGAGCCGCAGCATTTCAGGCCTCCGCGCTCCAGGAAGGCGATGCGATCACTGAGGACCTCGGCTTCATCCAGGTGGTGGGTGGACAGGATGATGGTACGATCTAAGCACATGCACATATGCAAAGAGTGAAGAAAGTAATTCCTGTCTCGGAGGATATAATTAACACTGTTCCATGGGAACTGAGAGGGGACCAGTCTCTACATCTGCTGAGGGATTTTTCTGCTATTGATTTCCACTTTAGTTAAACCCTGAGCTAGAAAAGCTCTCCGTTCACAACCAAATCGAGGCGCTGTGATAGAGTCTCACCACTCTTGTGCTGGAGGACGATGTCCCAGATGCTGCGGCGTGAGCAGGGGTCGACGCCGGTGGTTGGCTCGTCCAGGACCACCAACCGAGAGCCTCCGATAAAAGCGATGGAAATGGAAAGCCTCCTTTTCATGCCGCCGGAGAGCGTTCCCACCCTCTTGTGACGGTGGGCATACATGCCGGTCTCCTCCAGAATCCTGCATTGATAAAAATAAGACAAATAGCAACATATTCTAATGGTACTACAATAATTTAAGGCCAGTTCCGAAGGCGTACGTACTTGCGCACTTGCTCCTTCAGTTCTTGCTTGCTCCAGTGGGGGGCCTTGATGTGACCGTAAAGCATCAGATGCTCCTTGGTGGTCAGGTGATCGAAGTGGACATCATACTGCATGCACACCCCAAGATCTTTATGCACAGCCTTTGTAGAAGCCTGCATGTCTTTCCCGTACACCTCGATCGTTCCAGAGGAGGGAGCAAACAACCCGGTCAGGAGGGACCTGCAACAATGGATGACGTTTGGTGAAAAAGTGAAATCTTTTTCACTCCACCCACTCATGGAGGTCAGGTCCCATATCTTACATTGTGGTGGTTTTTCCGGCTCCGTTGTGTCCGAGCAGTGCAGTAACATGACCCTCGTAGAATGTCAGGTTCAGGTTCTCAATGGCACTCCTTTTGCCATAGGTCTTCGTCAGGCCTCGCAGAGAAACGCCAACTGGGAGCTCTGGGAATTCCTCATCACCGTGAGGGTGTAAATCACCCAGGCCTTCACAGAGAGCAAGAGAGACAGATCGAGAGAGAGAGAGAGAAAGAGAGAGAGAGAGAGAAGCTTTGAAATTAAACAATGATACAATGATGGACATAAGTCTTGAACTTAACGCTCCTGAGTTGTAAGTGCCTTTGCAGACACCCAGCACATTTTAAGGTGCATTCTTGTACCTTTGTTTTTGTCTTTGCCACTTCTCTGGTTCTCCTGCACCATGTTTGAGAAGAGGAGTCCTCTGCCAGCCTTTTTCTGCGATCTTTTAGTGCAACCGAAAACCTCGGCCCAGAAGGACGGCATTACCGGGAAATACCACGGAGCAGGGATACCGTACTTCCCTGCCAGAACAAGAGTGGGTTTGAATTGTAAATAGGGGCAAGAAAAGCCTACTGTGCATGAGCTGGGCGTCGGTCACTTACCTGGGAAGACCATGCGGATGTACGCGCCAAGCAGGAAGTAGATAATCGAGTCGATGAAAAGGAGCCAGCAGAGCATCCCGAACGACACTGGGTCTCCGGGCACTGGAGAAAGGTACATGTTGTTCCACTGGATTCCTAAAGAACAAAAAAAAAAAAAAAAGCACTATTACTTCTGCTCAGGTGCAACACAATGACTATGGGGTCTGATTTGTGATATTGTACCTACCTTGTTCCATTTTCTCATAACTAGTGATGTACTGACTAGCGTAACTGAAGCATGTTGGAGAAAACAGGCTCTGGAAGGAAGCGACACATAGCAAAATATATATATATATATATATATATATATATATATATATATTTTTTTTCTTTTTTTTTTTTTTTTTTTTTAATTAATTTTACTAATGTAATTTGCATGTAATAACTCCCATTAGCCACTAATGCTAAATGAAACCAGGATCAATCAGCTGACAGTCTTTTGTTGTTAATTAGCTTTGTACAAAATGATGTGACAAATAAATGATTTATTTGTATAAATGTTTTTTTTTTTTTTTATGTAGCAAATGAATTAATCACCCAGACAATTATATTAGCATTACATGACCTGCCCATAAAACGTGTACTGCATGGCTCAACATACTAGCATGGTCTTGACGAAAATGGAGAGGTTGTCCTCCAAACACAGGACCACAATAAAGGGAAAGAAGCAGATGACGTAGAGGAGGCTGCCGCTCAACCCGGCGACGTTGGTCTTGTCAAAGAAGGCGCTGACGAGGAAGCTTATAGCCAGGATGCTAAGGGCGTTGTCAGACAGGTAGAGGAACAGGATTATGGGGTCAGTCTTTGGGAGAATGCCGCTGGACTTCAGGATTATGGTCATGATGATGACAGTGAAAATGAGGAACGTGGCGCTCTCGATGAACCAGGCCAGGAAATGGCTGATCGGAGTCACGCCCATCATCTTCATGTACTGTGAAGAAAACGCATTCCGTTTTAACATCTGGACACAAACATGTGTGATGTGATAGAATGTTCCGAATGTTCAAGAATATATCCGAGTGCAAACGTTTGCGCATCCTTCCAGACCACTAACTTTTGTAGCTTTCTTTTCTTTGCTTCTTTGTTAAAAGAATGTTAGCATACCTCATGCAGACGGAGCTCTCTTTCATGGACCAGCTTCTTGACAAAGTCAGCGACGAAAAGCACCCAGCTGCACATCAAGACGAGCGGCAAGGCAAAGGCGATGCTGTTGAGATACCTGAGAGGCACAAAGAGGACATGGGACATGTTGTTCTCACTCCACAAACAATAAAGAAGACGTCCTGGTCCATCTGGGTGTCGATTATTTCCTGATAACAACAGCACGTCCTGAGTTAGTTCTCAGCGGTACGATCATGCGTTTTTTGCTTGAGGGCGTGGCCTGTTTTATTATGCTAATAAGAAACAATAGCAAAGAAAACGCATAATCAAATGCTGACCGTACACTTCTTTTAACACCTTGGGAAACATGTTTTAGCTTACATGCTAGCTTCAATCTTAGATTAGACACGACACCCAGAGTGACCTACAGTACAGTACAGTACATTTTTATCTCATTACACATCTGAGCAGTTGAGAGTCAACGGTTAAGCGACTTGCTCAAGGGCCCAACAGGGACAATGTGATGGTTGTGGGATTTGAACCCGAGACTTTTCCGAACCATAGTCCTACGCTTTAACCACCGAGCTACCCCTGACCCCTGTCGCTAGGAAAGAAACTTCCGACAACATGTGCTATAGAGGCAATGGTTTGGATTTGTCTCTTTACCCCAAGGAAATTCAATCTAATTTAAATGAAATAAAATGTCAGTATAAGGCTTGTGTGAATGAGCTGTTAGCGTAGGAACAATAACGTATCCGAGTACGTATCCTTTAATATAACCGTGGAACGTGAAGCCGCACTTCTGTCAGAGCCGCTGTTCTAGAGAATTAATCAACCCCTTGACCCACTGAGCCTCAGCCGTTTTATAGAAGAGGTCCAGCGATTCTGACTCGCGCTAATCTTTATTACACTCCTACTGCTAATATTTCCAAATGATAATGTCAGCACGAACAGTCCGTCATAAATCAGGACAGACCGAGCTGAGAGGATAAGCGCTTTACAATCCGTGACAGAAATGAAATCAGGACATTCGAGCAGCTCTAAGGAACGATGGCGCGTATTGTGCAGCGCGCACGCTCCTGAGCACGCTGATTTATTGGACGCTGTGTTGGTTTTGCTTGCTTGGTTTATTTGTATTAGACGTGGGGTGTTTGGTGAATTCCTAACATATGTCAAAGTCACTTCAGCAATACTGTGCCATAAATCAAAGAGACCGCGTGTCGACGATAAGTCTGTGTGTGTGTGTGTGTGTGTGTGTGTGTGTGTGTGTTACAGGTGGAATTCTGATACCGATTAACACAATAGGGACTTAAGACTTGTTAACACGTTAAAGGTACTGTATATCAACCATACAGGACTATTCTGCAGACAAATTCAACTCTGTTATGTCATTTATAACACAGTGTGTGAGCTCAACTGTTTCAATAATGTGCAATGTCATGTCATGTATATGCATGTCAAAAAATAAAAAAAAATTCAAAACATGGAAGAAGTAAATTTGAAAGCAAATTAGTTATGTGAAAAGTCTGAAGAAAAAGAAACATGAAATTTAGATTCATTGTGTTTTGCACACTAAATGAATAAATACTTAAAAACCAGAAACACCAAAGAACACAGAAATTTTTTAAATACAAAAATAACCAAATCTTTTTTTCTTTCTTTTTTCTTTCTTTCTTTTTTTTTTTTTTTTTAAAAAGCTCATTTAAATGAATAGAAATCATGTAAAAATGTAACCAATTAGCTGATCAAGAACAAAAATATGGGGAACATAATGGAAAATTGCACGTGATAATACACAAATTTTTTCAAATGAATCACATTCAAATAAACTAATCATTAAAGGAAATAAGCAGGAAAAATTTATATATATGAATATGGAAAAATCCAATATAAAAAAAAATCCCACTGCAAAACATAAAAACAATGATAAATATCGTGTAAAAAGCTCCCGAAAATAACTGAATCACATGTGAAAAATCACCCATGAGGAGCAAAACATGTTGGAAAAAGATTTTTATAAGTAATTGGTAAACAATCCCATGTGAAAATAAACTCCTGCCCTCTCCACTTACTCGTCCTTGTAGAAGCAGGGGTAGGGGAAGGCTTGGATCTGCACGGCCGGCTCCTGCACCACGGTTCCGGTCTGCATGCCGATGATGGCCCGCTCGATGCTCTCCTGCAGGTAGATGAAACCGCGGTTGTAGCGCTGAGTGACTACCGGAGAGATGTAGGACGCCCTCACCCAGAAAGGGTTGCGAGAGCGGTCGGTCCTCATGGAGTTGTCGATGTTCATGCGGATGGTGTAGTCCACTTTAGGGGGAAGGGGAGAGGATGAGTTGCCTGTGGGCAGCTTGAAAATGACACCTGGGGAGGAGGAGGAGAGGGGGGGTTGGGGGGGCGGTAATAGAGTTCTGTTAAACTGGATGTAAGCAGTGTGTGTGTGTGTGTGTGTCAATGTGTCTCATGTGTCAAAACTTCACTCACTAGCGTAGAGTTCGCGGTTTTTAGCCAGTTTCTCAGCCTGACTGTTGAGCTCCTCGGTGGAGTTGAAGCCGCGGTAGCGGTTGAAGTTGACGCAGGACGAGAGGTTCATCATGAGGTTGGAGAGCGTGGTGATTTGCTGCAGGATGAACTGGTTCTTCTCCAACATCTCAGTCATGTTTGCTGTAAAGGTTACGATTTAGATTTAAAGCCACTTTACTTAGGAACCATCTTACAGTAATATAGCTACATTAACCCTACTGTATATAAGCCATTCATTCATACAAATCCCACAAATATAAAAATATATTAATTATGGAAGTGTTCATAGGGCTACTTCAAACCAACTTCATCTTTTTCTGACAACTGACACAAACAAAAGCTCAGCGTAATTATCTATAACACTACCTCTAAAAGGCAGTGCTCATAGAGTTTAGAGTTACATGAGTAACGACTCAAATGAATCATTGTGTCAAGTCAAGTGTTTATAGGTCTACATGAAACCTACACGAGCACATCACCTAAAATCTTAAGATATACAAATGAATCAGTTTAACGTAAATCGTGAGCTCGCAGGTTATTTTAAGAACACTGTTCATGAAGCTGCATTAAACCTACATAAGCAGTTTATTATGACACTGGGGTACTAATCATTTATCCACTTTGGAGCGGTATACATACGGTTACAACACGCCTGCATGAGTCTGTCCAAAGAGCTAAGATAAATACATTCATCAGGTTGGTATGTAATGTATAAATATCACCGTAAAACTTTAAAAAGAAATAACTAATTGTGGAAGTGTACAATAGCGTAACAGCATAAACTGGCCAGTTTAAATTTGCTTCAGACTCACAGAAAGCATTGAGAGTGTCTTGCAACTCTGCGATGTCGATGTCGATCTGCTTCTTTATAAAGTTTTGGACAAAAGGATTGCTGAGAGAATTCTGCAGAGGAGCAAACACAGCACTGAGGAAGAGTAGCGGGAACTGTACCTCTGGATTTGATGCTTATGCTTATAGTTAAGTTCAGCACTGTCGCTGTTACCTTCAGCATGGGCAGGGTTTCATTGAGGAGCTGCGCGGACTGCATGAAGTACGGCGAGGCCTGCAGCCACTCTCCAGCGTGGACACGCATGTCTCCGAACTGCTGCAGCGTGATGTTCGACTACGAGGAGCAGACAGACACACACACACACACACAGACATGATAAACCTAAATGCTTTAGAAACTTGTGTCTATGAGTATTTATTACATAAAAACTATAAGCTGTAAGTCATGAGCAGTGCGATTGTCCTGTAAAGGTCAAATAGAGTTCATTGATAAATTATTGATTCATTCATTTCAAAAAATATATTACTTTTTGAGTACAGTACTGGGATACACGTCTTTGTTCGTCATTTGTTTGTTTGCCTTTTTTGTTCTGTTTCATTTTCAGAAGTATACTACACTCACTGTCCATTTGATTAGACACACATGAACACCTGTCCATCAGCACTGATTAGCTGATCCGATAACTGCGTCAACGTGCACATGTTCCTAATAAAGTGGACGGGGAAGTGAGTATTCACATCTCGAGGTAAATGAAATAAATGACAGTAATTGATTAATTAACTTAAATTAACTTTCTAACTTTTAAATAACTTTTTAACTGTGTATAATAAAAAAAATTGCAAACAATTTGTTATTTGGAAAAAACTATTTTTTATGATTATTATTATTGTTGTTGTTATTATTATTGTTTTATATATATTGTTTGTTTATTTGTTTGTTTGTGTGTGTGTGTGTGTGTGTGTGTGTGCACTGTTACCTTCTGAACAATGGTCTGGGTAAGCGGTGTGTCAGGGTAATACAGCACTTGTCCTAAGAGCATGGGCTTGAGGAAGGCCCAGGCTACAGCGCCCCCTGTGGTGCTCACCATGTCCAAGAAGATGTTTTTACAGAATGGGGCTGAAGAAACACACACACACACACACACACACACACACACACACACACACACACAAATATTACTCTTTGCACACACAAGTCATACAGACCGAATCTGTAAGTCTATCTGCAATACGAGTGAAGATCATACTGGCGTCCTGTGGGATTTTGAACTTGGTCATGAGGTCCTCGACTTTTTTCGGGTCCTGGAGAGACGGATTACCCTCGCCCATGCTGGGAAGCTGTGAGATTCCAAAGAGTGACATCATGCCGCTTTTACACAAGGCTCGGGAGATGGTGACGAACGTGGTCCTGGGCGACGTCACCGAGCGTTTCCCTCTCACCAACTGCAAGGGAAAAACAATTTAAAAAGTCAGAAATGTATAAACTCACTTATATTATACATATTGTAATTTTGGCTTAATAATGTTTTATTCGTTTCAAGGAAAAAGAAAGAAAAAAACATTCAAATAGTGGCAGAAAGAGGAAGAGGGACATGCAGAAAGAGAGGAGAGAGAGAGAGAGAGATTCTATTAAATGATATTTGTAATGTTAATGGTCAGTGAGAGTCAGAGCCATTAAGACTTGCTGATAAAGTTATTTCTAATCTGCGGGACAGTCGGGTGAGGAAACATCTGGAGGACTCACATTACTGAGCTCCGAGTAGGACGTCATCTGCGTGTCTGCAAAAGCCGTGAAATATTCCTCCAGCCGTCTCAGAGTGGGAGTCAGCTTATTCATCAAGTCCATGAAAAACGTCACCATGCCCATGAGCACATCAAACAGTCCCTGGATCTCATTGGATAGCAGCAGCTGCGATCGGAGACAGACATGGTGAGCAGCCACGAATCCACAAGATTAAAAATAAGCAATAACACACAACACATCAAACTGTCATGGGGTTTTCCTATAACGCTACAGTACCTTCTGGAATGGCTGGAGCACAAGAGAAAGTTACATCCTGAGTCTAACTCATGACGTGATCGGAGAAGATCTTTACCTTGTACATGATGTTCTCCACGTTGGCGTGCTGAGCTGTGAGAACCGCCAGGCTGTACCACTCTTGAGTCGAGAGCGAGCAAAGAGAACTGAAGATCTGTAACACTGACGGTTCGAGCTGCAGGGACGGGAGATTCGCACACTGCTGCAGATTCTTCAGGAGAGACAAGATCTACAGCAACAAAAAAATCAAAACAACACAGATGCAACATTTCATATAAATATGCCCATGTAATAAGGATTCCTTTGAAAATTAATTGTGTTTAATTTTCCAAAAGGTTGTGCACAACTGTTTGGACACGTCATCGCTTAAAGTCTTCTTCTACTTCTTCTGAAGAAACCTAGAGAAGTCCCTGGAGAAATGGTTTGACTTTTGGTTCCACTCTCATTAACAGTAAGCTTCCATTCCATTCCATCACTGCTGCCCCATCAGACCTTCAGAGGTCTTCTCTGTCTTGCTTAAGCAACGTTTTCTTTGGTCCTGCTTGGAGGACGTTCACCCTGTAGAAGACTGAACAAACAATTGAAACCGTCCTGACTGGATTTGGTCTTCACCCATTAATTGATAGGCACAGCATCTCTGGATGGCTTGATTGCAATCGCGGTCACGGACAGACACTCCTAGGATCTGACAGAGACACCACATTTGGAAAACCTCAAGCTAGGTCACGACCAGTAAGTTCCTGACCTCGGTCCCAAACCCAGCTGTGAAAGGAGATTTATTGGTCTCCTACCAAGAGGTCATAAAACTTGGACACGAAACCTATGGAGCACCGCTCAAATGTTTTTCCCACCTAAAATTTCTCTGCAAGTTTGTCCTAGGCTGGTTCCTAACCACCACTCAACAGAGCAAGGTGGAGCCTAAGGCTGGACTCGTTCCCGTTTAGCAAATAAATATGAGAAACAAACATATAAATGTCAATATTATAATTATTTTCAATAACTGAACTTAAAATGTAAATAACTTAAAATTATTTTTAAGTTACAACATAAACCCTGAAATACTTACTGATGCTTTATTTCTCTAAAACCCAAAACTATTGGTGGAAATTTTTTCAGATAGTGAAGTTTCTTTTCATGAATTTCCTGACATCATCTTATTGTTGTATAATGAGTAATTTATAGTATGTAATTCAGTGTGTGTGTGTGTGTGTGTGTGTGTGTGTGAGAGAGAGAGAGAGAGAGAGAGAGAGAGAGAGAGAGAGAGAGAGAGAGAGAGAGAGAGAGAGAAAAGAGAGGGAAGCTGAAGCACCTGCAGGTTGCTCTGGGGGAGCGACGACTCCAGCAGAGTGTTTAGGACTTGAGGAGAAATCCTGGTGTACTGGATGACCTCAGTTGCAAACAGGGTCTGGTTCTTTAAAAGGTCAGACACCTTCAGTTCACCTGACACACACACACACACACACACACACACACACACACACACACACACACACACACACACAATTAACATGTACAAGAAGTCTCCAACTTACTACAAACTGAGTCTTACATGATGTAAAGCACACCAATCCACTTAAGTAAATCTGTCCCCTTCTCTTACACTGCTGTCATGTGGATTAGGAAATGAATCTGACACATGAAAAATAACAGCGATGTCTCTGCGGCTTTAAATCGCGAGGGGAATCCTGGAAGCCATTTTGTCTCAGAGCTTTTTTCCACTGTATCGGACTGTGAACTCCGTGTTGTTGTGGATTATTCCCTCAGGACAGCTTTACAGGACGGCCATTCTCTATCACCGTGCTTCCGGACTAATTCATTGAAACCGGTGAAGCTGACTCATTTCTCCAAATAAAGAATGTTTTAAGTGACACGCCACTATAGTTCTGAACAGACTAAAAGTAGATTTCAAAAACTGCTAAAATGTTATAATGTTATCTATCATACATATCAACAGGTTAAAGCATCATAAGTTTAGCACTGGAGTTACAAGAATAAAAATGAACAAGCTAAAAAATAACTAAGGTCTGTCGTAACTCTTATCCTGATGTCATACAGTACATGTTTGCTGATATGGCTTACAAAACTGTGAGCTTGCAACAATTCATAAAATATATATATATATATTATGAATTATTGATAATAATAATAATAATAATATAATAATAATAATATTTATTTATTTATTTTAAAGTTTTTATTCAAGTTAATTTATTTATTTATGTGTTTTTACTATTATTATTAATTAATTAATTTATGTTATTTATTTATTTTATTTATTTTTTATTACTTTTTTTTTTTTACTTTTTTTTTTTATTAATTTTTTTACTTAAAAGACCTTCATAGAAAACAGGAGTGGGGGAGAAAACTCAAATCTTTTTCAAATCTAAAAAAAAAAAAAAATCTCTAGATCCACTTATAAAGATAAACAATTTTAGGTCGCATGATTGTGCTTCTATCAATAACATTTGAACTAGCTGAATGCTAATCACTGACTGTCTAGCATTTGTTATGACGAGAAATATGAGAGAACGTAAAAGCTTTAATAAATAAATAAATAAATAAAACACTATACTTTATTGATCTGCATTACAATATTACAATATCTTCTTGTTGCTGCTTTACTCTCATCAGAAGTTGTGACTTGACTGTTTGTTTGTTTTTACCGCGCCTAATGCCTTGCGTTCTGACCTGCTCTGTTAGCACCGTGGTCAGAATGACAATAAAAGTAAAGCTAAACAAGATGAGGCAAGCTTTTACAGATATATTTTTAGAAAACTGTAAAAAAAAAAAAATGTAAAAAAGTGAGAGATTGACTGAGCTCCTGTGCATAAGTGAAAAACTAAACATCACATGTTAATTCATTCTTACTTGGAGCGCTCTGGTTTACGTTGAAAGTGGGCAAAGATTTGAGATCGATGCCAAGCAGGTTGGACAAGACTCCAGACCTAGGAAAAGCAAGGAATTGATATATGACTTCTGCCACAGTCATGAGGTTAGGGGAAAACATATTTTGCGTGTTCCACATACCAGTCCATTTCGAGGTTGTAAGTGCTGGGGTCTCCGACTAAGTTCTGGTACAGCAGGTCGTACAGGGCGGTAGTCTCGTTCACCAGGTTGGAGGTGATAACGTGGACAGCGCGGATGCTGTGCACAGCCGTGTGACATAGTAAGCCTGGGCTGAGGGACAGAGCCTGACTGATCATCTGAACAGAGTCCATGTTCTCCAAAGTGCACACCTACAACACCAGTGACAACACCATCACCATCTCCAATCACTTTCCTGAACACACTAATGCTTTGTAGCTACACATTTGTGTCAGTCAGCCTATGCAGTCAGTTTGCTTTTTAGCACTCTTTTTTTTTTTTTTTTTGCCTCAAGACTGAGGAAACCATATAAAACCTTGGGACCTAATATTGTATTGATGTCGGCTCGGTTTTGTTCATTATGTATTAAATAAAAATCCATGCAAAGACTTTTTAGGTTGCCTTTATAATAAGCAATAAGCACCACTCATAAGGATGGGAACAGTTTATTATCACTAATCTGAGATGATATAGTTAGTGCTCTTCTCTTTTCGTTTTAAAGCAGAGGTGTCCAATCTTCTCTAAAAAGAACCGTTGTGGCTACATAAGATTAGCAATTATAATATGCTTATGCTTATGCTTGGCAATAAATGTGAACTTAAATTTAAGACTAACTGTTAAAAATTTAGCTTTAATTTAAGTTAGTCTAATTTTTCATCCATCCATCTAGGAAACTTTGTAGGGACCTTGGAGGTTAATGGTGGTGATCAGTGGATTTCTTCCAATTGTGCAACTGTAGTAAGATCTCCGGTCAACATTCACACACTACAGGCAATCTGGGAACACCAGACAGCCTAATCTGCATGATTTGGACTGCGGAAGGAAATCCATCAAGCATGGCCAGAGCATGCAAACTCCATGCACGCAGACCCGGAGGCGGGAATCGAACACGGAACCTTGAGGTGCAAGGCGACATTGCAAACCACTAAGTCACCAAGTCTAATAATAATAATAATAATAATAATAATATATTCAATATTTAAGAATACAGATGAAATTGAAACTGTACTACAGGGTGGGCCATTTCTATGGATACACCTTAATAAAATGGGAATGGTTGGTGATATTAACGTCCTGTTTGTGGCACATTAGTAGATGTGAGGGGGCAAACTTTTCAAGATGGGTGGTGACCATGGTGGCCATTTGGAAGTCGGCCATCTTGGATCCAACTTTTGTTTTTTCAATAGGAAGAGGTTCATGTGACACATCAAACCTATTGGGAATTTCACAAGAAAAACAATGGTGTGCTTGGTTTTAACTTAACGTAACTTTATTCTTTCATGAGTTATTCACAAGTTTCTGACCACTTATAAAATGTGTTCAATGTGCTGCCCATTGTGATGGATCGTCAATGCAACCCTCTTCTCCCACTCTTCACACACTGATAGCAACACCGCAGGAGAAATGCCAGCCAAGGCTTCCAGTATCCGTAGTTTCAGGTGCTGCACGTCTCGTATCTTCACACCATCATGAAAAAACGTTTGCCCCCCCCCCCCCCACATATACTAATGTGCCACAAACAGGACGTTAATATCACCAACCATTCCCATTTTATTAAGGTGTATCCATATAAATGGCCCACCCTGTATACAGAACTTTAAAAAAAAATGCAGCTTTTAAAGGTTGCTATGAAAGAATCACCGGATTTCTATGTTCCTTAAGGAGCTTCTTCTCTGAAAGGAAAAGACTGCTGTCTTTTATAAATAAATAAATAAATATCATCATTATTATTATTAGTAGTAGTAGTAGTAGTAGTAATAATAATAGTGGCAGTGATGTTAGTAGTTAATTATATTGTACTGTGAAATAAAAATAATAGTAAATCTACTACTATTACTATGCTTACTAGGCAGAGAGAGAGATTCTAAATGATTTGAGAGCTTGATGAAAATCGATCATTATAGAAATACAGTATATTTCTATAAATGATCGATTTTCATCAAGCTCTCAAATGATTTAGAATCTCTCTAAATCTATAATATGCTTACTCATTTTTTAGCCTGTCCTTCTAAGAAGAATATTATTTATTTATTTATTTATTTATTTATTTATTTTCATTGCTGTTGTTTGTTCCCCCCTACTCTACTGAAAAGTGCTCTGGTGCTTTAAACACGCACAGCCTGATATTTCATCCTAGCAGCAAGTCGAAGTGTCTCTGCACATATGTGACTCCTTGATAGTGCGACAGTTTTACAAACACCCCTGAGGTTCTCTGTTCACGACTTCCTGCGATTATTCTTTATCTCCACATCTCCCAAGAGCTACAGTACCACGCTCAGGCTTTTAGCTCCATGTTTAAAGAAATGTAAAAACTATTTAACTGTAAATAAATAATGAAACGGTGGAGTATTCTCGCGCGCTCCAAATTCCAATCGCTAACGAGCTCGCGAAGCCTGCTCTGAATCCCTGCTGCTTTAATTCTGCAGTCGCACTCTGGGTCCACGGGGACTCGCTGTGCCGCACAGCGTGATGTTTTCCCTCAGGTTTTACACACCTGCCTCAGCGCCAATAATTACATGCTGAATTTAATCGCATGCGTCGGAACAGAGAAAGCGCTAAAGCGTGCACCGCAGTGGCCTCATGAGATAAAAGATACGAGAAGCGCTGAGGTGAAACTGTGACATACAGAAACTAAATGAATCATAGTGACAGAATAAACGAAAGCCCCAGAAGTCGATGTAGTGTTGCAACAATAACGGCACAAACCCCTACAGTATACCCAAACACAATATACAGGAGTATTATTAGGGATTATTTGTATGTATGGTATGATATGATATGATATGATATGATATGCACGGTGGCATAGTGCTTAATGTTCTTCCCATGCATGGTGGGTTTTTCCCGGGACTGACTAATTATTATTAGATTTTCATGACATTATATATTTTTATATGCTACTTTTAAACAGTTTTTGCCAATTTATTCGGGCTTACGGTGTATATTATAATATTTTTTTCAATGCTGCTTTTAAGAGAATGCAGCTTTTAAGCTGTTTTTTATTGTATCATCTATTCTATACATATATTTATTTTTGTGGCATTCGTATGTGAATGTTGACCGGAGGTACTACCACCGCTGGGAAAATCGGAATGAGTACCAAGGACCAGTGGTCTCCACGGTCCCTAGTCCCTAATAGATCCACTTGATCTTTGGTGGAGAAAGGAGCTCTCACTGGCTCACATTTCATCCGTCGTAAAGCATCTAACCAATCTTAGACGAGACGGAGTTCTTGTAAAAAAATCAAAGCTGGGATTTGTCGCAAAAGATGGAAAAACTTGACCTAACCTCAAAGTTGGGAACACTTTTTACAGCAGGCAGAAATACACATCATGTCCAAAAAGTTTAACAAATCGGTTTAACCCTTCTAAGCACATAAATGCACTTCAGTTTCACTGAGGAAATACATTCCAGCCACTTTATTTTTAGACTGCCTGTATAGAGAATGAATCGACTCATACTGGTTTACATCAGTCTGACCTGCGTCTGCATTTCATCCAGCAGAGCTCCGAAGCTGTCGTTCATCCAGCTGGTTGAGAAAAGTTCAGAAACTATGCTCGCTGTCTGAAGCAGGACGTTCAGATTTCCTGTGAAGAGAGAAGAAAAACAAAAAGTTAAAAGATATTCTGTGCTGAGGAAGGTCCCAACAGGAGTCATTACTACTGCCTAACTCAACTTTCACGGCAACTTAACAGTGGAGAAGGAAACACACAATGTGTGAAAGAAGCCCCTAAAGACGAAGGATCTGCAGAAACATGGGCTGTAGCGTACTCACGATACCTCCAGGAGCAACAAAGAATAATCTGGTATAAGGACAGGACTAATACTGCCCTAACACTACGTTATTTTTGTCACTAATATGACTGAAATACTGTAATTGCGCAGCGAAATGCTAGAGCAAATGGTGGGTAATAATATACTTCAAATTAGATTAAATTACATTAAAAACATTAACTATAGTAATGTTTGATGTACCTACTTGTGAGCTACTGATATTTTAAGATGATAAAATAATTGCATAAGTAAACAGTATAATATATTATTGTTTACTATAATTATGTAAGTATTCGATAGGAATAGCGCCCTAGACACCGACCGGTCTTATGTAACCTGACTTACTGTACATAGATCAGTTCTACCATTAAAAACCCAAAACATTAAGCCCCAGTAGTGTGTAGGTTCTCCTTGTGCCTCAAAGCATGACTCCACAAAACCTCTGGAGTGTGCTGTGGTGTCTGACACTAGTCTGTTAGCAGCAGATCCTTTGGATGCTGTGGGTTGTGAGATGGGGCCTCCATGGAATGGACTTGTTTGTCCAGCGCATTCCATGGATGTTTGATCTAAGAAATTTGGAGACAGTTCAACAACCTCAAACTCTTTGCCTACTAAGCCCCATATGCAGCAGGGTGTGATGCTCTGCATGTTCTGATACCATATAGCCAGCATTGAGTTTTTTTTCAGTCATTTATGCTACAGTGGCTTTTCTATGGGATTGGACAGGGCAGGCTGAGTTTTGGTCCAAACAGGCATAATAATTGATAATACTGGACTTAATACTGGACTTATATAAGTATGAAAT
Source organism: Clarias magur (assembly GCA_013621035.1). Taxonomy (NCBI): domain Eukaryota; kingdom Metazoa; phylum Chordata; class Actinopteri; order Siluriformes; family Clariidae; genus Clarias; species Clarias magur. Next base: position 1,937,795 of record QNUK01000074.1, on the reverse strand, counting down.
AGACGTACTGTAGTGTCATGGACATAGGTATAATAATTATTTCTTATTTATGTAAGAAATAAAACACTGTAGTTATAGGATGATGATCTACTTTGTGTTTGGGTGTTTTAATACATTTATACATAAAAAGTATACATGTCCATATAACATGAATTTGAAATGATTTAAAATTTACTCTACTAAAAATATACATTTAAAGTTACATTCATTGGTGCCTACATTTAAACATTGATACACTAATTGTGGCTCATCCATGAAAGGTTAGTTCCTATTCCCACTGTATCCTGTAAGGTTTTATATGCAATTTTATTAATTAGTTAATTTTTTCTCTTCTGACTTTCTGACTTAGTATGGTGTATTTTGCAATTCTGGCATTAAGCCTATTAATGTAAAATCATACACACAGTTTGAGATATAAGAGGATTAGACAAAAGTGTGAAAGTAGATTTAGTCCATGGAGAAATCAGTGTTATTCGCACAGTGCCCTGTGCCGATTGTTTTATGAACTAAGCAAATTAGAATTATGCAGAGAAATGCTGTAGAGAAACGGAACAAAATGTAAATGTGAAAATTTGTCTTGAACAATTACACTGTAATAAAAATCTCCCAAAAAACAGTTCATAGCCTATAGTTTATGGCAAAGTTATGGCTCGCTTCATGTGACTTTTCAAAACACAACAAAAGGTTTTAAAGTAAGAAAGAAAACTAAAAAGATACCTGGGGGCTCATTGGCCAAAGTTTCAAAGATCGTTCTGTTGAATGGACCAAACTGAAGGTCAGCTGGAAGGATGCTGGAGATGGATAACAGCACCGTTCGCAATCTGGACAAAAAAAAAATCAAATGTGTTATCAAAACATCCTAGAGGCTTTTTTTAAAAAAAAAACAAAAAAACATTTTACTATAGACCCATTTATAGCATTGTATGTGCAGCTCTTGTACAAAATACAGTCTAAAAAGATTGATTATGCTGATTTAGTTCCCTAAATCTGAATGAGTTCCCATTTCAGTCATGGATTTATGTAGCTCTAGAAGATCTAAGCAGTTACTCAGGGTAAATTGCAGTCATGCAGAAAGTATGAGACGAATGAATAATTAATAATATTCTCCCCTGTCTTATTGAAACTTCATAATCAGTGCCAATGGCTTCAAAGAATGAAAAGAAAAGAAACTTACCTCTGAGTCCAGTTACTGTCGTTTGTCATAAGAGACTCAATGTTCATCCCAATGGCCCCAAGGATCGCAGTTGCCAGATCTATCTCAGAGCTGCTGTTAGCCATGACAAGCAAATTCTGAATGGTGGTGAGTATCTTTTGAGTCATGTTACCACTCTGGCTCGAAGGGTCCTGACGTGATGACAGAACCATCAGAAGAGTATTTTCCAGGTTACTCATAATGCCAATTGAGGTATTGGTGTTGTTATTTGCGATTGTCTCTAGGAGTCTTTGAACAGAGCTGAAAAGCATATCCATTCCGCCAGCTAGGTCCTCATTGGTGATTGTGTGGTTTAGAGCCATGGCCAGTGTCTCCATGAAGTTGAAAATAACATCAGGGTACTGCTGCTCTCCTAAAGGTAGTTCTAAAGACAATGAAGATATGATTGCTCGAAGAGAGTCAAGCATGTATGGGAGATCACTAGTGGAAGAATTTTCCATTAGGCTCCGGCTGAGACAAGTTGACACCTCGTTTAAAACAGTGGACAGGACGGAATATACTCCCATGGACATGGGATCTTCTGTTAGGTTTTGGGATTTTAAAAGATACAAAGTGACATTCTGGTAGATTTCAAAAAAAGCTGGTCGGATTTGAGCCGTGTCTGAGACATTTGAAAGAGCTAAAAGGAGAGAAGACATGAGAGTATGAATGTCATCTTGGTCTCTCACCGGGAGACTTGACATTATGCGGGTCAAGATCATTCTTCGTTCCAAATCATTACTGAAGGTGTTGTTAGAAGCAGAGAGATTGAACAAAATTTCAGTGGCCAAGGCACTGTGCAGGATGAGAGGGTAAGCAATCTCATTGATAGATTGACCATTTGAAAGGGTGGTGTTATCAGCATGGACAAAGCCAAGAGCCAACGAATCAGCTATCTTGTTACTTGACATCACAACTTTCTCCAGATCTGTTGGATATGACATTAGCAATGCAAAAGCTTCCAATATCTGTGCTGAAATGTTGAAGAACACGATTTCCTCAGGAGGTACAAGTGAGGCAAAGGCATCAGCAGTTTGGTTTATCGCCATCATGTAGGATCCAAAGTCGATCTGTGATTGTGACATTGAGGATACAGAGCCGATTAAGCTTTGAATGATGGACTGGTGCATGAGGGTAGTGTTTAGCACCTGGGGCAGATTTTGTGACAGAATATCGTTGATGGCTAAGATGACGTCACTACGGTTACCTTTGTTTGCCATGGTGTATGATGCTGCAGAAGTGAGCTGATTGGCCATCTGATCAACCATTTGCGCAATACCCAAAGAAGGCTGCTGCGAAAACATCCTTACCATTCCGACAAGTCCTCCCAAACTTTCTACAAGCTGCACATCACTCGGACTCCAGCCCTGACTCATGGTCTGCGTGATCATCTGCTTAAATAAATGTCCATTGCTTGGAAGTGTAAAATTAGCTAGCATACCAAGAATTGTGTCAATGATTTCATCTTGACTTGAACTTCCTGTTATATCCCTGGATACACCCTTGAGGAAGATGCCCAGATCTGGGTGTGCAAACAAAACATGCATGGTGTCCAACATTTCTTCAGAACTGAGTGGGATGGAAAGTATTTTAGACAAGTTTTGGTAGTTGATCTCCAAGAGGTCAAGAAAGTCATCAATTGGTTCTCTGGTCAAATTTGTAATTGGTCTTCTGGCATTTTGGGTTGCTGACACAATATCCCTTAGATTGTCTCCCTGAGCAAGTTTCATTTGGATTGGATTGAGATAGTCGTTGATGGGAGAAAACGGGTTGTTAGGGGCAGTAATATGTTGTAATGCATACAAAACATTGCCGGCAAGATCAATAAAGATGTCAGAGCAGCTTGGTTGAGGGTTTGAAGCTGACATCAATGGTCTTAGTATGTTAAACAACTTGGTGAGCATCTCAATGCCAAAATACAATCCAGTGTCTTCGGTAGTGTTGTACCAGCTAACCAGTTCACTCACAGATGCCAAGATGTTGCTTGTGTTCTCTATATACACCAGTTGCTCCATTACATCATATATCATCGACCAGTTTCCAAAAAGTCTCATATCGATGATATTGCGTATCACCTCCTTTATGAGAATCTCATGGGAAAAGTTTTTTGGTGTGATGTCATTATTCAAAAAACTATCTATTTGTTCGCTGCTGAAGTTCATTGCCGTGAGCACCACGTTCAGGGCATGAAGGACCATCTCAGGGCTTGCTGTTACATTCTGATACCCCAGGCTGTAATCAATGGCTTTCTGTGCTGCTAGAACATATTGACTCCAGCCTAATTGATTCAGATGCAACATTGCATTTTCCAGGGCATCTTGACCAAAGGATAGACTGGTCAAGAAAAAAAGAAAGAGAAAAAGAAAATGATTAGTGCATCCCAGCTATGTCTTCTTAAACAGGTCAAAAACTTTACCCTTGAATTTAACCAGCAATTTTTATACCACCTCACATTTATGTTACAGCATGTATTATGATTATATAATAACGTACTTATCATATCATAATCATGTTACCAGGGTTGCCTTAAATTTGGGTTTAAGATAATAAACCCAAATTTAGCCCACAATTTAAAAAAATCATATTCTTGGTTTCATCAGGAATGGGGTCCCATTCTATTAGGTTTTCAAGGGCCCAAAACAATTAGTTACATGTATGTGTGCTCCCTACATTTAACTATTTAACTATATACCTTCCTTTATTATTATGGACTTGGAGAATGGGGTATGAGGGATTTCTCCTGTGGTCAGTGGTTCTATGTTTATCTTATAATCCTTCTGCATTTTGAATTCATCAATTTGTCAAGATGCCCATAATGTGATCGTTATCACTACTTAGTTTATTACTGGAAGGTGTACAGGAAGCAAAATCAATATAAGAGCAGCAAGACACAGATAATCCCATAAATCCCAGTAAATAATAAGTAAACAAAACTCATTTTATCTGTTTAGGCCAGATCCGAGGTGGGGAATCAAATTGAACGCAATGCAAAATATTATTATTCCTCATTGCTGTGTTTCCTAAACCTAGATGTTTATTTGCTCTGGAATTTGAGCAAATATTTCCATATTACTCTGGAAATTTAATCAGGTATTCCTATTATTCTGCTTGTTTAACCGGTATGCACTTCCCTTTGCCTCTTATTTAAGTGGAGTAAATTGATGAAAGTCTTTATCACTGTTTTGTTCTTCCTGTTTTTTTTTTTGTTGTTGTTGTTTATTTGTTTGTTTGTTTTCTCCAGAATGTTAAAAAAACAGGATCTGGTAATCTGTCTCATTAGGTCTTTCCACCACAATGCTACTGAATTTGCAATTCTGATGTTTCACAAGTTTTTTTTTAATACCACAGCAAATTCACGACAGTTGCTTCTGGCTGTTACATGAAGAACTGGTTCATATGAAAGCACTCATTATGACTCATTATAACTTTTTATAGTAATAGCTCATACACCGAAAACTGCACATTATACAGTACACTTCAAATGACCCAAGAATGACTACACATAGATATAAAAACGGATTCTCACGCAGCACACTGGCTCAGTGGTTAGCTCTGTTGCCTTATTATGGAGTTTGCATATTCTCCCGATGCTTAGTAGGTTTCCTTGGCGTACTCTTGTTTCTTTCCAGAGGCATGCAGATTAGGCTAAATGGTGTCCCCTCATTATGTGTGCATGTGCCCTGTACCGCGCCTTGTGCCCTAAGTCTCCTGGGATAGGCTCCAGGCCCCCTGAATACACCTTGTATAAAAATGCTGGGTTGTTTCGGGTACTTCAAACACACTGTGGGGTTGCTCCATGTTGGATCAAATGAGATGTATTGGGTAATTTACAAATGAGCACCTGATTGGGTTATTTGGACCCAATAACTGGTTAATCCTTTATTCTCTGTTTTTTCCAAACGGCAGTCTGCAAAGTGTTTTAAATATTACTGTTATTGCTACATGAGTGTAGTTTTAAGAATTGTTTAGGCGAGAATGTATGTGTGTACGGCTCGAAACCTCCATCGGTTATTAAAGATAAAAATTTGCCCTACCGGTTTCGGAGATTGGAGCACCAGGCAGTCCTGCGGTGCTCTGTGCTCATTGAAGCGAGCGACACGCCACTTACCGCTGACAGTATCTTATGGTAAAGTAATATGAATTTCTACCTAAATTTTAAATGTTGTAGTTGTGGTAGGAACGAGCTCATTTCCATGTTCATTCGCTTTTCCACCTTTTTAGTCGCACTTTGATATGAGGGCAGTTGTTGTTATATTCTGTGCCAATAGTCGGCTATACTGTATTCTATGAGAAAACTGTGTTTGTACTGTCGCACACAAATGAAAAAAAATATATAATAATAATTTACTAAATGTAATCTTAAATGTAATTTTAGGTAAATTACTAGTAATCTGCATTAAAGTTATGTGTGAAAAGTCTGTTGGCATATTTTATAATATTGTATAGTTGTCAGAAGAAGCAATTGGGATATGTTTAATGATATGTTTAATATGTATTCTGTTTATGGTTGTGTAAATTTTGAACCAGCAGTTGGTTTATTCTTTGGTGAACTTTCTGAATTCTTCTGACTGGATCATGCTCAGAGCACTCAGTATTTTATGGTAAATTAATATGAATTTGTACTTGTTTTTTTTTAGTAACTTGTGGTAGGAGTAAGCATATTTTATTGTTAAAATGAAATGTTTCAATAAATGTTTTAATGTTTTTTTCTTATTCAAAAAATGAGAAAGCGTCATGGTTAAGTCGTCGTTTAAAACGAGCTTTTTCTTCGTCCTTATGAAATATTTATTGTGAAGTTGTGAATTCATCCCTTAAATAACATTTTCATCTAGTGTTTGTTGAGAATTTGAAAAGGCTTTTGTATTAAATTCCAGATGGAGCACCGTATCCTGTTATCCCTCACAAGTTAAATAGTGAGGTAAATTAGTGGAACATTATGTTTTATACATATTTTTGTGGCTTGACAAGAGAAAAAAACATCTTGCATTAAGTCCATACGTAGTTGTACATCCTTAACAAAAATGCTTGACATGAATGTTATAAGTTATATGGCAATGCTAAGTGATGGTGTGTAATCCACAGGTGGACCAACATGACGGGAATGATAACTGCAAAATATGGATAAGACTGAAGCATTTTGTTTTTATTGTTTTACTGAGTATGTTAAATTGATATTATATTTAACAAATGGTCTCCTTGGGATTATATGGTTTTGTCTGACAATTTTGACAAAATTGAGTTATTCACATTTCTGTGACAATCTATTTACATTATGTAAAGTTGTGTACATTTTGGGTCTTTTTGAGGGAAAAAAAGGTGAACAGAATGGGTCAACCCCGCAAGAGTGTTAATTTTACCCACTGGTTGGGTCAAATAAAATAACCCAGCACTTTAACGTTTAACCCAGCTAGAGTATCAGTTTAACCCACTGGTTGGCTCAGATGAACAACCCAGAATTCTGGGTTAAATGGTACAGTACAACCCAGCACTTGAGTCAAAACAACGCAGTGCGTGTTCTGTCCAATAGTGACTAGGTTATGGTTGGGTTTTTTTTTCTAACCCAGCAGTTTTTAGAGTGTAGGATAAAGCCATATTGATGATGAGTAAAGGTGTCTCCGTTGTAAGCACTCTGAGTCTCAATATGCTTGCTGTAACATAAGTAAAAACTGGAACGGACTTCTCTCAGATGTTCCACAATCTTAAATCTAACTGTACACCATTAAAATGAATGAGGTGTTGTTCATTAATAAATGAAACAATGTACATAGATGGTATAACGTAGAGTATAACATAGAACTGCGATAAATTCTAATCAAATGCCAATTTTTGCTCCCATGTATAACACAATCTATGAGTTTATGTGATATGTTTTCACTGAAGTCCAATCCACCATTTTTGTACTGGTTTCAGACTGATACTGATTCTGGGTATCTGCTCTCTACTTCCTGCTCCGTTTGCTGGGAATGTTGGTAAAGGGAACTTCCCTCGACAGAATTACACTATTTCAGGGGAACACCCTGAGAAATCACCAGCGCAGACGTCATTTCCTGAGTATGTTATAATGGTAACATAAGCACCTTGGATATCTGTCGCTGCTGCTATGGATATTTCACACTGTGGACCTTAAAAATTATGACACTATGATGTTGTCCTCAATGATAATTATAATAAATATATAAATCCTAAAACACTACTTCCACTACGTCCTTGAACAGTTCATGCACTTGCTCTAACAGTTTGATGCAGTGCTGTAGTCCCTACTTATCAGACATGCCTCTGGTAAATGGTGTGAACTTGCATTTAAAGACCCACATTTGCTTTTTAATTGTTAAATCACCTCTGTAGCTGGGAGAGCAGGTCACTCCAGTCAGATAGATTTCCCGCTGCTGAGAGAGACTGGTTGAAGTACTCCACCAGGCTTTGTGCCAGATGTTGCATGGCCAGAGACTCATTAAAACTGGCTGAGTAAAGCGCCTCCAGTGAGCTCACGATTTCCGCAACAGTAGCATCAACCCACTGAGGATCCACATCCTGTGTATAACATGCACGGCAGTTAGAAGCCAGAACAATGCAAATCGACATTCTTTAGAATTTTATTTACATACACATACACACAGTGCAACCTAGTGGCCAAACACTGCTATTACATGTACAGTACACGTACAGTAATACAAGTAGTTAAAGTGACTTGAACGATGCATTGAAAACATGTGCTCTTCATTTGTGGATTCGTTTTCATAAGCACGGTTAATGCATGTCAGTGCTCGCATTCCAATAAATCAGTGTTTCTATGGTAACGGCTTACAACCCCAACTGATTTAAAAGAATGTTTAAAGATTGAACGTACAATCATTGGTATGGTGTCAGGAGACTCAATGCTTAAGCTGTATTTTTAATATATCAGATATTTGTATACTTTACTTCTAAACAGATAAATGAATGATGTGCCTTGGCATCAAATGGCATCAAAAATGGTAAGCATGCAGAAAACTGCTTTAAATGGGGATCATTTTTCAAATTCATTCTCAAAGCCATGACACATCTGGAGACAATGTTGTGTTCTTTTGTTTAACAGCACAGGTATGTGACACCTGCATGAAAATGACGTGACTCGTCATGGGAATGCCACGGCTCTGGATATAGAGTCAGAGGTCAATATATTCATCTGAATCTTAAATAAAGTTAGCTCGGGTTCTTTAGTTTAGCTGAAAGGTTTTCTCAGCCAGGATTTCTTGTATTTATTTATGTATTCTTAAGGAATATTTCTCTCCAGGCTTCCTGAAGGACAGAAATGCCATGTGTTACAAAGTCAGTTCTCATAACACATCAACAAGTGCTTGTGTAAAGCGTCATAAAACTTTAAGTGTTTAAGTGTGTGAGTGTATGTGAGCGCAAGTCTTACTGTTTTATTGAAGACTGCTGGCTGATACTGGTAGGTGTTGTTCATTTTAAGCAATGGAAGGAGATAATTGTGATGCCAGGATGTAAACAGGCTGATGTTCAGCCCTCCTGCGTCAGTGACCCGCTCCCAGATGTTACTCACTTCGGTGCAATTCAGCATGTTGCCGTTTCCAGGAGCCTGCAGAGGTCACCACATCATCATCATCATCATCATCATCATCATCATCATCATCATCATCATCATCATCACATGTTTGTTTGTTTTTAATCCCCATCGTCACCCTTTGTTCTTTTATTGCTGTGTTATCTTTTATTACCTGTTTCCCATTTGATTACAGTCTAAAGTCTTTTAAGTTTACAGTTAGCATTGGGTAAATTTTATATATTAATATTGTGACTATTTTACTACAAAAACAATTTAAATTTGTAAATGTATTGTATTTTAAACCATGCATCTAACAAAAATCTCATTGATCTTAATTCATCTTTTTTACTGGACATTAAGGACATTACTGCGATCTGTATAGTGAGTTTTGTGTCCAGACTAAATAAAGAAACTCAAATGTCTTTTCAAATGAATCATCAAACCAAGTAGTTAGTAGAAACATAGCAATAGGACAATATTATCACTAATAAATCAATTGTTAAAAAATTAAGCATCTGCCAAAATCGGCAGGTCAAAACATGGTATCTGTGCTGAAAAGTGTCACTTATAGTAGATAAAAAGTAGATTTTCAGATAGTTTCAAATAACAGTATTTTTCATAATACGTAATACTTCTCCTGATCCTTTAGTTTTTTCTAAATATACTACACATTTATATTTATTTATATCAGATTTAAATAAACACATTTGTTAAATACAATTTCATGCCCCTTTGCGTAGTGACCATAACTTTCAATGACTTTAACTGCCGTTCAGATACAACTTGGCCGATTTAGATTTCACACAAAAACACATAAACCTGAAAACGTGTATTATTCTAAAATATGCAGAATTGTTAAGCTATTGCAATGGGAATTTGACATGGTAACGGACACTACAGATGATATGTATTATTATTATTATTATTAATAATAATAATAATAATAATAATAATAATAATAATAATATTGTGATTATTATTTTGCTTTTTAAGGCAAGTAAACAAAAAAACAATTTAAGCAAACATTTTTATAGGACATATGCTTCTAGAAGCTTTCACCAATTCTACTAGCAATAGTCATAAAGAAATATTAATCATCTGCTTTTTAAATGTTTATTATTGTTTGAAGTGAAAAAGTATAATGCTGAAAAAAAATCCATTTTTGGGGCACATATAAAATCATCTCTCCAAAACTGCATTATATGTATAACATAAGAAAATTAATAAAATCAGCACCAATGCTGTGCTTTGGCCAACAGTATAATGGCTGGCGAGTTTCTGTACATTCCTGAACAGTCTAAGGAAGAACTGAAGGGTTTAAAATTCCAATCCAAAGACCCACATGTCACGTCAAAGACTCGTATGGATGGCTTATTTTTCAAAGACCAAAAAACAGACCTTTTGTTTAACAAAAACACTCAAGAGAAACTCAAGATGAACGGAATGCGGCTCCAACCTGAAATGCGACATCTGTAGTGGACTGTAAAGCCTGTAGCAGAGCGTCAGTGAGGAGAGGAACATCGCTGGAGTTCACAGCAGCAAAAACATCTGACAACAAAACTGACAGACTGGAGTAGAGCTCTGATGGGGAAAAAAGACAAGACGTTTGTTAGTCTATTGTCTCACAATGTCCAGCCGGTAAACATTCTATAACTGGTACAATTTAATTCTGTGAACAAACTGTGAATGTGTTGTGACATCACTGATTATTTATTTTATAATTCATTAAATTTAAAAGAAATCAATACAATTTAATTTAATTACAACACAGTGCTCTTAAATTCTGATTGGTCTGACAGAGGGAAAGATTTTTCTTTGTATATTCAATTTTAGATTTTTATATTGTATTGTATATGATCCATATTTATTGATATATTAAATATATTTATTTATATTGAAATTCATGTTCAATATGTTTATTCTAAAATGTTCTTCTGTCTATACAGTAGCATCTGTTACTTCATAGAGGGAAAAAAAACAACAAACATTATTGTTAAATTACTGTTATTCAATAAAGAAAAGCTGCACCAAGTCAAGATTTTCCATTTCTTCATATGTTGCTTCTAAAGAGCCAGACTTTTCTGTATTTTTAATGTAGTCTTGAGAAATTGTCCCACAGAAAGACTTTAAAACAGTAAAAAAAAAAAAAAAAAACATTTGTTCCAGTTACGTTAATTGAATCTACATTAATTAAATAAATTTAAGTAAGGGGGGTTAATACTTTTGCACAGTGCTCGATATTCTTAAATAATGTGTAAGTAAGTGAAAATGTAATTATTTTATAATGCAACGAATTCATACAAATTAGTATTTGTGATTTGATGTAGTGTTAAGAAAAATAAAACATTTCATAATGTGCTTTAATTTATACGCAGAATTTATATTCTCATTTCATTGTGCTTTATTTTATATGCACTAATTTATATTCTCATTTTGTTGTGCTTTAATTTATATGTACTCATTTTTATTCTCATTTTGTTAATATTACATACATCAGCTGTTGTAAATGCTAATTTATGCAGTACAAAATGATGCCTAATATATGTCTAATATGGACTATTAAAATAGCTCTTATTGAGCACGTCCTTTTTGCACTATATTCATTACAGGTCTATTGTCTTACCGGTTTGAGCTTGAACATTTTGCACCATGGACGCTGTGACATTTCTGATGATATCCAGGGCGACATGTAGAGTGTCCCCTGCAGGTGTGGTCATGAGGCTTGACAGAAGCGCAGTCGTCACATTTCCCAGTCTGTTAAGAAAACGCAACATGGAGTTAGGCTGAGGTTTATACATATAGGGCCTAAAATAATGACTTAATTAATAGTTTACCTCTGAAACATGAGCGGGTCAGGTGCTCCTGAGAAGATTTGGAGGAGTATTGGGACATATTCAGTTAAAGCACTGATATATTCAGGAGTCAACCCCATTTCCTGGTGGTCAGAGAGGAGCGGGAGAATGAAATCCAGGAGATCGGGAAGCTGCGACAGAAAAAGAAGGTTAATATGTCTGTGAGAAAGAAAAGGTGAATTGGCTGTAATTTTGTAAATAATGTGTTTATATGTATTTTGGATCTTTGTTGAATTTATATTAAACGGACTAATTTCTATAGTAACAGTTATTTACATGGACTATTTGTCTGCCAACAAATAGGGAACTTTTTGGTGTGACCCAGATGTAATAGAATAAGATTGACATGTCGGCTCAGTGACTCACTGTCTGTAATGTTGTCTGGAAACAGTGTGAACCATGTGACCATGCATAAGCACATTGTTTCTCGCTGTCAATGGAAAAATAAATAGAGTAGCCTCACCTGTTGTGTGACATTATCCAGGTTGTCGGGATTTAGTTCTGCTAGGCTGGCCCACAAACTCGTGTTATCTGAATGAAATAAACATACAAACAGGAATAAGCAATACAATATAATAATAATAATATTAATAATAATAATAATAATAATAATAATAATAATAATAACAAGAAAGAAAGAAAGAAAGAAAGAAAGAAAGAAAGAAAGAAAGAAAGAAAGATCATGTATTTTGTTAATATTTTTAAAAGGCTATTTGGTAATGTGTAATAAAAGAAATTAGTAAATAATGTGGTTGTACTCTTCAGCATGATAAATAAAACTAAAATTAAAAATATAATTTGCTGGATAGAAACGTGGAATCTATTTGCTGGGTTTGTCATAGTTTGTTTCTTCATCTCTTTGTTTGTTTTATTTGATTGATTGATTGATTGATTGATTGATTGATTGATTGATTGATTGATTGATTGATTGATTGATTGATTGGCAATCTCAGTCTTGAGACATCATCTAAAACATAGCAGAATTTGGGTATGCAAACTTTTAAATCATTATTATTATTATGAATCTTTATTTACTATAAAAATGTGATTAATGAATGTGATTAAAAAAGGGAAAGACCCGAGTGAAGCCTAACTTAGCATTGTACTAGTGTTTATATTGTCTTGGGGGTGTGCAAACTTTTGCACCCTAGTGCGTTTTATTTTAATAACTGCAACAGAACTGAGGATTTATATATTATTACTAAAAGAACAGACGGTACCTTGCTTGTTGCCTAGGATGTAGTTTGTGATGTTCAGTATGGAGGATATGTAGGGTTTGGCAGTGCTGTTGGAGGGAAGAGAATTCTGGATTTCCTCCATTATGTCCACAATGCTGAAATAAAAATATTTATATTATATTAGAAAATGAAAAATGGTCGCATTTAAATTGCATGTAGATTTCTGGTGCAGTACCATATCTATAATTAAAAAAAACTTAAGGTTTTGTCTGTACATTGGTCAGAACTCATTCTTTCAATGATATCTTTAAGTTTCATACATTGAAGGACCAGAAACCAGCTTCAGAAAACTTCCTGTCCATCCGTAAACAGAATTTAATCAAACTTTAGCAGTACTTAGGTGTTTGCCTGAAATTAGATCTTAGCTATTACTGAAATCAAAATGAGCAGCGCCAGATTATGTCACAGAAGCTTTTCTATTTTTCATATTTAACAGTCAATGCCATAGTTTTCTGTTTATAGACAGAGTATACAGAAATCCAGAAACATCACAATCAAGCGACCATATCTACAGCATTTTAACTATTTCTGCAAACTCCTTTCTCATCAATGATGTATAATAAAATTTAAATGTATAATTTTCAAATAAAAAGGTTTGAACCATTTTCCAAATATTTGGTAAATAATAACAATACTTATGTTTTAACCAATGTCATATGCCTGACATATTCATGCCATAAACATGTCATCAAAGTGGAAAGAGTTTCTCATAACAGCTAATATACTTTATGTCAAGTAGATCACTGTTCAAACTATTGACATTGCAGATCAGTTAGTTCTGACCGAGTAATCTGACTGGTCGAAAGACTTTCCATAACCTCATACTCGGGGACATGCTGTTTTGTTGAATATTAGCTGGGGTGTGCCTTTGTGCCTTTTACGATGTTTTCCAGAAATGGCAATAATGGACATTAAGACACGAGGACATTCAGTTGTATAATTTACTCCCAGTTGTTCAACAATCTTTAATTACACTGTGACTACTGTCAATCACAGCATGGATCAAAGTAGGTCTGTACGGTCATCAGTACTGAGGAGAGAACAACTTCCTGCCAAAACTCACATTCAAAACAACACTTTCACAGGAGCACCTTTAGCAAAAAACACATCAGATACGGTCATCTTAACCAACACATCGTCTACTTAATAACTGCTGATTAAAATTAATTTCCAATTTTTTTTTCTGAACACTTTGTCTTGTTTTATTTATAAGCATACGCCAAGCTACAAAGCTAACTAAATGACAATCTGTTGATAATAAATGGTGTTTGAAGACCTGTCGAAGAAAAGCAATATCACACTCCCTCATGAATACGACTACATTACAGTCATGCTATTACCAGCAGTACAGCACTCCCTATTTTGTGATATTCCTTAATTAGAACCAATCCTTTATGATGCCGTCACTGACCTGTCCTAAGGTATGTCCCAAAAATTTATTCCACCCATTCACAAATTCTACACGTGATAGCTATCATGCCGATTGTTCACAACATATTTTGAACATGCCAGGTCTTAATTAGCTGCCATAAAGTCAGGGCCAGAATAATCACACTATAGAGCAAATTAGTCATAATTGCCATGGGAGAGGCTGTAATTATGTGGCAGGAAACATACCAACAATAGCACAATTTGAAAAGCAGGTCAAGATTTTTTGAGATATGTTTAGGGCATTGTTATTGTTGGTCTTATGATGCAGGGTTAAAATAAAGTTTGACCATTAATAACTAAAGGAATTAAGATCATTTTTGCATATTTGGGGGGCTAAAACATCCACAATGAGAGCGCATGACTGTTGAAAAGATGTGTTTATTAAATGGTTAATTCAACCTTATGATGGACGGTTCTGTAACTGTTGGCTGTTTCAATTAAATGGGAGTTAGTAAGTTAAATAGATTATGGAAGTCTTAACAAAGTAATGTCTCAATGACAGCATGTGACATACAGTATAACGCCTGCCATGCTATGTTCATGATGTAAATGTGTATTATTATGCCCTAGGCGTTAGTTATGAAATTCAACCATCCTGTGTAAATCTTAGTTCCTTAAACTTTCTGTTCTCAGGAGAATGAAGTATCATGTAGAATATTTCAGTTACTTGAAACAAAACTTAGCTTGTATTTTTTTTTACGCAGACTAACTCATTTACTTACATTTCATGCCACTGGGGAGGTCCACCTGGGCTCGAGAACGTGTTCACGTATGTTAGGAGGTTCTGGATGTTAGGAGACAACGCTTCAGCCAAATCTAGATCAAAGGTACTGATAACGCTTTCGATCACATTCGCAATTTCTGTCATGAGCTCCTGAGGTTTGCTGGTATTAGGGTTCTGCAGAAGTTGAATTAAGTTGTAGAAAACACCAGCAATATTCTCATCTGCGTATGTTGTATTAGTGTAATTAAATACGTTCTCCAACATCATTCTTATAATGTCCATTATGGCTTCAGTAAAGTTTTCACTCTGGAGACCATTGTCTGTTTGGCCTAGTTCCAAGATGTAGTTCAAAGGCTGTAAGATTTGCTCAGTTTTGTTGATATAGACCTGTTCCTCTGGTGAAAGCATTGGAGCCAGGGCCTGAAGGATCTGTTCAAGGTCCATAACTGGAGTTCTGAAATCAGTCAAAGTTTTGTTCCACTGTAATATTTGGCTGAAGACAAGCATTAGTTGTGGGTTCATGATCCAAGTTTCCATCAAGTTGAAGTAGTTTTGGATCTCGACTTCAACATCCGCAGGAAAACTCATGTTAGTTTGTAACCCCAAGGAATCGTACAAGGTCTGTTGAAAATCAAGGTTCACTTTTATCAACTGTATGTGACCTTCCATTATAGATACTATTGCATTATGTATGACACTCAGGTCTTCACTGTTTAACGGAGGTTGAACATGACCAATTAAATCCTGGATCTGATTGGACACCAGCGTGGTGAAATTCAATTGAGCAGCACTGACTGTGGCCATATTTTCTGTCAGGATGATAAATCGGTCAAGAATCTCGTTAAACATACTGTCATTGGTGGCATTCTCCAGATTTTGTAGGTACCACAAGATGATGTCAGTATACATCTTCTGAGCATAGGACTGTTGTGTCATCAGTGTAGTATTGATCATGTAGTAAGGATAGCGGTATTCATCATCGAACACTACCTTTAAAAGTCCTTTCAGGGTATCAAAGTCCATTTCAATCAGGGACACATTTTTTACATTGAGATTTTCAAGTTTCATTCTGATACTTTCCAGAATTATCTCTAAGACGTCTTCGGTGACTTCAAGTGGATCAGACTGTTGGTTAGAAATGTTCTTTAATGTCATTGCTTCATCATGTATTATATTTAAAATAGATGTAAGATTAGTCTTGAAGCCTTCATGCATAGGTATGGCCTGAAGTAAATCGATTAATCCTCCAATAATTTCCATGGTGCATTCTGGCACCGGGGAGGTTGTATTGAATTTAGGATCCTGAGGGATATGGTTCAGGCACTGTGAGGTGTTAAAAAAGTCCATAAGTTTTGAAAGTGGCAAAGATAAGGAAGAGGTGTCTGACAAATTTGTAAATTGTGCAAAATCATAACTAGTCAGATTCAAAGCTTGGAGGCATTCTAGAATGCTGTCAATGCTTAAGTTTGGTGAAGAAAATAATTGCTCGAGGATGTGGATGATCTCACTGACATTGGTCATTGGATAGTCCGAAGATTCTGACATGTTCCATGGTAGGAAAAGAGAAAGAATGTGAGCAACAACGGACAAAGTCATATTGTTCTGAATATGCAACATGGTGAAATTGCCGAGTTCTCGTTCTACTATCATTTCATCAAGTAAAGAGAATACCTGGAAAATTTCAGACACTTCAGACAGACAGGTCTGGCCACTCTCTGCACACAATGTCAACTCTTCAAATAGGGCGTGTGTCTGATTGAGAAAGCCTTCCAAATTCATTTTCTGCTCACCGTCCAAGAGTTCCCCAAGTTCACGCAAGAAGGTATCCAGCACTGAAAAATTTCCCTCAGTTTGGAGCATCTGAATGGACTTTGGGCTCAACAGTTGAATGACGTTCATAACCACAGTGTTGACTTGAGTATTGTTAGAGACTGCTAACAAGAGTTTTTCTGCCAGTCCAGGCAGCTCACTTTTTAGACTGGAGATGTTGTGTATTTCCAGTGCTTCATCAAATACTATGTTAAATATTGATGTAAGATTTGTACTGCAGTCTTCTAACATGGGTATGGCCTGAAGAAAATCCAATACCCCCTCAATAATCTGCATTTTGCAATCTGATTGTATCAAACCTTTATAAAGTGTTGGGTCCTGGAGCAGAGGATCCAGGCACTGTGAGATGTTGACAAGCGCCTTGAGCTTTGAAAGTAGCAGAGATAATGAATATTGTTCTAAATCAAAATGTGTGCAGTTTAAGGCTTGACGGGCTTCCTGAATGGTACTAATGCTGGCATTGGGTAAGCCAGACAACTGTTCAAGTAGATGAAGGATGTCGCTAATGTTGTTCATTGTATAGTTAGAATGTTCCGACATGTTCCATGATAGGAAAATGGAAAGAATGTGACCAGCAACAGACAAAGTCATATTGCTCTCAATTGGAGTCATGGAGAAATTACCACCTTCTCCCAGTGGTATCATTTTATCGAGTGTACAAAGTGTTTGAAAAATCTGTGACACTCCAGTGAGACAGTCCTGATCACTCTCTGCACACAATGCCAACTGCTCAAATAGAGCATGTGTATGACTGAGAAATTCTTCCAAATTGATTTGCTTCTCATCTGCAAAGTGTTCTCCAAGTTCATGCAAGATGGCACCCAGCACTGCAAATTTCCCCTCACTGTGAAGCATCTGAATGGACTTTGGGCTCAACAGTTGGATGATGTTCATAACCACAGTGTTGAGTTGAGGGTTGTTTGAGATTGCTAACAAGAGTTCTTCCATCACTTCAGGCAGTTCACTTTCTAGACTAGAGATGTTCTGTAGATCCATTGCTTCATCAAATACCATATTAAGTATTGATGTAAGATTTATACTGCATTCTTGTAACATGGGCATGGCCTGGAGAAAATCAAATACCCCCATAATAATCTGCATATTACACTCTGGCAGCATTGAATCGTTATGAGATGTTGGGTCCTGGAGCAGAGGATCCAGGCATTGTGAGACGTTGACAAGATTCATGAGCTTTAAAAGAAGCAGAGATAATGAATATTTTTCAAAATCTAAATCTGTGCAGTTTAAGGCCTGGTTGTCTTCCTGAATAGTACTATGGTTGAGGTTGGGTAAACCAGACAACTGTTCAAGGAGATGAAGGATGTCGCTAACATTGTTCATTGTATAGTTAGAAGATTCCGACATGTTCGATGATAGGAAAAGGGAAAGAAAGTGAACAGCAACAGACAAAGTCATATTGCTCTCAATTGGCCTCATGGACAAATAGTCTCCTGCTGGTATCATTTCATCAAGCAAACATAGCGTTTGAAAAATCTGTGACACTCCAGACAGACAATCCTGATCACTCTCTGCGCACAATGCAAGCTGCTCAAATAGAGCATGTGTCTGATTGAGAATTCCTTCTAAATTTATTTGTTTCTCATCTGCAAAGAGTTGTCCAAGTTCACTCAAGATGGCACCCAGCACTGCATATTTCCGCTCATTGTAAAGCATCTGAATGGACTTTGGGCTCAACAGCTGGATGATGTTTATAATTACAGTATTGAGTTTAGGGTTGGTTGAGAATGCCAACAAGAGTTCTTCTGCCAGTTCTGGCAGATCACTTTCTAGGCTAGAGATGTTCCGTAGCTCTATTGCTTCATCAAGTACCATATTGAGTATGGATGTTAAATTTGCATGTAAGCCTTCAAGCATTGGTATGCTCTGAAGAAAATCAATTAACCCCTCAATGATCTGGACCGTGCATTTTGGCGCTGTGGAATCAATAGGAGATGCTGAGTCATTAAGCAGAGGATTAAGGCATTGTGACATGTTGCCATGGTCCATGAGCTTTGAAAATAGCAGAGATAGAGAATAAGCTTCTGATAGATTTACAAATTGTCCTAAATTTGTGATATTTAAGGCTTGAAGTTCTTCTTGAATAGTGTTAATGCTGAGATTTGATGAAGCAGATAACTGCTCAAGGAGATTGATGATCTTACTGATGTTGTCCATTGTCCATGGAGAAGACTTTGACACATTCCACGGCAGGATAAGGGAAAGAATACGACTAGCAACAGACCAAGTCACATTGCTCTCAATTGGCTTTATGGAGAAATTTCCATACTCTTCCGCTGGTACCATTTCATCAAGTAAAGATAGTATCTGGAAAAGCTGGGAAGCATCAGACAAGCAGTCTTGACCTTTAGCAGTGCACAATGCTAGATCTTCAAACAGAACATTTGTATTGTTGAGAACACCTTCCAGTTGTATCTGCTGCTCAGGGGCCAAACGTTCTCCAAGTTCATGCAAGATGGCAAACAGAACTGCAAACTGTCCTTCATTGTTAAATGTCTGAATGGACTCTGGGCTTAACAGTTGGAGGATATTCATCACCACAGAATTGGGTTCACTGTACTTCAAATCACCTGACCAGAGAACCTCTAACCGTCCCAGGCCAAAGGCTTCCAAAGTGTCATTCAAGATGGCAAGCAAAATATCTTCGCCGAGCTCTTCCATGACTGTGATATTCGAAAGAAGTGGTAGGTGGTGGTTGACCAAATCAGTGAGGTGCAATGAGAGATTTTGCGGTACTGCCCTAGCAAGATCAGGTTCAGTGGTGTTGAGATACTCCTGTAGATGATTCATATAGGTGTCCATTATGATGCCTTTAAACAGGGACACTGCACCCTGGATTGGTCTAAAAATCAGTGAAAAAAACATAAAAATTAAAAAATATACTAATAGTGACTCGGTTTGGCATATATTCATTATAAAATCCAATATTGTTTAGTTATTACAACCATAAATGCGATGTTGTGGCTGAAATATCCCGAGGTACAGTAGCAGGAGAAATGGCCAGAAATAAACTAAATACCACTGTAGTGTAAAAGGGATTTAAAGTTCTCCTACCGCAGAAGAGCTGCTGGATTCTCACGGATTTCCTGATGTAGAGACCAAACCAATGGAATAAACTCGTCCCATGTAAATCCAGTATCACAGATAGTAGCATTTGGGGTAAAAGTACCTGGGTAAATGGAAAAAGCAAAACATTGTTAGATAAATAAATACTTTTAACAACCTGGCATTAAAGAACCTGAACAATATTTTCAGGTTCTTTTCAGATTCTTTTTTCTTGTCCTTGAACTGGACATTTTTTATAACATAAAATATATATTTTTTATAAAATAAAGAAAATTGGTGGATACTCATGGTGTCAAAATTATTTTCAAAAATATTATTACAAAATTTGCAGCAAAGTTTTCAGGATTGATCAGAACCATATGTTTGGGAGTGGTGGTTCAGGCAGTTGAGGCTGGATCAGAGGGTTGGGGGTTTAAGCCACACCTCTGTTGGGCACCTGGGTGTGGCCCTTAACCCTATGTTCTTTTATAATACCCAGCTGCTGAAATGCAGGACATTTCAGTCCCAATATAATTCAAAGTCATGCACAGTTGATGGCAGGGATGAAAAAGTGGCCTGTAGAACTCTGTAAAGTGCATGAGTGCCTTTTCTAGCAACTTAGTAAAATGAACAATTCCATACTTTCAAATCTAGAAACCTTGTAGGAATGAATCCTTATAATTGTATATAAGTATTATTTATCAATGGTGACAACATTATTTAATTCTGAAAGATTTAACTTGTTTTGAAAGCTCACTCACAGTTTGGTGGTACAGTGACATTAGGTTGGTAGGCCATGACCCAGTATGCCAGTTGGAAGTACGGCTCCATAGTTGACCAGTGGCTGCTGTTCTGAACTACTGACCCCATCATTGCAAACTCCTCCAAACCACTAAGGTGCATAAAGTACAAGGTTACATAGTAATGATAAATAACGCATAGTGCATTAAAATTGTTCAGTACTTTTACCACAGCAGGTTTTCTGACCTGTTTAGGAGAATCTCAGACCAGTCTACAGTGGAGTTCTGTGGCATTTGACTGAAAAGTTTGCCTTGGATGAGTCCAACAATGTCCTCGAGGACATCGCTGAACTTTATTGAAGTTCTGTATAATCTGTGCCATTCGGTCAGGATCACACTGGGTGTGACATTGTAGACTAAAGTGCCGTTGAACACACTGGATAACTGATTTAGCTGCAAGTTAAATAAATAAAATACACTTTTACAGTCTTATACAGGTCATATCCTGAACATATGCAAGCAAATTATTTCTCCCAAAAAGTCATATTTATTTAGACAGACAACTGAATATTTATATATACCTAAATATTTATATAAATAACTCACTCTATCAATCATATCTTTTGGAGTATCTGAAACTCCAAGTCTCAGAAAGGTTTCTGTCTGTCCAGACAGATTTTGTCACAGCATCATGCAAAACTGTCAGCACAGATTTTAATGCAACTTTTGCGGCACTTACAAATAACTGCCTGAAGTTTAACCTCTGCAATAAATTCAATTAAAATGTAGAGTAAAAGTGTTGAGCAGTTACAGTATGTGGCAGATTACAAACCGAACATTTTTTACAGTACTTAAATATCTAAGTACAATTTAGCGTAAACAAGGCCGTAAACATAAACTTTTCTACATATCTCTTTCCCATTGATTGTAATAAGATTAAATGACTAGATTTCAAAATATTGCAGTGAACTAAATATATTTTGTACAATCTCCGAATATTTAGACACCAGTCCAGTGGAAACCAATACCATATAATGTTGTCACACCAACTAAAATTTTGTGAAAAGATATCACTGATTACATTAAAGCTAATCAGCTTATTTTTAGCATTAACCTTTTAACTATTTCTATAAACTCTCTATACCCTGTCAATGATGCGGACTTACGTTAATATATAAAAGAGGTTATAGAAATGTTCCTATCATGAGGTCAATACTCTTTTTTGTTTACACACCATTTTAACAAAACTAGCATGGTGGACACAATGGTGTATGACAATACGATGGAGTTACAAATTTGTAGTAAAATTCATATATGTATATTAGAATGCAGAAACTTTGTCAAATTGTAATGTTTAAACCTGTTTGACCAAATGTTTTGCTAGAAAAATACAAGCAATTTCTTTTACACATTTCTAAACCCTATCCCTCTAGATAAGAGCCTTGGGTAGTAAGTTTTACTATTTCATAACTTTATACAGTACAAACACTGAAGTATTCTCCATGGTCAAAAATCATCTGTTTATTAACCGTTCCTCGAGAGGACGATGGTTGATGCTTTTCTACACTTCAGAAAACTGAACTTAAATTCAAGCAAGTTGCCACTTTAAAAGCTTTAAATGTGGTTTTAGCTGACAGCTCTACGTCTCATTAGAGAAAAGTGTCAGCCAAATAAATAAACCAAAGTTAATGTTGTTTACTGTGTGTACCTTCTCCCCTACATTCAGCCAAGGTGCCTCATCCACTGTGGTTTGATTCTGTATGAAGGATGTGATGGTCACCTGGAGATTCTCTTGACTGGTCAACAGTGGTTTGATATGAGCTGCAAAAACAGACCATATAAATCATACACACTGTCTTTACACAGAAATGATATTTATTATATTCTATGAGGATGAAGTAGTTAAATACCAAGTTCTGTCTCCATTACTGCTGTGGCAAACTGCATGGCTGAATGAGCTCCCATAAATAGAGTTTGAACGTAATCCCAGCCTGGCGTTCCACTCAGCATGCCCATTACTGTATTACCAACAAATAGGAATCTAAACAGAAATCACAAAATGTGGAAAGTTCTTAAAATTATGTCATAACTTAAAGAAACATTGATCAAGATGACCAAAAAAAGTTATACATACAACACCCAAGGTTGAATGAATCAAATTCTATGTTGTTCAAGTACACCTGATCTTATATGTGAGGCTCTCAAAATAAGCATTTGATTATTATTATTATTATTATTATTATTATTATTATTATTATTATTATTATTATTAAAAACATGTGATCATCTGTACTTGTGTTACTTCTTTACCTATGTGACCCTTTATAATTTTTTGATCGGTCATGTTTGTATAGTATCAGTTCATCATCTATTTTGTGCTGACAAAAAAAAAATATGTCACTCTGTACTGCAAAATCCTGAGCCCTAGTTTATATGCTTTATGTTTATTTAAAAATTAGCAAAACTAAAAATTTTTTTTTTTTTAAGTTAAAATGTTCTGACCTTTGAGGGCTACGCTTCTTAAAAGCTATGTCTAATTTAAAAGAGCTATACAAATCCAATTACAGTGGAACCTCAGATTGCAAGTAACTCGGTTTATGAGTGTTTCGCAAGACGAGCAAAGATTTTTAATCTATTTTGACTTGAAAAACGAGCATGTCTTGGTTTACGAGTGCCAAGTTTTTTGACACCAACACACACAGACACACACTCTCGCCTTTACACACCCCCTGCCCGGCTTCACACAGACACACACACTCTGCTCTACACAGAAACTCTGCTCTGTCGCGATTCTTTTCAAAGGTAAGGTGCTGGTTCATTTATTTGTTGGGATTTTTTAAATTATTTTTTTAAAAGGTAAAGTGCAGGTTAATTTGTTTTATTTTTACTTTATATATTGTCTTAATTATTTTTCTGTATTTATTTTTTTGGGCTGTGGAACGAATTATTTGAGTTTTCATAATTTCTTATGGGAAGGGTTGATTTGGTTTACGAATTATGCTTGTAATCCAAGGTTCCACTGTAATTGTTTTATTATTTGTGGCATTATTTAAACTCCAACGTGATGGAAAATAATCTAGAAGAGACCTTCTAATAATAAGTCAGTATTTAATAATTTTAGAAACAATGCATGGGTACTTTAGCACTTCATCCTGGTCAGGCTCTTTATAGATTCATGAAATACACTGAATGTAAAGGTAGAAATACCAGTACTTCACATGGTGCCATGAGGGCATATTTATATCTAGACAAAGACAATTTTAAGGTTAGAGTTTTTTGTACAAGCCCAGGGAAAACAATAGGGGCACAGAGTGAATATGCAAAACTCCATACAGACCGGGGGCACTGGAGATGTGGGGCAGCAACACTACCTGCTATATCATTGTGCCAGCACAATACAATTTGTAATATTAGCCTGTAACTAATAGGAAGAAAAGCGTACATTCTGTAACTTGGGCTCCGTGTTACCTCAGGGAAGAGTTTATTTTTGTAACTAGGAAATGGGACTGATCACAACATAACAATGCAAACTCTGTCTGGTTGCTGTATAATTATAATACTTATCCATGAGTACATACTGTAGCAGACAGGAATTGTGCATCAGTAGAACAATGAACACTTTGCAAAAATCACATTCCAGTGACTATAAATGATCTAAATATAATAATTATATTTAAATGTATAGAATTTAGTAGCATACAGTTGTTCCTGGATTGTCTCTGGCTGTTCGTCACTTCTGTTGAAGCCTGCATTTGATCCCGGCCAGGAAAAGTCTCCAAACAATTTACCCAGAAAGTTTTTAGCAAAGGCAAGATCTTCTGGAGAATTTGTAGACTGACTCCAAACCAACAGCATCTGTTAGAATAAATCACATCACATAACTTAGACAGCTTTCATGCAAATTCAGAACTTATCTTAGCACCAGTGTGAACGGGCATCTGGACTTTCAAGTCCTAAACAGACAATGAAAGCAACAAAATGTTATCATTAATAACACCATAGAAAATCATACCTTGAAGTCATGCTTTAAGATTTATACCAGTCTTCTATTGTCTGAATTTATCAGTACACACTGATTGAAGGAAATCTATTTTGTAGCTTCATAAAACATTCAGTACAATCTCATGAAAGCCACGTGGAAAGACACTGACATTTTATGTACTGATAATAGATGGGCCTCATAGATAAAAAGCAATGCAGAGCATGTGTGTGTCGTGTTTTAGAACCAGCATTAGCAATGTGCATTAATATAAAAGTTTAACATGGAAAGTGATCTATGCTTAGTGCTTCATAAAAACATTATCGATTTAACAAGTGAATTTGTTGGAAGCATACACCGTGTTTTATAAAAGCATTATTCATGTAAATATTCCCGAATTTCTTGAAGCGAGCAGTGTGTAGGAAATAGGCCTTAGTGCATTATAAGAGTATTAATAATGCCACTTTTACATAACTACATATTCAAAAAGAGTGATTCTCGAAATGATTACTTGGCATTATATTATACTGGTATATTATTAATAAGAAATTGAGTTTGTAGAAAGCGTGACAGGGATAACTAATCGTTAGGCAGGGGAGGCAAAAACTAAACAGGAAAAAAAAATGTTTAAAAAGTTATTAGTTATTGATCATTATCTTAAGGTAGACAATGTAAAAAGACTGAAAAAGGCAGATGTAGAAATACAGTGTGAAACATGTTGAATCAGATTACACACTAAACTTTTAAATCAATCTTACTAATTAAATCAATCAGGTAAAAATAACTAAATAAACGTTTCAGCTTGGTGTGTAAACTTCTTCTGCAGGCAGCCAGACGCCGGTTTAACTAAAACAAAAAAAGAGATGTACAAGATGTACCTGCAGAGCAACTTTCTCTTGGTCTATCCATTCATATATCATGTCAACCTGCTGGCTATCACAGAACGACTTGTTGGTGCACATAAACTCCAAGAAGGCATCTCTGTCAAACAATACAAGCACCTGAGGGAGACAAAAAAAAGTCAAAACATTTCAGTAGACGGTTAGGCAACTTGTTTCTGAAAGGAGTAAATATTTGCCAATAGAATGGAATGATGTATTATGTATGTTTGTCAATATATCTATCTATCTTACAAAAGAGTTGATATTACATTACAATTATATTTTTACCATGATACTATAAAATGACAAACTGCAATACAGGTATTGCTATAAAAACACACCTTCAATCATAATATAATGATATTTATAATGCATGTATTTAAAGTAGTATTTAGTAAAAGAAGCTATTCTATTATTCTATGTTAATTTATTATAATTCTACTGTTTTATTTTCTGTAAAGGCACTAAAACTATAATGTTATTACTGTAATGAGTAATACAGTAAGATGTTCTGTATTTGCAAAAATAACTGAATTGATAATACTTTTAGATAACAGTACTGCGTTCTTATATACAGTAGATTTAATGTCGTTGTTTTTTTTAATTCACTAAGTACAGAACTAAGTCGAATTTTTACAGCATGCATTTTTATATCACTGGAAAATGATTAAGTTTTTGTACTTTATTCAGGGGAATCTGCAAGTCATGGATCCATGAGGCATTTTCAGAGGTAATTAGAGACATGTTGGATGGTGTCAGTATGTCACCCAAGGAGATGTTAACATCTGTAAAAAATAAATAAATAATTATTATATCAATTATTTAATTGGTCAAAAAAAATGAAATCACACATAATACAATAAACAAAATGACTTTTATCTACATAAACTGATATTAGTGGATTTGTGCAATATTACAGTACATTAGCTTTGTTTTTGTTTTTTGTTTTTGTTCTTACTAAAACGGAGCAATGAAGCTTACCTGCAAAGTTGTTAATATAGTTAAGTTTGGAAAAGTTGGGAAAATATTATATTAATTACTAATAGTATTATGAAGTTCTTACTATAAAGCTAGAGGTAAAACATTACAATTAGGTTATTACTATGAATTTTAAGAAAATAAATAATAAAGTTAGTAGTATAATTACTCAAATTTGTGAATTCTGACTTTCTGGAAAATACATATCATACAAATAAATACAAAGGAATTCCATGCAGATTTTTAGACTTTAGATAAAAATTATTACACCCACAAGCTCATGTTATAAATTTAAAACACACACACACACACACACACACACACACACACACACACACACACACACACACACACACACACACACACATACAGTAAATAAACTGTAGGGTTTCTGTTTCTTTTGTTGCCAACCCCAGTTACCAAGCCCCTGCAGTCTCAGTATTATTTATTTAAGTGATTTTTTTTTTCATTATTAATATCTTGCAGCACATACTTCTGCCTTCCCAGGTCTGGAGGTAGTTCAGGAGCTCAATGCTTTCATCAATGATGGGGTTCAGCATGTCCATAGAAGTGTTAGCTGCCTGGAAGCTGCTCTGAATAGAGTTCCAGGCCCTACACATAAGCAAGAGGTGAAAAGACAGGTGAATTTGATTCATATTCCTTACTGGTCTCTTGAGAAATTACTAAGCTCCATTGTGGTAAGGTTCAATTCAACGTTTAACAAATAATGCGCTAAGGATATGTACAAACCGAGACAACACCCAAGCAACCTCGCTGTAACCTTTAAAACTTTTCATACAAAAGTTCTCATCTAAGACCATCATTCATAAAAAATAAATAAATAAATAAATAAACTAGATGCTGATTAATTTTTTTGACTTTTCTGTATTAAAAGGCACTTGGTTGTTTGTATAAATTTAGGTTATTAGTTGGTGATTAAGGCACAGTGTGTCTTAATCACCAGCTATGTTAATTTAACCCCATGTACAGTAAATGGGGGTCCATGGGGGCCAATATTTTTCAGAGTGAAAGATGAGATATGATGAGTAAAACTAAATAAGCCACTCACTTCTTCATCCCCATCAGGTTCTCAGCTATCGTTTCTTGATCTGCGGTTTTCAGAAAGCTCTCTGGCAACCCCAACAGGAAGTCCCACAGCGGCAGTTGTGTCTGAAGCTTGTCAATCGTTTCCACGGACATCTCAACTGCCATGATAACCTTCAGTGGATCTTGGAGCACCAACTGTGTGATTAGCTACAATCCCCACACACACACACACACACACACACACAAACACACATATTTTTTACATAAAAAATACATACATCTTCACATTCATACAGCATAATCATATTCGTCTATTGTTCATGGTTTTATATCTTATTAAAGATTTATGATTCCAATAATTTTATTAATCCCAGAAGAAAATTGCTTTGTCTTGGTTACAGTTGCTTAGATTAATTTACTGGGAAGAAAGAAAAGGAGTAATAGATAAGTCAAGGAAAAAATTAAAATTTGAGAAATCAAATATTAAAAAAGAAAAAGAAATAAATGGAAAATAGAATTAATAGAATTAGTTACATATTGCACTTAAAATAATTAGTATGCAGATATTGCACTTGGAATGTAAATGTAAATGTAAATTATTACCATTACCAGCAAAAGAGAAAAAATGTAGTGTACAATTGATCTACCCAGCACTACCCATTTTCAGGTTTAAAAAAGCTATTGAAAAATAGGTAGGTGTAACCCTACTCTGAACACAAGAAACTCTCCCTGTATAAATATTGAAATAACTCCCGAACTTATTTTGTGTACTGTAATGACAGCCCGTAATCCACTTGTATGATAGAATTCAAAGGCGGGTGTGAGAGAATTTTCTTAAGCAACCTCTTTTGCAAACTTCCATTTGACTTGTAATGTGTTGCATCAATTACAACAACAATGGATTATATTGTCTGTTTTGTTTGGTTTAAAGGGAGGGTCAATGCAGATGTTAGCTTTGAGTGAATAAGACTTTTGTTGACTGTTCATGGCATGAATAGAGCAAATTAATGTACAGTCGAGCCTATGGATGATAAGCCTTAAGTATAACAAAACATATACACTACTACGTAACTTACAGTACTACCTTAAAAGCAGAGGTGGAAAGAGTAGTAAAACTTTGTACTCAAGTAAAAGTACTGTTACTTCAGTGAAACTTTACTGAAGTACAAGTTACCATTATAAAAATCTACTCAAGGAAAAGTAAAAAGTAGCTCATAAAAAATTTACTCAGAGTAAACGTTACTGAGTAACTTTTTTTTTTGACAGCGTAGATGAGGCATTCTAGCGTAGTTCAAAAAAGATGAGCAGATATAAATCTCAAACTAGTTGTTTTTAACTGAAGGAACACCTTTGCATAATAAAGCTGTTGTCTTTCTTGTGCTTGAAAAGCAAAGTGGTGACTTAAATATGGCGACCCAGTCTAGTGTCAGGCCGCACAACAAGAGACTGGCTCAGGGTTCTGTTATAAACTGTATGGAAATGGTGGTATATGGCAGAAAGAACTAGATCCAGTCATTAACTGATGAAATAATGAGGTTTGTATTGCTTTACAAAAAATACACACACACACACACACACACACACACACACACACACACACACACACACACAGAACAGAAGGAGGGGCAGATTCAGGGTGGACCCAGGCCAAAATAATAAACTAAATGGTATTTATATTTAGTAGCTAGATTACCTGCAAAACACACACACACACACACACACACACACACACAAACAAAAATACAGGTACAGTACCTTCCCTGATTTCTAAATTTCCTCTTCCCAAAATAAATGGCAGCCACGTCCCTACTACTGGTGAGTGCAAATATATACAAAGACAAAAAAAAAAACTACAAATATATACAAAGACCAACCAAACCGAAGGACCAAAGCAATAATCAAAGTCAATGGGAGGCAAAAAGTCAAAACCAAATATCAAAACGCCAAAATCACAATCTTATGACTAGCGCATATGACTAAAAATGTCATATTACAATACTTCAAACAAAATATACTTAAGTAAAAGTAAAATTACAGATTTTAAAAACTACTTTAAAAAGTAGAAGTACACAAAAAAAAACTACTCAATTACAGTAACGCGAGTAAATGTCATTCATTACTTTCCACCTCTGCTTAAAAGACTGTTATTTTAATGGATTAAAATTTTTCATTTAATTTCAAGTTATCCTAACCATTCATGTTGCAATATAAAAAAGCCCACAACAATAATTTTATATATATATATATATATATATATATATATATATATATATATATATATATATATATATATTAAAACCTGTATAAAAAATATTAAATATTTAAAACACTAATGATGTCATATTATTATAGCACATTTTTCCCATTATTCTCATTGTTTTATTTGTTATTTTTCAGTCATAAATCGTATCTTTTAATGTAATGCATAGCATTATATTTGACAGCAAACAAATAAAGCACTTTTATATATTTTTTTACTTTAGTCCATGTTTTCTATCTGTTTTTCTTGTGATCACATTAGTGGTCTAAGCATTACTGAGGTACAGTATACAATATATTCTGTACAATATAATTTTCTGTACAATAATTTTCTTAAAAAGCAGCTAAAAATGTTGGTCTTGGTAATGTTGGTAAAGATTGGTAATAATATAAATGTATTTAGGTTACAATCCATGCACGCACATGAACTAAATGACAGATTACTAAACCAAATGCACGGATTGACAAAACAAGCACAACTGAGTATTTGACTGAAATTGTCAAATATTAAATATCTCAACTGAAATGTTTATAATTACATGTACAATATAAAATAGTATTTATATTTTTTAATTTTATAATATATAATTTTATATATTAGTTTGGGTAACTGGAGCATGTCTTTTTCTAAAAAAAAAAAAAATTCCTCTGTAGATACATTTTTTTTTTTGTCTCAATCATGAGGGAAACTTCCTGTTACTTACTTAAAATTTTAATTCAATAAACAGCTAGAAAAGGTCCAGTGTGTGAGGATGTGTGTGCTCATGATGGAGGCTCACCTGTTTTAGCGTTGAGAGGGAAAATTCCAGGGCTGTATCATTAGACGTGCAGAAATCCTCCAATGCTGAGTGGTCATGATCGTATGTAGACAGCACAGACATGGAGATATTGCAGAATGCTGTTTTCAGGATGTCTGATGTTTCCAGGAAGGGGTCCAAAATATCCTGGAGGAGGCAGATGAAATGTTTGACTGGTTAAAAATATGATGTTGAACCTACAATTAAATAATAATACCCAGATTCATCAATACAAAAGTGAACAGACAAGGATGTTCTTTGTTTAATTGATTCTGTGTCTCATTTTGTTCCGAAGCAGGTGTTTCATTATAAAGAGATTTGCAGAATTAAGTATGATAAGATGTCAAACAGATATTCATAGCTAAATAAGATTTGAATAATTTTCTTGTTGAATCCTTGACCCATGTACACAGAGCCACAGGACCTACGTCAGTCAACTATTTAACTAGAATTACTATCAATCATCAGCTTATGTTTATTCAATCCCTTTCAAACAACAGGTTTTATTCATCATACACTGTGATTAATCCCTTTTTATTATCTGTTTCATAATCATGTTACTATCCAACAATGACTACTTTTAATTTTCTGACCAGGGATTTTGCAGTCACCTGAAGCTCAACTCAAGTTCAAAATTATCTTTTTTTTTCACATGTAAAAACACAAACTATTTTTTTATTCTTTACCAAAAAATATTTTTTCTCACTGACCTGGTTGTCAGTTAGCGTGTTGTTGATGGCATTCATGATGGACATGCTGAGGTTTGATGAAGCCTGCATGCTGGAATCTTAAAAAATAATAAATAAATAAATAAATAAATAAAAAAGTTTACATTAGCCGGGAGTCAAATCAGGAGATGGAGTCTTAAGCTAGCCTAATGACTACGAAAGTACATTTACCTTAAGTAGTAAATTTCAGCTTTGCCTCCATTACCAGGAAATTGATTTTTGTTTTTATTAGTCTTATGGTAACAAAGTTTTTTCAGATGTTCAAACTTTGCTTCTTACCTGACTGCAGTACTAATTCCTTCTAAAGAATAGTACAGTACAGTCAAAATGCTTACTAAAATTTTCACTGAAAGCCACCATTTTCCTAGATTAAATATTCTAATGTTAAATTTTGTAAATGTAATTTCTTTTTTTTAGAACAAATGATAGCGTTTAGCTAAATGTTTACATATTGAAAAGCAATACTACAGCCCTATTTAATTATTGAGGTTCCTACGGTTATAGAACGTATTCAAAAGAAATGTATTAGAAAATTATTTGGTAGAATTTCCATTATGCATAGTGGAGCATCCATTTATTGTGGATAACCTAACTTACAACTTCTTAAGGGGAGCCATGCGCTTGCAAAAAAAAAATCGTCATTTGATCATCCAGCTGACACATTTTGGTGTGAAAAATACAACATTCTGGTTGGGGATTTTGTTTTCAAACTATCATGCCCCATTTAGACAATGCTAGCAGGGAAAAAGGCCATTGGAACATTTCAGTGCAATGCAAGCAGACATCGTCAGAGAGTTGCCAGGAATACCACGGCCTACATGAATGTAGGTTCAGTATTAGATTGGGAGGCAGGTGGAAAACCATAATAAACTCTTGGCTTAATTATAATTACAGACAAAGACAATATATATCTATATTCACATATTTATTCATTAAACCGACAAATACCTGTTTTTTTTTTTTTTTTCATTAATAACTATGTACATATATTTTCAACTTGCAATGTGTACACCTGCTCGGACTGCTTTTAAGTAGTAGGCTGCTAGTTGTTCACTTTTGGCCTTAGCGCACCAGGTACTACTGCAGAGTAATTTAAGAAACATGGCATGACCAAGGAAGCAAAAGTATATTGAATATCACCATGACTTGTGTTTCAGCTGTAAATAGTTACTGTTGCCATAAATCTATTTATTACTGGTCCATATAGGTTTAATGAAGTCTATTGGCACTGTGCATTCTTGATCATTTTACAGTCGTGAGGTGAGTGCGTTGTTATTCATGTATCCAAGAGTAAACAATGCATTTTTTTTTTTTTTGCTTTACAGTAGTAGGTTAATTTTAGACGAAAGTGACTAAACCTAACAAGGTGATGTTTGCACACCTGAAACTGTTTTCACTTCTTCTTTTTAATCTTCATGTAATGAGCTTTCAGAAGTCAAAAGTTGTATTTATATATAAAAAAAAAAGGGGGGGGGGGCATAATATAACTAAATTTAAACCTACACGCTAATAACAGGTTTTAATTATTATTACAAGGATTGAAATTTTATGGACAGACATGATCAGACATGAATCACACACCGCAATACCACTATAGTAAATGTAGGCGTGTTGGAACACCAAGATTCCCTGAGTCCAATCTGATTAGGGCACTGGAAGAAAATGATGTGTTAAGTAACCTATAACGTGTTTATCTGTTAGTACTATCTACATGCATGCATGGAAAGATGCAATGATGGGAATGTGCAGGTACATACTTAGCCATGAATCCCATTGCTGTAGCATCTGCGTGCTGTTGGTTGTATCTCTCTTCATGATTTTATGGACCAAATGAAATTTCTCAAGGTCAGATAAAGAGGGTAAAAATCCATGAGGCAGCAGTGGAAAACTGAGGAGAGAGAGAGAGAGAGATTAAGTTCGAGTATAGATCAGGAATATCTAAATGACAAATATATAACTTTACGGAAAAAAGTATAGTTAAATCCTAATACTATTCAGTTTCAGATATTTTTCCTTTTGCATCGTTGCTGGTTTAATTAAGGCAAGAGGGCATGTACAGTACATGTTTTATATTTTGGCAGTCTCAGCAGAACAAACATTTTTTGTGTGTGTATTGCATTTGACAAAGATGATCTTTTCTGCTTTGGACTGAACACACATTAATCAAACTTTCATGTTCTTTTTCAAGGTTCAGTGCAAAAGAATGTATTGTAAAAGGTACAGCTAACAAATTAGTTACGCAAGTGAAACGGCAGGCTGAACAACGACAATAAAGAGCAAGCCCTAAAGGAGAGTGACAGGTGACAAAAAAAAAACGTATGTACCACTTCAAAAGTGGCACTGGCTTGAAAGGAACATGTTATTTGTTTTATCGAGTCTTACAGAAATCCACTTTGTCACATTGTTTGCAGTTTGTTCACATGATGAATGTGGCTTTACACAAAGCTTAAAGAATTGTACTTGTTAGTTTTACTGTTATTGATCTAACTCATAAGGAACTTGTTAAAATTTTAATTTGCATTTGAAAGATTCATTTAATTAAATATAGTTTTATTTATATAGAATTTTTAACAATGGTCATTGTCGCAAAAACAGCTTTACAGAATCAGAGAATCAGTGAAAGCTGGCTTTACTCTTTTGAAACTTAATATTTTAAAGTGAAAAAATATATATTCATATATCAATGTTTAAATAACAAGTAGAATTTTCACTCAAGTAAAATAAGTCAAACAAAAAAAAAATTGTGGTAAAACATGGTATGTTTATGTTAAGCTCATTAAACAGAGGTACAATGTATTTTTCTAAAACATAGCCAAAGAAAGCTTTTATTTATTTATTTATTTATTTAAAGGTATCATACTTAAAATATTTAAAAAAAAAATTGATTTATGCAAAGCCAATGCAGTTAAATTTTACTTTACTTTTATGTGTGTTGTTAGATCAGTGTTACAAATCAAAATTATGATCAAGCAGTCTGAACAAGCGGTCATGTGCACGAAATTTCATGCGAGATAAAACTATAAACCAAAAGCAAAACACATTTAGTTAATGCCACCATGTGATCATTTAGTACAGTGGCCGTGAAGTGCAAAACAAATTAACAAAACCGAAAAAAAAAAAAAAAATTAAAAACCAAATTAACAAAACCCAAAACAAAATAACAAATTCAAAAGCAAATTAACAAATTCGAAAACAAAATAAAAAAACCCGACGAGACGAGACACCTGTCACTCAAGATAAACAGGAAGTAGGAAATTGTGTCTCTAACTTTGTTTCTTGTGTGTTCTGCTTCATTTTAAAACCATTTTTTCGGTCTGCAAAACTAAGAAAATAATTACATTTTTCATTAGAAAGCAAGGAAATGGAATTTATTCAACGTTACTTTGAGGACGGACATTCGTATGCCGTGATTTTGGATATGCTGATGACATGTCACGGTATAAAGATTAGTTTGCGAACTGCTGTGTCTCTTTTAAAAGAAAAAAAATTCCACAATAACTGCAAAAATTTGGCAGAATGCCATATTTGAAACCACAATAAGGACAGTACATGTTTGCACATTCATACACACACGAATCTACCGCCGCTACAGTACTTCCTGTATATCTTGAGTGACAGATGTCTCGTCCAATCAGCGGTAAGAATTTCATTCGCAAACTATACCTACCTTTTCCGGTTCGTTTCTGAACGGCCGAGAGGTGCGAACCAAATTAACAAAACCGAAAACAAAATAGCAAATTCAAAATCTAAATATCAAAACCAAAAACAAATTAACAAAACGCAAAACAAAATAACAAATTAGTCTTGGGTTTTGTTATTTTGTTTTGTTTTGTTTTGTTTTGTTTTGTTATTTTGATTTTGATTTGGGTTTTGTTATTTTGTTTTTGAATGTTTTATTTTATTTTGGGTTTTGTTATTGTGGTTTTTAATTTGTTATTTTGTTTTCATTTTGTTAACTTGTTTAGCACTTCTCGGCCACCGTAATTTAGGCATTTCAAACTAAAAAAAAAAAAAGGACTGGCACAAGATCCTAACACAAAGTTTGTTTTTGTTCTTGTTGGCTTTTTCTTTTTTACATTGGCTTGGCACCATTTTTTGTTAAAGTTCTATAAAAAAATAAACTTTCCAATAGGAGATAGTTTTTTGTGACCCAAGAAAAAATGAAATGTGGTTTCAGGCTTGTAAACAAGAAAAACAGGTCGAATGTAATGTCCAGGGCCATGGAGGTTACTACAGGGCGAGAGACTTCATTCACTTTAAAATGAAAACAAAAGCACATGGGTGTGAATCACTGTCTTTAGCCTGATTGACAGATCAAAACAATAAACACAAAAGTGAAAATAAATAAATAAATACAAAGACTAATAGTTTTAGAGAGAAATGGGTTTTGTTTTAGTGACTCACCTCTACTTTGGACTTAAGACCAAAATTTTAAATGTAACTTTCTAGTAAAATTGTTGCCATTTCTTTTTTATGCATAGCATAAGTAATGACTAAAACTACAGCGCCAACGAACATCAACTCCCAGTGTTTTGACGTAAACATTATACGTCATTCTGAATTTTACATTCTGGAAAATTTCATACACTGAAAAAGCTAAAATAAAAAAAAAGAATCCATCTATAGCCTATATGTACATGTACACTCAGTTTTGTTGACGGTGGAGTGCTGTACTTCCCATGGAGCTCTCATGTCTGTGTTTCCTTCTGGCTCATATTTTCAGTTTTCCCTGCTTGCACTCTGCACTGAATAAACATTCACCTTATACATTATGTGACTGTGACATTAACTGCTCTATCTCGCCCTCTGTTTGTTGAGCTACACATGCCACTCCTGAGGTCACTTTACCATGATGATGGTCTTGGACTCGGCCGATGCAGACAGCTGTTCTAAACAGTTTTGTACCTGTACCTCCAGTCACGTCCACATGAACTCACAGTATGACTGCTGATCTAGAATACCGATCTCTCCCTCTTTTATGACCCAAATGAAGACGGGTTCCCAGTCTGGTTCATCTAAAAGGTTTTTTTCCTATTGGTATCTATTGTTTTTTGTTTTTTTTTTCCCTTGCCACCATCGCCCTCCACCTGCATAACAGGGACAATCGGATCATTATAATTTATACACTTTTTAAACTCATTTATATATCTTTATTTTTTAGCTGCTTTGCAACAATGACCATTGGTGGAGGTTATAGAAATATTTATAAATGAAACTGAATTGAAATAAATTGATATCAAATACATGAGGGTAAAGCAAATGTATTTAGTTTAGTGTTTGCTTTGTTTAGAGGATACCGTGCGTAAACTACTATACCCAGGTGAGTTGCAAATTCATAAAACAACATAGTGTGTAAGAAAGATGCTATAAATATTAAACATAAATAAACTGGTTGGTTAATGTATTGGATTGTTGGTGTGCTTGGTTTATCGTTTTTTTGTTTTGTTTTGTTTGGTTGGTTCTTGGGTGGGTGAGTAAGTGAATGATTGGTTGGTTGGTTGGTTGTTGGTTAGATGTATCTACAGTAGTCAAGTGAATGAATGTCTAGTTTAGGACATAAATCTTCTTATCTTCTTAATATAACATAAACCAGAAAAAAACATATTTCATGGTTTAACAGTACAGTTTGTTAATTGTAGTACTGTGGAATGAAGCCTGGATTGCTCTTGGATCTCATACCCGTGTGCGTCTACGTCCCTTCGATGCCGTAGGCCCTTTGTGCTAGAGTCCGGGAGGTAGGATGTACTGGAGCAGGAGCTGTCACTATTACACATGAGAGTCTGCAGGAAGGGAAAGAACCCTGCGCTCGGGAGGTTCCTCGGGGCGACATAGCCTGAAAGAAGAGATGATATGAAAAATTTGATAGTGTGCACATGTGAGTATTTCTGCATCATGCAGGCAAAATATCATAGGATTTCACTATCTGTCAAGTGTTGTTGAGTTGGTGATTTGGCTTTGATGCTGGTGCTTAGCAAACTACAGTCAGTTTTAATGCAATCTGCTGTGCTTGGAGCGTTGGGGGGAAGGAACTTTCTAAACAGAAAAGTGCAACAGAAACAGAATGTACATGCAAGTTTACATACTTCTTAAATCTTGCTGGAGATATTTGTCCCTTTCTTTTGCCTGGTTTAACCGGACGTGTTTTACTAACTGTCCAATATCCAAAGAGTTTTTGGTCTCTCTCTATCCTATAGAGAAACCGTAGTAGCCATAGATCGTATTAGAGAAATCATGGTCGCTATGCTATAACAAAAATAGCAGCAGTTCAATGTGCTAAGAATCAAGGCTTAATGCTTAAAATTACTGATCGGAAGGTCGACCGTTCAACCCCCAGCACTGTCAGGTTCCTGTTGTTGGACCCTTGAGCAAGATTCTTATATGCTGACTATGGCCTACTAACAAAGCTATGATATGCAACGAATGAAGAATTTCACTGTGCATTAATGTTCGTATATGTGATAAACTGAAATTATTGTGAACATAACTTAAAGTAAGCATAACAAATAAATGATACTGATGACAAATAAGCACAAAGCCTAATTTAAAAGAAGCTATAGTCACTATAGGGCCTTGTCTCGCTCTGTTCTTACCCTTGCCCATTTTTTCCTGTTTCTAATACAACAATTTTAGGGACAAAATGTTCACTTACTGTCTAATATGTCTCAGGTGCCAGTGTAACAAGATAATGTATTTGCAGCTACTGTGACTTTCTCAGCTCCAGGGCGCACAAACAGGAAATAACAGCAAGTCTATTTCTGGTATTTTCATTTTTATGATAATGGAGGTGTAATTTATACAAATCGTGACTTCACTACATGCCTTCTGTGCTTTAAAGGATCTGCATGCTAATGCTAAAACAAACATGCTGAATAAGGTTGCTAAGACATCAGGCAGTGATTTAACCCTCATCATAAGAAGCCTGAAAAAAAAAAGTTATCACGAGTCTGTCGTATTCTGATGTCAAATGCCAATCACTCTTTTTTCTTTGCAAGTGTTTTTGTGAAAGAAATTATATTGTATTAGATTTATGTAAACAACTCTATTCAGATGTAAGTAAATGCTATTTGCTGATGTGCTGATGCCCGTGTCCAACAGAACAGAAAGGGCTTAAATAAAAATAAAAAAATAATAAAAAATCACTATTTTCATGTAAATATTCTTATATGGACGTGAGAATATCTCCATGATAATATGACTCATGGCATGAATCCACACAAATCGCTTCAGTTTCAAAGAATTATTCAATAATAATAATAAGAAGAAGAAGAAGAAGAAGAATAGTCATGTTTTCTTTGCTGTTTGTGTCCAGCATTGAATAGTTATTTGACAATGAATGGCTGGCATGACTGAAATAAAGCTGCTCACTTTACGTGCACTTTCACTTTAAAGCCTTATACTGTAAGTAACATACTGTATGCTTTAAGTGAACATGCTTATCACTATATCCGCTATATATTACTTCAATCTGAAAGAAAATATTTTTAAAAAATGAAAAAAAATCTGTTTTGTCTTTCTGCACGTGATCGCTGTAATTGTACTGATAAAATAAAGTCCGATTCTCTACAGACTGACATAGCAGCAAAAAAAAACACAAAGCAGGAATGCCATCATGCCAGATTCCACTGATGATATTCAGATGCTGGGTGTGGGATTATTGTGTAGGAGTTGTATTGTATGAGCTCGCATTAGACATCTTTTTTTTGGACAAAGCCTCAAGTATTTGCTTAATCATCATGCTATGTGTGACAGTTGCCGAAGAAAAAAAATATTACACATGAAAAAGGTCTTTGTCAGCAGGATACTGACATTATACTGTAGGAATACGTCCTATATTCGAATTTTAATGCATTTAATAATGATTAATTCTTTGTTTAAACAAATATTATTCTTTAAGACCTTTTCAGCTTGTCTTACCAATTTTTTTTACCTTAATTACAATAAACGTATAATCATTGTATGGAATTTGAAATAGATCAACATTAGACCAATTGTATAACATGACAGCTCAAATTGCCCAAAATATATCAACTTAAAATTATTTTTAATATGCAAATTCTTCGCAAAAATTTACAAACTTTTCCGACATGGAGTTAGCAAGAAATTCTGTAAAGAAGAGGTGTCAAGAGGTGATGAACAATTCATCACATTAGAATTGATATAAAACAGAGCTTTAAAAATTGGGATGTAATGTTTTTCTGCACTTGGTGTAAATTTGCGTATTGGGAAATAAAATATCACTTTTATTGGCAATCTATTTCCTTTTTGTATTTTGTCTTTTTTTTTTTTTTGTCTATATACTAGATTGTTACAGTTTCAATCAGTTCCATAAAAAAAGCCAAACACATCTTGAATTAAAATATGATAAGACTAGATAAAGCTCATTACACTGGAAAAAATAATTTATTTATTAAATACAAAAAATTGATTCATTTATTAAATACGAATTTATTCTCATATAAATTATAATTTTTTTATTTTGAATGTAAAAAAAAAATACAAATCTAAAAAGGTTTCAGGATTTTTTAATTTTTATTTAAGGTTAAATGAAATAAGGAAACATTTCAAGATTTTTTGGTTTATGAAGCATAACGTGATCATGAAGTGGGCAAAGTTTCTGCTTTCTTTGTCTACATGTTTATTACACAAGTTCATACAGTAGATATAGTGTAAAAAAAAAAAAAAAAAATCAAACATGTCCGGTAGTGTCATCCTAATACACTTACAGAAAATCAAACAGGTTCTGCTCAAAGCAAACAAGATAGCCATCTGATTCTTTAACCATGGCACTCCTAAATTCTTTTTGTACATCTAAAAAAACATGTCGCACCTTTTTTTATTTACAGTACGTTAAGGCATTTTCCATTGGTAACAATACATTTCTCACTGCGTCCTACAGTTGACATGCAAAAGGTACGGTATGAAGGAGCTTCATTGTCAGTCCTATCTTTTTGTCACAGCCCACAAAATACATCTTATCTGATACACCTCGACATGTCAGAGATACGATCGGTGAGAAGGTGATGTGTAAGAGTTCACTGAGCATATCTTCAACAGAGTATTTCTTTGATATTTTATAATAGTGTGCTCTATTTCTGCTTATGATTATATGGGCATTAAAATGTGTTAGGAAACCCCAAGTTCAGTGTTTACATTGACGTCACATTACCACATGTTGGATGGATATCCAATCTCAGTTCGTTCGTATATTCACTCATTCCTCCAAGCTGTCAGTGCAAACAATGGAAGACTGTAATGACTTGTTTGACTGGTTATTGATCTTTAAGTGGAAGTTAAACTACTAAGAACATCTTTGGATGGTCACACCACTAGGAGAAAATGCAAACACCACACTGCCAGATTGGAGACAAGATTTGAACGCCCGATCATGTAGGTGTGAGTCAACCACTAAGCCATCATGTCAGCAAGTGTCCGATATAAAAAGTGCTTCAGGTCGCTTGTTGTTTAATGGTTCTTCTTTTAAATTAGTCTGCCTTCACTTGCTTTGTAAAAGCAGGTTATTTTGGTCCTGGACACAGTGGATGCTCAGAAGGAATACATCATTCCATCACTTATAGGGGCAATTTAATGTAGTCCACCCACCAACTGGATGGAATTTTTTTTTTTTCTGAAGTAGGTGGAAACCCACATGGACAGAACACGTGATACTTTGCACAGGCAGTAATCTGAGCTCGGGATCAAGCCGGAGATCCAGGATCTGTGAATGCTACACACTGCGCCAACATGTCTCTCCTTAGACAATCAAATCAGCTCTATTTCACATTAAGTTGAAATATTAGATTTGTGTCTCCAAACCTGGTGATTAATATATAAAATAGCAAATGCGTTCGTTTTTAAAGTCTGATTTGTGCACCTTTTCCTACTGTAATAAAGATGTAATCATCTTTCTCCATATTCTCTGGATCTCACATACTGTATCTACGCAGACATGAGCTGCACCAAAGGAAGAAAGAGACCACAGAAAGCAGTCCGACTCCCAGCGGAGGCCAATCACGCGGCACCGACACTGTGTATAAGAATAATCCCCCAGTGCAGTTTGGGTTTGAAGCGAGATCTTGTTGCAGCCAGCTTTTCAAGCAAAACACAACCGATCTCCCAGGTTTTTCACGCCTCTTACTGTGTTACTGTAAACAATACATGGAACAAAAACCCTCACCATGACGCTGTGCCAACCACAAGTAGAGCCAACAACAAATCATCATCATCATCATCATCATCATGATCACAGCCCCACTTTCTGATTTCAGTTATCGTATCTATGAATGACTGGAAGCAGCCGAATTTATTTACATATACAGTATATGCAGATTAACACGAGCATCTTAGCAGGTTCTCATGATAATGAAAGAGCCACAGGATCGCATTACATCTGAGTCTACCTCCTATTGTGCGCATTTAGTATAAAAAAATATATATATAAAAAAAAAACATAATGGTCTTATTAGGAGTGAGTCAGGAAGACGCCTATTGTGTACCTGGATTTATTTACACTCACAGAAATAAACTCCCTGAAAATAAGGGTGTTTAGTCATCCAAAGTTTTCATCTTGTTCTTTAACCCTTTACTGCACAAAATGTTCTTATGCAGCACCAGTCAAAAGTTGGGGCACAATTTTGGATTTGCTACATTCTAAAATAATTATGGATCTCTTTACAACAATAAAATAACCCAAATGACATTAAGTAATTCAGTAATAATAACAACAGTCAGTTGTTATTTCAGGACATGAAAGTCAGCTGTTTTTGCAAGAACAGTACTATGTCAAGTGCATTTACAAAAACCCATCGAGCTCCATGATGAAACCGTCTCTTATGAAGACCTTCCCAGGAAAGCAAGACCAAACCTGAGCTCTGCTGCAGAGGAGAAGTTCATTTAGAGTCACCAGCCTCAGAAATCACCAATTAACAACCAGCACCCCAAGTGCAGTCACAAAAACCATCAAGCGCTACAAAGAAACTGGCTGACATGCGGACCGGCCCAGGAAAGGAAGACCGAGAGTCGCCTCTGCTGCGGAGGAGAAGTTCATCCCAGTCACCAGCCTCAGAAATCGCAGGTTAACAGCAGCTCAGATCAGAGAGCAGGTCAATGCCACACAGAGTTCTAGCAGCAGACACATCTCTAGAACAACTGTTAAGAGGAGACGGTGTGAATCAGGCCTTCATGCTAGAATATCTGCTAGGAAACCACTGCTAAGGACAGGCAACAAGCAGAAGAGACGCGTTTGGGCTAAAGAACACAAGAAAGAAAACTCGCTGAATGAGAAGGGGTGTCCAAACTTTTGGTCTGTACTGTATATATATATATATATATATATATATTGTTTTCAGATTTTAGTAAAGCTTTTCTTTTAGGAAACATAGAAACCATAACTAAATAAGTAATCATTATTCAAAATAATGTCATGTGTGCATGTCTGGAATCATTACATTCATTTAGTGCATATAAGCTACTCTGTCTGGCCAATAAATAAATAAATAAATAAATAAAGTCACATACACAAATTTTTCTTTCACACATGCTACCATATCCACACTTCAGTTTCCCGGAAATTGTCCGTGCTATCAGGATAGAAAAACGCTATAGATGAGATAACCTGGTCAATTAGTACATTCAGGTCATCAGCTGACTTCATGTACTGCCACGTAACGTTGCTGAGTCTAGACCTGAGCAACTGAAGCAACCGTACAGTGGACACTATGCACTGTATACACATCGCTTCATGCGCTTCCCTTCATCCCCTGACATGCCCATCACAATCTGGACTCATCAGTTCATTGTTGATCTTTTAGCTGCACCTGTCAAGGGGCAGCCACAGTGGACTCTTAGGGACACGATCCACAGGCAACAAGAGATCTTGAATTCCAGTCCTATAGGGCCAGTGTCCAGCATAGTTTATAATTAACCAGCATCTAAACACACCAACTGAAACTTGTTATTAACAGGTTTTTTCAGCTGTGTTTGAGCAGAAAAATCATGAAACTGGGTAGGACACAGTGTTGGCTTTCCAGGACTGGAAGTCAAAGATCACTTACACCTTACACCTTAGCTGCGGTTTCAAACTGGGTGCCATCCCTGATTCAACCATCCCATTCCATTCAACCCGGGCACCAGCTGGAGTATTTTCAGGTGTTGGTTGGGAATCATACCCGGAACTTCCACGTGGCAGTTAAGCAGCCTACTATTGAGCCATATACCCAGACCCAACACTGTAATTAAATCTGCCAAATCTAAACAAGGTCCACCCTTTGGTTCTTCACTGGGGCGACCAGTAATTTTCTTGACAGGACAGAGGGTTTTTCTATGTAGAACTACAAAGCCAGAACTTTTACCAACAAACAACTCTTGATGAACCTTTTTGTCAAAACACAATTACTAAAATTCATTAGAAAGAAAAGGTTACTTCTGTTTGAAGAAACCAATTAACCATCAAAAAGCCTTGACATTTCAAGCCCTCTAAAAACCCTTTGCAAATCACTCAAGTCTTGTCTTTCTTTTTTTTTTTTATTCTTTTTTTTTTTAAGAAACCGAGAACATCCTGGACGAGTGTATGTTTTTAAAAGAGTACAAATTTCACACTTAATCAGGAAGTCCTCATTT
Organism: Clarias magur; assembly: GCA_013621035.1. Classification (NCBI taxonomy): domain Eukaryota; kingdom Metazoa; phylum Chordata; class Actinopteri; order Siluriformes; family Clariidae; genus Clarias; species Clarias magur. The sequence continues at coordinate 1,893,895 of QNUK01000074.1, read as the reverse complement.
GTTGTGCAATTCCTCAGGGTGTAAAATGAAATGAACTCTCAACTTACATGTGCCAGTGAGTAGAGGAGGAAACTGTATGCGAGTGACGGCTAATATGATGAAGATCACCAGAGGCCAGAGAAGGAGAACCAGAGACCAGACCTGAGAACAGAAATCGCAACAACAACCAAAAATTCAGTAACGATGCGTTTGAAATACAGTAGTAGCCAAACAAGTAACATTGTTATTCTATGTAAATAAATACTCTTTTGAACAATTCATTTTTACTCAGGCATTATTAAATCACATTTCAAAGTACAGTTGCAAGAGAAAAATATTTTTTTTACTCCTCACATTTTAATTTTGGCCTTTACTTCAGAGGGACATGTTAAGAGGATTTGTTAAACAGCTCATTACACTAGCTAGTTAGTTAAATCTCACAAATTCGTTCTTAACTGAGGTGGTTAGATGCACTCTGTAATTTAGTTTGTTAAATTTAGAAAATTTGGTATTTTTTTAAAGGCTAGCTTGTTAACCTACAGTAGGTAATTAGTAAAATTTTGTAAAGTAGCTTGCTAAATAAGGTAGTTGAGTTTCAAGCCAGTTAAGTCTTAGGTCTAAATTAAGTCTATGTTAACTTGTTAACTTGGGTATTTTGTGTGTACTGTACATTAATACTCTCATACCAGGGCAGTTTTAACACAGTACTTATTTGTTCCATTACTAGTTGATACCCGGAAAGTACAAAAGCAGTGTGTCTGGTGAAATCATCTCCAATTCTCAATGCACAACATAAATCTTTAGTAAAATTATAGAATACAAATTCTGCTGGAGAACTCACCGGCTGCCTGATGACCCCCAGGAAATTTTTCCAAAGAAGGAGTCGTAACTGCTGGAAGAATCCAGCCATCAGTAAAAAGAAGACTGCTGTCCCGGATTAGAGGTTAAATGTCTTTTGAAAAAGAAGAACAAAAATACAATAATTCAGAATTATTTGATTGTTTAAAAGACTATATAATTTTACACAAGACATTAAAGAAAAACTTATGTAAAAAAAAAAAAAAAGAGGAACTGAATGCAGTTGTAATATTCTGTGATTTAAATGTTTTTGATGAATTATCAAAATCAATATGGAATATAAATAAATTATTTAATCGGATGAAAATGTTGTGCAATTGGAAATATGATGATATGATTTTAAACACAACAGCTACTACTACAATCACTTAATAAAACATTTTTAATTATATATTTATGTCTTTTATTATTATTTTTATAATTTAACCTTACCTTGATATATAGATATTTTCACATGCTGTCTGTATGGAAGGCTATTTTTATTTTTATTTCTTATCTGAATACTCTGTAATAAGTATGTTTTGTTTTATTGTTTTAAAACTTTTTTTAAATACTAATGTGAGTCATATCAGTATATATGTGTAGTCAGTATATTTTTGAAAATAAAATCAATTGAATATCATCAATCATATTTATGATACTCAGATTTACAAATGCAAATACAATAATAATTTGTTTCTAATGATTTATTTATCTAAATTTTTTATATGTATTTCAAATGGATATTGTGTGTAGTTTAAATATATCATGTTGAATTCAAACTATTTAAAGAATGATAAAGAAAAACAATTTCACTTAAAATAAAAAAACAAGTAACTTCCTTTAGCTGTTTAATATTGTTTGTATTCTTATAGTTATTACATTAATAATACAGTAATAATAATAAAATTTCAACCTGCCTTTGACAGAAAAAAATTTTTTTAGGTATGAACATTAAAAACTAACAAAAGTGACTTAATGTTGTTTTTATGAATGTGATTTTTTTTTCCCCACTGCTGTTTTTTTTTTGTTTGTTTGTTTGTTTGTTTTTGCAAGCGTTAAAGTTTTAGGAAAAGCTTTAACAAATTCCGTATGTACATGCTCATAAATAATGACACTAAACAGTGCTATAAAATTCCCAGATCAAAAACTGTTGATTAATTTTCCACAGTTCTGACAATAGCTCTGACTCAAGTTTTTTTTTTTTTTTTACACATTTGACATAATTTCATTTTTAAAAAGTGTCAAAATAGTGATGTTTTTCATAATGAGATGTTTATTTCAACATTTACAGAAGGGGTCTTCGGTGTCAGCACTTTTTGTACATATTGTAGAGTTTTATCTTTATGTAAACCTGCAACATTACATTTCTCTGACTTTTTCAGTCTTACTACAGTAGCTTAAATAGGCTTCAACAACTGTTCTTGTTACATGAACATTTCACAGGATTGAATGCAGCTCATTAATAGTTTAAAGATATAAACGTATATAAACATGGGTTTGGAACAGTAGCAGCTACTCGTTAATTATTCTTTGTAAGAGTGAGGTTAACTGCGTGTTATTCCTCACTTATCATTTTCAACTGGAAAGGTACATGAATTTTACTTTAATTGGTTATAGAAGTATTTAAATGAGTATATAAAACCACAAATAATGCACCTCAGATTAAGTTACAATATATCACTGTTCTGGGTGAAAACATGACAATAAAACATACACTTTGGTAGTGATATTTTCTGACAGTGTAGAAATGTAGAAATGTAGAAATTTCAATAACTGTAGTGAACAATTAGTAGTGATCTCCCAAAGGTGTACATTTGACTTATAATCATCACTTATTTCATAAACACATAAATCTGATAAATTTTTGCAATCATACCTCGATATCTTCAGGACTAATTACTGAAGAAGCACTTGCAAGAAATAAAGAACATGTTGTGGGTCAAGTAAATCCTACCAAAGTGCAGTCTCCATGTGAGCAGTAACAAAAACAGGAAAGCAGACTGGACAGTAGTTCAATGAAAAGGTTAATCCTGTACAAGCTTCCTCTGTGCTGAAATCCGTTATAATGAACGAGAAAAGAGTTTCCTTTCCTTTTCTACAGGAGTGCACAGGTAGAATGAGCTCACATACAGATCTGTTGCTCTGCTTACACAGCCTGTCCAGCCAGTTTTTCACTCATTGGATCACCTGTGTGTGTGTGTGTGTGTGTGTGTGTGCGTGCGTGTGTGTGTGTGTGTGTGTGTGTGTGTGTGTGTGTGTGTGTGTGTGTGTGTGTGTGTGTGTGTGTGTGTGTGTGTGTGTGTGTGTGTGTGTGAATGTGGGTGTGGGTGTGTATGCGGCTGGGTGTAAAAGAATGAGAAAAGAAATGACGCAAGTGTGAATGTAATGCTGTGATAATTACAATTATATTAAAGTAATAATGATAATAAAAGTAATAATAATAATAATAATAATAATAATAATAATAATAATGAGCCCTGTCTCATGCCTAATTCTCCTAGGAACTAAAAATGAGATCCAGTATTAATTATCCACACAAATTAGCACCAATTTATGTACAATATATAATCAAAAGTATTCACTCGTTTGCCTTTACTTGCATATGAACTTGAGTAACATCCAATCCCTAATCTATAGGATTTAATATGATGTTGGCCCCGCCCCCTTTGCAGCTATGTTAGCTTCAACTCAGGGAAGGATTTGCACAAGGTTTAGGAGTGTGTTTATGAGAATTTTTGGCTCTAATTTATCCCAAAGGTGTTCTATCGGCTTGAGGTCAGGTTCTTCCACAGCAACCTCGCTCATTCATGTCTCAGAACTTGCTTTGTGCACTGATGCATAGTCATGTTGGAACAGGAAGAAGCCGTCCCCAAACTGTTCCCACAAATGTCTTGGTATACTGAACCATTAAGGGTTCCTTTCACTAGGACTAAGGGGCCAAACCAAACTGCACAATGCAGTCAGACAACTAACTCTCTCCTGGCAAACGCTAATACCAGACTCATCCATCGGATTGCCAGACAGACCCATGATTTATCACTCTAAAGAACGCGTCTCCACTGCTCTATAGTCTAGTGCTGTACACCACTGCATCCAATGCTTGACATTGCACTTGGGTGCAGCTGCTCAGCCTTGAAATCCCATTCCATGAAGCTCTCTACGCACTGTTCTTGAGCTAATCTAAAGACCACATGAAGTTTGGAAGTCTGTAGCTATTGACTCTGCAGAAAGTTGGCAACCTCTGTTCACTATGCGTCACAGGATCCGTTGACCCCTCTCTGTGGTTTTACATACTTGGCCTACAACTTTATGAGTTTCTGTTACTCTTACTCGCTTCCACTTTCTTAAATTACCATTAACAGTTGACGGTGGAACATTTAGTAGCAAGGAAATGTCATGACTGGACCTACTGCACAGGTGGAATCTTATCAAGGTACCATGCTGGAATTCACTGAGCTCCTTAGAGCAACCCATTCTTTCACAGATGTCTGTAGAAGCGGTCTGCATGGCTAGGTGCTTGATTTTAATGATGGAACTGATTGGAACACCTGAATTCCAACAATTACATGACATTTATGCAAAGAGTCAGAATTTGCAGTGTTGCTGCTTCTTTTTCAGGACCTCTGCAATTCGACTGGGCTGCTCTCAATCAACTTCTGGGCCGAATCCTGACTAATAGCAACCCATTCTTTCATAATCACTTCTTGGACTTTGTCAGAATTAGTGGGTTTTTGTTTGTCCACTCGCCTCTTGAGGATTAACCACAAGTTCTCAATGGGATTAAGTTCTGGGGAGTTTCCAGACCATGGACCCAAAATTTCAACGTTTTGATCCCCGAGCCACTTAGTTATTACTTTTGCCTTATGGATCCTTACGGCGCTCCATCGTGCTGGAAAGTGCATTGTTCTTCACCAAATTGTTGTTGGATTGCAGGAAGAAGTTGCTGTTGGAGGGTGTTTTGGTACCATTCATGACTGTGTTTTTGGGCAAAATTGTGAGTGAGCCCACTCCCTTGGATGAGAAGCAAGCCCACACATGAATGGTCTCAGGATGCTTTACTGTTGGCATGACACAGGACTGATGGTAGCGTCACCTTTTCTTCTCCTGACGAGCCTTTTTCCAGATGCCCCAAACAATCGGAAAGAGGCTTCATCCGAGAATATGACTTTGCCCCAGTCCTCAGCAGTCCATTCGCCATACTTTTTGCAAAGATCAATCTGTCCCTGATGTTTTTTTTTTTGGAGAGAAGTGGCTTCTTTGCTTCCCTTCTTGACACCAGGCCATCTTCCAAAAGTCTTGGCCTCACTGTGTGTGCAGATGGGCTCACACCTGCCTGCTGCCATTCCTGAGCAGCTCTGCACTGGTGGCACTCCGATCCCGCAGCTGAATCCTCTTTAGGAGACGATCCTGGCGCTTGCTGGACTTTCTTGGACGCCCTGAAGCCTTCTTAACAAGAATTTAACCTCTTTCCTTGAAGTTCCTGATGATCCTATAAATTGTTGATTTAGGTGCAATCATAGTAGCCACAATATCCTTGCCTGTGAAGCCATTTTTATGCAACGCAATGATGGCTGCACGCGTTTCTTTGCAGGTCACCATGGTCAACAATGAAAAACAATGATTTCAAGCATCACCCTCCTTTTAACATGTTGAGTCTGCCATTCTAACACAATCAGCCTGACATAATGATCTCATAATGAAGGAGGACTATGCAATTCATCTGATCACTCTTCATAACATTCTGGAGCATATGCAAATTGCCATTATAAAAACTTAAGCAGCAACTTTTCCAATTTCCAATATTTATGTAATTCTCAAAACTTTTGGCCACGACACACAGCACCCCATATTGACAGAAAAACACAGAATTGTTGATTTATTAAAAAAGAAAAACTGAAATATCACATGGTCCTAAGTATTCAGAACCTTTGCTCAGTATTTAGTAGAAGCACCCTTTTGATCTAATACAGCCATGAGTTTTTTTTGGGAAAGATGCAAAAAGTTTTTCATACCTGGATTTGGGGATCCTCTGCCATTCCTCCTTGCAGATCCTGTCCAGTTCTGTCAGGTTGGATGGTAAACGTTGGTGGAGAGACATTTTCAGGTCTCTCCAGAGATGCTCAATTGGGTTTAAGTCAGGGCTCTGGCTGGCCCATTCAAGACACACACACACATCCCCAAAATTTTACACAAAGTTGGAAGCATGAACCTGTCCAAAATGTCTAGCTATGGTAAAGCATTCAGAGATCCTTTCTATGGAAGTAAGGAGCCAAGCCCAACTACTGAAAAGCAAGGTTCATAAAGACATGGATGAGAGAGTTTGGTGTGAAGGAACATGATTGGCTTTCCCCCAGTCCTGATCCCAACCCAATTGAACACCTTTGGGATGAATTAGAGCTGAGACTGCAAGCCAGGCCTTCATATTCATGTGAAGGCAAGCAAGCAAATACTCTTGGCAATATTGTCAAAAGTATTTGCTCGCAATAGGAAATCTGAAAAATTCCCAGAACATTACTTAAATAAATAAAACAGGACAGGGCGTGGAAATTCCATGAAACATGTTAGCTAGACGAGCAAGTTAGGTAGCTAGTCATAAGTACAGGTTTTCTTATTTCATAAGTTACATATTTCAAGAAAGATCAAATAAGAGGTTCATACTCCATAGACAACAATGGCATTGTACTTGCTTGGTTAAAATATTCACTTCTATATTTTAGCTCAGTCCTTCTTCCTCTTTAAGTCAGGATTCAGATTTGTCAGTACCTGATATACAGTATGTCACAAAAGTGAGTACACCCCTCACATCTCTGCAAATATTTAGTTATATCTTTTCATAGGACAACACTGCATAAATGACTCTTTGACACAATGAAAAATTTGAAACAGTGTAAAGTTTGTATAACAGTGTAAATTTATTGTCCCCTCAAAATAACTAAAAATACAGCCAATAATAGCTGTAAACAGGGTAGAATCATCTGCATATGCCGTTGGAATATTTGTTTTTTTTTTTAGGGATGGTAATGAAATCTGAGACTACAGTAGTAGGGGGCCTAGAATGGAGCCTTGGGGGACAGAAGTGTTTATTGATGTGATTAGATGTTTTTAGATGTGTTTGAAATTTGCTCTGAAAGTACTACACAAGTAAATTTTCCAGAGAGGTTTGTGTTGATTCAGGAGACAAGCTTTGTTTTATCCCCTTTGAAGAGGGTTTAATTTGGAAGCCATTAACTCAAACTTTATCAAAGTCTGTTTGTATCCTTGCCTTTGTCAAGGCGTTGGTTTTGCTTTTGAAAAAGCATATTCAGAATGTTGGCTATACTGTGGGCTGGTCTGAATTCAAACTGCCTGCATGAGGTCATGTTGTTTCCTAGATGGCTCTTTTGTAGCTGGTCATGCACAACTAATTCTATTACCTTAGTAGTGTTAGTAATCAGTGAGATTATCCAGTCAATTGTTCTGATATAAAATCATTGTTGTGAACTGTTTTTACCTATACTGCCTTCCCCTCCTTTGAGCTAACTCATGTCTCCAGCAGAGATTTTGTCTGGTAAAGTGGTTTTGCAGAAAATATATCGACAAGTTATTAGCAGTGATACACATTTATGTTTGCTTTGAATGGTATTTAGGCTGTACTTTCCACTTGTTGCTATTAAGTCTAACAGTTGTCCTTTCAGTTTTGTACTGTAGTTAATGCTACCAATTTTCTTAGCACGTATGTATTCACAGCTGTGGACCCATCTTTCTTCATCTAGTTGAAGTTGCCATTTTCTTCTGCCTGCCTGTATACAATTGTCATGAAACCAAGCTTTGGAGCTGTGCCTCTTGGTTATTTCTTGGATTGGTATGATATGAAAAGTTTTATGGCCCCAGCACTGTAAGCATGACATCACTGCAAACCTCCAGGTCCAGCTGCCTACATGCATAAGTTGATCAAGTTAAGATGGCCTATCAGTCCAGAGAAATTAGCTTCGTCAAAGTTGTTTCCTTATATGAGTAATCATTACTGATCATTTATCTACAACTAATAAAAGCAGTATATCATATAGTCTGTGAGTGAATCTTTCAAGGGGTCGCCACAGCAAACCATTTGATTCACATACAACATGGCACAGGTTGTACACCAGGTAGCCTTACTGACTCATTCCTCCTATTCTCTCCAGGCCATCTAGTTATTCTTTCCAGAGTTGGCACGAAATATGGGTTCGGGCATTGCAGTTCACGGGTTGAGGCACCAGTGCCCTTATCTACATAGTTCCTTGTTTTCTAAACACTTTATTTCTAAAGTAGACACTTTTACACAAGTCAAGTGTAAAAAGATCCCTATTAGAAAGTGCATTAAAAACAACTCTGATATGTAAGATTTGCATCCACACAAAGTCAGTAAAGCGCTAAATGGGTCTAAAAACAAATGAACATGTCTATAGCTAACAGTGATATGCACAAGCTGTCTTGACATAAATTAAACCAAATTTCTGAATCAGTTGATGCGGCCCACCGGTCACTGGATTTATGTATATCTTGCTTCAAATCTCCACCCAACAACAAGGAGTTCATTTTGCAATGAGTGCACGTACTGTACATTTCCTTTCTGGACCAGTTTCCCTGTGTAACTTGGGATTGGTAAACTTATTTCGGGTCTCACAGTGGTTCATAAAATTGTCTTTGTTGCAAATGAACTTTTTCGTCAGACAAGTGATACTTCCTCTTTATTTGTTCAAAAGCCATAAGAGATCTTACATCATAGCAGTCTTCCTAAAAGTATATCCCTTTCTGATACCACACATCCAATGTTTGTTATTTAGAGTGATGGGTATAAATTCATTGTGTCCAACCTTAGAGTTGGGTGAGAGTCCAACCTTAGCCTAAAACCTTTGTGGACCTCGTACCAAATTTTTGTCAACTGTAGTAAATGTTATTTATACAGTCATAGTTACTATGATGTTAAGATTGGGATTCCGTTCGCAAACAGAATCACGAGACTTTTTAACTAAAGACAATCCAGTTAAAGGGACTACAGTAGTGCAGGACTGAGTAGCTAAAAGCACCCCAAATTATAATCCCATCTATGTTTTTCTATGGAGTCTCATAGGATCTTACCATTCCATATGAATCCCCTCATGTATTTGTTAGAGTTGTAAAGAAACTCTGGGCCTCTGGAATTGTAAGAGTAGAGAAGATATTGTGACCTAGTTGACTTTGACACAACTAATTCTATTATAGGCAAATTCCTATATCAAAGGGAATTCCTTTTTATATACAGTAGGAATGTTCAGGTAATTACTCATATAGAATGCATGTTTTGTTTTGTTTCATTGTTCTTAAGCATATCTCACCATTTGGAGACAAATTAATGTGTTAATTATGTTGGTATTCCACATAATCAAAGTTTGTTTATGGGAAGATTCACTTTATATCCTCAGATGGCCTAATATTCATCTGAAAGCATAGCAGACTAGGCTAATTGGCATTTCCAAATTCACCTGGTATTGCGTTGTTTATTGAACCAATCTGATTGATTTTATGCGCAATTTGAACCATTTCAACATTTTGTCAATTAACCAAAATTAAAAACAATTAACCTACTGTCAAGAAGGGAAGACAGGGGAGGAAACCCACCAAGCACAGGGAGAACATACAAACTCCATGCATATAAAGACAGGAATCGAGCCCAGATGGGAATTGAACCAAGACTCTGGCGGCGCAAGGCAATAGTGCTAACCACTACACTACCATGCCGCCTCTGGTAATGCTTCTGGTCCTATATCAAAGTTTTATATATACTCCTTTACCTCCGAGGCATTTCCTGAGCTAGTTTGGAGCCAGTGCCCAATTTTTTAAAAAAGACAGACAAAGCCAAAAAAGTCAATTTCTTGGCTAGAACAAATAACCACTTACTGTACAATCAGGTTCACTTTGGTGAAAAAGGTGTAATAGAGTGTCCTGACCTAATTGACATACGTCTTTGGATCTCAAGTGATGAAATCCTTTTTCCCATTTTAACATTTAAATGTTTCATTTAAAGTTCCAAAGTTTCAAACTCTACATATTCTGTTGTGCAAAAACAATTTTGTCCACCTAAAATGGCTTTAAATGTGTCCCATAAGATAAAACTACTGGGACAGGAATTACAGTTTGTTTCACAAAGTAGCTTTGTTTTGTATTGAATGTACAGAAATTTGGGTACAAACACCTGGTATTAGAAATTTATTTAGAAAGTATCTTAGGCAAGTGTTCAGATATGAATGCCCAATTATAGATTAATTGTAATGACATAAGGAACAAATAGATTCTTATGTAAGAATTACGGAGGCTAGTTTGAAAGGAATGGTATCAGATTTGAGGGTCATTTTGACTCAAAAGTTAAAATCCCTCATGAACACCATGAAATCCTTTAGTTGCCTGCGTTTGTACCACCTGCCTTGATCTGCATAGGATCTAAACAAAAACCACCTATAAAGGTTTTCTGATGATACTTTAAGGAAAATATGCTGGATACAAGGGACATTATTGTAGATAGGGCATCAGTATCCAGGACAAAGGACAATCAACAATGGACCGTCACCAAACAGGCAGAGGCATCACAAATTGTTTCCTCAATCCTAAAAAGAATTGTTATTTATCAAAGTAGTAGTCCCTCTTGTGCTAGAATTAAATGATAAGGTCCTGCTCATTCTGTTCTTAATTTTACATGCTTGCTCATTTCATGGTTTTCTTCGATAAAAGCTGTATCATTTTAATTGGATTTCATTTGATTTCCCATATGGTAAGTACCCTTATCCTTTTTCATTGATCTATTTAGTTAAGTACCATAAAAATGAATAAATGTAACTATCCTGCTCTACATGAAGCACACATAAGAGATGTGTTTCCACAATGTCTAATGTGTTCCTTTACTTTTGAGATACATAAACCTCCATCTTTCAGTGTTTTTAGTCCTGGTTGATTTCAGGTGTATCTTTTGTTAAAAAGCTTAATTGCCACACTTTAGTTCCTAGCATGAGCGAATCTCCTTCCACTTCCAGGGTCGCTCTTTGCCACCATATTGCAACCATACTCATCCGTAGCCCTGTTGCACTTATCCCAGTCAAAGTTTGATCAGCGATCTAGCTCTACCGCTTATTTCTACAGAACGTCATTTTCACAGTTGTCATGGCAGCTCGCGAGATTCCTTTTCCCGAAACGTGCGTTCTTAATGGCCGGATCTGTATGTATCAAGTCCATACTGCAATACTCAGGTTTGGATAAAATAAAGTGTTGGTAATAATTACAAATTGAGTGCGCAAAAAGGAACTCCATGACACATGTCTACTCCTCCCAGGTAAAGGTACAGGAAAAGCTCAGGTGGTCAACAATCACATAGATTTTAGGGCGAGTAAAAGCAAGAAACCAGAAGAGAAAGACTCGGTCTCAACTGGTTAAGCAACTCTGATTACTCAGAACAAAGACTGACCCAGAACAAAGAATAATGAGGACTTAAATACAAAGACTGCTCAGGGCTCCAAAATAAAAGCAGGTGAAGCTAACAATGGCACACTAAGGAGCCAACCAATGACAATCCATAGGTGGAGACAAGATGTGAAACTCAGCTGAATGCACACGGCAACATAAAAATAAATAAACAATTAAAAATTAAACAATGCAGATAGATTAAAGCTGCTTAGAGCTAGAACATAAAGTGCTCAGGGTAATGCTAAATACTGTACAGATTTTTTTTTTCTCTACCCAATCAGCATCTAGAATTTCACACCACTGTGGTGTAAAATGTAAAACAAGTCTATATTTGCTAGTAAAAAAATTAACTACTGTTAAAAAAATATTATTTTTTTTAAACGTAAAAGCATGTGTTAAAAGTAACTAGACAACATTGTCAGAGGGTAAGTAGGTTTAATCAAGATGTAAGCATACAGTAGCAAATATTAAGAAATACTGTGAAAACTATCATTTGTGTTCCATTCATTATCTATACCATTCATTATACTGTATGTGCAAGGTCACAGAGGGGGCTGGAGCCTAAATTAGGGAATTTATAACACAAGAGAGGGTACACCTTGAATGGGAGACCAGCCCGTTGCAGAGCACAAACACACATACAATGTGAGACTGTGGGAGGAAACCCATACAGTACTCTGAAGTGTGGGAGGAAACCCAGAGAGCATGGGGGGAACATAAAACCCCATGCACACTTAACATATTTGAAGACCCAACCCTGGAGGTGTTATGTGACACAGCTACGCTATAGGGACAAAAACTTGTTAATTGTTGAATTTAGGAATTTCAATCAGGTCCCTTGTCCCTAGTGAAGACATAATTTGATGAGTTTGGTGTAAAAGAACTTGACCGGCCCGAACATAGAGCCCTGACCTCAACCCCATCGAGTATCTTTGGGATAAACTTGAATGCTCTACAGAATGAATGGGCATGAATTCCCACAGAAACACTCCAAAAGAAAGAAGTGGAACTCCAGGAAGAGTGGAAGCTGTTATAGCTGCAAAGGGGATGGGGAGGGGGATGGGGAGGGGGATCAACTCCATATTGAAGTATTGGATACAATGTCAATGCAGGTTTGGCCAAATACTTTTGTCCATAAGGTGTGTTTAACATATAATCTTATAACAGTTGAGAACACTTTCACTGTTACTGAACACAGAGCTGGTATTTGTACCTGGATCCCTGAATCGTGAGTCAGTTGTATTAAGTTTTTGTTTGTTTGTTTGTTTTTTTGTAAAATATCTCTACAAGCTTAGGAATTGACTACTAAACATCATCCATTTTCCTACGTGATCATACGTTCCATAACATAACCCAGGATTTTCTAAACATTTGGTCCCCCCCTTAAAAGCAAAGCTCCAGTGGCGCAACCGGTTAGCGCGCGGTACTTATAAGGCAGTACATGTGAAGCAATGCCGAGGTTGTGAGTTCGAGCCTCACCTGGAGCATGGATTTTAAACCCATCAAAAATTCCGTCACTAAAAACATTACAAGTCAGAAATTTCATCTTTGTGTAGTTTATCAAGACATATTTGTTGCAATAAGTACTTGCACTAATTTGCCCCCCCCCCCCATTTCCCTGCCAATTAAAAATATGATAATAATTCCCAACCTAGCAGCCCAGTGTAAGTACTGGCAAATTCCTAAATGTAAATGTAAAAAAAGGAATTAAATTCAACAGTCAGGCCTTGACTAGGGTGGCACAGTGGTGTAGTGGTGAGCTCTATCGCCCCTTGCACCTCCAGGGACCGGGTTCAAGTCCCATCTCTGTGTGCATGGAGTTAGCATGTTCTCCCTGTGCTTGGTGGGTTTCCTCCCACAGTCACCCTGCAATGGATTGTCACCCTGTCTGGGGTGTGCCCTGCCTTGTGCCCTAGGTGTCCTGGGATAGGCTCCAGGCCCTCGTGACTCCGAATACAGGATAAAGTGGTACAGACAATGAGTGAGTGAGCCTTGACTATCCAGCATCCAAATTAATAATACAGAACCCCATTTGTACATTTTACTTAATTAATAACATACATATGTGCAACAGTGGTGACTACAAAGCAAAATAATATCCTTTAGCAGTGATTTAACCCAGTGAGAAAACACACAGTACATCAGAGCCTGGTTTAAATTTGATTTATGATTTCACGTGTGCATACAGAGCATTGTTCATTGACTTATTAAGTATATCTTATGAACATAGAAAAGATTTTAAAAGCGACATTCATTAGAAAATACAAAAAAGCCAGAAAGTTCTTAAAATGTCTACAATATTTTGCGGTCATCATGATTGCTGTCCAAACTGCGCCTTACAGCTGAACAAACGTTTCTGTAGCTTTGAATGTTTCTGTAGACATGAGAGTTTTTTTATATATAGGGCTGAAAAACTTTAAAACGTCTAGACATAAATACATAAGTATGTGACATAAGTATATACTGTACTAACTGTACTAGTTTAATTTGTAAAAGGAGAGTGCAGACCAGCATGACATGCCCATGGGCAGTAAAAAAAAAAATTGTATTAATATTTATATTTTTAATGCTAAATTTTTATTTGTAATATTTATTTTGTAACGTTTCTCTCACGGCCCTATGGTAAGACTTTTAGGATATTTCTAGGTCTACCCTATATTCCCTGTTGCTGATTATTATTATTATTATTATTATGCTGAAACCTGTGATCAAGGTTTTTCACTCTCTAGGGTTAACAGACAATGGTCTGAAAAAGAGAAAATATGCAGGACGTGGTGGTGTGCTGAGCGAGCATGCCTTGTTGATGAGAGAGATCAGAGGTGAACTGCCCGTCTGGTTTAAGAAGATGTTTCTTGAACGCTACATTCGCAACATAGATGTGATGCCAACAATTCATTACTGTGTAATGCTTTCATGTCTATACAGACCAAAATCTTTAAGAAATGTTTCCAGGCACATTGTTGAATTTATGCCACAAACGATCAAGCAGTTCTGAAGATCAATCCAGTACTAGCAAGGTGTCCCTAATAAACTGGCCAGTGAGCATGTGGCGCCAGGTAGAAATACCAATCAAAGGAAAAATAAGAAATATTATTTTAACTATATTTTAATTGATATTTAACTATATTTTAATTATAGGTGTTTGGATGTAAACAGGTAACAGGTGTTTTTAAGAACTCAGTGGGGCGTGTGGGTTGTGAAATCTCTTAATGAGCATGTGGATGTCCTTTAAAGCCCTTGTAAAACCATGGAATGTTGACATTTTGCGCTGATGCAGGCTGTGAATCACTGCGTCACTCACTGAAATAAATGATCACTGAGCATTTTTCGAACATAGGTTTAATTTATTTTATATTAATAAAATATTTTAGTTTTTATAAAAAAAAAAAGAAAGAAAAAGAAGCAAATATTACTTGTGTACTGTGTGTTTTCAAACACACACAGCTCAACACAGTTCCCACTGCGCCTGACCGGTTGACGTCACAGCTTTTTTGTGTCGGTTATCCCCCTTTATTTGTTGTGTGTGTATTTTTTTTTTTTTTTTTTTGTGAGACTATAGTTCATGTTTCTGGTTCTTCTTTTCGTGTTTGTGTTGCTCTTTTGTTCCTATTTTGGTCCGAATACATTTAACTTCAACTTTCATCTCCCATTGTACACATTTCTTGACAAAAAATAAAAAATAAAAAAATTCTGTGCAGTAGCAGAATACATTTGCTGATTAAATATCACAGCAAATGATACGCTACATTGTGGATTATTATCATATGGATTATTAGCATAAAAGTGTAAGCACATTTAATTAGCAAACCCTTTTAAACCTGGGCAAGACAAAACACACAAATCTGTGAAAAATAAATGTAGTCATACAGTATATTTATTATCGTTATTTTATTCATTGACACTCAGTAAAACCTCAAAACTGCACCTTTCATGCTAAAGCCATTTTTGGAACAAATAAACATGAGGAAACACATTACCTGCTTTTTAGCAAGGGTTTAAACAAGCATCTTAGATTCCCCCCTATTGTAACGTCATATAAAGAGATACCCTTCTTCTTTCCCATTGCCCTTAATCATCACAATAAAGTAAGCAGGAGCTACACAACAGGTGGCACGGTGGTGTAGTGGTTAGCACTGTCGCCTTGCACCTTCAGGGTGTGGGTTCGATTCCCGTCTCTGTGTACATGAAGTTTGCATGTTCTCCCCATGCTCGGTGGGTTTCCTCCTACAGTCCAAAGACATGTAGGTTAGGTTGATTGGCGTTCCCAAATTGGCCAGAGTGTATATGTGTATATGTGTGTGCCCTGCGATGGATTGGCACCCTGTCTGCCCTAAGGATAGGCTCCAGGCCCCCCATGACACTGAATATGGGATTAAGTGGTATAGATGATGATGAGTGAGGATTTTAGCACATTTACATTACACTTAAACAATAAACTAATTATGTTTTAGGGGGTGAGGATGTTATTATCATATTTACTGAATTACTGAATCTTTTTATTAGTATTATTATTGTTATTATTAATATTTGTATTTGTGCAACATAAAGGGTTTGCATGACAGGATATTGTTTTTGGACTTTTCTCAGATTTTTCCCCCTAATTTAGTTGTCTCCCATTCCAGCCCTAACAGCTCTCCAGACCTCCGGCTGCAACTGGTTACAGCATCACCCGGGAATCAAACACGTTATCTCTGGACTCTGGGCGAGCGTGTTAAGAAACGTTGCCTCCTTTCCTTAAAGGCCAACACAGAGAGACCGAGCAGGAGCTTCTTCCCGAAGGCCATTCGTGCTCTAAACACTCAAAAGCTTCTTTCTGCAGGCCATTAACCAGAACACCACAAAGGACTAAAGTGATCGGATTTGCTTTTTTCACAAAGTAAACACACACACACACACCCTACTGTACGTTCCTGCTAACACGCCAGAATGATGATTACGCACACGCTGCGCATTTCATGTTTGCACTCTGCTTTCTGGCAATCATTACATCTTAAATCACTACATACTCCTTGTTTCAAATCATACTACCGCTGTCATGCTCTCACGCACTCAATCACTCATTCACTCACTTACCGTCTATACTTCTTTCTCCTGTATACAGGGTCAGGGAGAGCCTGGACCCCCATCTGTCCACCAGGCAGCTGTCATATCCACACTATTTTTTACCTTTTGTTCCAATGCAATTGATTTTTTTTTAATTTTTTTTTTTATCCTATTTCATTTTGTAGTTTAATTTCCAGCATAAAGTTTTATTCTATTGTGAATTATATCTTTAATTTAATGATAGGATTAAATTTCATTTAAGTATCTTGAATTTAAAAAAGCTTTTTTTTTCACCTGCAGTATTATTTTTGTATGCTTAAGCATTTTATTTTATATCATACTGTGTATGGTTGTGTATGGGTAAAATGAAATTTGAATATATTTGAATTTAAAAGTCCAAGACGGTACAGATCTGAAAAAGAGGATAGGTAGATGTAAATGATTTAACAGCCATTCCAAACAACTGCAGATTACTGTTACTGAGAGGTGCAGCCGCTTTGCCAAGATCTGGAAGAAAACCCAAACTGCCCCCGTCCATTCCTCCCCCCTTAGCTGAAAACAAACTGGTTCTGAATGTAGGAACAACCCGGTAACCAGCAAGGCACAGTGTCACCGTTTTCAGTCATGACAGTTTCGACATCAAGATTGTCATCCAAGAAAGAAGCCTCTGCTCCAAACCCGACACCGCTTTGGACGGCTGCATGGAACAAAGTGGATGAAATCCTAAAGGAGGAGGATTACCTGTCAATTCTTGAGCAGAACCCCATATCATCACCTAGATGGTTGCAACTTAGATCAAAGTTCAATGTGCCAAAAGGACAATGACCCCAAAGACACATCAAGGCCTACTGGTGAAATGGATAAAACAGTCTGTTAAAAAAGGTCAGTTCTGTGCCAAAAGACCAACAAATGTAATTGAATTGAATGAACTAATCAAGTATCTAACCACAATTCGGATCTAACTACAATTCAGCCAAAACCTTGTTGATGGACACCTAAAGCATGCTTGCTAGAGGGACAATAAACCTTTTTTTTTTTTTCCTTTTTTTTTTTTTTTAAAAGCAAGGACTATAAAGACATGGTTTGATGGTGTGAAAGAACTTGACTGGCCCGCACAGTGCCATGACCTCAACCCCATCGAGCACCTTTGGGATGAACTGGAACTGGAGATTGTGAGCAAGGGCTTCTCGTCCAGCATCAGTGCCTGACCTCATAAATGCTCTACAGAATGAATGGCCACGACTTCCCACAGAAACAATCCAACATCTTGTGAACGCACACAATAACGGAATCACTGTCTGAATAACGGATTACATTTTTGAAAATATAACTGAGTACTTTTAAATGGCGGACGTAACGTCTTAGATTACTTACAAAAAGTAATCCAAGTACTCTAGCACTGTTACACATAACACTGGTATTTGGATACAATGTCATTGCAGGTTTGGCCAAATACTTTTGTCCATATAGTGTATATACGATGTACAATCATTCTGCCCAAAAGAAAGCATAACAAAACCATATTACCACGTTCATGAGGAGTGTCAGTGGTACTCAGGATTCTAGTGGTTAAAAGATTTTGTAACCGGTTAATAATTAAGCAACTAATGCGCAGAGTTAAAATGCTGTTTATAATGGCTGACTCTCTTTCATTCTAATTAGGTCACTTTAAACAGGGTGTTCCTGTACGTTGTATGTCAACTTTACTCTAAAGTTCTAGCGGCTGAGTAGGTTGTCAAGATACATGTCATTGTTTTACATACATACATTGTATTGTGTAACAACACTCTCCTACTTCCAGTATGTATTGTATATTTTATCTCTAACTGTAGATAAAAGCAGTCCAATGTGACATATAAACCCTGTAGGTAAAACCCGGTAGTTCTGACATGCACTTTATCCTCCTCATGGGCAAGCTCTAGTGTTTTGCGCACTTTCCTTTCTTCTTACTGTTTCTGTGTATTAGTGGCCTTTAAGTGTTTGATGAAAGATTAATACTCAGTGGCCCTTATATCGGGATCTTAAGAGGATTTACACACAATGTAATGCAATGCGGTTGAGCTGTGTAATGTAAATGGAATGTTACATGAATGCATACAGTAAGTCAACAGAGAATGGAAACGCTGAGTCACTTTCTCGGTGAGATGTTCAAATCAAGCATGTTTGTTCTCCAGGAAGTGATCAAAGGTAACTATGTGTTAATAAAACGAACACGAACTTAATCAAACCTTTCAGAGAAACACCATTTTCAGGAATTTCTGTCCTTGTTTTTGAATATTGCGAAAGAAAAGCAAAACTATAAACTTTCTGTAGAGATGATATTAAAATATTAATATAATACTCATACTTTAAACAACCTTTAAACCTTTCACGAATATAAATTCATTAACATTTTTGCAACACTGATTCTTCACCATGGTTATTCTCTATGTTAAATGATTACTATAATTAGGATTTATAATATATATATATATATATATATATATATATATATATATATATATACTAATATATAATTAATATATATATATATATATATATAATTACAAAGTCCATTGGAAATGTTCTACAGTATAAGTAAAGTTAGCATATACAGTACACTGTGATTCCAGGATATTCTAAATCACTGCAACTGGCTTAAGAACTGACTCGTTCAGTATTAAAACGTTTGCGGAAGAGTTTAATTCTCAGAGATCACTTAAACGCTTGGTAAAGTTGCATAGCAAAAGAAAAAGATCTCAGCAACTTGTTAGTGAGAATAACGATCCCATCAAGACTGGACCACTGTGGCCTCTGGAGACGCTGTCATGATCTTGGTTTGAATCAGTTTTTCATCTCAGCAATGTTATGTGACAATAAAAAGTCAGCTGACGACCCAAATGTAGTGAATGGCCAAGTTATCACATCTTTTTAAGTCGGTAATTCCCTGATGGTACGGCCAAACTCCAGGACTCGGATTGAGGGAGAATGATTCTGTGAGCATGCTGACATTAATCGGACACCACATAGTGTGCTGTAATAAAAGCTGAAGGCAGTCGGACAAAGGCATGAGGCGTGGGACTTTTTTTTTTCCTCTACATTTCTATCAAGCCCAAATAAGCATCTCAGAAATAAATTTCCTGTTATTGTTTAAAGGTTTTGAGTTGCTTCCCAGTTTCATAGTTCACTCCAAGCATACCCAACTTTTAACTTTTCACTTAGCGTCCTAGCCGGACTGGTGTGTGCGCGCGCGTCAATCATTTTTCTGGTTCTACATGCATGGTTTTTCAGTGTTTGAGAATGGACTGTCAGTTTTTTCTTCCTTCAGCCCGTGAAAACACCCCACAGTACAGTTTTTTTTTTTCTTTACACAGATTGTAAAGTTGATCATTTATGATGTCTTTCAATACACACACAATGTAACGACCCACATCATGCACTGCTGAAAAGGCTTTCAATGAGCCGGCCAATGAAATAAAGACTCGCAATGAGTCTTTTATATGTGAGTAAAAAGACATCATTTCCACCCACGCACGTGTAATCTGATCCGAATCATGACTTGGCCAGGGAAAGCAAGCACAACGTGCACTTCAGCCTTTTCATCATGAACCTATGGCAAATGTAAGAGCTTTTAGCTGAGCAAGAAATGAGACGGAGAAAGATGTGCAATCAGTAAACACTGATACCAAAAATACACAAGAACAGTAATGGCAAATACGAAGAGACATGCATGTGCGCGCACACACACACACACACACACACACACACACACACACACACACACACACAAATATTCTTCATAATGGCAAGATGTTATAGGTTCACACAACACACCATGTATAACATAATAACATAACATAATTACCACACAATGGTGTCTTGCTGTGTCAGTACTTTCTGTTTGTACATGGTTATATAACATGGAAAGAGTTTTATAGCCTCCCTATTGTAGACTTACAGTTACAACATATAACTTGAAACCATTACTTAGGTTTGTTAGCATGCTAGCAACGTTCGCCTATCTAGTTCACTGTGTAGGCAAGATAGCTATCATGATGTGACGTGATGTTTGCTATGTAAATAAAAGCAGACAAAGCCAAGAAACCTTAAAAAAGAAAAAATCTTTCCCAAGTTCTTACTGCTTTAAAAACTAAAAGATAACCAAGGCTGTGAATTGCTAGCATGTTTGCTAGGTTGACTTCAGGTGAAAGGTATGACATTTCTTTTATAATGTGATACACTGAGTGTGTTTAACTTAAAATATTGTAAGAAGAAGATCTACTGTGAAAAGATTTTTTAAAATTTTTGTTTTTGAAATAGTTGATGGAGCATACATTTACACATACACAACATTATTAATGGCAACGGTTACATGTGGATATTTTCATCTACAGGTTACATCCACAAACATAACATATTTTATTGGGATTTTATGTGCTAGACCAACACAAAGTGGCACATAATTATGAAGTGGAATGAAAGTGATAAGGTTTTTCAAACTTTTTTATGAATAAAATCTAAAAATGTGATGTGCATTTGTATTCAGCCCCTTCACTCTGACACCCAAAACTAAAATTCAGATGAACTGGGGCGTCCGAGTGGCGCTCGCCCTATCATCCGGAGATCGCCAGTTCGATTCCCGGGTGATTCTGTAACCTCTCGCAGCTGGAGGTCTACAGAGAGCTGATTGGCCGAGCTCTCACAGAGGGGAGGGATGAGAGAACTACATTAATCACGGCTCTACAGGGGCGTCTGTGAGCTTACGCAAGCGGAGGGAGCGGATAGCGCTGTCCTCCGAGTGTGTTACTCCGCCCCCAACGGTGCGTGAGTGAGCAGTTCAAAAAGTAGCGGTCGGCTGGCGTCACGTAATTCGGAGGAAACACGTGATATTCTTCGGCCCTCCCGGCTGAGTGGTAGTAGTGGCTTTAATGTGGGAGCCCCCTAGTGACGGGGAGGAATTGGACACGACTAAATTAGGGAGAAAATCAGGGCAAAATCAAAGAAAAAGAATTCAGAGGAAACGGCAGCCTTAAGTCACCTCATTAGTAAATAAAGTCCACCTGTATGTAATTTACTCACTCATCATCTATATCACTTTATCCTGTAATCAGAGTTATCAACTTTTACACCACCTGATGCCTACTTGTGTGGAATGTTACAGGACAGTGAGTTCAACTGTCAAGATCCACCAAGAACAGTGCCTGCATAACTCAAGCAAATTGTTTCTTTTCTACAGGAATCTGCGTGAACTATACGAACACTGTCTACAGCGAGGCAGTGAACACACACGCAACAGGACATTACCCATACTGTGGTAATAGTGTGTGCGTTAGTTTCTTTGAGGAGAAATAAACTCACAAATGACAAGTTGATAGTGTTCGCGTTTCCATTTCAGTACTATATATCTTGGCGTTTACTGTACTGTAAGTATCCAAAACAAGTAAACATCTGTTTACATGCACGTTACCCGTCATCTGGTGCAAATGTAAAAGTTTTGAAACATTTGAAGATCGCGATTGCATTCAGCCATTTTAAATTCCGTTTTACACAAGTTTGCTTTGTGTTTTAAACAAATATATGTAATTTTTTGGTCCGTGGGTTATGAATGTGTAGGAAATTCAATTTCCACAAAGGCGTGGGAATTTTCACATTACCATTCTGGATGTGGGGGACGGGGGGACGGGGGTTCTTTTAAAGCTACAGGCACTGTGTCAGGGGATACCACTAGAGGGCACCAAAGCGCCCACAGACTCCATTTTGTTTCCATTTGTAGTTTTTGGTGGACTCAATTCCCCAGAATGCACCTCGGTCAGGTGATGTGGCGCTCACCTGAACCGAGGTTGCTCATTAGTTTTGTTATAAATGTTCTTGTGTTCAGTTTGTCGTTGTCTTGCATCTGTTAGGTTTGGGTTACTGTTTGGTTTGCTGTCAAGCTCAGTGTTTTCTCTTAGCTCTGTGTTCTCCTAGTTCTATGTTCTTCCAGCTCTGTGTTCTTCTAGTTCTGTGTATTCTCCTGGCTCCGTGTTCTCCTAGCCTTTGTCTGTCTCTCCATCTTTTGGTAACCCCCAGTCTGTGTTGCTCCTGGTTTAGTTTGTCATGTTTATGGTTTGTCTGTCCAGTGTTTAAAGTTCATGTTCTGTTCTTTTGGTTCCCTGTTTTGTGTTCATTAAAGACTTTTGCTCACTTCACCTCTGCTATTATGGCTATCTTTCGTCCCGCAAACAGTACCCGTGACACGCTGCAACTGCAGTTTTGGAAAAGAAGTGAAACTGAAATAAAATAAAGCATGCAATTAACAGACACATTTTTTAGGCTTTCATGCAAACACGTTTAAAAAGGAATATAATATGAGATTCAAAGGACTTTGTTTAGGATTACCAACTCAATAAATATAGATTTATATATCTTATTTAATGAATATTTATCCATCTCACATTACACTTACTTTTCCTCAAATAAAAAGGCGTAATGTGAAAACAGGAATGCTTCTTTTTTTTTTTTTATCAACTTGTACACACATGCGCAAAATGCACACGCACAGATTCAGAAAGAACGTAATCTGACACAAAGAAACAATCGATAGCTGTGATTTATTGTTGTATACGAAAAGAAAAAAAAACCTTGAGAGCACCTCACACACTGCGGCTCAGTAACACACGTACACTTCATACATTAAATGTTCAGATGCAATAAAACACATCACAAAAATACTGTACACATTTTATATTGCAATTTTGAAAACACTGTAAACACATTAAAAAGCATCACGGAGGGAAATCCTACCTACTGCATTCTGATCGCTCCATCATTTGGAGCAGTTCATAAATAAAGCACAGCGTCATTTCCAGACTGATGTAGTGGATATGAAATGAAGAACAAGGCAGTGATTTTTTGGTTTCAGTCTGAGTATATTTTATAGTTGACGCCTGAATTATTGGCACGCTTCGAGAGAACGGGTCCAAAAAAAAAAAAAAAACTATAAAATAAATGTTACACGTAACAGATTTCCTCTACTTCCATAACGAGGGTAGATGTGGCAGAAAAAAAAAACAAAAAGAAGTAATGCACAAAGTTTCCAGAAAACCAGCAGCTGAAATCATAAATATTGTTTGCTGTTTCAATAAATCGTGTGCATGTAGATTTCCTTCATCTAAATGTATTTTTGCACTCAGGTTTGTCAGAATATGGGTATCTGTAGCAAAATTATTGGCAAAAACTAACTAAATGAACCATGTTCAAAACTTACTCTCAGAAAGTCAAATATGCCAAAAAAAAGAAAATGAATAAAAATTGAAGAATGAAGAAATGATTACATTTGAACAAATATATATATATGTATACATGTGTCTATGTGTATGTCCCCATGTGTGTGTAATCAACGAATGACTCCTCGCATCATCTTTGCTCATTTTTATGAAGGGTGCCAATAATTCTGGATATCATAAAACACTTTCTGGCTTAACACTGAATGCTAGAGAGCCGGAGGACACTGTGGAGGCAGTCGGCCTTTCTCTCGTGTGCAATTCTGTTCCTGTGATGGCGATAAATCCGAAGTGGCGAGTTCGTTTTTTGCCGTTTTGGCTCAGTAGACTATTTTCCAGTGCGTCGGCTGTTCGCAGGCTTTCTCCGCATCGCCGCAGAAGCGGTTGTAGGTGGTTTTAGGGTCGAAGCCCAGGATCTCTCTCTCCTCATGGATGCGGAAGGAGAAAGTCGAAACCGAGGTCCCGATGAAGTACCTGAGGAACGAGAAAGACGGTTAGCACTCGCTGACTCAGTAGCATTATATACGCTATACAATACGACACAATACACACTAGAAATGGAAGAAAGAAAAAAAAAAAAAAAAAAAAAAAAAAAACTTGGCCTGTCATTTGAAAATATCTCAGATCTGATCAACATTTACACTTATGGCTCCATGTTGTGCTGTTTTAGGAAAATAATAAGAACCTGAGTGGTGCGATAAGGAAGCGGTACATGGAAATTAGCAATTTTCTCATTTCTGCAAAGTATTTTACTTCTTTTATATAATTCATCAATCCATTATCTACTGTATACTTCTTATCCTATCTAGAGTCACAGGAAGCCTATCCTAGTGATCTCAGGTCACAAGATGAGGAAACACCTCGGACAGGGTCATTTTGAACCATGATTACAATTCGGCCTTTATTAAAGAATGTTAAAAAAAATTATTTTTATTCGTTCAAGTTTAACATTAATGAAACAAGCGCTCTTACTCAAACTAGCACATTATAACAACTGTACGACACACCACCACGCAGCTCGCTAAATGACCCCAAAAAAATTAATAAAAAACCTGGCCAAGCTTTACAAAAAAAAAACTTTTATATTACACTATATAATTGATAATTGACCTCATGAGAACCCTAAAGTCCCTGAAATTCCTCTTATTCCACAACACTCAACACTTACAACTTCAGCTTGTCATGTAACTTATCTGCCCTCCAGGTGACTTCATGCTCATTTTAAACTATTTTGCTCACCTCAGTTTCGACAAATGTTCACTCATTCTTGGTTTAACAACATAAACCATGATAAAGGCTTATTCACTGACCCAGGAGAAAAAGAAAAAGAACACACAGGGATGGAGGAAATCCGAGTGCTAAATGTCACAGGGCGTGTTTGCCTGCCATTCACTAATCTTGTCTTTGATATTTCAATGTCTTTGTCATGATTCAATCGCTCCGAATACACAACACAGGAATGTACTGTGCATTTAGCTTTTTAGTAAATCAGAGATCTGGGTCACAGTACAAAAAATTAATTAATTAAATTATACACACACACACACACACACACACACACACACACACACACACACACACAGTGCCATGGAAAAGTATGCGCCATTTCCTGTTTAGTTAAAAGATGGAGATAAATAATCACACAAAGATAACCCAAGTAAAAAAAATTTTTTTTTTAAATGCAGTTTTTAAATGATGATTTCACTCATGAATGAAATCTGATTAGCCACATGTTTTGTTAAATTTCACTTGCCATACCCAGGCCTGATTACTGCCAGAGATCATACTTTAAGAAATCACTTAAATAGAACCTTTCTATTAAAAAGTAACACGATCTACTGAAAATAAATAAATAAACAAAATAATTGACCTGTATCCTTCTGGAAAGAGCCATCCAGCCATTTCTAAGGCTTTGGGACACCAATAAACCATGGTGAGAGCCGTTATCGACAAATGAAGAAAAGTTGGTGAACCTTGCCAGGAGTCGCACAGCAACGTCTCGTCCAGGAGCTGATAAAAAAAGACCCCAGAACAACATCTAAAAGAACTGCAGGTCTCACTTGTCTCAGCTAAGGTCAGTGTTTACAATACAACAGTAAGAATGAGACTGGGGGGGGCAAGGAAATCCCATCCACGGAAGATTTCCAAGGTGAAAAGCACTGCTGAGAAAAAGAACACAAAGGACCCTGATGAGACAAAAGTTGAACTTTTTGGAACGTGTGCATCACTTTTTCATCTGGCGTAAAAAAATAGCATTTCATAAAAAGAACATCATACCAACAGTCAAACAAGGTGGTGGTAGTGGGATAGCCAGGGGCTTTGCAGCTTCAGGACAAGACAACTTGCCATAACTGATGGAATCATCAACCAAAAAATCCTGAACGAGAATATCATTGTGTGACCTCAAGCTCAAGCACACTTGGGTTACGCGGCAGGACAATGATCCCAAACACGCCAGCAAGTCCACCTCTGCATGGCTAAAAAATAAATAAATAAATAAATAGCGCTCTAGGACTTAAATCCCATTGAGATCCGCAAACAGGCCGTTCATGCTCAAAACCCTCCAATGTGACTGAACGAAAACAATTTTGAAAATTAGAGTGGGCCAAAATTCATCCACAGCGATGTGAAAGACTCATTCCCAGTTATAGCAAATGCCTGATTGCAGTTGTTGCTGCCAAGGGTGGCAAAACCAATTTTTAGTTTTAGGGGGCAATTATTTTTCACATAAATCGGGACAGCTTTTTTTTCCTTTAATAAATTAAATCAACGTTTAAAAACTGCATTTTGTATTTACCAATTTTTTTTTTTGATGATCTCGATCATTTAACTGTGACAAATATGCAAAATAATAATAAGAAAAAGAAAAAATCAGGAAGGGGGCAAATACTTTTTTGTCGCCGTCACCCTTGGCTTGGTCATCGGGGACAATCTCATTATCTAGACACATTTTTCCTCACACATACACGCTCCCATATGTTTTTCTTTTCATTTTTGTGAAGCTGCTTTGAGACAATTTGTTAATTGTTAAAACGCTTTAACATTGTTAAAACGGTGTAAAAATAAAATTGAATTGAATTGAACAGCACTGTATAATTCCATGAGTTACAACTGGCATGTAAAATGTGTGGGAGTCTACAGTTACCATGAGAACAACTTAAAAGTTAATTAAACATTTCATTGTGTATAGACATGTTTATACATTAATAATAATAACAATAATAATAATAATAACAATAATAATAATAATAATAATAATATAGAAGCTCTTCTCCTGTAGGTATTATTTCAGGTCATTCGGCAAATGCTAAGAGATGTGCAGCGTCACGGCTGTAACTGAAACCCATCCCACGCACCGAGCCACAAAAGCAGCCACGCCGGAGAACGGAATCTTTTTCTGAAACGACTTACAGTAAGCCGAACAGAAGGAACAGGTTTATTCAGTTTAGCATGAAATGATGCTCGAACTTTACATTTATGTAATGTAAAAACCTTTAATGGTCACGAGTACAGCGTTCTCATTGCCAAAAGTCTGAGTGTGCCTTTACAGGAACAGTTTTCGCAAATCCGGTTTTCACAATTCCTAACATTTACTGCGTTTTCACATTAGGGATGATTGATTTGTACCGTGCCCAGGAACGACTGCTCCTTCCTCCCCATTCACCGGCTGGACAGCGTTCACTTTTATTTTTGGTGTTCACTTGCGCATTCACAATCTCACAGCCTTTTATTTTGGGGGGGAAAACGTCGAGGTTAACGCCTTACTGTGCTTTCCTACTCCTTCAGCTATGGAGGTGTACGTCAGTGGATGAGACTGGCACATGCTACGCGAGGAGACCAACGACACTGATGAGATCTCGTCTAAAGATCTCGTCCCCGAGCTTAGATTAGATTCAATTCACCATTATCGTCACTGTTTAAAAAAGATAAATTGTTTAGAAAGATAATTCAGCTTTTGTTTCTTCCATCATATTTTCAGGGAGTCAAAAGTTTACAATACAGATGGACAGTAATTGATAATATTGTCCTTAAGTTGTTTAACTTGGGTCAAAAGTTTTGGGTCACCTTCCATAAGCTTCTTCCAATAAGTCGGAGGAATTTTAGCCGGATCCTTCTGACAGAACTGGTATAACGGAGTCAGGTTTGTAGGAATCCTTGCTCAGTTCGGCTCGAAAATGACCAAAACTCCAATAAGTTCAGGGCCAGTACAAAACCTCAACTTTATTGTCCTTTGACACTTTTGGAGGTACGTATGCTTGCTGTAATTGTCCGTTTGAAAGACCCATTTTAGACCGAGCGTTGACGCCCTGAGATGTCTCTTCAACATATTCACGTAATCTCAACCTTTTTGTGAAGTGCACCAGTCTCTCCTGGAGCAAACCAGTCCACAACAGGACGCTGCCACCCTCGTGCTTCACGGCTGGAATGGTGTTCTTCGGCTTGCAAGCCTCACCCTTTTTCTCCAGATATATCGACTGTCATTAGGGCCAAATTGTTACATTTTAGTTTCATCAGACCAGAGAACATTTCTTTAAAACGTAAGCCCTCCATCCCCATGTGCAGCTTAGAACATAGGTTGGGTTTTTTTTTTTTTTTTTTGCCATTCTTTTACTCCTTGATGAGCAGCCTTTCAGGTTACTTCAATATCGGTCTCATTTTTTGTGGATATAGTACCCGTTTCCTACAGTGACTTCACAAGGCCCTTTAGTCTTGTTCTGGGATTGATTTGTATATTTTGTACCAAAGTACACATCTGGTTCCTGAACAATATCATGGCTGTGTGGTCCCGTGGTGTTCGTACTTGCATTGTCCTGTTTGTACAGATGGGCATGGCACCTTCAGGCATTTGAAAATTGTTCCCAAAGATAAACCAGACTCTTTGAGGGCCACATTTTTGGACATCAGCCCAAATGTGTGTAAACTTCCGACTTCTACTGTAAATGCTTAGACAGATCGCTTGAAAGAAATAAAGAATAATAAGAGAAAGAAATAAAAAAAGATAAGGAAAAAAATTATTCAAAAGGGATAGACAAAGATAGAAAAAGACAGGATGGATGGACAGATAGACAGACAAAAAAAACAACACAGAAAAAAAGAATGAAATAATACAAATGAAAGAAAGAAATTAAGAGCAGGCAAGGAAAAACAGTAGATAAGGATTTAAAAAATCTAATAATTTATAAAAGAAAATAAAAAGATTGAAAACATAGGAGAAAAGAAAAACGTTTGTAAGTCATGTGAAAAACGATGAAGAAAATGATGTCAGGGAATGATGGTTCTGGGTCACAGCCCAGTTTTTGGGTGTGAGGGCTTTGAACAGTTGGTGCAAATGTAGCTTCTGGTATCTGCACTGGTTGTTGCACTTGGATTTTCCACAGGACACCACATTAAGGGTGTGTTCACGCTAGATATGTGCAGTTAACCAAAGGCTTCTAAATATCCGTACAGCCGAGTCAACAGTGGATTGTCTTGTGTTTTTGAGCGCGCTCGTTATTGAACCCCGCAGTACTATAACGTGCGGTACGGGCAGGCTGACGCTGGAGCGGGGAGAGTCGATCAAAGGATTAATGATCGCTGCTTGCCTTTAATTAGAAAATTTTAAAAAAGTTGTTGGGATAAAAGCTAAATAGCAAAATAAAATAAACGCGAGTCGCAAAGTAAAAAACAGTTACTCAGAATCACTCAGAACTTGGATATGTCTGAGACCCCACTCCCCATTTTATACGACAGACATATTAGTGACAAACTAAATTTTATTTGATGTCGAACTTTGTAAAAGTTGACCGATTCCTGACCCGGCCAGCGGAGTTTCTCTCCAGTGTAGCCATGACGCCGATGATCAGGGATGGCACAGGCTATCGTGTGCTTCCTTCAAGTAGTGGGACGCCAGCTGACCGCATCTTTCGAACATCGTTTGGAAAGCGCTATCCGCCCACTTCTGCCTGCTTGAGCTCACAGACACTCATGATTGGCTAGTGGGAGTGCAAATACGCCTCTCCTTCCTCCAAAACAAGGCCAGGATTCCTTCCTAGGATTCCTGGCTGTTGCTTGGCATCATCATTATTCAATTGGATGATCTCTTTTGTATAGCGTGATTTTCACATTTGAAAAATAAAAAAAGACGCCAAGTGAGCTTTGATTGTTAACGTTACATGGATGAAGACGCAATTCCTTGCAATCCTACATAGCAAATTAGCATTAGCATAAATGATGATTTTTTTTAATAATCAGTTAAACACGTTAAGACTTTATTAAGTTCTAGTGTTACACATTGGCTTCTTTAATTCTGCTTTTTTAACAGATCTCAAGATCGATCCAAACTGTTAATTATCTTCAATTTACTATTTGTTATTTATTGACTTGCCAAACAGGAAAAGCTCGGTTTTAAATACGTTTTCACTGTTAGCGTTGTTGTTTTTGTGTTTCCTGATTTAACAAGCAGCACAGTAGACTTGACGACTCACAACTCCTGTTTAAGTGGAGGTGTTTTGACCTTTTACGGCATCATGGGTAATGGCACTGTAAGGCTGAGAGTGTTTTGTTTTTTTAAGTAAGTGTTACATTCATGGCAGTTTGTGGTTTCAGTGGCATGACCTAGATTACGAAAAAATGTAAAAGCACATAAAAAAAGAAATAAATTATAATATTAAATAAAAAAAGAAGGGAAAAAATAATGAAGGAATGATGGTAAAGAAAATCAGGAAGTAAGAAAAAGAGATAGAAAAAAAGAAAGAAAGAAAGAGGAAAGAAGGAAAGCGAATGTAGAGAGCAGAAGGAGTGATAGACCGTGCGTGTGCGCAGATCCACTGGTCTATAATGGCGACTCCTCCGTCTTTCAGCAACTCCAACTCCTCTCGGCTCGGCTCGTACCTCACCATCTCCGGAAGCAGCTTCTTCAGCTTCAGCACCTCTGAAACACACACACACACACACACACACACACACACACACGCACACACGCACACACGCACACACGCACACACGCACACACGCACGCACACACGCACACACGCACACACACACGCACACACACACGCACACACACACACACATTGAAGCAACATAAAATATTTTAAATAGGTTTTTATAGATCAGTGACATAAAAATCATAAACTACAAAGGCTAGTGTGATTATACAGAGAAATACAATAATAAACGTGACAAAATAATAAAAAAAGGGAATAGATAAAAAAGCAAGAATAAGGAAAGTAAAGAAAGAAGGAATAAATTGAAAGTAAAAAAGAGAAAATGAGAGAAATGCAGCTAGAGGATAAAAACAAGCTAATTAAATTAAATTGAACCTAGACAATAATATAACAGGAAATTAAAAGAATAAAGAAAAAGAAAGCAAGTCTGGAAGAGAATTATGATTGTAAATTGTAAACACAAAAGCAAATAAAAACAGCGAATAAAAAAAAGGAGTGTAAAGTAATGAAAGGATAGAAAAAAGAAAAATGTCTTGTAAGAGAGAAAGAATGACAAACAAAAACAAAAAACTATCAGCCTGCTGGACACCACTGCCCCCTGCTGGATGTACAAAACATCACCGTCCCCTGCTGGATGTACAAAACACCACCGCCCCCTGCTGGATGTACAAAACACCACCGCGCCCTGCTGGACATATAAAACATCACCACGCCCTGCTGGACATACAAACACCACCGCCCCCTGCTGGACGTGTAAACATCAACCCAAAAGAAATTATTAATTATTAATTAATGTGTGCAGGTTTTCTTTTTTTTTTTTTTTTTTTTTACAGATTAGTAGCCCATATAATAATATGATAATATGGGTTTATTGATTAAATTAAATTAAAATGTATTGTGTCATATTAATATTAGGTCGTCCTCCATATATATGGGCCATTTATATGGATACACCTTAATAAAATGGGAATGGTTGGTGATATTAACATCCTGTTTGTGGCACATTAGTATATGTGAGGGGGCAAACTTTTCAAGATGGGTGGTGACCATGGTGGCCATTTGGAAGTCGGCCATCTCGGATCCAACATGTGACATCAAACTTATTGGGAATTTCACAAGAAAAACAATGGTGTTCTGATTTGCCAAATAATATTTGGGGAGAACAAGGGGGGGGGGGGCAATCATATTTCAAGGAGGGGCGATGCCCTGCTATATATAAAACACTAACTCCCCCGCTTGATCGTTAAAAACATTAACTCCCCCTGCTGGATGTGTAAAACACGAACTCTCTTTGCAGGATGTATAAAAAACTAACTGACGGTAAAAACACTACTGCCCCCTGCAGGACATATAAAACACTACCTCCCTCTACTGGACGTTAAAAACACTACCGCCCCCTGCTGGATATATAAAACACTGGCTGCAATCTATTGCGAAGTCTACTTTACAGGATGCTCCCTACTCCCTGAACCATTTGCATGGAATATCAGTGAAGGGAACTTTCCCCCGACAAAACTCATCAAAACTACCATTCGAAACACCCTGCGAATTCCCCAGCGCTGACGTCACTTCTACCGTGTGTTACCGTAGTAACATAAGCCCCTTGGATACCTATCGCTGCCGTGATTTCACATCAGACTTTAAATATTGAATTTTTTTTTTTAAACTGATGCCATTATAGAAAATACAACTGAAACATGTAATATACCTTGTAAATTAATTATTGATTACTAATAATAATTAATAAAAAATGTACAGATATTTATTTTTGCCGATTACTTTTCTATATAATACTAAGGATTTCCTGATTAAATTCAAATGTAAATTTTTGTGTATTTTTAATGTGATGTCAACAATAATAATGATAATAAATTCATAAATCCTTTTTCAAGCTCCATTTTCCCAGGAAGTGAACATCTGTTGTTCACTCGTTCCCTACACTGTCCGTTTGAACAGAACATTTTCGCTCCCGGCGGTTTGGAATCGCACTTAACATGGCAAACACCCTGTATCGAATACTTCACCGGGTACTTCATGCACATTCTAACTCCCCCTGCTGGACGTTAAAAACATTACTGCTCCCCTGCTGAATGTATAAAACACCACCACCCCACAATGCCTCCACCCAGAAGTATTAAACAATACCAGTCCTTGCTAGACGTATAAAACTCTACCACTCTCTGCTGCACAGTAACCTCACCTTCATCATCAGCATCAGTAGCTATAAACACTTTCTCCAGCTTGTGTTTCTTCATGAGGCTGCGGATTTTCTTCACGGCTGCCTTCAGGCTCGGCACGTCCTCCCGATGACCCCAGATAAAGTCCTTCCTCCGGAGGTGTACGCCCAGGTAGGGGCCTCCTTTAGCAGTACCCAACTTGGCCTGTTTCACACACACACACACACACACACACACACACACACACACACACACGGCTTCATAAAACCAGCTGCATAAGCAATATTAATGTGGAAGCACTTTAGTGTATGGGAGTGCACATGAAAACACAATGTTATGAAAAATTGTATGATGATGATGATGGTGTGTGTGTGTGTGTTAGTTATTCACCCTCATTTGTGTCCAGTCCTCACTGTAGGGTGTGTGATCCTGCTCATCAGTGGAGTTGAGGTAATTTGCTCTAAACTGGTCTCCAAGAGCACGCAAGTGTCTGGCAAAGATCATACTGCGTCGGGTCTGAGACACACAGACACACCATCATCATACAATCACATACACCTTAAGACATGGATTCATCCAGAACCTACAAAGACTTATAGAAACAGCAACAAAGGTTCAACGAATTTTTTTAAAAAGAGAGACCGAGAGACAGACAGACAGGGAGAGAGAGAGAGAGAGAGAGAGAGAGAGAGAGAGAGAGAGAGAGAGGGAGAGAGAGAGAAATGCTGTGACGGAAAACTAATCAGCCCCTTCTGACTAATCAGAAGCTTTAAGTTACTCACGTTCCAGTAATCTTTTCCTGCATAATGATCATGGAGAACGGTTTCTGCTCTGTCCAACATCACTGAGCTAAACATACACACAAACAAACGTTTAAGAAATCAATAACAAAACAAAAGAAAAATACATTATATTTAATATTAGTGTGTCTTTAGACCTTATCAACTTCTCAACAAGTGACTTCATCAAGAAGGAATCCGATGGATGTAAATTAGTTTAATTGTTTATTGTACTGTATATTACTAGAGTGTTACTATTATTATTATGATTATTATTATTAGAGATCATCACTAAACTTCAGACAGCGTTATTCAGATAAACTAACAAACACTTTGTAAATCTCCTGAAATGTCCTCAGAGCTGCGGTAAGAACTTCCTGTTCATGTTCGGATTCTGATCTCTATGCATGAGGTCACTGTAAGTCTATAAAAGAAATAAGCAGTTTAAATGTCCGCAACATTTCAATAATATTTATTGTCAGTTTTAAATAACTATGTTTAACATGTGGACAGTTTGAACTTTGATGGCCGTGTATATTTCTTTGTATCTTTATGGAACATAAACACTAATCGTTAAACGCTAGTCTTTAGTGAATCTTCATTTGAGCGCTGCTGGACGTTCACGCCTACCAAGCGCTAGTTCCATGATTTTAGATTTTATACCAGCCGCACTGGTTTGTTAATGCTAATTAGGCATCTCTGCTAATCAGTGAGGAAACACTGAGTGCTTTCACACTCGGCATGATTGAGTTGAACCGTGAGAAGGAACGATTGCTCGAGTGAACCAGAAGCTGGCTTTGTGATGTGACTCACGTGGCTGTGACGTTCTCCTGTAGGTACGGCGCCAGAACGGAGGCGTGTCCCTGAGCAGAGAGACAGGTCACATTGAGAGCCCGAGTCTCCTCGTAACCCCAGAACCAGCCTCTACAAAGGAACCCCCCCCCCCCACACACACATATATATATATATATATATATATATATATATATATATATATATATATATATATATATATATATATATATATATATATATATACACACACACACACACACACATACATACACACACACAGTTTGGTAGTTATTTTACAGCAGGTTTTTTTTAAATACTTTTTGTTTTGTTTTTTTACGTATAAACTGCTTTTCTTTCTTATCTGATGTTTTCCACTTTATCTATTCACTCTTGTTCTTTTAATAATAATAATAATAATAATAATAATAATAATAAGCCCTTGTTCTGGTTTTATAATTAACAGTTATTTTGTTGTTAATGCCCTTATGAAACATTCAGAATTGTAAGAATAAAAAGAAGAACATGCACACACAGACAGACAGGCACCAAGAAGGACTGAGAGAGAGAAAGACGGACAAAGAGAGACAGATGGCCTGAGAGACAGACAGATGGAAAAACAGTCAGACAGATAGGCAGAGGGAGAGACAGACAGAAGGCTGGACAGTGAGACAGAGAGAGACAGGTAGAGAGAAAGACAATGATAACGAGACAGACAGACAGACAGACAGACAGACAGACAGAGATTGAGGGAGACACAAAAGGACAGAGAAAGAAAGACAAAGAGAGAGAAAGACATCTGGAGAGTCAGATGAAAAGACAGATGGAGTGACTGACAGAAGGCTGAACAGAGAGACAGATGGAGAGACGGATGGAGAAACAGTCAAAAGGATGAACAGAGAGAGAGAGAGAGAGAGGAAGACAGACAGACAGATTGACAGATGGACAGACAGACAGTACCTGTAGTATCCCTGCTTGTCCTTATTATACATGAGGCGATCGATGCAGGGCCGCTCGTCCACCTTCTCCTCCCACGTTCCCTCTTTCCATCCTTCTGCATAGTTTTGCAGCACCAACACCTGCTCTATAAAGGGCCCGCCTGACTCTGGAGACAGACACACACACACACACACACACACATGAAGACAGGCAGAGTTATATGCGGTGTGTGATCAGGCGTCAGTAGCCATCGGTCTTTACCTGCAATGAACTCTTCATACTCAATGACAGGAATGTTGGCCTGCAAGCTGTCGATGCTGAAGAACTCGGCCCACGGGATCTGCGCCTGGTGCACGTCGGCACTCTGCCAGTGGTACAGGCGACCCCAGGGGGGCAGAACCAGCACCCAGTCACCCTGTCGCCTCAGGGTCTTCAGCAGAGACGCCATGCGGATGTACACATCCCGCCGCAGGTTAAAGCCCTCGGGCGGGTTCACGTCATACAGCAGGTAGCTGCTCATTACAGCACAGCAAACACTTTCATTAACAGTGTACTACATTACCCACAATGCTCTGCATCGCCCATGCATAATTTCTACCTAAATAAAGCAGCGAAATGGCCTTTTTACTTCCATAGTCTGTTCAAGATCAAACAGATCTGCTTAGAAGAGCTTCACCATAAACACAATTTCAGTTCGATAAGTACATAAGTCGAGTTTCGACTGCGTTGCATTCTGGGAATTTGAGTCAATCTGTATTCCGTATTTAAACTCCCTGAGTGACGTCAGAGCGGGACACAAACAGTAGCTTATCACAGAAAAATGAACCCAAATCTCCAGCGAACACGTTCACCACCAGACTCAACAAACATCTCCTTATAAACAGCTTTATTTATTATCCAGAAAGAATCCCCCCCCCCCAAAAAAAAAATGTCCCTGTGTGTTGCTGTACTTTACCTACCGGACGTCTCGCGCTGCAGCCGCCGACGCCGACAAACCGGAAGTTCCGGCACGAAAAGCGTCGTCGCTTTCGGATCCCGAAACAAGAATGAAAACGGCGGGAAACAACAACAATAACAACAAGACAAGCGGAGGACAAAAGCAGCACGCGGGAGAGGATTTTTCCCTCGGTGTCGCCATTGCTTTAAGGCCACGCACACTTCCGGGTAGACAGGAACGCGTCCGCGGTCGCGCGGCAACCGTCTTTTCACTTCCCGGAAGAGGCAAGCCGCGTCTGTTTGTTGCTTAGCAACCTCATCGCAGCGCTTCCGACACGCGGATATAAAACGACACCTTTGATTGTTTTGGTTTTAGAATAAGAAATTAAATCAAAATAATTAAATAATTTGGCCTTCACGATCCCTAGTTGCACTACAGAGATGTAAAGGAACGTCTTTAAAAAACACCAGGAAACAATATCTGACCAACTTTATTATTATTATTATTATTATTATTATTATTATTATTATTATTATTATTATTATTATTATTTACCTATCAATTTGTTTATTTTTGAAGAACAATAGGACCCTTCACATGACATCAGTCTATATTAGAGCATCAGCGCTGTCAAATATATGACGTCATAGTGCTGAGTCCTTGGACACTAATGTACCATAAATATATATATATGACCTCACATAAGGTACAGTTAAATTCAATTCAGTATACTTATATTGATATAATATATATATAATATAACAATGGTGATTGTCTTAAAGCAGCTTCACAAAATCAAAAGAAAATTATGGAAATGTGTATGAGAAATGTGTATAAATCATAATGCTCAGATTGTACCCTGACTAAGAGTTGTTGAAAAAGGGCTTTGACTCTTTTATTGTTCTGATGATCTACTGAAATCCATAAATATTATATATATATTTTTTTTCTTTCTTTTTTTTTTTTTTTTTTACTTCAGGTAAGTTCCTGAAACAGCAGAAGCTGAGAATTTTTTTTGGGACAACACTAATCTTGTCCTGTAGGTGTCACTGTGGGTACACAACTTGCTTTCTTCTTCTACGGAGCCACGGCCTACTTTCTCTTGCTTGCATATCAAATCTCTTCCTATGCCCTAAGTAGAGCACTTCGCCGGTTTCTCTATAGTTTCCGCACTCAGTAAGGCGCTTACGTAGGGTGCATAGATGTTATTTGTAACCTTAAGCCCCAACACAGACACAGTAAGACCCAGGAGGAGTTTTTAATCACATTTAGCAATGTCTTTATCCTGTTTAACTCCTGTGTTCGGGTAAGAGGTGTTATTAATACAATATTTCATGCTGAAAATGTGAAATTAGTGTTATTTTCACGTGCAATAAGGTTAATGGACAGATATAGAGCACTTGTTATTTAGTAAACAACCATAAAGTGTACAGTGCACGAGCTCTCTTAACAAGTCAAAAACCATTATTTAAAAAAAATATATTATTATTATTATTATAAATCTATTAAAAATACAACGCTCGTTATGTTCGTTTGTATACCATGTTTCACGTGATCATAGTTAACCTTGGAGCTATTCTTTCTGTTCATGCTTGTTTTATAACAAAGTTTATTTCATCTCTATTAATTTCCTTCATTTATTTATTTATTTAATTTTTTAGCCTGAGATCTGTTAACAGACTGCACAGGATACGAGCACATATGGTAAGATGGAACCGCAGTTTTAAATGGAAAGTATTGGCACCCTTCATGGCATTAATTAAACATCACATGTTTTTATGAAAAATGTATACTTGTTCCTCATCGAGCTGGAAAAATTATTTACCTGCATTTTAAATAAAAATGCGAAGGGGTATCAAAAAGTTTCGAGTCTAGTTTGTAACACGCCAACAGACGGCAGCACAAGGCTGCAGGCACAGTCACAGGAAGCATCGAACTTCATAAGTCAGTGTGCCAAAAGGCATCGTCCCGTGTACATCAGGAGCTGTGCAGCAGGTGATGTTTTTCCGCTGACCTTCTATTTCGTCATGGACAGCAAGGTAGCAAAAAGAGTGAACGTGAAATTCTGAGTGGAAATCTGTCACAGAGACGTTTGACAGGATGCAGCAAGTTTATGGCGATGCTGCAACAATTGGGTCGCGGTGTTCTGAGGGGCACGCTCGCTTCAAGAGCAGAAGAACTTCACTGAAAGATAACAAGATCAGGAAGACCTTCATCGAG
The DNA here is from genome assembly GCA_013621035.1 of Clarias magur. Taxonomy (NCBI): domain Eukaryota; kingdom Metazoa; phylum Chordata; class Actinopteri; order Siluriformes; family Clariidae; genus Clarias; species Clarias magur. Next base: position 1,855,573 of record QNUK01000074.1, on the reverse strand, counting down.
CTCGACCCCCAAAAATGTCAAAACCATTCGGCGACTTGTGCATGATGATATTCAGAGAACAATCCTCAACACTGCTGCCTTTGTCGTCATGTCATACGGAACAGTCCAGGCCATCCTCACGTGTGTTTTGAACATGCGCCATGTTGCTGCCAAGTTCGTCAGCAGAAGGAACATCACGCCAAAGTCTGCCAAGAACTCTGTGAATGAGTCGTCCTTCATGTTGCGGTTCGTTACCGGTGATGAAACTGGGGTGTACAGGTACATCCATGAGACAGTCTTAACAGTGAAAACAGACATCATCTGCATGACCTAAAAAGGCGAGGCAGGTCTGTAGCTCTACCGTGTGCATGCCCATCGTCTTTTTTTGACATTGAGCATCAAGAACTCGTCATCAAAGGTCCGACCGTCAATAGCAAATTACACTGGTAGGTTTTTAGGTGTCTGAGGGAGGGGTGTATGACAAAAAGCGATCGGATCATTGTCGCACGAATTTCAAAACTTTTTGATACCACCTTGTATTATCTAGCAATAAATGTAATATAATACACCACGGTCAGTACTTTCATGTTTATAGAGTGTGTTTTTCTGTGTGTGTGTTTGTGTGCGAGATCAGATGAGCAGTACAGCGAGCGCCGAGGTCCTGCTGGAGAAAGTAGAGAGAGCCGGAGTGATCACACTGAACAGACCGAAAGCCCTGAACGCCCTGAACCTCTCCATGATCCGGCTGATCTACCCCCAGCTGAAGGTGCGACTCCATCCCATAATATTCAAAACACATCGCCGTACACTATGTCACAGCAAACAGTTCAAAAGGGATCCCTGGGAAATGTTACTCATCTCTGTTGTTGCATATTAGCATGCATCACAATAAATGTTTTTCAGTATTTTAAAGAACCCTTGGTTTCCTTTTCTCAGGAGGAACACTTGGGCTGTGTGAAGTTAAACAGTGTTCTCTGCTCCCTTAAGGGAATGTCGGTTAAGAGAATTCTCCTTTCCTTTGGGAACAAAAAATAAATAAATCAACGTCCTCCAACACTGACATCACTTCCTCCATGCGTTACCGTGGTAACAGAAACACGTCAGATACCTGTTGCTGACACTAATGAAATAAAAATTTTTTTAAAAAGACATTAAAATATCTCAAATAGAATATTTAATTTTACATTATAATATTTTGACATGCTGGATTTTTGAGCTGTAAGCAACAGTCAACTAAATTAAAATTCATGTAATGAATCTAGAATATATGAGAGTTTCACCTTTTGAATTCAGTTATGAAAAAAACATTTTTTTTTTTTTACAGTAATAAAGTATAAAGACTTTTGATTGCACGCCTTTATTTCTCTATATAATCTCCTAATGCTACACTGATGCACTTATCCCAGTGTTTCACTAATGCTTGGACACCATCAAGGTAGAAAGTTTTTTTTTCAGTACATCAGAGCCATGATCGCGCCTGCTTCATATTTTAAAACCCTGTGCTCCTCGGAACTCCTCTAGTGTCGCAAACATGTAGAAAGTGCTTAGAGCGAGGTCAGGACTGTACGGGGGACGTGACAGTAACTCACAGCCGAGTTCCTGTAATGTGCACGTGGTGTTGGTATGATCGTGTGTACTGTTCACACAGACAGATGCGTCTCTTATGCAAGTTGTCCACAAGTAGAATGTTCACAGGAACGACTGCAGTGGGCTTTGAGACGTACGGCCTTCTTTAAAATGTTTGCACCGCTCAGATGTTTTACTTCAGTTTTAAAACAGTATTTTTTCTTTTTCTTTTAAATCACGTCTGTTTGTTTTTGTGCAGAAATGGGAGAAGGATTCACAGACGGATCTTGTAATAATTAAAGGTGCTGGAGACAAAGCTTTCTGCGCTGGAGGAGACGTCAGAGGTATAACGGATTAAAACCCTATTTTATTATATGTGTGTAATACTGAAGGTAATATTGGTGATGTCATAAGATATTACCTTTATCATCCTTATGAATTTCTTCCATCACATGAATTCAACTTCCTGTCCTATGTCTGAGATGTGTGTGTTTGTTTGTTTATTTGTTTATTTGTTTGTTTGTAGCTATTGCAGAAGCAGGTAAAGTGGGAGGTTCATTAGTGGAGGACTTATTCCGTGAAGAATACATCTTAAACCACGCCATAGGTAAAGTTCAGTGTGTGTCCGATCAGGCATTTCTACAGAAGTCTATTTAAACTTTTTAAAATGCTTGCTTAATTGCAACTTTAGTTCTCAGAATTCTGCAAAATTTATACAATTTCTTATCATTTTTCTAATAATCAATTTCTCACTAATAATTATTAATAAAATAAATTTGTATTACTCATTTTTAAGTTTTTTTTTAAGCAGCTCTAGTTTAAACAATTTGGTTATGTCAGAAATTAATAAAGCTCAAATATAAAAAATAAAAAAAACCTGAAAATACTGTTCTGTTGAATAAAGTTTTTGTATTTATTCACAATCAAAGCTTTAAATTCTGTATCTTGCCTGAAATGCAACTGTACCCTCTTGTGGCCTACATGCATGAGCAGCTATGGAGAAATATTATGCAAAACATCATCATTTAATATATTTACAATTCTTATCAGTTAGTTTGTGGTTTATGAATACTCATTAACATTTTTATAGTCTCTTCACATCCGAGCTCTCTCCAGGGATCAGAGTTTTCTCTCTCCCTCTCCCTCTCTCTCTCTCTCTCTCGTGCAATTTTTTAGTGCAATGACAAGATCTAACATCCTGCAGAGGACGTGATGCTGATGTTGTCTGATTGAGTAAAAAAACATGAAGGGGGTGGAGGCAGAATTAGGAGGAATAAAGTCGCAATTAAGCAATTTTTCTTTAGCCCGAACACCCTTAGTACATTTCTGATACCTGAAGGTACAGTATTATAATCCAATCTGAATTCTGTTTTTAGGGATGTACAGGAAGCCCTATGTGGCCCTTATTGATGGAATTACAATGGGAGGTGTAAGTACACTTCTGAGTTTCTCTCTGTATTTTAGCATAAGCTTAGCAAAATGTGTCAAAATGATACAGAACAGTAACTGAATGTTCATTTTCTTCTTCTGTGTGTATAGCGCTCGCCAGACGGCTTTAATTATAAATGTTCTTTAAAAAAATGTAACAATTAAAAATGAAGACAGTTGTAGTTGTTGTGCAGTTGTTTTGGTTTAAAGCAGCTGATTGGATTTATTATAATTCTTTCTTTAAAATTACATCATAGGATGTTTTTTTTCTGATTTGCAGTGCTAAATATGTGTATTTTTAATTTATATAAAAATGATATTTTATAATGTCATTATTATATAAATAAACATATTATATGTTATATGTAACGTGTTTAATATGTTACATATAACAATGTTGCCAGTATGTAAAATTTTTAAAAACTTTTTAGTTATTCACAAAAATACCTATTACGGTTATTAAATAATCATATTTTGAAGTCTAAATTACAGTGCCATTGTTTCGCCCTGTTATTTCTTATTTATTTATTTATTTATTTATTTATTGTTCTTGGAGAGTATTTTTTTTATATTTATGTTCCACATCAGAATCGCATAATCCTTTTTCTAAACCCTTACTATCTCTCAGTTTTTAATTTTATTTATAAGCAAATAATCATATTTATTGAAGATGAATCTACCCATATTTATACAGTTTATTCACAATAGTTTGATTTACATTTGCAGTTGAAGCTCCAAGGCTTCAGAGATTAGTCTCAGCTTTACACATCTGGATCCTGATATTTCTGCAGGTTCCTATTGGTAGAAATGCTCAAGCGGTGTCAGAGTTTACAGAATCTGACACCACTTGTTGGTGGAACAGATTTTCTGTAGTCTTGGCAAACCAGGGGACTCTCTTCTACGTGTGTCAAGTCTGTGGTTTTCCTACTTGTCCACTACACACTTGTCCATCCAGCTCACCAGCTATTTACCCAACTAACTCCCCATACACCTGATTTCTACACAAACACCGACCTACTTCTCCCACCAGGCTAATCACCTACTCACACACCCACCTTATACATGCCGTAGGTTTTTTTTTTTTTTTGTACATTATAAACCCCAAACGTGTGCAAGGTTGCACATTAGAGATACTTGATATTTTTCCCCCTAGTATTTTACAAATCATATCTAAATTCATATTTCCTCAACTTGATGCTTCAGTTTCTTCATTTTAGCTGAGCACTATCTAGATTCTCCAGTAGATGGCAGCAATGAGCTTTTATGACAGCAAACGCCTCAGCATGTTATGAATTAGATGTCTAGTGGTCCATGATTGGTCAGATCACAGGATGACATCAGCAGAACATGTTGCTGTGTGTTTTTTTTTTTTTTCAAAGCTTCATTCTCCCCTGAGGTTTGTGGGGAATTTGAGTTGAAACAGAATCACGCCATCAGACCATTATCTCGCTCGGTTCACAAGAGGATGCATAACTCAAAGTGTCAATAAGTGCAAGCTCTAGCTCTGATCAGAGGAGTTCAGTCCGGCCTATTAGAGGCGTTTATCTGGCTACGTTCTCACTAATGTCAGCGCCGGTGCTGAGGACAGACTGGGAAAAGTAGGTGATGATTGATCAGTGTTGTGTCTCATCTCAGACTCCCCTGCTGCTGCTCATAGGTGCATGACTCAGAGAGGAGAAAAGAAAGAAGAAGAAAAAAGCTCAAATGCCCAGCAGGAAAAAACCTAATAACAGTGGCATATGAGCAAATGTGGTACGCAGACACGACAGGGTCGCTGAGTTCATAGAGAAACGAAACGTCATCCTAATCCCCCCTTTTTTTCTTTTTTTTTTTTTTTTACTGAAACGGCAAGCATGTGTCTGGTCATATCATATTAAATTCCATTAAAGGAGTTCCTGTGAGGCCAGTGTTTCAGACATGATGCAGGCAGTCTGATCATGGCTCTGGCGAACTGAGAAAACGTTCTACCTTGATGGTATCCGAGCACTAGTGAAGCACTGTGCATCAGTGTAGCAGGGGATTATATAGAGAAATAAAGGGAGTTTTTATTTTCATAACTGTCTTCTGGTATAATGTACAGCCAAACGTCCCGGGTTGACTTGTACGCTCCCAATACAACCATATTGTTGTTCAATTTTGTGTTCCTAGAAGGAAACTAGGAGCGAGCAGGTATTTGTCATGAAATTTTGGAGTCACCCGGTGATAATGTAGCAAGTTAAGGGAATCTTGTACAATATCAACTTATTTAGCAAAAAAAAAAATAAAAAATGTTTAAAAAAGATTTATGGACACAGTTTGCGATTGCTGTTTCAAAGCGTTTTATTTACTTGAAAGAATGAAACTTCCAAAGTCTCATCACTATTAGTATTTGGTGTGTACTGGTAATATGGAGGAATAAGGTAATATATAAGAAGAAGATGGGTGCACAGTGTGTCTTGGCAATATTTCCATTTCAAGTGCAAGAGGATCTTCACTGCTTATCAAGAACACTGAACTTTATATTGCCCCTAGGAACCGATAGAAACGAGTCGAAATCCAAAACAAGGACTCATGGGAGAATGTTGTTTTTCTGGAGTTTACCGATCATGTTGGAGAATGTAGTGTTCTGTGTTGGAAGTTGCTCAGGAAGCGAGTACAGGTAGTCCCTGACTTGGAAACAAGGTCCATTGTGTTGGCACGTTCGTAAGTCGGATTTGTTTTCAAGTCCGACAAAGTGAGTCTTGTACACGTTTGACGCGAATATACAATTTAAAACATATCTATGCACTCAACTAAATCTCCGTCACCTTTCCCCACACTGCCATCAAGTGGCTAAAAAACATAATCACGCCCAAGGAAACGAATCTCACATGTCAAATTTAACGATTTTGTCTATATGCCTTTAAATCGCGAGGGGAATATCGGATGCCATTTTGTCGCAGAGCTGAACCCCGTTTTGATGTTTTCTATTATCGCGCTTCCGGATTGATTCGTTGACAAAACGTCGAGTCGTTACTCCAGCACGCCACGGTTATTTCTGAACTTGCATTTCGTCGTCATGCTGCTACAAAATCTTGTACGCTCAGTTGTACGCTTGGTTTCTTTTCATTTTGTTTAGACTAAAATAAAATTTCAATAATAAATAGAATGAAATCCATGGGCAACAGACTCGCGTGAATTTCTCAAGTGATTAACGTTCATTCAAGGAAGAATGTCGGGAATGGAAGAAGCGCTAAATCACTCTGCGAGGGCGTCGAGGAGAATCTTCGGACATGACTTTGATCCGTCTCCTTCGTGTGTTAGAGGAGTTCACGACTGCTCCAGAGCTTCGCACCCTCCTGTGCGTGAGCGTGTCTGCATATTTCCTGCATTGCTAGCATGCTTTTCTGGAGCGACGGTTAAGGAAAAAGCAAAACCGTGCTGCGTGTGGAGAGGATGGAGAAAGAGTTATGATCGGAGATTGGAAACACGTTTTAATCCGAAACTCTCGACAGTAGAGTGAGAGTTTGATGTAACGTCTTGTCTCATTAGAGATGGATGATGTTCTCAGAGTGTACTTCCAGAGGACAACCTGGAGATTTGATCACATCCATCTGACTCTTGGTGTTTTGATGCTTTGATGGCTAAAATGATCACAGAAATGGAAGAACCAATTCCAACTTGAGTTCAGCTGTTGATTTAGCACTTGACATGACGGCTGCTGGCAGCCTCGGTCAAGTGTCGCACGTGAGACGATGTATTTCTGAAGCAAGTCTCCGTATTTAATCACTCAAAGATGCATCAGAACAACAAAAACACATCTGTCACTTTAGGGAAACTAGTCAAGGCTCGAGAAAACTGAGTGAACGTGAGATTTGTTGTGATTATCATGCTACGATTTCGAGCAGAAAAGGTTGTGTTACACTAGATTAAGTTTTTTTTTTTTTCGATCTTGCTAATAGTGCACTATTTAGGTACAATTGGACTATAGTATCCTGTGTAGTGAGCATACTGTACATAGCAAATAAGAAGTTCCATGGGATTTGACCTCAACGATTACTCGATTCCTGATTTTTATTTGTGGATCCCAGGTCACAAAATGAAAAATAAAGCGGATGTAAGCATAATGTCTGGGAATTAAAGCAGTTTGTGAGTTGAGTATTTGAGCACCAAAAATGATCGAAGCACCTATCTTTATGTTCTACTGACAGTGGATCAGTTTAGGACTTCTAGTGGAAAACTAAATATAACATGGGTTACCTTTTGAGTTTGAGGCTACCCACATGGTTTAAGGTCTCGAGGAGTTTTTTTTGTTTGTTTTTTTCTTGCACATTAAGGACAAATTAATACAGCTACAAGTTGATAAATATACATTTCTTACACCTTTTAAATTTATACCTGGAAAATATGTATTTCTGTAAAGCTGCTTTGTCATAAATATAATTAAATTGAATTGAATCATAATTAACCAAACATGAAAGTTATCTACAATGTAAACAAATGTGTGTAGAAATCAGAAAAACATCTGAGCGCTAGAGCTGGGCCATGAAATCTTTTACTGTATGTAGTGTAATAGATTGCAAATGTTAAATGGTCTTAAATCGACAAATTCTTTAAAGATATACAGATAAAGAGCTTTAGCAAGAAATATAAACCATCTTCCATGTTCTGCAAAGTACTTGCAAAATGCCATGGAACCAAAGTGTTCTTTCTGGCGAAAATTCATTCTGTGTTACAAATTGTCCCGTAAGAAATGATAGAAATGCAGAAAATCCCTTGCAGCCACCCAAAAATATTAGCTATGTAACAAAAATTGTGCCAAAAAGAAATGTCGAAGGCAACATTGGTAATGTGGGTCAACTCTTTCAAAACAGCGTTCACTGACTGGGGGGTGGGGGGGGGGGGAAGTAAAATTCATAAAGACGCTTCACTTGCCTTTGCACTGACCCAAACGAGTTTTGAATGCAAAATTTAAATTCTTAAGGCGGAAATTCCTAGGGAAGGGCATTGATGTACAGAGGTTCCACTGTACTCAAAGCTAGTACAGCAAAAGAAGAAGCCGTGAGAAGCTAAACGGGAGCTTAATGAGAGCAATACTGCCACCTACTTGACTGGAGTGAGGAGCAAAAGATTGACAGGAACAAAGAACAATTAATGGTTTGTTGAAATATAAAACATTTACTGAATAATTTGAGTAGTTTTAATACTTTTGGTTAGCACTGTTGCCTTGCACCTCCAGGGTCCGGGTTCGATTCCCGTCTCTGTGTGCATGTAGTTTGCATGTTCTATCTGTGCTTGTTGCGTTTCCTTCACATACTCCGGTTTCCTCCCACAGTCCAAAGACCTGAAGATTAGATTAATTGGCGTTCCCAAATTGCCCATAGTGTTTGAATGAGCATGTGTAGGATTGTGTATGTCTTTGCCCCTTCCGGTGTGTACCCCGCCTGGATAGACTCCAGGCCCCCACGACCCTGAATACAAGATAAAGCGGCATAGATGAATGAGTGAGTGACCAATATAGCTGCTTCAAATGATTTATTTGGACAATAAACATTATTGCTTTTGAACCCAGAATTGGATCCAGAGTCTGTCCATGGTTCACAGCTCTACTGAGCACAGCGCTTTATAAAATGATACTAAAATTAGTAAATTAAGGCATTAATGCTGATTGTCTATCTTCAACAGTTTGGTAAAGAATTTGTCCCTTCTTATTCGTCCAGATTTCCAGGAGACACTACAGCTCTGTGGCTTGGCTGAATTTAGTGCTGCAACACAAAAACATACAGTACATGTTGGATTCATAGTTGGACCGCTTTCTTCCTGCACTCAAACGGCACTCAAGTTCGTTCAGGTGGTCTCAAAGTGTGCTTGCTGTCTGCTTGCTTGCCTAAAGAACCACAGAGAGCAGGAGGACACACATTGGTTTGCTACAAACGCACTAATCTCGGCATGTATGAAGCAGCTTTTATGTATTTATTGTGTAGGAGTTCAATTAGTGGCTTTAGGTGTGTGTGTAAATGATAACTTTACAGTTCCTCGAAATATACAGAGCTGACTGAACACCATTGCAGGGTGGAAGATTAAGTGCCCTGCCATTTACACACTAGCCGCTAAAATGGGGTAAAGTGGAACGGATGAAAACAGGCTTCGCTTCGAGAGGTGGCTGTCGGCTCGGCTAAGCCGCGTGACTGAGGCTAAGACAACGTCGTGCTTTGTTCATTTTTCTGTTCAAGTATTATTATTGAAAAATGTGAATCTGTAATCTTACAGGATGTTGATGATGATCAGCGCCCTGCACTTCTCACGCACACCTGATATCCCAGCTTTATAGCTTGCTATTGTTGACTTTTTTTTTTTTTTTTTCTTAAAGATGATCCCTGACTCCATGACAGTGTTCTCAGATCTGTAGACAGCTCCCAGATGTGATGGTCTTAAAATAAAATTGACTTTCCACATCAATCTCGTTGATAAGAATCTGTTGCTCTGCACGGTGGTATTTTCCAGCAAAGATGAAGATGGTGCTGTCCAAGTGGACCCTAGAATGATTTTTTTTTTTTTTTCCTCCTTCACAACTCACAGCCAAATATCTCTGAGAATCAGTAAGAGTTTCCGACGTTCCAAGAATAATGTTTTGGCAGAGCAGGAGCACTTTTCATGTAACACATCTATGTGAATATAAACATGTTACCAATTTTAGATTGTTTTTAAAGCCATTTTGTATTTTTCATGATGAAGATCAAAATTGAATTCACCTCACGAAGGGTTTCATAACTAATTTGCGGGAAAGTTGAAGATGGTTTTTAAAGTCCTCAAAGTTCACTTGTTTTGGAATTTCTTGAAAAATCTCAATTCTAATACATTTTCAGACAGCAAATTGGTTTTTAAGTAGTTTGTTTCAAAAACTAAATTAATTTAAATAAATAAAACTATACATAAATATTACCCTAAGACCTTCTTCATAAACATGTTGGTGCTTTGATTTTATATTTAGGGACATTAGTTGGTTTGGAGTGAGTGCACACTGGGCTTTATTTTAAGATTAACTAAATTATTTCCGTCAGATTAATAGAAGATCTACTGAATTGTTCCTAAAGGATCACTACAAGGTCAAGAGATCAAGGGTCACTGTAGAAATACAAGATATGCTGTAGTATTTTTACTGGATCACCATCACATCTACTGAATACCATCTCTACATGGTCTACTGCTTTATTTCTGCGAAATCACTAAAGGACCTATAAAATTTCAATGAAATCACTACAAGATCCACTGAAGTATTCCTACAAAATGGCTACAGGATCATTACAAAATCTCAAGAAGCATTTTTGCAGCACTACAGGATCTACTGAAAGTGTAATCCAGTGCTTCGAAGACGTTACCTTAACAACTACAATATCTCATTTGAAGTGATCCTGTAGAAATCATTCAAGAAGATCTACTTTTTTGGTCAAGGATCACTAAATATCTGTTAAAAGATTCCTACAGTATCATTACGATATCTGTTAACCTGTTTCTAAAAGGCCACAAGATCCGCTGAATTGTTTCTACAGGAGTGCTACAAGATTTATTAAATTATTCCTAGAAGATCATCTGAATTATTTCCACAAGAATTCATTATTTCTACAGAATCACTACAGTCTATTAAATATTTTTTTCGAAGATTGCTACAACCTCCTGTTAAATTATTCCTACTTGATCACTACAAGATATGAATTATTTCTACAAGATATGTTGAAATATATCTACACGATCTGTTAAATTATTTCTACAGGATCACTACAAGATCTATTAAATTATTCCCACAAAATCAATACAGGATCTACAGAGTCACTATGGGATCGACTCAATCACTTCTACAGGATCACGTCAAGATTTGCTAAATTATTTCTAGCAGGTTGCTACAAGGTCTACCGAGTCATGCCTAAAATATCTCTATAGGATCACTACAGGATCCAGTGAATTATTTTTTTCGTCCCTACAAGAACTGCTGAAAATATAGTCCAAAGCTTCCAAGACATCACCCTGACAACTACAAGATCTAATAAATTATTTCTACAGCATTGCTATGTACATCAGTGTTTAGTATTGTGCTTTTCTTTTGGGAAATCATTGTTATCTTTCCACAAGGCACCATCATTACTCATTACTGCATTTGCAGGAAGAAGACTGGTGTCCTAACTCGCTCTCATCTACAGAGCAAACCATTAGTCCTGCGCTTTAATGAGGTGACCTGCTGCGACGCGCTGCTCCCTCAGCCACCGAGTCAAACGCACTGCTTGTGTGGTGCCATGTTTGCATATTTCTCCAGTAGTTAACAGAAGTTGTAGTGCCATTTATGTAGCGTGTCAGGTAGAGTTTCTGTCTTGATGGTACTACAGAGCACTGCATCTGTCATCTTCCCACAACCCACAATTCATGAGTTGACACAGTGAAAAATCACGACCCTGGCGTAACTCTGCTGCGTGAGCTTTCTATTTTTGGCTGCTTTATTTATTGCTGTTGGTGTGCTGTAGCTAAGTGGCTGCTAACAAGACACCCTGACCTTTCTTTCACACAGAAAACACACACCGTCAGGAGTCTGCTGTAACCCTACACAAACACCTACATACATATTAGAGCCAAATCCACTGCCAAGGCGTTTGGAGTCATGACAGAGGTGGTACTGTCCTGATGTTAGCTCTCAGAAACAAAACAAAAAAAAACTCGTGACCAGTTTATCCGACATGCTTTCCATGTGTGTGCTACACTGAGAAAGAGGCATTAAATATTTAGCAAAACAAGCTGCTTTGCTCCGCCCTGTGTTTCTTGTTCTGCCTTGTTAAAATGCCAAAAAAGAAAGAAAGACCTGCTCATTCCTGTTTACTTTTACAATTTGTCCTTTGCAAGCATTTAGAAAATAATGCCCAATAAAAGTAAAGGTTATTAATAATTAATATAATCATTTAGATAAGCAAGAAAAAAATCTGGGAAAAGATACTTGAGAGAGAATGAATGAAGGCTTGTAACAGAAAAATGATTTGGTAATTAATAAGTCAGATCAGTAGTGGTTAGCACTGTCGGCTTGCACCTCCAGGGTCCGGGTTCGATTCCCGTCTCTGTGTGCATGGAGTTTGCATGTTCTCCCCGTGCTCGGTGGGTTTCCTCCCACAGTCCAGATTGGCACCCTGTCCAGGGTATACCCCGCCTCGTGTCCTAAGTGTTCTGGGATAGGCTCCAGGCCCCCCGTGACCCTGAATACAGGATTAAGCGGTATAGATGATGAGTGAGTGAGTCTGATCAAGGATTTTAGGGTGCATACTAAGCTGCACATAACTATTATATAAAAGAGTTCATGCATATACTGTACTGTACATGGATGTCAGTTTTATAGGTATTTAAATAATAATTGAATTATTATCTAAATAAATATGTTAAGAATTAAAATGTGTTTGTATGTCAGTAACTGGTTGGTTAAGTAAATATGTAAATAATAGTATTATTATTATTATTATTATTATTATTATTATTATTATTAATCACTAGAGAATTGTGAAGCAGATGTGCATAGATGCGTCACTTTTCCTCTGCAAAAACTGTGTAAATGGCTCTTTTTTAGGCCATAGTGCTCCTGCGATCTGGCCATCTACCTTTCCTGGATGTGTGTGTAAGTTTAGGGGGTGTGGTTTACCCCGGTTGTCCTAGCAACACCCCGTCTGCTCACCTGACTCACACAGAGAAGGGAACCTGATTTGATTTGAAGCAGAATATCAGAGATTTAAGCAGAATATTTCAAGAATCATTAAGGCCACAGCTGCGATTGTTTGAGAGAGAAAGCTTTCATTTTGGTTCATGTAAAATTGGGAGTGTGTGTCCTCCAAAATCTGTGGTCACAGGAGCAGTTCACACACACACTTGTTCGTGGCTGATTTTCTTTACGGTGAGAAGTCAGTGTGCATTCCTATCAGAAGTTCGGTTTTGTGTCCTATTCCAAACATACATTCATAACTCACAAGCGCTTTGACCTCCTCAAATTTTTATTTTTTATTTTTTTGCAGGAGACCCACGTGAAGGTTTTTGGGTGTAGGTGTATAGTTGTGTGATATATAGTTTAGGGACAGAGGTAGTTTTTTTGCAGACTATAGTCTAAAACTCAATTCATATCCAGTGGAGCCAGTTTAAGTCCTGTTTTTATTGAGTTCAGTCTTATTGATCAACTATTGAATTATGTATTTATTTATTTATTTACTTACTTACTTACTTATTTTTATTGTAGAGTATTGTGCTGTGTGTTTTTCTGTAGCGCTCAGAAAGCAGGGCTGGATTGGGCCATAGTCGTATGACGTATAACGCTTTGGACAAAAAAGTGTAATAACAATAGTGGGATCATCATAGAAATAACATTAGAATTTTTTTTAAGTGTGTTTTTTATTTTATTTTATTATTATTTTTGTTGTTGTTCTTTAAAACTGTTGATGTCGACTCATTTCTCCTGCATTCCCACACGCACATTCAGACAATACACCAGACTTGAGATATTTGATACATTCACTTGCACACTGAAAATATTCTATATAATTGTAAATATTGGTGTCTGGTGCACTGCAGAGTCTATTTTTTGTACATTACATGTGAGGTTCTTCCATGATTGAACCGGAAGTAGAACCGCGGTCCGTTCGTATAAATTCATAACATAAATGTTCAAAAGTTGGGGGGACTACCTGTGAATTATTATTATTATTATTATTTTTATTTATTTATGTATTTATTTTATAGTAGGTGGAATTTTCCCCATTACCTTCAGTAATGCCAATCTATCACTGAGACTGGACCAATGACATTGTCGTGGTGTTATTTGTGTTTTAAATATTTTAATTGATTTGGATAATTTTAGCATTTTGATTTTATTTCTGCACTGCGACTCCTGTTCTCTTTATCTCTCAGTCTGCTCAATCTGTAAGCTCATATCGATTGTATTTCTCTCTCTTTCTCTCCTCCAGGGTGTTGGGCTTTCAGTCCACGGGCGCTTTCGTGTGGCCACGGAGAAGACGCTGTTCGCCATGCCGGAGACGGCCATCGGTAAGAGTCGCGCTGCTTATCGTCCGCTTGACTTCCTGTAAAACCCCCGGGCATTAATAATGCAGTCATACACACAGCGTGCACATTTCACTCTCAGCATTCAGCTCTGAGCTTTAGGCACGCGCGTACGCTCTCACATTAGGGCCGTTAAGGAACATTGTCCTGCAGTGTTGTTGACATGGAAACACGAAACATCGTCAGAACCATATGATCTCCTCTTAAAGTCATCTCTCAACACTGCTGCTGTACTTCTCTTCTCCCTGCTAGTCTTTTGACAGATTTTTTTTTCCCTTTGTGCACTGACCTTGAGTCTAACAAAGGCAAAATTCAAGGGACGTTCAACCTGGATGAAGGTGTAAAACTGAAGAATTCTTAGAGCACAGTCCAGTGATGAGACTCTCAGATTAGAAACTCTCAGAACAGTGTTCTGTTGAACGCCCCTAATATATAATAAAATTAATAACAATAAGAATAAAAACAATTATTATTATTGTTGTTGTTGTTTTTGTTGTTAATAATACAACTACTAATAATAATAATAATAATAATAATATCGTAATATATTATCATCATTATTATTGTCCGTACCTCTTACTAGCAGGAGCATGAACAATTTGTAAATGGTCGATTTGAATCCCCATACAAACATTTGAAATAATTAATAATAAAGTAGGTTTATATTACATTTATTTTTAAATATTAAATATTAAATATTTTCATATTAAAATAATAAATTAAGAAACACTGTAATCAATCTCCATATTTATTTATTTATTTATTTATTTGAACTTTTATCTGCCATGGTCAGTCATGTTTTTTGTTTGTTTGTTTGTTTGTTTTTACATTAAGAGCTTTAATTTGTAAAATTTACAATATCTTTTTTGCTAGTGTTTTCTCTCTCTCACTCTCTCTATCTACCTATCTGTCTATCTGTCTATCTATCCACCTACATGATGGCTTTTCTAGATACAGATTAGACTTCACCTCTATTAAAATGTTTATTTAGTTATCTAACGAGAGAGAGAGAGAGAGAGAGAGAGAGAGAGACGTGAGATGATATCTGTAGGCATAATGTAAAAAAGTGAAAACCCAGCTAGCCAGCATATTTAGTTACCTTATGTGGTTTTGTTTTGCTCGTTGCTTTAGTCAGATTCTTTGGCGTGTGTGCGTGCGTGCGTGTGTGTGTGTGTGTGTTCGGTAAAAGCCCTCTTTGAAAGCACTTGAAATAAGCTGATGCATATGTAAGGCTCTAAATCCCTGCTGGAGCACTTGTTCATGGTTAATCAGAGAGAGAGAGTCTGCTTACCTGAAAGCTCAAATCTAATCTTATCACAGTCATTTGTGAGGATTTCAAAAAAAATACAGCGAGTATAGCGAGTACAATACTTCCATTTCATGTTGAAAAATCCACCCTGAATGCTAACACTGCTAATAATAGCATCAGCAAGAGTTATAAGACCACACCGTGATCGATAGCGTGTTGAGCGTTAGTTAAACGAGTCAGATTGGGAACTAAATCTACTTGGGAGCTTCTCTTTTTTTTTATGAAAGGAAAGGTACACTTAATGCATCGGCAAGACATTTTGGACAATTCCATGCTCCCAATTTTGTGGGAACAGCTTGGGGATGTCCAGGTCCTGTTCCAATATGACTATGAATTCCCATTCCCAAGTTTCATTATAAAAGGCTTTTAGCTTGAACTTTGGATAAAACCAACACTGAAACACTGAAGGCTGTGAAAGTGATGCAGTTTGGCAGTGGCTACTTGCATTGCACTTACTGGAGACCACTGGACATCAGTAAGTAACCATAACTACCTCGGTGTAACAGCACATCTAATCACTGACACCTCATCCACTCACTGTGTGTGTTAAAAACAGAAGAAAGACATTTTGCAGAAGCATGTCCAGGCCAGTTGCGCGAGCCAAATTGAAAAGGAGATGACGGACATGGTCCCGACTATAGGAGCAGACAGGGATCAAAATATGACAGCTCCTGAAAGGAGTTTAACATTAGAGAGATTTTAATTCAACATTTGTTAAATGCTAAGTTGCAATATTATAAAATGGCATAATCTGTTTCCTCAAACCAGTTTGTCACGCAGTTCTTTATTCCAGCGTTGCACGTTTATAATGTACAAGTAAATCTGAATATTTTAAAATCCTGAGCTGAGGTTTCCTCTGAACTTGATAATTTGGTTTTACATCATTTTGCAAATTTGTCAAAGTGGTCAGCTCTGTATTAAAGGTTTGTGGTGCAAGTCTTGTTTCCAGTCTATACACCAACAAACAATCTTACTGTAAGCTGTTAGTGATCAGCATCTCAAGAAAACTTGCTTTTGGTTAATATCGTTAACAGAAATACTGAGAATATTTTGAAATCGGTCCTCAAGCCGTAGTCGTGTCATTAATCTGACCTGAAACCTCCCGAGTGTGGAAGTAAAAGTGAATGTATTAAAGCTCAGTAGAGCATCAAAAGAGAAGATTCTACTGTAGATCTGCTGATGTCTGGAGACATTGATAAAAAATAAATAAATAAAAAAACTCCTACAATAAACCACACAGCTCTTTTATTTACATTCTTCTCTGAAAGTGCTTTCTTCATGGCCGTACGAGCCTAATAAATGTCCTGTTTGTTTCTTTTCGGAAAGCTGTTCAGTTTATCTGTTTCATGCAGAGGAAATCACTTTGGCACTCAAGGCCAGTGAGAACAAATTGAGTCTATACATGTAATTGAAATCCCATTTTAAATACTTTGGAGTTCTTCTGTTTCTCAATGTCTCTTCAGTATTTAAACTTTGGTCAATTTGGTCCATTCCTCAATCTATCCGTGGACTGTCGTCCGTTTTGTCTCTCTTGTAACTCTTCAGCTATGTTTGGAGCAAATGCAGTTTTGTGCCAAGTCCCACTGAGACCAAATTCGCCCAAGTTCTTCTCAAGTTCGAGTCCCGACAGTGCCACGGCCATCTGTCCAAGAGAGCAGGATTGCCCGTGCTGTCTGAGTGGGAGGAATAGTGTTACTCTGTGTGCTGTCGATGAGAGTGTCACTAGGCAGTCACGGGCATCTCTGAGCTCATGGATGTGGGAGATGGCACAAACCGCTTGCTTTAGGTGGAACATGGCATGAGGATCAGTTTGAAAAGATGCTGTGGCTAAATTAATGATGCTAGACATCACCCTCCTGCTTGGAGCGAGTGCATGGGAATTTTCCAAATAGGAAGAAAATAAGTGGCCTTGGATTCCTTCCTTCGTGAACCAAATAGTATGGTGTATAATTAACAAGGACCCATCAGTCCATGTTGATATAAAATATAAAATCGGACACTTTTAATATATCCAAGTACTTGTGTTCCTCTGACATTGTGGATTTATGTACAACGACAATGGTGATTCCAAGATGTGGTTCCCTCTAAAGCGGCGTTCACATTCCCAGCCTGAATTGACGTAAAATCTGGTTTATTTATTTATTTTTTTTACCCAAATGTAATACAATCTCACTCACTCATCATCTATACCGCTTTATCCTGTATTCAGTGTCAAGGGAGGCCTGGAGCCAATCCCAGGAGACTTAGGGCACAAGACAGGGTGCCAATCCATCGCAGGGCACACACACACATACACACACTCACACACTACGGGCAGTTTGGGAACGCCGAATAGCCTAATCTGCATGTCTTTGGACTGTGGGAGGAAACCGGAGTAACCGGAGGAAACCCACCAAGCACGTGGAAAACATGCACACACAGACGGGAATCGAGCCCGGACCCTGGAGGTGCAAGGCGACAGTGGTAACCACTACACCACCAATGTCGCCTGTTCATTTCAACAGTGAAGGACTGCAAAGAAAGTAGCGAGAGAAGGGAAATTGATTTAATAAACGTTGACTGTCCAAGCAAAACTACTGTAAGGACCCTACAGAAATGCGAGGTGCGTTCATAAGATTTGTATTATCGGATGACAAAACGGAAAATATTTGCTTAAATTATGTCCCTGGAAATGAGTACGTTCATGAAAATTTATTTTCATAAAAAAAAAATAATAATAAAAACCTGTTGTATAGTCCTGCACGATGCCGGTCAAAACCAAAATGTAGCACCTGGTTTATAAAAATTGAAGTGCATCCTCTTATTCGTTTCTTGCATTTGAAGGGAAACCTTGTGAAGGAGATTCACAATGAATTGCTTGACTTGGGGTGTACGAAATTCTCGCTTCCCCCCTCCTATTCCCCCGACCTCGCACCCTGTGACTTCTTGGCCATAAATGAATACAGGTGCAGTGCTTGCAAGAAGTAAAGAACCTTAAGTAACTTTGAGCTCTGTTGGTACATACTGTAATATGCATGTAGGGAATTTTATGATGGAAAGAAATATAGCAAGAAGACTCGAGGCCGTCAGTTTTACCTTTTAGATACATAGCAATATATCATACAGGCTTGAGTTAGGGCTCCGGGATCGTTTCCGAGAACACTTTGATCCCAAAGTCTGGTTCATTTTAATCAGTGCAAACACAATCATTCGACGCTCGGGAACCGTGTCCACTGGAAAAGGTGGTCTCGAGAATGACATGACTTGTGCAGGCATCAAATCAGATATTAAAGCCAGTCAAGCCTGAACACGGACGTAGTCTTAGTAGTAGTAGTCTGTCTTCTCTCGAAATTAATTTGCCAATCTCTTCCTCTGTCTTACAAAACCATAGCTGATGAGGTAAGAAGGCACATGAGAGTGTTGCTGGTGACATATTTTTACAAACGTCAGTAATATTAGTCATAACGCAAACTTTACCTTCCTCGTTCTTTTCTTTTCTTAGTTATATACTGCCACCTGCTGTATCGGAGAGAGAGAGAGAAATATGCAAGTGTACCCGAGTATGGAGAGAAATAATAATGTGAACACTGGACACCGAGGAAGTGGGGGGGAACATTTCAGTACAAATGAATCATGCCTAGTGTGAAGTGCCCTTAGTTTTTTGAGACTCTAGCAATAACCGATGATTTGAGTCATGCGTCTGTTAACTTCAGTCCACCAAAATTCAACTTGGGTGAACCTTTATAACAAATAGTTGAGCTGAATCTTTATCCTGGTGTGAACTGTTCTGTTCTTTAAATCATCCTCCACATTGAATAGAGAAAAAAAAAAATCCTTGTCAGCGAGGCCTTCATGTCACCTCTCGGTTGTATAACGTCAGCGGCTGTGCATTCACTCTCCACTCTGCTCACATCATGTTCCCATTCACACACACACACACACACACACACACACACACACACAAAAAAAAAACCCTTCTTACTGATGGTGCTGTTCATCGCTCATGCTACCTTTATGTGGACAAAGTCCAGAGCTGCAGCTTTGCTGTCACAGGGCACACTCTGGAAAGCGTAGCACGTTAAATACAGATCATTGGCACCACCACACTCCTCCTGTCCATGGAAGGAATGCATGCCTTCCACTCGGCAGCAAATAAAACTGACCTCCTAAGAGTGCGCGAGGCCTTGCTCTCACCCCTTGCGTGTTTTCATTCCATGACTCGTTAACTGGTGTCAGTTACAGAGAACACTCGCTATTCGCGTCCTCCAGCTGCTTGGCTGCACTCAGTAGACACGCTTTCGTATGGCGGTTTATTTATTTCCGTGTAGCGTGAAGCAGTGTTCTGTGTTTAATAAAGATGTTTGACATGTTTTTATTCACAGTTAAGAAATTCATAAAGGATGTCATGAACAACAGTTTAGCTATTCACTCTGATCCGTTTGCTCCTTTGGCATGACATTATTCGCTGTTGTGAATCAGTCACGTGGTCTCTGTACTGCTCTAATTCTGATCTAACGCGAAGCTGCATTACCATGATGTATGATCAGGTAAAGTTCATTATCCCAATGAGATTTGCACTCTTATGCTCAGTGGTAGTTAAGTAATTAGGATTCGGGAATTGACTCAGGACTCGTATATCAGGACTTGGGATCTAACTGTTAAAGACTGGAAATGTTGGTCATGTCTGTTATGGAAGATGGAAGGTGGCATTGTGGCTCAGTGGGTAGTATGGCAGCTCTGCCTCATCTTACATCACCAGTTGTTAAGTGAACTTGTCTGTCAAAATGTCAAGTACCAGACTTTTGGCTAGTCTGTTCTAGTTTAGTACGCTACTCAGAACCTGTCTGGCAGGGTTTTGGGAACTGACACAACAACTTGACTTTCAAGACTCTGGACTTGTCTCTCATGGCTTTTGACTTAAACCTCGATTTATTAATTCTTCCCCATTCGTTAACATGCGACTCATCTGTGAAAATCTGTATACTGTCAAAGTTGACTTGTCCGTCAACAACTGTGCCTTAAATATAGGCTTGTCTTGTCATGACTTGGGATTTGGGTTGGAACTTGTCGGTGAGGAATCAGGAATTAATTAACTAATCTGTTAAAGCTTATGACCCTATACTTATGTTATTATTTGACATTTGTCTCAAGACATGTCTGTCAGGTTTTCAGACTTGACATTGGATTAAAACTATTATTAAGACTTGGGATTTGAACACAGGAATTTTCTGTCAAGAATTACGATGAGTCTTGCACATGTCTTGTGACTCGGCCTAGATTTACACACGTGGACAAAATTGTTGGTACCCTTCGGTCAATGACAGAAAAACTCACAATGGTCACAGAAATAACTTCAATCTGACAAAAGTAATAATAAATAAGAATTCTATGAATGTTAACCAATGAAAGTCAGACATTGCTTTTCAACCATGCTTCAACAAAATTATTTTTAAAAATGAACTCATGGAACAGGCCTGGACAAAAATGATGGTACCCCT
This sequence comes from Clarias magur, assembly GCA_013621035.1. NCBI lineage: Eukaryota > Metazoa > Chordata > Actinopteri > Siluriformes > Clariidae > Clarias > Clarias magur. Next base: position 1,834,786 of record QNUK01000074.1, on the reverse strand, counting down.
AACTTAATAGTTTGTTGCACAACCTTTTGAGGCAATCACTGCATTTAAACGATTCCTGTAACTGTCAATGAGACTTCTGCACCTCTCTGCAGGTATTTTGGCCCACTCCTCATGAGCAAGCTGCTCCAGTTGTTTGAAGGGTGCCTTTTCCAGACAGCATGTTTCAGCTCCTTCCAAAGATGCTCAATAGGATTGAGGTCAGGGCTCATAGAAGGCCACTTTAGAATAGTCCAATGTTTTCCTCTTAGCCATTCTTGGGTGTTTTTAGCTGTGTTTTGAGTCATTGTCCTGTTGCAAGACCCATGACCAGCGACTGAGACCCAGCTTTCTGTCACTGGCCAGCACATTTCTCTCTAGAATCCTTCGATAGTCTTGAGATTTCATTGTACCCTGCACAGATTCAAGACACCCTGTGCCAGATGCAGCAAAGCAGCCCCAGAACATAACAGAGCCTCCTCCATGTTTCACAGTAGGGACAGTGTTCTTTTCTTCATATGCTTCATTTTTCCATCTGTGAACATAGAGCTGATGTGCCTTGGCAAAAATTTCCATTTTTGTCTCATCTGTCCATAGGACATTTTGTGGCTTGTCAACATGTAGTTTGGCATATTCCAGTCTGGCTTTTTTATGATTTGTTTTCAACAATGTTGTCCTCCTTGGTCGTCTCCCATGTAGTCCACTTTGGCTCAAACAGCGACGGATGGTGCGATCTGACACTGATGTTCCTTGAGCATGAAGTTCACCTTGGATCTCTTTAGAAGTCTTTCTGAGCTCTTTTGTTACCATTCGGATGATCCGTCTCTTTGATTTGTCATGAATTTTCCTCGTGCGGCCACGTCCAGGGAGGTTGGCTACAGTCCCATGGATCTTAAATTTCTGAATAATATGTGCAACTGTAGTCACAGGAACATCGAGCTGCTTGGAAATGGTCTTATAGCCTTTACCTTTAACATGCTTGTCTATAATTTTCTTTCGAATCTCCTGAGACAACTCTTTCCTTCGCTTCCTCTGGTCCATGTTGAGTGTGGTACATACCATGTCACCAAACAACACAGTGACGACCTGGAGCCCTATATATAGGCCCACTGACTGATTACAAGATTGTAGACACCTGTGATGCTAATTAGTGGACACACCTTGAATTAACATGTCCATTTGGTCACATTATTTTCAGTACTTTCTAGGTGTACCATCATTTTTGTCCAGGCCTGTTCCATGAGTTTATTATTTTTTTATAATTCTGTTGAAGCATGGTTGAAAAGCAATGTCTGACTTTCATTGGTTAACATTCATAGAATTTTTTTTAATTATTACTTTTGTCAGATTAAAGTTATTTATATGACCATTGTGAGTTTTTCTTTCATTGACCAAAGGGTACCAACAATTTTGTCCACGTGTATATCTGTCACGATTTGGGATTTGACCCCATCTTAACTGATGACTTGTCTGTCAAGATTTGGAAATTGACCCAGACAAGTGTCTGTAATGAATTAGGACTTGTTTGGGGTGGCATTGGCCTACCGATCGGAAGGTCCCTGGTTCAAACCCCAGCACCACCAAGGTGCTCCTGTTGGGCCATTGAGCAAGTGCCTTAACCCTCAACTGCTGCAGATTGAGATAATAATGTTGGTTGTCTGCCGATGCCGTAAATGTAAATGTTTGTCAAAGCTTGGAAAGTACTTTAAACGTTATTTATTGCTGCAAAAAGTTATTAACCCGACTCTGATCAGAGTCTTGATATCTTAGAAGGTGAAAAAAAAAAATTTATATCAAGACAAATTTAGCTGGAATTTATTTAATATAACAAATCAATTATAAAATGATTAAGCTAATTTCTAGGCATATTTCTTAAGGATAAATTTCTTATTTTAGGGGGAGATAATTTAGCGCTTTTCATAAAATAAATGCTTAAAGAATCTTTTCTGTCAGTAGAACAAGCTTCGAGCAATTTCTTCTTAAAAATAATAAAAGTTGTCTAGAATTTTTTCCTAGCTCAGTGATTTTATATTTGGTTTGTTGTAATCATATATTAAGAAACTTCAGATAATTGAACTAGATTGAAGATATCTGCAGTTGCTAAAATCTCACTTTTTGCAGCGCTGTGTCGTCTGTTAGCTGCAGCGTGTCCTCTCTCTCAGGACCGTAATGCATATGCGATGGCCACTTATATTACTGTAAGTAACTCGCAGAGCTTAAAAGGCTACAAATGCCCTCCTCTAATATATTTATAGCCCTCAGGGGGGTAGTCATGACCTGGCGATTCATTGTAAATCCACTGTAATTCTAAAGAAGTGAAAATGCAAAGCTTTTATAGGCACTGAAATTACATTTTATATAATAAAACCCAAGGAATCCATGTGCATTTAAATTTGGTCAAATTGCGTTAGGTTATTGTGAAGAACTGCCTGAGTCATATTCAGGCCCATTTTCCTCAGAAAGCACAGAGTTGTTTCCTTAATGATTTTCAGCTCCAGTTCCATTTTACTGCAAAGCCTAGCTGCTTGTGCTCTTTCTCTCGTTCTTTGTAACCTTGGTGTGCTGGAAATTATGTTCAATAACATTAATGTGATTCAGCCAGACTGAGTACTGATTTAAAATTTTTAAAAAAAGTCTTGTTTTTGTGAGCTGAGCAATGAGCATCCTTGGTGCATAGGAAGTAGGCGAAAGCTCCCTGAGGAACCTGAGTGGCGTGTCCGGTTTAATACGCTCCATTATCACATCCATGCATATCTGTCTGGACCACAGATGTCATTAGGAACAAGCATGTGTGTGTGTGTGTGTGAAGTGTGTTTATAGCACTCAGCTCAGCTCTTGTTCACGCTACTCATTACTTATCATTACTGACTATTACACCAGTGTCCTGTATGTCAAATTCTACCTACCGTACCTTATACGTAATTAGTATCGTGTGCTGTTTATTAGAGATGGGGGGGGGGGGGTTCAGGAATATTATTTTTTCCATTATTATTAAGTTCCATTATTATATGTTTGCATTTGAGGTGGTATTGCATTTGAGCAACAGTTCCTCTATAATTCTACAAGGGGAGCACTTTAAACTATTCACACATTGCCAGGTAGCACAGCGTAGCAAATTATTTGCTATGTTTGTTTACAATAGTTGCATAATATGATTGATTTTTTTTTTTTTTTTTGAATAGGGATATTTATAAAGGTGCGATACTTGTAGAATTGCAGTACAGATTGAATCAGCACCTACAGTAGGTATCTCATTAGTAAATTAAAAAAAATTTTTTTTTTACTTGTCTCAGTCTTAAATTTGGTCATTACAGTATGTCTACTATGTTTTATTGTAATCTAAGTTATGTTTCTTATTGGGTACAAGTTTATAGATTTGTAAGCTACGGAAAAATATTATACAAAAACATTTTTGGTAAATTTTTTTTCACCATTATCATTTACTTTTACTTCCCCTCGAACCCCTTAAGTCTTGACCTCATCTCAGCTAGCCTAATTTTGGAACAATAAATTGAATGAATGTATGAATGAATGAAAAAGTTATTAACCTGACTCTGACTCTGGTAAAGAACCTTTAAACTGAATGCTAAAGAAAATTAAATGGTTTTCAATCTCCTTTTAAAGCATTCATGCTAAAAATATCAAGGAAAATATACTTGCAATTTCTACTCCTGGTTCACATGCCGTGTGCTGCGTATGGAGTATAATGGCGGAGTATTACATTGTAGGTGTATTATTATTATTATTATTATTATTATTATTATTATTATTACATTTCATATAGAGACAGTGTTAACAAGCTGCTGCCTTACTTAATCGGATGTGTTTGGATTTGTTCGTTAATTTCAGATATCTTTGATTTTTTTTTTTTTCATTGCTAATGCAAACACAAGGGAGGATTTCAAATACAGTGAATACAGAATTTTAGTATTAACCTCAATTGTGAAACATTTGTTCTCATGAGTTTTATGTGCATCAGTTGGACACAAAGCTACCAAAAATATACTTCTGTATAAAATCTTAGGCACATGCAAATCAATGCTGTAGAGCAAGGATTCAATCAATCAATCAATCTTTTAGGAAAGAAAGTAAGAAACTGAATTTCTGAGTGTCTCTCGTGAATAAAATGAAGTCAGTATTTGGTGTGCTAATGCTTTGAGGGTTCTTTAGTGTCTGGTACAATTTGTGCAGTTACTGAGCGTCCTGAAGAGCCAGCCACAGTTCGCTCAGTTTGTTTTTTTCTTGTCTAAAAAGTGGTCGCTTATATAATGCTCTGCTTTTTTTTTTTCCTGCCATACCAAACATTTTTCTGTGACTTTTAATTGTGTTAAATACCAATGTTGAAAAAACCTAAATATTTTTGCACTAACTGAATAATAGTAATAAAATTTAAGAAAAAAATCAATAACAAAGTCAAAACACCGGCTTCCTAAGACGTTTGAAACAGTACTGGACACTAATACTAAACTCAGTCCTAGATAAGAAGATGAGGCTGATCACAGGTTGCTGTCCCAGATCTCCTCCCTAACCATCTGGAGGAGCAGAATTAGGATAATCTTTAATGATCTCGAGGTAGAATAGGTTCTAAAAGTGTAATTATATCCATACAAAAAAAAAAAACATTGAGAACTACATTAATTGAGTCAGGAAGGTGTGTTGGTCATCAAGAGCTGATAATGCTTAACCCTGTGTCAGGAGTGTGTTTAAAGAAATCACTGTTTTTTTTCATGTGACATGTTGCCGGTGCTGGGATCTGAACTCTTCACCTTCCGATATGGAGTCAAATGTCCTAACCAGTACCACCAATAAGAAGAAGAATTATTCATTTTGTATATGGTCACATCCAAAAGTATTTGACAATTTCCTCTTTCTGCCCCTAAACACCAATACAGTAGAGGAGAAAAGAAATTAATTGAGCAATTGAGATGTGATTAAAGTATTACAGAGTTTAACAAAAATATCACATTAAACCATTTAGGAATTACAGGCATTATTTATTTATTTATTTGCCTATTTTTATAAAGTCCTTTTATTATTTATAGCCTCAAATATAACCAGACAAACTTGCACAATCATAAATATTTTTAATAGCTAAATGCAAAAGTGTTTTTTCCAGCAGAATGGTGCCCAGAAATAAATGTAACATAAATCTTTTATTTTAAAGAAGAACTGAACTGAAAATATATGAACACATGGACAGTGTAAATGTAAATCTCTACTCTACACTCTAAATGTGACCCTTTGTTTTCATTTCTCAGACAGTTCGATTTAATAACCTGTCAATTCCTGTTCTATTCTGCAGTAAGAGATTAAATAAAGCCATTTATCTCGGTTGTGCTGGACCGTATGGTGTAGGTGATGGTAACGTCCTGCTGAATTGCCGCTGGGTGCCGTATTGCGAGACATCCGACACCTCCTTAATGGTAGACAGCATGAGGTAATGAAATGGCCAGAATATGAGTCAGGCACCACTCGCTTTCATTTGCAGCTCATCTTACTCTGAAATCCCATCTATAATGTGTCCTGGCACTTAATCCTCCCTGTGATTCCTTCAAAAAATATCAGCGCCTGCGAGTCATGGTGTCCACCAGGGGATGAAAAGGAATTGATTTTTAGATGGATCAAGATATTCTCTTAAATTATTCTGTTTTTTTTTTTTGGTGCATGAAACCTAATAATTATATGTTGATGCAGGCTTTTGTGTTATCTTTCTTAATTTGAAAAAAGTGACAAAATATTTCTGAGGAGGAATAACCAAAACTTTCGTACTGTACATGGAGCACTAATTTTTATTTTATACGAAAGCAATAAAAAGTTCTGTATTATACAAGTTTATTTTCCCCAGTTTTACTTTGGGGTTTATGTTCATATCCATCTTCATTAAAATTTAATTCACAAATTCTTTAAAAAAAAAATTCAAAAGACTTCTACTATTTACTATTAATGTACACTACATGAGATACAACCGTATGATGGTGAAGACTATCTAGTGCTATAGATTCTCAGTTTAACGTTTATCCACAGAAGAACATAACTCTGATGAGGTTTTTCAAAAAAGTGTGAAATCTTTTTGATTTTTTTTTTTTTGATTTTTAATAAGGAAAGGAAATGTATGGTGCTGTATTCTAAGTTGTATTTGAACTTGTGTGTGTATGTGTGTGTGTGTATATATATATTACGAGTATAATTCGTTCCGGAAGTGGGCTCGTGTTCCAAAACACTCGTAAACCAAATCATCATTTCCCATAAGAAATCATGAAAACTCAAATTATTTGTTCCACAGCCCCAAAAAATAAATACTTACAAATAATTAATACAATCTATAAAATGAAAATAAAACAAATTAATCTGCACTTTACCTTTAAAAAAAAAAAGTACAAATAAATCCTGACAGATAAGTGTTTCCGTTGGTGCATGCAGGCGCCGTGTGTGTGTGTGTGTGTGTGTGTGTGTGTGTGTGTGTGTGTGTGTGTGGAATTAGCTCCTTCCCTCGCCTCGTTTTACACAGTAACACTCCTCCTCCCTCTCCCCACCCCGCTGTTTAAGATTCACAACAAACACACACACACAACGGAAACACTGTTTTAACAGAAAAAAAAAGAAATCTTTCTGAGACTGGCATTAGCGCATATTAACGGAATCACTTTTTATGTTTCACAACAAACGCATAAACACAGCGGAAACACCATTTTAACGGAAAAGACATCTATCCTGGACTAGCGTGCTGTATAAAAGTTTCGAGCCATCCCGCAATTCTATATATTTTGCTTCCAAAGAGACAGACTTTCTTGTATTTTTAATGTAGTCTCAAGGAATAATTCTCCAGGGTTGTTCTGATCACTCTCTCATCACTCTCATGTTTTTTTTTTGTTAGTTTGTTTGTTAAACCACACAGTGACCCAAGAATCATTCAAGCATAAAAAGCATGACTCAGTGAGAAACAGGTGCAGATGATGACAGATGATCAGGACGGTGATTAGTACACTGCTGATGCTGAATGCTGAGTGGATGGAAAAGACGAGAGGGGAAATGAGGGCGCTGCAGAGGTTGTGACATAAACAACCCATTTTTAAATGGTATCTTTAGGCACTTTGCAGCCTGACGCAGTAAAACATTTGTTCCTATTTCTTTAAATGAATCTTAAATTAGGGAAGCGCCTCAAGACTTTTCCACAGTACATTTTACTTTTTTTCAAAACCTTTAAAATGCTTAATTAAGGTCCCTGGTGGTTTCCAGTGTGGCCAAATGATCATGCTGATGATCTAGCTGAACAGCTTTTGTGCTGCTTCCAGAGTAATTATGAGACATTTAACACTGCTGAAGATTTTAGCATAGTTCAGGATTATGCATTTGCTTATCCAGGTTTTTAGATCAAACACACTGCCCTAAAGGGTAATTGTGGGACAAATCCAGTGAGTGATTATCGCATACGGAATACAGTACAACATAATCTGCGTTTTCACAAAATTGCATTCGCAGCGTGGAATTAGGTCAGACAGACTGATCCTCGTGCTGGGGGTGGAAGGGGGAATGTCACAGTCTGTCGCCTGTTTTTGTCTTTCATACCATGGGGACCTTTCTTTAAATTGCGTTATATACGCATAGACACTACATGACAGAAATGGAGCGAATGGCATTTTGTTGGTTTGAATAATAATAAATAAATAAATAAACAAAAGAACACCCCAGATCTGTCTCCCATTACATCCCGGAATAATGTCCTGTTTTTGAAAAGACCAGGAAATTGGAAACATGCTCTCATATCACAGATGCAGCTTTTTATTAGGTAATAGGAACTCTTTATGTCCTTGCAATTATCTCAGAAGCTACAACTGTAAGACTCTGTCCCACTAGCAGATGTCTCTTTCCCTTATTTAACTCCTATCGATTCGTCTCTCAGCAAAAGTACAAGATGCACTCTAAAGAAAGGGAGAGACAAACCCATGAGGAAATGAATACTAATTTCCACACTGTCAGAGATCTGAGAGCGTTCTCTAATCTAAGCGGCGGTCATGTGGATTCATTCCAGGGCTGATGGAAGAGCCGGATTCTGGTTTTGTGTTTAATGCGAGAATAAACACCCGTTGCATGAGGACCACCCCTGAGCTGCGTTACTTTTAGATAAATATTAATAAAAGGATTACGTGGTTTATAAAACTGAGAAAGCTGTAAGCAGCAAATTTGTCTTTTTAAGTTTTTCTCTCTTTTTTTTTTTATGCACTCTTTAGCCTCTTAGGAATTGAAGGCAATTCTAATGTTAAAATGCAGTGTCGCTACATTACAAGGCAGAAAGAACTTCTGAAAAAGTTAATCGGCCAGTTATTCAGATTTTAACCGTATGAAGAATAATAAGTATAAATAATACTGAACCATACAGGAAGTACTGAACTTGAATCAGGAATGAAATTCCAATTATTGTCATTTTAATAAAAGTCAAAGTTTGACTGTTTAACCCGCACACAAGTTATCGACGGTTCCACTTCATCATGAAGACGGTCCTGGACTCAGCTGATGCAGACAGCTATTCTTTACGTACTTGTGACTGCAGGATTCAGTCAGGATTGAAATTCCCACAAACAGTTTTGTACCTGAGACTCCAATAACGAAAGTGGTTTTAACTTGAACACCTCTCTTTTGATATTGAACTTCCAGCACACATCTTCTCTAACACGCAGTATGAATGCAGATCAATCCCTGCTATCTGATATCACCTAGATGAGGATGGGTTCCCTGTTGAGTCTGGTTCCTCTCAAAGTTTCTTACTATTGACAACTCAGGAAGTTTTTCCTTGCCACCGTCACCCTCGGCTAGTGCTTAGCCAGTGAGGACTGTATCCTTAAAACTAAAGACATCATCCCTAAATCAGAATTAGGGGGCCAAGCAGCCAGACGGTATACAGTAGGCACTTTATTGAAATTGTTTTATTTTTCTTCAAATTTTGTTCAAAGTCTGGAACACATCAAGTCTAATCCAAACAGGGAAAACAAGAAGTGAGGCCATGTCAAGGAATCAACTTAATGTATTATTATCACCAAACCTGGGCCTCGCAACATTCTCTATATGAGGGGGGCATTCAAGTCAATCTGGGACTTTTGATAACACAGAATAACAGAACTCTACTTTTTGCTGTAATCTCCTGCTACACTGAAGCACTTATCCCAACTAGTGCTTGGATACCATCAAAGTAGAAAGTTTACTGAGTACGCTGGAGACATGATCAGACCGCCTGGGACACGTCTGAAACACTGGCCTCCCAGGAATTCCTTTAATGACCAAAACATGTGGAAGTGGAAGTTCTACTTCCTGCAGTGGGCTTCGAGCAACCTCGGCCGGGATCGTTATTCACGGACATACGGACTTCTCTAAAAATGTTTGCACCAGTCGAATGTTTTACTACGGCTAAAAGTCTCATCATCGTACTGTGCTTGAAGTCTTTATAAAAGAATGTTAGAAAAGATATGTTTTTTTACGCTTTCATTCACAAGAAATTTGATCACAAATCCCGGTTTGATGTGAACGCCCCTTGTACATCCAGTGGGTGGATTGGACATTATTGGACATATATTTAATTTAAAAATCAGAGTAATTATAACACATAAATGTATACAGTTAATAGCGGTAGCATTAAAAACTAACATGCTCCGCCCCATCTCCGTTTGGTTGCGACAGGATTATTTCCTGATGTCGGAGGTGGCTACTTTTTACCAAGACTCCAAGGAAAGCTGGGACTCTTCCTCGCCCTGACAGGGTTTCGGCTCAAGGGTCGAGACGTGCAGAGATCAGGAGTCGCCACACACTTCGTCCAGTCAGAGAAGGTAAGACCTGCTCAAAGTTAGTACGGAAACCGGATGCTGATTTGTTTGAGACGAAACAGGAAAACCTGGTTTTACCCCACTATGCTGACTTCATCACGAACCTCTAACATCAGCCTTTTAATTTTTTATTATATAATGTCCTAGAGGGCAGATGAGGACAGGAAGTGAGCGGAGTTACCAAGTCAGCTTTTTTTTTTTCTAACCAATCAGCAGGATGTGGGCGGAGCTGCAGTCAGCAGCTGAGTCCTGGCACAGAAACCCAGTTGACGTACCCAGGGTGCCAGTGTAAATGCTGACGCTCTGGCACCACCACAGAGAGAGAGAGTGGTGTGCAGGACAACGCCTACATCCAGGCCAAGGACAGGCAGCTTGCAGGAGAAGCAAAGTACAGAGCAAGACAAAAATACCGGCTCATGTTGTAACCAAGATTTTAAACAGTGTATACAGAATGAAGCTAGGAGAAAGTTAGGAAATTATGTACTACCGCACCACAACCTGCTGCCTTTCAAATTTTTTGCTTTCTTTTTTAGTTTAAAATGTACGTTTTTTGCTTGCTCGATCACACTAACGATGAAAAAAGATGGATTCATATTTTTCAGCACAAAAACTTGTGTGCAAGCAATGTGTAAACTTTCTTTATCGGCTGTAAATAATATATTTGGCCTCATGCACACCAAACATTCTCCACCATCCCAGTCTGCTCTTACCCAGGTCAGCTCAATGACGAATCCCACTCGATCTTACATTGGATACCGATCTTATCTTTTGGATAATGAGCATGGGTAACGCCCCGGGCCTAAACACCATATAAGGGCAGGTGTACAGTGTGTTGTGCCGGGTGCAAATCTGGTGCTAGAATTCGGTGAGATTGAACAGAAAAGGAAAAATAATTACACCAGGATCAATATCGATTGTAATTAACTTAAACAAAGTAGACGTGTGATCGTCCAGAGTGTGAGCACCAGCCTTACAGAGAAATCAAAAACACAGCAATGGGAACAGATACACGACGCTGTGTATGTCGTGTCAGCCGAGGGACACACAGTTAAAGAAATTATTCTCATAATTATGAGTTCGAGAGTGCTCATGGCAATCTGAAAAGGCAAAGCAACCGTTCATCCGCCTCGTCAAATCTGTGCGATCTCTAAATGTGCAGTCTGCATTACAGTAAGTCCTGGATGGCCAAAGCATCTAACTGCAAAGTCATTCAGAAGCAGACCGCACGCAAACATACAGTACGAAGGGTTTTAAAGTTTTAGTAGTAATGAATTGACCGAATAGTGTCTTTATAATCTCTAAGCTAAATAATCTTAGTATTATTGTTAATTTCTCTAAAAACTTTTTTTTTTTATTCTAACCATAACCTTATGCTCAAGCACACAAGTTTTTGGTTTAGGACACAACGCAAGTTTGTTTTGTCTGGTTTCTCTGATCACGCCAAGTGTTTTTATTGCACCATATAGACGCTTGCGTTCATTTCTGAGGTCGTGACCCCATATAGACAAAAGAATACATCAGGAGCAAAAGAATAAATACACGAGCCATCTATTATAATTTCATTGTCCATGCCTTTAAATGGATAAACGTGTAGCATCTTGTGATATTGTAATTGCTTATATCCAGCTCCAATAAACTCCAGTAACACATCATGTTTTTTTTTTTTTCGCGTTATAAAAGCACAATCGGTTCTTTCGAGCAGTCGCAGGCTCAGGCAGAAGCACAGGCCTTTAAAAAAATCTCTTCTACACGTGTGGTCTTTTTCTGCCAGTCCAGCAGGGTGTTACATAAGCACTAAGCTGTTAGGTTTCATTCTAATTCAGCCTTCGTTTTTTCCCCCCATTTATCTTTTTAGTCGAGTTGTACTGTACGTAAATTCCCTTTAGAGTTAGTGAAGTATAGCAGTTCCATTTAGCCACGCCCACAAAAAAAAAAACAGCATGGTAACTCAACGGTGAAAGAGTGTTTTGTGCTAAATCTTTCAGTAGTGCAGTTTAGACACTACAGAGTGTTAGCTACCACATACAGTATACAGTACACAGACGTACTCTTTCATCTTTTATATTGTCTTACTTTATCCCGTACAGGCTTACGTCCGTACTTTGGGTATGAGGCAGGGTACAACCCGGACAGGGTGCCAATCCATCGAGGGCACACATACATACTCTCTCACACACACACACACACACACACACACACACACACATTACAGAAAGATCAGTGCAAATAAAAAGTTTAATAAAACTGCTGTAATGATCATAAATAGAAATTTTTATTCCCTTTAGTTCAAAACAGCTGCAAGTAAACATCTGTATAAAATATCTGTAAATAAATATAAACTGTAAAAAATAGGTACTGCTAAGTAACGGAAGCAAAAGAAGAAGGTGAAATAGAATGGATGCACATGTTAATATGTTAATTAAGCTTAAAGTGAGAATAATATTGTGTCGTATGCACACTTTTTTATACAGCAGCAACATTAAAGTCATGCAAGTCAGGTAAATTGGTGTGTCCAACTGGAATGAATAAACTTTTTAAACTTTTCAGTCTTTCAGTGTTCATAAGAACAATAATAATAATAATAATAATAATAGACGTGTTTGACGAATGAGGACAGGAGGCGTCACGTCCCTGTGTCTCTGCCCGCAGATCACGGACCTGGAGAAGGATCTGGTGAGTCTGAAGTCTCCCTCAGCCGGGGACGTGGCCGCAGTCCTCGACTCTTATCAGGAGCAGGTGAGTGGTGAGCAAACAAAAACGAGTCTCCACCAAACAGTTCACACACACTTTCAGCTTCTCCATCCTGCACAGCTTTAGGCGTGTTTGTGTGCACATCCTGCGTTCGACGTGTCCTAAGTACACATCCGCAGTGTTAGTGAGGTTTTAATAACCAACATGCTATGGCTTATCTGATGGTTTAGTGTGGTGCGGTCTGCTTTATTGGCCCAATCAGGCGGGGTTTATGATGTTCAGTACAACACATTTATTTCTGTGTGTGTGTGTGTGTGTGTGTGTGTGTGTGTGTGTGTGTGTGTGTGTGTGTGTGTGTGTATGGGCAGAGCTGGAGTCGCATAACGGCTCTGATGTCATGCAACGTTTCTGAAATGTCTGTCGGGGGGAAACACACATTAGCATTCAGACACTCCGCATTGTTCCACCCACACACACTTTCAGAGTAACACACTGAACCTTCCAAAAAAAATACCACCATTTTAACACGCATATCTAACATTGTTTAAAACATTTGTGAGCTTATTTGACATAAGAGGAGGCTCTCTTTTCCCGCCTGCATATGCATGTGTGTGTGTGTGTGTGTGTGTGTGTGTGTGTGTGTGTGTGTGTGTATTCGAATGTGAATACATGACACATGAGGGAATATTTACAGTGTTGTTGGTTAATGTGGTTATTAAAGACAGCATTGTGGTGTTCGAGTGAAAATGTTGATATTATGGCATTGAAGCATTTTTGTACGTCTCTTAAAAAGATTCCGTCATTAAGCATCGTCTCGTGTCCACATGTCCACAGAGCACACTGGACGCCGAGACGCCGTTTGTCCTGCAGCAGCACACTGAAGCCATCGACAGGTAAAGTTAGTCTCTCTCTCTCTGTCTGTCTCTCTCTCTGTCTCTCCCAACGGTGCAATTAATTAAACTTTGCCTTTTTATATTATTTTAAATGTAGTCCGTGTTTATAACAGGAAACTGCACACGCAGTTCAGACATCCAATCAGACATCAATGTATGATTTATTAATGTGGAAAATGTTAACATTGGGATATTTCGCATCAAAACGTAGCTAATTGAGTAAATGTTTAAAGGTTTTAAAATCTTGTAGCTAAGAATATTCATGAAGCTTCCATCTTCCTGCTTTTATATACAGTACAGTTACATAGACACACCCACTTTTCCATGTATGATTTTTAACCACCCACGTTTCTATAGTATTTATGGTCTTAAAGACACACCCAGTTGGTCACGCCTATTTCTATAAATGGACTCGAAACATGCCCACTTTTCAGCATATAAATCTTAAAGACGTACTCACGCGCTTATGTATTGTGTTAAGAACTTCCATCTCCCAGTGGTTGATCTTAAAGGCCATAGAAAAACTTTTAGTTTTTTTATAAAAAAAAAGCTTTTATTTCCATACGAGGACACAAACACGCCCACATTTCTGTTCGGGAATCACAAGTCACCAACCGATACCATATTATCCTGACACCTCAGTGCCGATTCGATTAATATTGTGATTCTGTATCACGATTTTATAAATATCCTTATTTAATAATAAATTTTTTGAAGCGAAAAACACAAGTGCAGCATTTGAACAATACAAACTAACTTAAAATGCAAGAGTTTAATGTTTAACTTCAAACAAAAAAAAAAAGCTATATTACTTCTGAGAAGTCTGTATCTCTGTCATCATCCATATATATTATTTCTACACAAACCTAAGAAATAATTCACTCCTACCACACGGGATGAAAATGTGTAAATAGATCAGAGTGCGCCACATGTAGGATCACTGTAGATGTTTTACTGTCTTAAATCTTTAAATGTTTTAAATGCCTCGAGCCTAATTAGCATGGTGTTTAGAAAAAAGGGGCCAATCAGAGGCTGTTTAACCATTTTTTATCGCAAGACCTTTTGATAATGTAACGGCGTGAAAATGTTGCAACACAAAGAAGCTCGTGCACTCGGCTGATCAACAGATTATTATAAACGTAATAAATAATTTTTAAAAATTATTTTGCAGTGAACGTAGTAATGCATGCATCGCCACGCAAAATAATTACGATTCATAAAGGAAACGATTTTACCGCCACCCCCCCCCCCCCATCTCTAATAATCTTAGACACGCCCACTACTTTCTGCATATAATCGCCAGGACATGCAAGCATTCCCTTGTATAGACACACCCCCTTGTTTCCTTTTATAGACTCAGCAACACACCCACTTTACAGTGCATGTTAATAAAGGCTTTCAGGTGTATGGTCTTGGAGACTCACCCACTTTGAATCAGACACACCCCCATTCCCAAATATGGCCTTACCCAGGTAACCACTTTTCTTTGACACACCCACAGTCCCATATATGATCTTCTAGACACACCCATTTATGTCAATTAACCAGAATAGACTTAAAGACACACCCACCTAGAGTCGTTTGTATTTTCTTCATATGTCTAGGTTTAAGGAAACACCCACGTATAGTCCACCTTATGTCCATATATGGACTTAGATACAAGTGTATTGTCTTAGAGAAGTAGAGTTACTCTAATGTCCATATATGGACTTTCATCTCTAGTATATAAATCTCTTATAAAGGTCAAACACACACATTTACAGCATTTGGCAGGCATCCTTATCCAGAGCGAATTACACACACACACACACACACACACACACACACACACACACACACACACACACATTCAAACGAAGACACACAATGGGAAGTTTTTCTCAGTCATAAAAATACAGCACCGTTTCTGATCAAAGCTTTAATTTTATCAGCAGTAATCAGGCGACAGCTTGCTGTTGAGGTTTGACCGGACAAAATATTAACTAATGATCAAACAAACTCCATGTTTACCCGCCTCACCCAGACTTTGGTTGCATCTAATGCATTATCCAGGTGAGTTGTGTTTCCAAACTGAGGTACGAGTCGCTCTTCATGCTGCATGTACGAGGGCTGTGGTTCTCACTGATTCGTCTCCGTTACAGGCTGTTTGAAGGCCGCAGCGTGGAGGAGATCCTGGAGAAGCTGCAGAAAGACCAGTCTACGTTTGCACAGAAGCAAGTGGAGGTGTGTTTCATGGACACACATCTGACGTCCCACCTGACCAGTATATAAGAAAGTGGGCAAAGTGTTTAACACCACAAGAAGACAACTGTGGGACCAAAAGTAGGGACCAAGTATCCATAGAAGAAGACTGTGAAGTTGACCACATACTAAGTGTGATTTAATTGTGAATACGTATAAAAGTTAATGAAAATTAGTATGAGATGCAGATTTCATTTTGTAGAAAGGATGCCTACAGTAAGTTCTAATAGGAACACAGTGAGAGGAAAGCACTATCTGCCCTCTTCTGCATACATCAGTTCACACTTCTCTATTGCACCACTTTGAAAGTTGGCTGCCAAAAGTTTCAGAGCCCCTGATTTAGAGAATCTGCCCTTCAGTTTCTTTATTTTTCTTTGTCGCGGTTTAGATTTTGTCGAAGATGTCCCCGACGTCACTGAAGCTCACCTTCAGACAGCTGCAGGCCGGAGCCAGTCTGAGCCTGCAGGAAGTGTTAGTGATGGAGTACAGACTCAGCCAGGCCTGTATGGTGTGTCACAGCTTCTACCCAAATAACTGCTTTTCTTTATGCTTTTTGCATAATAATGAGTTATTTACATATGCTTAGACAAATATCTTGGATTAACAATTTTTTATATATATAAACACATGCTGCTCCTGAGCTCCCAGTGATCCAGACCCCCATCTGCCCTCTGCACCTGCTGACTCATCCCTGTGCTGAACTGGACTTTGTGTTAATTTAAATTAACTTCTGTTTATGGAACTTTCATCTGCATAACACACATGATGTTATACAATTTCTGTTATCTGCTATCACCCAGATGAGGATGGGTTCCCTGTTGAGTCTGGTTCCTCTCAAGGTTTCTTCCTGTTGCCATCTCAGGGAGTTTTTCCTTGCCACTGTCGCCGTCACCCTTGGCTTGCTCATCAGGGACAATCTCATTATCTAGTCACATTTTTCTTACACATATATACATTTCCATAAGTCTTCTTTTCATTTCTGTGAAGCTGCTTTGAGACAATGACCATTGTTAAAAGCGCTATAGAAATAAAATTGAATTGAGAGCTCATTTTATCATAATAACAAGAGGTTACTAGTAATGAAATGTTTACTAATAAAACTCACAATGACATTGCTTCTTTTTTTGGGGGGGGAATGACCCCAATTGTTTTCTGTAACAAATAGACTTCTTTCAGTAACAACCAGACATTTATTTTCCCCGTAACAACCAGGCGTTTTTTTTTTTTTTTCGTAACAACCAGACATTTTTTTTAAATAATTGTTTTTTGGTATGAACCCAATGTTTGTTTGTTTTTTGTAATAACCAGACATTTTTTATACCGTAGCTACATGCTTTACTCACAATTCTTACAAACTTTACAAGTGTCATTTTGTTTTCTATCTGATTTAACTATGTAAACCGGTTCCTGTTTTATTTATGCATTATTTGTAGAGAAGTTTTCACACCCTGTTGTTTTCTGCTCGTTTCTCAGAGAGGACACGACTTCTACGAAGGTGTGAGAGCCGGTAAGATTTCTTTGACTATAACTCAAAAACTTTAAAGGCTTTATTTTTGTCTTGTTTTCGGAAATAAAAAAGTTTCCTCTCTGATCTGTCTGCAGTCTTAATTGATCGAGATCAGAGTCCAAAGTGGAAACCGGCGACGCTAGCCGAAGTCCCGGAGCAGTATGTGGAGGAGAGTTTCGCGTCTCTGGGAGACAAAGATCTCAAACTCTGAAAAAAACGGTGCAGGCAGAAAGAAACCTCTGTAGATCCGTAGTCCTGTAGATCTGTAGTTTCTTTCTTTTAAACACGAAAAGATACTGAGATGAACCAGGGGAAAAACACACCTTCTGGCACATTATTTAAAAAGGAACGTCAAGCTTCCTTAAAGATTCAACATTCAGTTATGAGGCTGTAACATTCTCTAACATCCCGATTTTCTCCCTAATTTAGTTGTGTCCAATTCCTCCCCGTCCCTAGGGGGCTCCCACATTAAGGCTACTCCTACCACTCAGCCGGAAGGGCGAAGACTTTCCTCCGAATCACGTGACGTCAGCCGAACCGCTCGCTCCCGCACCGTTGGGGGCGGAGTAACAACCCTAGGAGGACAGCGCTATCCGCTCCTTCCGCTTGCGTGAGCTCACAGACGATCCTGATTGGCTCTAGAGCCGTGATTAATGTGGGAGCACTAAGTACCTCTCATCCCTCCCCTCTGAGAGAGCTCGGCCAATCAGCTCTCTCTAGACCTCCGGCTGTGAGAAGTAACAGCATCACGCGGGGAACTTGCGATCTCCGGATGATGGGGCGAGCGCTTTACCACAGCGCCACATGGAGGCTAGGCTGTAACATTCTCTACATCCTGTCTATCTGAAATCCCCTGTTTAACTTTACCTTCAGCTCCTGAAAAGTAATATTTATTCCACACCTGACAATTCTGACCAAATACATTCAAATTGGATGTGAATCATTCTGTGTGCATAATTCTTCAAATCAGTAAACAACATAATACATTATTGATGTTTCCTTGTTTCTTATTTATATATTTTTTAAATTGCATTTCACTTAACACATTCTTTAAACAAAAAATCATGCCTGCAATATACACAAAACCAACGGCCAAAGCACACGTTATACATTTAATACAGAACTTGTGTGCCAAAGAAGCTACTTCTAAAGTTTATGCCACATGGAAATGACTAATCTTGATTCCCTATAGATGATTCTATTTGTGCCCCAAAAGTGGCCATTTTTCAGCGTTATACTGTTTCACTTCAAACAATAATAATTTAAAATGCAAATTATTGATAGTAAAATTGGTGTAAGCTTCTAGAAGCGTATGACCTGTAAAAATTGTTGCTTAAATTGTTTTTTGGTAAAAGCTTTAAAAAGCAAAAGATTTGTAGTGTTCATAATCATGTCAAATTCATGTTGCAATATCTTAACAATTTTGCATTTTAGAATCTAAATTGGTCACATTTTATCTGAATGACAGTTAGGATCATTGGAAGATTTGAATTTGAAAAAAGTTACGGACACTACAGACATCAAAGGGCATGAAATTATATTTAGCAAATGTGTTTCTTTTTACCTGATTAAAATATAAACGTGTAGCATATTTACAAAAAAACTAAGCATTGATTGGGAGATAAGAAGTGTTAAGTATTATGAAAAATGGTGTTATATGATCCTATCTGAAAATTCACACATTTATTTATTTATTTTTTGGCCACAAATAAATGTTTCTTAATGTGTCAGAAATGATCAAACGAACAGTTTATGAATGTTGTGCATGGATATTTAAATTGGCCCCGCCTCATTTCCTCCAGCCTCCCCAAACAGTCCAACATTAGCCAATTTAGCTAACCGTCTAGCCCACTTTAGTTCATCCGAAATCATTCTTTTTGTTTCGAATCGTCATTCATTTATTTCACATCGGTCAGAAGTGTTAAACTATAACGTCTCCATGGCAATAAAAATGGGTTCCATTTCCAGTACTTCACTGTTAAACGCACAAGCATTGAGTACAATGAAACTCTTAAAGTTGGCTCATTCTCACGGATGCTGGAGTACGTTAAATAGCAATAAATGAAAAATAACGCAGTATGACGTGCAGCGTTAACTTTGGCTTAGTATTGTGTAACCACTGTGAACATGTGCGATACTGATTACTGGATTTGCATTTGCCATCTTAAATAGGTACGGTATATACAGTAGTGTGTGTAGTTAAGAGCAGTTATAATCCAGGCTTGATCATGATTAGTCCAAAGCCATACGGTTTGAGGCATCACAGTCTGAACTCCTACGTACAGTACAGTAGCTCCGCCCCTGTGCCAGTTTTGTGCATCACCAGTGTTTAAAATAGAAACTTCCTTTCACCCCCAACTTGGACTGAAAATGCCCAGTTTCCGGAAAGCCGGTTAATGAATTACTCCCCTGAGTCGAGTGAGACATTTTCTCTGGCAGGCGACCGAGCCGCTAATCTAATGACTGAACTGCCAGCATCCTGAGCTTCTTTCCAAAAGCTAATGCAGAACTGATACTTGAGGGGCTTCAGATACGCTGTTCATAAACACAGCATTTCTCCTAACTCAACTTCCTGAGTTTTAGTTCTGCTCCGACGTTAACTCCTTTTAGGATCCAGTCTGTTGGATAACCTGTGAATGTGAACCAGGGTGTCTTTGTGTACTTTGCAGTCAGTAGTAACTGGACAGTCCTCCAGTGGATAGGCGACATCACACCATGGTCAGTAAATGGCCTCTACGGAAAAGTCAGCAAGAACTGACAGAAAGTGCTAGAACAACAGCTATAGAACCCTGGTTTGGCAGCTACAGTAGCCATGTACAAATAAATGTTTTTGGTGTGTTGTGTTTTCATATACTACCTGTAATTATTCAAACATCTAAAATTATGACTTTGATTGAAATAAGGCACATAAAATGCTTTTTGGGATTGTAAAGGTGCCAAATAAATATGTTCCAGATATAGAAAAGTTTTGATTCGGTTTTGAAATCTCATCATGGTACTGTGCTTCAATCACTTTTACGCCTTCACTCACGAGAAGTTTCCAGTTCCAAGTGCCAGTTTGACTTGAACGCCCATCGTAATTAAATCTAACTCATTCAAAATCCTTTCGACTACTGAGATATTATTTTTTGCAGTGTAACATTTCTAAAAACCTATTAATAATAACAATCAGCTGAAGAAACGAGGCGGTTCTCGGAAGCCGTTGATTAATTTTATTGACATCACTTTTACTTTCTTTCAGTTTCCTCTTCATATTATTTACAGAGATCAGTCACTGCTAAACATCTTTTTTTAATTTATTCGTTTATTAATTCATTTGTTTTTTTTTTTGTTTGTTTTTTTTACCACAAACCTTCAGAGCACCAGCTTCAGTGTGACAGGACAGAAACACAACAAAGTGGACAAATCTTTCTTTATTTTCCCCCCCTAAATAACCGATATGACCTTGGTGTAGCACATAAAAATAACCTGGCGTTGTTTAGCTAATCTGCTCCGCGCCTGATGTGTTAATATAGGAGGTGCTGACTCCGCTGAAATATGTGTAATGCGAGTGGAGCTGGAGATTATCCAGGATCAGTTCATCTAATCGCTACTTTTACTCTGAACTGTGAAATGGATTTGCTGCTGCTTAAAGTTCTGTGCTTAATACACACACACACACACACACACACACACAGGCGCGCTAACACTTCGTCACCGCGAGCTTAAGATGTCGCACTGTGTAAACATCAGTGTTGGGTGTAACGCGTTCGAGTACTTGGATTTATTTTTTATTTTTTTGATGTAATGAGTAATCTAGTCTTAGGTCCGCCATTCAAGTACTCAGTTATTTAGTTATATATTTTCAAAAATGTAATCCGTGAGCCAGACAGCGGTGTCTGTTCTGTGAGGTCCTGTATGGCTTTAAAGGGATGATTGTTAAATCGTTTGGTTATGGCAGCAGTGACCCTGCAGAAGGACAGGTTGTGCCTGTGTTAGCATCATTAGCAGTTTATAGGTAGTTTAGCTGAGGGATAATCAGTCACAATCAGAGTATAAAGTAGAATCCAGGATGGCTCCTGACTAAGAGTTTAGCTTGGTAGCATTAAGCGGTAAAGCATTTATATGCTCAAATCTGTATGTTTTAAGAAACGAGACAAAACATAAAGGGACCCAAACCTTTCTGGAAAATAATAAAATAACTCTTATGCGTAGCTTCAGCTGCTGAGTGACATCCAGGGATATATCCAGCTCCCATATCTCACAGTGCGAGTTGCTTTCCTGTCCAGGAACTTTTGTTTGGATTAAAGACTTTCATACTCGTCTAATGGTGATGAGTCAGAAACCTCATGGAACTTTATTCCACTCATCCCCCAAAAATAAACCTGCGAACAACGTCTCAGCATTTTAACATGCATGACCCAGTCAACAAGGAGTGTTCAAGTCAAACCGGGATTAAACCACCTGAATGGCGCTAACGTCTGTGAAGGACTCCACTGCAGTCATTCACGTGAACATTTAACGAGTGGGCCTGATACTTGAAAATCAGTGGATAACTCGTCGCCACCTTGCAGAAGAGATGCTTCTGTCTGTGGGAACTGTACACACAATCGTTCACCAACACCACATGCTCTCATAACTTGTCCTATTAACTGTGTTCTGTTATTCTGCACAATGGTGGACTCGGTTGGTTTAAGTCTCTGGGTTACCGATCGGTCAGTGGTCCAAGCCTTAACCATATCCCTATGTGCTCCAGGGGCGCTCTACCCTGGCCGACCCTGCGCTCTGACCCCAGCATCCTAACTGGGATTCATGTGACAAATAATTTAATCGTAATAATCAAAAATCCCGGTTTGACTTGGACACTCCTTATAGATCAGGAAACATTTCTATAGGTCTTTAAAACACCCTGAGTGGTGAGATCTGAAGATCGCAGGTTTGAATCCCAGGTGATGCTGTAGAACCCTTCAGCCCGGGAAGCCTAGAGATAGCTGATTGGCTAAGCTGATTGGATGAGTAGCATCAAAGCACTCTCACATCAATCCTGGTGACGCTAGTCATTCCTGGAGCGCCTGTGAGCTCACCGGAGCGGATAGCGCTATTCTCTGAGAGTGTTACACCGTTCCCTAGAGTTCGAAAAAGTCTCTGAGGAAACAAGTAATAGCCTTCGCACTCCCTGACTGGTTGTGGTTGTCGCTTATGGGAGAGTATCCTAGTGGTGGGTAGGAATTGGTTATGATTAAAATCAGAATAGAAACTTAGAAAAAGAGATGAAAAAACATCTAATAATACAGTGAATGCCATCCTGGAGGTGCTAACCACTTCCCCGACCTGGTTACCAGTGTGGCCATGAAATCCGCATCCATAGGGAAAAAAATACATAAATTACAGCAAATGCTTGAATCAGCGGAAAGCTGACTGGGCTGCACTTCTGAATAAGCCGAATACAAGAACGCTGAACATTTCATGACGTATCAGAACTCACATCAAACACAGAGAGGATTTAGGTCTAGTTCTGTTGTTACTTCAGAAGCCATTTGGGGTCTGAGATTTCCATATAAGGAAAAATGCCTATGGATCCAGTCTCACACGATGTACAGTAGATTATACTAAAGGAATGGGAACAAATGTTTTAGTGACAGGCTGCAAGGTTCCTAAAGATATGTTTATGTACCAACTTCATTTCCCCCCTCGTCTGTTTCCAACCATTCAGCATCAGGCCTGATCATCGTCATAGTCATCATCTCACTGGTTCGTGCCTCAAGTTAGATGTTGCTTTTGTATGAATTATTCATAGATCACTGTGTGGTTTAACAAACACCAAAAAGTCCACTGAAGCTGCACGGGTTAATGAGAGGGGAGAAAAGTCCTTTAGACTGACGAGTCTGGAGAACTTTTCCTCAACACTGTATTTAAAATACATGGCAGTCTGGCTCTTTGGAAGCAACATGTGAAGGAATGAAAGGGTGGCTCAAGACTTTTGCACAGTACTGTACATCTGTTTAATGTCTGGGATATTTTTAGTCCTTGTAGTTGCCCAGCACAGAAGTTTACATTACATTATGGCGTTTGGCAGTTCATACTGTAGCACACACAAAAGGTCTATCGACTTTCACGAAATTTGATATGCAGCCATGTTTAAACTTACTGCACTTCAGGAAATGCATTAAAGAGAAAAAAAATTTTTTTTGGTTGTAAGATTGTTTCAAAACGCACAACATGATGCATTTACAAATTTAACGTTAATAAGGCACTGCTTAGACGCTCATCTAAAACGCACCCTGGGTGTAGGACGGCGCACGGCCTACTGTACAGTACGGAGCAGCTACAGTACAAACATAAGCTAACTAAAGTCTGACTCCGAAACATGGTTGCGTTTATGCGAGCACGTTTTCTCCACTAGCTGACATCTGGATTGTGCTGATTAGCATAACGTTTATTCAGGTTACTGAACCCACAGGACGTTAGAGGATCTCCACTGCGTAATCTGAAACGGTATCACATAGTCTGGTGAAGAATTCGGCCACGGTTTTATTGGAATCTCGTACAGGAATTGTAAGTATTCTTTTTTTTTTTAAATGCTGTTACTGTACGGCACGCATCGACTTTAATGTAAAAACCCATATACAGTACAGTACGTCCTGCAAACGTACAAACATGAGATTGATGTTGATTCAAGCGAATGCTGGGATCGTTATCTTGGCTTATTTATAGCATCTCTGGGATCAGTGCCATTTTGGTCTCTGGACATTGCTCTTGGCGTGCCCTGTACAAATTCAGGCTATGAATATGACATGTCTCAGTGATTACAAAAAAAGAAAAAGAAAGAAAAAATGCTGAGGCGTAGTCTTGCTTTGATAGCATGTCTTTTTGTACTTTTGTGCTTTTACAGACAGAAAAGCCTCAATGCTGCCACCGTACCACCTCCCACACAAACATTACACACTTACAAAAGGTATGCGAACACCGAATTTCTTCTGCGTTTACGTCATGCAGCGGGTTATGACCTTCATCAGGCCGAGCCGCGCTCCTGGACCTCGGGAAAAAGCACGTGTCGCGCGACGGCCTTCATGGCACATCGCACTCAATGTACGGGATGTCACTGTAGCGGCTGTCCACCTCGGCCCACTGCTGCACGGCCCGAGTCACGATCTCCTCCGAGAGTCTCTGCGCGTACTCCAGAAGGACGGGGTCAACCCGCCGCATGTCCTGATCCGCTCCCACTTCCGAATTCACCAGGACGGCCTTCTCTCCTCGCTCCTTGCCTGACTTGCTGTCCTCCCTCTCCACAGTGCCGGAGTTCTGAGCGGGCTTGCTGCACTTGGATTTGACGCATCCCATGATCCCCAAAATAGTGCATTGGTTTGAAAGAGTGGAGAGAGGGGAAAATCAAAAGGACGATGGTGTTTGGAGAAGTTCAGCCGCTGAGCAGGCCGTAAAACACAGCTCGGTCATGGACGACGCCTGACGTCCCTGCCGGAGGAAGACGAAGAGCATGAGTGATTTCTGCTGCTGATCTTTACTTTACTTGATAAACACACATTCTGACAGTGGCTTTAGTTGAAAGTGGTTATTTATTGATCAGTGTATTGATGGTTCAGGGCTTTTTGTGCGTGTGTGTGTGTGTGTGTGTGTGTGTGTGTGTGTGTGTCTAGAACACATGGAGGACAAGCAAGTCCTCGCTATATAGACATTTTTAGAGAAGAGAACATATTAATTACACTGACGCTCCAAATACTGAAATGTGTGTAAACATTAAGGAGCTGTTTAAGTAACAGTTATGGAAGGAGTCTCCGGTGTCAGTGCTTTGTAATGCTCAGAGGTAAAGCACTCACTCACTTACTCACTCTTCGTCTATACAGACTATATATATCCTGTATACAGGGTTCATAGGGGACCTGGAGGGTATGACAAGAGACTTAGGGCACAAGATGGGGGTACACTCTGGGCAGGGCGCAAATCCATCCCAGGACACACACACTTCCATGCTCATTCACACGCTACGGGCAATTTGGAAACGCCAATTAGCCTAAGCCTTTGGATGGTGGGAGGAAACCGGAGTATCCGGAGGAAACCCACCAAGCACGGGCAGAACATGCAAACTCTGTGCACACAGACCCAGAGGAGGGAATCGAACCCGGAACCTGGGGGTACAAGGCAACAGTGCGAACCACGCCCCGGAGGAAGCTGTGACCTCAAAATTTTGCAACGTCCTCAGGAACAAGGAGTTGATGCTTTGTGGTTTTTAGGCTGTTCATACACAGTAGCTGCTATGACAACATCAAGAACATGAACTGTAACTTGTCTCTTAGATTTGATAGGAAAAATAAGCAGTAAGGAACAGCAGCTCGCTTCTTCACACGTATTTCTGACATCATTTCTCTCAGCTCAGCTATCTCACATTTCCTTCATCGGTTGTAATAAAGCCCAGCACGGGTAAAATCAGCGTCTAAAAATGTTCTTATAATAATATCATTTTCAGAACTAACAGCTGATGTAATAAGTTGTTTGATTTACATACAACTTATTACATCAGCTCCATACAGGCTGAGCAAGTCCTTCCCTGACTATCTACAATTATATGTTATGAACAATACTAAAGACAAACATGAACGTTTGTTTAGTTTATTTGCTCAGCAGTTCTTGAACGCACCCTTTCTAAACCTATTGATTGGGATTGATGGTCCAACACCATGGCCACCACGTTTCATGTTCACATTCTTTTATAGAATTATACCAAGGCCAAATTCTTCAACACAGCTCTGATGCGGTCGTATTCTCGAGCACTGAAGTTATCTGATATTCAGTGCAACAGCACGACCTCGAGCGTGATATCACTTTTATACAACAGTTCCCCAAACACCATTGCATATCAACAGATTATGATTCGTTTTATTTATTTAGCCAGTTCTTTGGCTCTACCAAAACATGTCCTTCCGCATAACTAACCACAACTGGCGGACGACAGGCAGGAAAAGAATTTTTAATTCTTACTGGTACGTTAAAACCCCAGTCACTGGGTGCAGTGCCAGTCCCAAGCCCGGGTAAAATCATCAGGAAGGGCATGTGGCGTAAAACCTGTGTCGAGTAATCGGATGGTCTGCTGTGGTGAGAGTAGCAGAAAGACCAACAACATCTGTGTAGAAACATCTTTCTAGAAAGGTGAGGAAAATAAACCATGGAGGTGGTGGACCGTCCTGTAACTCTTGTACGTTTCTCTTTATATTTCCATTTATTCCACTTTGGAATACCAGCTCCATTAACTCCGTGGTTCTGGGGTTAAATCCCAAATAGCGTTAAATGGAAAGCTAGTGCAAACTCGCCAACTTGTGCCCTTGACCAGGGGTTAGAAAGGGATTTGGGATTCAGCCTTATGGTTGGGGCTAGTTCGCTTTGTATCCGCGATTAAAAGAACAGGGATGTTTCAGGAGATTCGGAACGAAATAGGTACAGTAGATAAAATGTTTGTTAAGGTGACAATGTTGTCAGTCGTGTGTTCTTGCTGAAAGTGCTTCTGTGCGGGTTCTAGCAGGCAGCTGATCTCTCCTCACTACTGACCTATTTACACCCACTCTGCGACCGACAGCCAGTGTAATTACCGACTGTAGAACACCTGAGACGTGCAGTGATACATATAGCTAAACATCTCAGTGATTTAACGGTCTATTATCAGCACTCGTGGAATGGGTTTCGTCCAATCAGACTGCTCAGTCGAGTTGAATCATTTGCAATAAACATACAATATGTTTGTACCTTTTGTGTGATAAACCGACTTAAAGATAAAGTGTTCGCATTTGTAGTAATAACCATCATCAGTGATGGAAATGAAGAAAAGTGGCTCATTATTATTATGATTACTACTGTTACTCTTGTTGTTGTTGTTGTGGGTGAAGGAAAACATCACCCGAATCATAGTCTCCTGCACAAAGCCATGTTTTGTCTCTGTGTCACGTGACCAGCCTGATCCCTGATACACACTAACACAGGGTCGTCAGAAATCTGAAGAGCGCATGGACTCTGACCCGCACACAACACTTTGCACTCATCGTCTATACCGATTTATCCTGTACACGGGGTCTGTCTCAGGAGACAGGGCACAAGGCGGGGTACACCCTGTACGTGGTGCCAATCCATCACAGGGCACACACACACACACACACACACACACACACATTCACGACCTACAGGCAATTTGGGAACCCAGTTATCCAAACCTGCATGTCTTTGGGAAGCACTGTGGGAGGAAACCGGAGAACCCGGAGGAAACCCCACCAAGCATATCACTCAGACCCTGACGTGGGCATCGAACCCTCCACCCTGCAGGTGCATGGCGACAGTGCTAACCACTAACACACCTTACATGAAGGTAACAGGTAGAACGACGTGTTCATACAGCATGTGCACTAATCGTGACTGTAATGTGTGTCATGAAGAACGGTGCTGTTCATGACTCAGGTGTGTGAGAGATCACCAAGGTCACAAGAAAACATGATGATATGGATCAATTCCTAATAAAAAAAAAATAAGACACATCATCTTTTAGATGCCAGTCAACACGGAGTAGAGAGGTGTGTGTGGTTGTGTGTGTGCTGGTGTGTGAGGGAGAGAGAGAGAGAGAGAATGAATGAAGCTCCTACCTCTTCATGACTGGAGATGCATACTGTAGAAATCCTCTCTGCACACGTGAGGATCTGCAGAATAACACGCACGTGATTGGAGTCTTTTGAAGTTTATCCCTGATTGTTAGGGGAAAAAAGCACAGAATGTAAGTGGAATGTCGCACTGCCTCCAGTCAGTCCATCACTGAAGAGCTCTTCTCTTAATCCTGTCTGGCTTTTTCTTCTGTCTTCTCCCTCTCCGCTTCTGTTTTTGCACCATGTGTTCGTCTCTCTGGTTCCCTCGGTAATCTTTATCCCCAGCCAGCCAGCATTACCGAGGCGCAGTGTAAAAGTAGGTTATAGCAGATTTCATGGTCATTTCATGGTTAAAGTTATGACCTTTTATTATTCGTTTTTGTCGCCATCTGGCGACCAGATCTGGTACTGAAACAAGCAGAAATTACACCAGGTGGCTCTACAATTAAAAATTGATATTTTGTATTTGTTTTTTGTTGTTGTTGTTGTTGTTGTTGTTGTTGTTGTTTACTATCTTACAAATAAATTTAGATGGACACAACTTTCATATTGTCAACAATAACTGTATGTAATATATTGTATACTGTATATGCAAAATTAGATATTCATAAACTCGTAATACTTACAAAATCACAATACAAATCAAATAAGCACGTACTGTAGGTATTAATATACGGCACCTAGGTATTGCAATAATATCAGGTGATCCCTGGTTATATAATGCCATTCTATACAATTGTTTGCTTCCAACTTTGTGTAGGCAGCTTGGAGAAGAACCATATATGGGTGTGATGATTACTGTAGGTGTCCGCATACCTTTGGTCATATGCTGTACTGGCAAGGTTTGTTTACATTTACGTTTAGACATTTAGAAGGTGTTCTAATCCAGCTTCCTAACTGGGATGTGTGAAAGATAAATTTCACTGTGCTATAAGGTACATGTGACCAATAATTGATTATTATTATTATTAATATTATTATTATTATAAACTTGTTTAAAATGTAGTACAATTTCACAATATCATTAAAATTTCAGTCACTCGATTTGCACTTTTTTTTTTTTAGGATTGATTATTAATTTGTTTATCTAGCTATCTAGTAGTACCATGATGATATGATGTATTGATTATCATTAATTGTTTCATTCCATTTTGCGATAAAAGTACTAAACAAATTATAACTCATTCGTACACTGTATTGTATAGCAACTTCGTTTAAGCTTGTGGACAGCAGCACTTTAGCTTAAATAAAATACTCAACCCACAGTGTCTTAATTTTTTGTAGCTTTTTTGTTCTTCCTAAACTTAACTTTAACAGAAGGGTGAATTTGGTCAGTGAAATCCAAACACTGCTGCACATTGAAATGCTAAGGAAGCAAATTGAAGTGATTAAAGTTAACATGTGAATTAATTCTTTTGAAATAAGATGTTGTACAGTATACTGATGGAACTAGAGGATAGTCTTAAATACTTTGTTGCTTGGCAACTGGGAAATATGGACAAAATGAACTAATGACTGTGAATGATTTTGAGGTCTAATGTGCAGCTCTTAAGTCTTTTTATGAGCAGAATTACAGGACCTGGAATCAACATTTCGCTCAGAAGGATTTGTATATGAGCAAGACAATCACTCAATCACTCACTCACTCATCTTCTATAGCACTTTATCCTGTATTCAGGGTCGCAAGGACCTGGTGTCTATCCCTGGAGACTTAGGGCACAAGGCGGGGTACACCCTGGACAGTGAGCCAATCCATCGCAGGGCACACACACATACACACACTGACACACTCATTCAAACACTACGGGCAATTTGGGAACGCCAATTAACCTAACCTACATGTCCTTGTACTGTGGGAGAAAACCGGAGAACCTGGAGGAAACCCACCAAGCACAGGGAGAACATGCAAACTCCATGCACACAGAGACGGGAATCGAACCAGCACTCTGGAGGTGCAATGAGCAAGACAATTGAGTTTTAATTACATTTAGCATCACGTCTAACCCTATGACCCCATCTAAACATGCCATTATTGTCTAATGAAACTAGTTTTGTTACTCCTGTATGGAGAGTGATTAGTGGATGGAAATGAGTTTAATTCATAAATAGACTTGGATAGAAAAAAGGATTTATTCTAGGATTTAATCTAAGGATTAAATCAGGGTCTTCCTAAACTATTTCTGAAAGGGAAACACTTTTGATGTGGTTTGGTGTTTACAATATTAGAAATAAGAGTAATAACCCCAAGATTATAGCAGCTCTTTGGAAAAGCTGAGATTAACCAGTGAGGTAAGGGTGAGACTTTTTCATAAATTTCTTTGGGAAATATGGGGCCATCCTAAGATTGTTAAAAACAGTACATAATACAAACATAGATCATGAGTATGAGAAAAAGTAAAATCTGTATATATAAGTTTAATCATCTCTTTATTTATGCAACAGAATTAGTCAAATAATGTGTTAGTTCAAAGAGCATCATACTTACAGTATAGATTATATTTAACTGTTTTAGAGACCGTTTAATACCGTTTTTAAAACATCTTCTTGACTACTACATATGTCTGTTTGTTTGTTTGTTTGTTTGTTTGTTTGTTTGTTTGTTTGTTTGTTTGTTTGTTTGTTTGTTTTTAAATAGAGAGGGTGCAGTTCCAGAAACTGTCATCCTGTCCAAAACTTGCCATTTAATATGTTACAGCAGGTGAGATTTTGGAAATGTCGCCATCTCTGGTTAAAATGCGCTACTGCAAGATACTGTCCTACTGTGGCTTAGTCACTGCATTCATTAATCTCTGCATTCAATATTCTCTTGTTAGGTCCACATACATTTAAGGAGTTTTATGACTTGGTACCCTCCAGGCCAAATTTTGTGTTCTGTTGAAGGAAACATCTGACCACTGTTTATAAGGGTATGAGGGATTTGTTCTCGAAAACGTAGTTCATGCTTCACAGATGGTACTAAACAGCCCAAAGTGCGGGGGATAAAATTGGAAAGCTTAATTTAAAAAAATAAAGAATTATAGAAGATTCAAGGCTGTGTAGCAAAATTGCACAGTCCCCTTTAAATACTATACCACAGTAGTACTGATATCAATGGTGTAGTGACAGATTATTAGGAATAGTAATATGCATTGTAATGAAAATAAAATAATTATTTCCTGTCAAAAAAAGGGGCATGATAACAATTAATGTAGCGTACATGAGCTGACACAGAGGTTGCCACATGTACACCATCATTCTGACTGAACATCTCTAACACAGCCCTGACCAATAGTGAATTACAGTCAAGGGCTTATCATAGAGATGTTCAGTACCTCTAGAACATAATATTATATGAGTAAAGTAGATTAAATGTTAATGAACCTTTCGAGAAAGTCAGGCCAAGACTGTGTGTGGCTAAACAGCTAAGTAGACTAACTACTGTAGTAAAAAATTATCAGGTCAAGTGCTTATATGTCTAATATTATCCCACTGAATGGATTATCAAAGGTGTACACCGCTCCTCTCCTTCCAATAATAACAATAATAATAATAATAATAATAATAATAATTTTTAAAAAATCATTACAGTCGGGTTAGATTGAGTCAAACTGTTCCGACTGAGGTGTTGACATGACTCATTTTACACTTTCATAATTCTTTTGATTGTGAAAAGCTGCTTTGCGACATTTACAATTGGTAAAAGTGTTATACAAATAAAATTGAACTAAATTTAACTGAATGAATCCAGACTTTTGATCTTATTCTAATTATTGATTGTACTGTATATATTACACTCTATGTAAATGCAGGCGTGCTCCCAAACTCTACACTCAAGTGAATTCACAGTTCACCAGTTTATTTTTTGGCCAATGTCTTGATCTAACAATATATTATTTTACATGGGTTATTTTTATGGATTTGTTTCAGGATACATTTGTTAAATGTTGCATGAGATTATTTACATACAAGGTATAAATGACCTGAATTCCAGATATGTACAGTAGATGGCAGTCTGTCTTTAATTATTTAAAAAAAAATAGTTGGAAGCATAATTTCAAACCTGTCCCAAGTAAGGATTTAACTTATTACAGTACAGAACTTTCTGGATTTTAAAATAAAATTTCAGGATTAAAAAAAAAAATGCATACGTTTCATATGCTTCAAATGAATCTGCATACATTTTGTGTCATTCAGATTTTTTAAAAATAAAAATCCATAATAAATAAATAAAAATAAACATTATATGCCATTTGCAGGATATTATGCTACGATATTCTTGTTTACATTAATGCAAATATGTGTTACAAACATCATTGATATAAGATATCTCAGCACCAGTTTGGAAGTTGGGATGTGAGAGACTGTTTGTCTTTTATCCTGCTGGATAAAAGGAAAATAATCCTTTTAAACCACACAACAACAACAAAAATCACTGCATGAATGCTGTTCTATGATATCCCTTAAGATGTTTACGTCATTTTAGATATCTTATATATCTTTAACCTTCTTCAGGTTTTCATATCTCTCTTTCATGTTTTTTCTTCCTCAGTCTTCTGCCTTTTCATCTCTCTCTCTCTCTCTCTCTCTCTCTTGCTATTTCTCCATTTCTCTCTATCTGTTTCAGATCATGATCATTATCCACATACATTCAAAACTCAGATTAGTGACACGATGACAAGATCTGAAAGTGTTAACCATGACTGAGAGATGTCCAGATAATAAAATAAAACAGTGAAGTTATACAGTAGGGGTTAAAGCAGTGGTCTACGATTCGGGAGATTCAAACCCCACCACCACCAGGCATTAAAAAAAAAAAAAAAAAAAACTGGTGTGTGTGTTCATGCAAAGTACCAGGAGCAGAATATATGAAATATTGGATTAAGCAAGCTTTTTAATAATAATAAACAGGTTGAAGTGGAATTGTTGGGCCCTTGAGCAAGGCCCTTTACCCTCAGATGTATAATGAGGTAAAATTGTAAGTGGCTCCGGATAAGGGAGTCTGTCAAATGCTGTAAATGTACATTTATAATCATAAGCAAGCTCTCACTCGCTCATTATCTATACTGCTTAATCCTGTATACAGAGTCTCAGGGAGCCAGAAGCCTATCCCCGGACTATCCTCATGCACTTGGGGGGCATGAGATGGGGGACAATCCATCGCGAGGCACACTCACACACACACACTACAGGCAATTTGGGAACACCAATTAGCCTAATCTGCATGTCTTTGGACCGTGGGAGAAAACCGGAGTATCCAGAGGAAACCCACCTAGCACAGGTAGAACATGCAAACTCACAGTGCTCACAGACCCCGCGGCACGAATCGAACCCAGAACCTGGAGGTGAGTGGCGACAGTGCTAACCACTACGGCAACGTAAATATATAAGTGGCTCTGGATAAGGGCAAAATTCGTATTAAAATCAAATCTCTTAAGTGTTTGATTTTTCTGGCTTAGGAAACTAGTGTGTGTGTGTGTGTGTGTGTGTTTGTGTTGATGTAGAATACCAGGAGCAGAATATCTGAATTATTTAGATTAAGAAATCTCTTTAATAATAAGAAACCCTTGAGCGAGGCCCTTTACCCTCAGATGTATAAAGGGGTAAATATGTACACTAAGTAGTTCTGCATAATGGCAAAAATATAATTTCTTAAGTGTTTGATTTTGCTGGCACTTAAAAAAAAAAAAAAAAAAAGTATGAGAAATACCAGAAGAAGAATATATGAAACATTTGGCTTTTGCGAGCTCTTTAATAATAATAAGCAGGGTGGAGTGGAGTTGTGGGTGTATCTCTTTAAGGTTTCAGCGCTTGGAAGAAAAAAAAAAAAAAGAAAGTAAAAGTCCACCTCTGATTTATTGTTGCTCCGAGCAGCCAATCATAGATTCCGACGCCAGAGCCTAAATAAGCGCGGCGGAATAATGTGTCGGTATAAAAAGGCTTTTGGGCGAATTGAAGCATGCCATCTGCCGCTACCTGTCCGGTGTGCATGGCGCACGGTGTTATTGTTACTGCTGCCACACAGAGACGCACCAGTTCCTCCGCACTCACTCACGCGCCGCTCTGACCGCGCTCACCATGCATTTGGCGCAGGTTCTCATCCCGCTGGGTTTCGTGGTGGCTTTCGGCCCGATGGCGCACACTGACACCGGAGCACCGGAGCAGCAGCAGCAGCAGCAGCAACACCCGCAACAGCAGCAACCCACCGCCGTGACCGAGGAGGCGCAGTGTTCCGCCGCCAGCGTGTGCGCGTTCCGCCAGCACAGCAAGCAGCTCCGTCTGCAGGCCATCAAGTCTCAGATCCTGAGCAAGCTGCGCCTGAAGCACGCTCCCAACGTGAGCCGAGACGTGGTCAAGCAGCTGCTGCCGAAAGCGCCGCCGGTGCAGCAGCTGCTCGACCAGTACGACGTGCTCGGGGACGACGGCAAGCCGGGCACCGCGCTCCCGGACGACGAGGAGGACGAAGAGGAGCGCGCGACCACCGAGACCGTCATGAGCGTGGCCGCCGAGCGTAAGTGCCCGCGCTCTCACCTCCGCTTATTAACCAGATTCATAACTTGAATGTTGGTATCAGATTCATAACTTTTTGTTGTTGTTGTTGTTGTAAGCGGGTTTTACGCACAAGGAACAGCTCTGGAGCGCAGGCGCCCTTTGCAGAAGACTTCATAAGTCATAAATCTCATGTCACATGTAATGTTCCTGAATGTAGATTAGTTAGTGCGGGGATTTAGACCTATAAATAAAGTCTATACGATCTGTCTATGGAGTGCGTTATACTGCATCTATGGAAAGGCATAAGGGGGGAAAACTCTCTAGTAATATATACTGTCAATATATAATGTATAATATCAATTATAACAGCACATAATATATACTGTTAATTATATAATAATATATGTGCGTGTATAGAGAGAGAGAGAGAGAGAGAGAGAGAGAGAGAGATTTTAGACATGTGATTTAAATTCTTTATTTATATATTATATGTTTCTTAGATATATTGTGTTGTTTTTTTTATCCTTAGCATTGTACTAGTAACATCTGTTCAGCTCTCACATTATCCTCTGTGTATACTGACAATATGTAAGATATACAGTATGCAATCACATCTACAGTACAAACCTGTTACTGTCTCTGCTGCTGCTGGATATCTGGAATTTCCTTTGGATCAATAAAGTATCTATCTATCTATCTTTGCAATAAACAAGTACTGTAAATTGTGTAAAAGCACCAACATGCTTCTTACAAATGTCCTACTGCAAATTACTGCAACTTGCTATTTACAATACTTGGACACTAACTCTGACACTCACTTTACGTACGTCTGTTACATACTCATAATCCCCCCCATGTACTGTCATTGAATATTGTGTACTTACTGTACATAGTGTCTTGTCTATAACACATGTACTGTGTTTTATGTTGATTTTGGTTGGAATCAAATTCCTTGTGTAGCACTTGAAGCAATCCCTTATCCTTGTTCATCCTCCTATTTCTCCTATATCAGGCTACTCACACTTCACTTTCATACCTGATTCCTTTTCTTTGTATTGAAATTTTAGTTTGTTCCTTAAGTGTGTTCGCAGCTGATTGCAAGACACCCGAGAAGAAAGAGGTCAAACGTTTGCCATGACCTTTTTGGTTTTCAGATCAGACTTGAAGCCGGTGTTGTGTGTGTGTGTGTGTGTGTGTGTTTGTCACCCAGCAGGGTGTTAGTATAACAAAACTTGTAAAAAAAAAATCTGTTGAGATTAATAACAAAGGTAGGAGGCAGTTATTAAGAGATTTACATGGTAGACTTTAAAAAAATCGTAACTTCTTTTTTTTAATATCCATACACTCGAATATCAATATTGATCCGTAACACTACAAAAGCACACACTGTTTGGATGTTTGTCTTATTTGTGATGATGAAACAAAGGGTTAAACCCCACTAAATATCTTTTGATGTTCTCCTTATTGTACATTGGTGACTGTAAATCTTATAAATGATTTCTACTAATCTGTAATCTGGTACAGTTCCAAATTATTTCAGAATGAATGACTGGAAACATCACTACTCACTTGATATGTTATAAAATAGTATGAGGCATGTGAGCTGGCAGGTGTTATTCAGTGATGTGTTTTCTTTTTTTCGGGGAGAACGACTGAAGGAAAAATGTATTTATTTATTATTTTCTTCTTCGAATGTTGAATACACACCCTGAAATAAATAGGGTACATGTTCACATAGAGTTGATTTAACACCTAAGTATTTGGTTGCGGTATGAGATTGAACTTTCATACGTTACACATTAGAGACTGCTATGCAGGCATTTCTTTGATACAATTTACTTTAGCTGAATATTCTTCCTCATTGTTCCATCTCTCTCTCTCTCTCCTTCTTTTAGCCAACCCCGACGTTCAAGTAGACCAAAAACCGAAGTGCTGTTTTTTCTCCTTCAGCCCAAAGATCCAAGCGAGCCGCATAGTAAGGGCACAGCTCTGGGTGCACTTGCGCCCAACGGACGAAGCAACCACGGTGTTCTTGCAGATATCACGACTCATGCCTATCAAAGATGGTAGAAGGCATGTAAGAATACGTTCGCTGAAAATCGACGTGGAGGCCGGTGTCAGGTCGTGGCAGAGCATCGATGTCAAGCAGGTGCTTGCGGTGTGGCTGAGGCAACCGGAAACCAACTGGGGGATTGAAATCAACGCGTTCGATTCCAAAAGCAACGATCTGGCTATCACTTCTGCAGAGCCTGGTGAAGAGGGACTGGTGAGTGGCTTACTGATGTTTAACTGAGGGTACAAGACAAAAAAGGTTTTGGTGAAACTAGATAGAATGTAAAGTTCTTTGTTATCTCAAAGAGAGTCATGTGTATGTTTTTCCAATTCCAGCTTCCATTCTTGGAGGTCAAAATTTCCGAAGTGCCCAAGCGAACCAGGAGAGAATCGGGACTGGATTGTGACGAGAATTCGGCCGAGTCCCGCTGCTGCCGCTACCCCCTTACGGTGGACTTTGAAGACTTCGGCTGGGACTGGATTATTGCCCCGAAACGCTACAAAGCTAACTACTGCTCGGGCGAGTGTGACTATGTGCATTTGCAGAAGTATCCGCACACGCACTTGGTAAACAAAGCCAACCCGCGTGGCACCGCCGGTCCCTGCTGCACGCCCACCAAGATGTCTCCCATCAACATGCTCTACTTCAATGGAAAAGAGCAGATCATCTACGGCAAGATCCCTTCCATGGTGGTGGATCGCTGTGGCTGTTCGTGATCGATGTGCCCATGCAGGGACTCGTGCCGTTCTGTTTCCAAACATTTCCCTCTGGACTTCTTTATGACACCTTACAACCATTATCCATGCTAACACTGTGCAATATGCAATAGTACCAGAATAGCAGCAAGCAAGGAACCATCCACAGAACACCGCTTACTTTCACTGACTTTTTATTCGTTTACGCTTTATCTGCATCTTGGGGTCAGAGGTCACATGGACGTACTGAAGGAATGTAATGCCGGTCCAATTTGGAGGAATGGACGAAAAAATAATCTATAAAGTTCACGTAGTATCAAAAAACACACGTTTTGTTCAAATCTGCTCGACCATATCCATTTAGTCATGTTCTCACGCCAAACAGCTGTTCAGAGTCAAGTATCCAAGAGCAACAGAGAGGGACTCAAGGACACTTTTGAAAAAGGAAGAAGAAAAAAAAAAGCTTGAATACCTGTCTAAAGATTTTAGGCAACCTGAAGCAAGTCTTCGTTTTACAATAAACACAACATACCAGTTAATTGTATTGTAACTTTTCACTACTCAACTGCTTGAACCTGCCCTATACACTTGAACTATTATTATATTAATAAGGACAGAAGGACTTGAACCAGAGGCACTTTGAATGCAGTCTACATGTTGAAATGTGTTAAAGACAGAGATTTCTTTTTTGTTTGTTTGTTTGTTTTGTTTTTGTAGTAAGTGTATGTGAATGTTCAAACCACATCGCTTACTATCTGTCTTCAAACCACAGTTTGCACTATGGCAGACCAATAGAAAGAATTGGTTGCTAAAAATAATAATAAAAAAAAAAAAAGTTGTAAAAACTGATTTTGATATGATGTTTGCTAATTGCATTGTATACATGCCATTTTTCCTTTACCAGTCACCTTTTTTTTTAACCTCTGTTATAGTTTCATGTATAAGACAAGACATTAGCAAAGAAAAAGTGTACATTATGAAATCTATGTAGCTGTTCATACAAATAAAGGTGCTTGCTTGAAGTTTAGCTGTATTATTTCACACAATTATTTCTATCGAATGTTAAACTGATGCCCTGTTTTCAGGAAATATCAGATTAGCTAATGTCCCTGTGGGCGAAGGTCACGTGCCATTTAATTACACATTGCACACACGTTCAGATTTGAGACTTCCCAGTGCTTAACAGTGAGAGATAGAAGGCTCAGGCTGTGATGTCAACCTTGGCACGAGGGAAGATTTAAAGGGGCTTTTGGCCAGAGAAAAAGAAAGAAACTCATGCTGTACGGCTTCACAGCTGTACTCGGTACAGATTCAGTGGGTGTCTTTAAAAAGTTGCACGCTTGGCCTGAATGATGCTTTGGTCTTTCTGAACAGAAAAAAAAAAGTTTGTTTTTTAATCTTAGTTCTCACGCAAACCCGTGCTTTTATAGCTTGTTATTGGACTGAGACGTTGTGTTATGTAAGTCCAATTTAACAACAAAAAAAATTGCAGTCAGGCCTTTATAGTCCTGGAGTCAAGAGAAAAAGGGCCAGTGCATGAATGTTTTGACAGCAGGGCTAATTGGAGCAGGTCCTCACTTCCGACCAGAAGAGGGCGAAACGAGCACTGCTGAGATCCGCTTCCTTT
The DNA here is from genome assembly GCA_013621035.1 of Clarias magur. Classification (NCBI taxonomy): domain Eukaryota; kingdom Metazoa; phylum Chordata; class Actinopteri; order Siluriformes; family Clariidae; genus Clarias; species Clarias magur. The sequence goes on along the minus strand of QNUK01000074.1, from coordinate 1,796,210 downwards.
CCCGCTGTGAGCTGGACGTCTGCCGATGGCAATCAGGTGGGACGTGCACAGAAGTGAACAGAGGGTTGTGGAAGATTAAAGGTCCTGGAGCAATAACACTGCACTCAACAGATTCTGCTGACATAATAACATTCAGATACCACTGTTGTGTTTCAGTTAAGCCTTCTTCTGTTTATCCAGAAGCATGAAAGCCAAGGTATTCATTCAATTATTTGTTTATGTTTGTTTCGTCCTGATTCACTTGCAGATAATTCTGTTACAGAAGTCTCCTTTTCTGTTAGGCGACAATGATGATGCCGTCTAACATCCTCAAGTTTACCTGCCTCCAACATCTGACCATTTGTGTGGAATGTGCAGTACAGCCTCATTAAAAACCCTTATTCAAACCCAGTTTAAGCTTTGCTTTGTAGATATATATATATTTCTTTTTTGGCTTACAAACGGTCACACTGTAAACTCGGATAAATTGATTAAACCGAACCTATTCAGGGTAAGTGATTGCCTCAAAAAAGAAAACTCTACAAAGAAAAGCTCAAACTGGGTTCAGACAAAAGGTTTTTTGATGCTGTGATCCTTTGTGCATGTTGAATCAATCTAAATGGAAAATGGTCAGGACTTAATATTTTAAGTGAAATACACTTTAATTCATATTATTTATATGCAAATAATTGGCATAAAAAAGTTCCACATGCAGGAGAATTCAGATTGATTGATCTTTTTTAATGAACATAAAATGCTCCAAAAACACACAACAAAGAAACAAATATAGTTAAGATAGGTTTTGCTCTTGCATTCCTGGGTAGGTCTTCATGAGAGACAGTTTCATCATGGTGCATGATAGGTTTTGCAAATGCACTTGACGATACTGTTCTTGCATGCACTGCTCCAGAACAGCTGACCTTCATGTCTTAAAATATCAACTTACTGTTGTGGTTGTTACTTAATTACCTAATGCAATATGTGTTATTTCATAGCTTTGAAATATCCAGTATTTGGTCTGGAATGTGGAAAATAAATTATTAAACAAAAACCACTGAATTAGAAGGTGTGTCCAAACTTTTGACCATACTATATATTTTGTCACAGTGACATTTTCAAAACAAACGCGAGGAAGAAAATAATGCCCTCTTTACTGAAGTTGACTGTTGATTGCACTTGTCTGTATTTGTGAAAAAAAAATTGCAATTAATTTTTTTATCCAGCTACATGTTTTACTGCAGGGAGAAAAATGTCAAATAAAAAGGTAAATTGCAAAAAATAACAAATTTACACTTTGATGGGAAAAGGACCTATGGGCCTAAGCATTTTAAATGTTTGGAAGGGTTGGCAAAACATGGAAGCGTGGAAGAACTGAGATTTGTAAAAACTGCAAACTTTGGTCTGAGGAAACCACAAGGCTTCTGGAACATTGTCCTACAGAGAGTTGAGACCAAAGTTTTTTGGCCCTAATGCCCAGTATCGTGTTTGGCAAAACTGTTGGCATGACACAGGACAGTATCATGTTTGGGTATTCGAGAGGCAAATGTGAGCTCATCTGTCCAACAGCTAAAGCTTGGTTGAAACTGAGTCATGAAACAAGACAATGCACTGAAGAACACCAGTAAGTCAACATCAGAATGACTGAAAAATAAAAGAATCAAAGTTTTGGAATAGTCAGAGTCCATACCTCAACTCAACAGAAAGTCCATGGTGGGACCTTAACAGAGTCTGCATAAGCGAATGCTCCAAAACTTCAATGAACTAAAGCAATGTGGTAGAAAAAGAATGGACCAAAACCATGTGAGAATCTGATAAAGTAATACAGAAAACAATTATCTTGTGTTATTGCTGCTCTTCATTCTACAAGCTGTTGAATCAGGGGGTAATTGGTATCCCTGCTGAAATGTTAATACTGGTTTGTGCTGGTCTGATGCTGGTTTAGCTGGTGAACCGGCATAACTGATGGAAGACCAGCATATCCACGCTGATGAAACCTTACCACCAGCATTTGTCTTGCTGGTTAATGCTGTTCTGGTGCTGGTTTAGCTGGTGAACCAGCATAACTGATTGAAGACCAGCATGCCTGCTGAAAAAACCAGCATAGGCCAGCATGATTTATATGCTGGGCCACCGGCAAGGTTTTGGTAGTTAAAATTGGTTACCATTTTAACTCATTATCTTGTATTTTAATAGCTAGTACTGAAAATAATATATGATGTAAATAGATGGACCGTGTAGTGTTATCTTAATGCATGTTAATGCATTTACATACAAGAGACAAAAACAATCCACTTACCAAAAAAAAAACAAACATTATTTTACATTTATTAAATATCTGTGGGTTGTCTAAAAACACAACACAAAGCTTCTATATAAACGCACTGGCAATAAATGCATGTTTTAAAAAAAGTAATCAATGGAAAGAACTAGACCATAGACCATCATTTTGACACGCAATTATACCAGCAGGGTTACCAGCATACCAGCACCAGCACCATGGGGTCAGCTGTCCCGGCAGTGGGACCACTTGCATTTTTTATGGTAACCGTGAAAATAACTTAAAATGCTCCATCATTTTTAACTATACAGTACACATAAGTGTAATGCATCATTGTATGTCTTTCTTTGTTAATGTACACTCACATACCAATAAAACAGTGTGCTTTTGTAAAATAAAGAAAATAAACAAGGTGCGCTTTCAGCCGTCTCAGTCTCCCCGAAAATCTTTTTGAAACGCATCACTAAAATTAATTCAAACTCAGTGAATACTGCACACACAAACATATCCATATATCTATACATATATATCTATAGAAAGCTTAAAGTGTCTACTTTTAAATGAAGCAAGCTTATTCAAAAATAAATGTTCTCAGTTTATGTAATCCATATGAATCTAAGGAGAGATACAGATACAGATGCAGAGATACTGATAATGACCTGAGACAGGACACGCCCACACGCTGATCACAGGGAAATAGTCAGGCTAATCTACATACGAGGGCACGCCCCCAAACACACGCGCGCGCGCACGCACGCACACACACAGTAGATCAGATCATTTTCCTGTGCGTGTGGAAGATGTTATTCGCTGTACAGGTTTCTGAAGCTCTACAGAATGTTCTGGACAGTGGGAGGAGTTTAGATTTACCTCAGAATGACACTAAGATTCCAACAGAGAACGAAGGAGGAGAATACAGCAAGCTGTTACCATAGGTACGTTTTTAAAGCTAATATAATCCTTATTCTGATAATATAAAACTAATATTAATTTATTTTTTCTCAAGTTTTTGCCAGTTTATGTGAAACATTGTCATTTAATGTCACTTATATGGTTTGGTTAGCATGTACATAACACTGCTAAATCATGCTATCATACTGCCTTATGTAGCTTAGCACAAACAGGTTAGCTTACGTCTTACAGTATGTGGATTACAGATGGTTGTCAGTATCAGCTGTGGTGTAATTTTCTATAATATATTTCACCCTGTTTTGGATAGCTTCATGTTATGGTAGCAGTTTGGTTCAGTTTTTGGTTAGCTTATGTCCCTGCTATCTGTAATGTTATTTAGCCGAAACACTTTAGCTCCCAGTGTCTAAAATACTGCCTTATGTAGCTTACAGATGTTTGTGATATTAAGGTGAAAATGTAAATCGTAATGCAAAAAGTATAAATCGTTGTATAACATTGCAAAAGTTTGTGTTGTCTTTATGCATGGTCAATAGTTATTGATAATTATTATTTTTATTATTATCATGATTATGTTTCTTTTTCTTCTTTTATAAACAGATCATGAAAACGATCAGCCACCTGTTTTATAGAGACCAAATGCAAACAAGCAGGCAAGATACAGATGGACCATCACTATGTCATGGAACCTCGACCACGACTGGGGTCTGGACTCAGGATGGATCTCTTGTATTTTTTAAGCGGTAAAGGTTTCACCTGTGACTGCATACAACCAGCACATGGACTGACCTCAGATGCCAGGAATGTTACCAATGCACAGGGACTGTGTGAATTGCAAATCAGTTTATGGTAAGCAGCAAACAACACCATGGAAATGCCAGGTATGCAATGTTTACTTGTGTATTGAGTTAAACAAGAAATCCTTTTCGAGAGAGGCACAAAGATGTATGACTGTGTACAGTGGGCTTTTACAAACCTAACACCCTTTCTTCATAGTGTCATAGTCTTACAGTATGCCAGAAATGTGCCGTCTGGGTATAAGATCATCTGTGTCCCTCTTCCCTCAATCCTGGACATTTACTTTGCACTAGGTGAAAGAGTTGACATTTATATGTATATGAGTAAGGTTATATTTATATGTAAAAATGCACAAATGCCAGGACAAGTCAGAACTACTTCAGGGCCCATAAACCTGCAGACCCCTAAATAATGAGTGAAGGCCAAGCTCACTCATTTACACTACTGTAGTGTGAAAGTACCTGTGTGAAAATGTCCCTGAGAGGTTGGTCTCATGTTTTTTTATCAAAACTTATTTGCTATTCATTGTTAAATTATCATATTGTTACAAATGTGCATACAAATGTATATATTGTTACATATTACACATTGTTAATATTGTTTGCGTTGGCCAATAAATCTGATTTTATACTGATTCTGTTTTATATTTTACATATTGGATGACCATATTGCATGTATTTTGCCTTTTATATCATACCAACATTACATGGGGTGGTGAATAGCATACCATCAAATGTTGGTATGCTGGGATGCATGGGGTGCATATGTTGTGTTTTGGTGCTAGTACAGTATGTTGGTATGCTGGTCACCAGCATCATAATGCTGTGATGCTGGTGCTGGTATGCTAGTCACCCTGCTTATGCTAGTGCTGGTGGAAAAAAACAGCATACCAGCACCAAAATACAACATATGCTGGTATAATGGTCATCAGCTATGCTGGTCTATGCTGTTTTTCTTTTCAGCAGGGATTGCCCACAAGTTTTTCTCTTTTTTGGCTTGATTTTAGTTAAATAAATAATGGCACAGTGAAAAAAGTTTTATGTTGTTGTGCGTCTGATGTTGTGTTTGCCTAATGCTAAGACACTGTAATCAGATTTTTTGTAAAAAAAGAAAAAAGTTTTATGTTAAGATTTAAGAAACACACATCTAATCCAATTGATAATTACATCAGAGAGGCAATGCATTTCAGAGGCAAAAAGATAACAGAAAAATTACCTGATTTCCAATTGGATTACCTGATGCATTGTCACACAGATAAAAAAAGTAACCTAGCGATTGCTAGCTCATGTTCTGCTAATTACTTTCATATGCAGTATGCTGTGATAGACTTTGTAACATATTCAAAAAAGAAACAAGCATGTGAAAATGGATGAAGGTAAAGTTTGATTTGTCATCATAATGTGATTACCTCAGACAATGTACAAATTTGTAATTCCTTTTGGATTTGGCTCATTCAGTGCTTCTGTGGCAAATGAGACGATACTGTGGTATATGTTGTGCTTCATAAAATGAACCCTAAAGTCACATGAACTCATATTAATATTTCCAGCTTTATAGTTAATAGCTAGGTAATTGTTCTGAGGTTGAATTGTAAATAGCATAAAGTGGAATGTATTATGAATGTACTATGTTTGGTATGAAGTCAATTGTTCCACACAACAAGTAGTGCCCTTGTTCAGTGGTTAGAGAGGAATCTGGGACTCAGTCTTGTGATAAAAGATAATTTTGTAGCTTGATACACAACATGGATGGTTGCAGAGGCAATTAGAAATAATTTAGAATCAAATACTAAGGAGACAAGGGACAAAGTGCTGTTTACGATGATGTTATCAAATGTGTTTTCTTGCTGAAAATGCTTCTGTGAATGTAGGTTTTGGCACTGGCATCCAGTAAGTAAGGTCCCTTTCAATGTCCAGAATTGGCCGGGACAGATGATGTGACAATAAGTGCACAGGTCTATAGAGAAGAGCTACATTAATGTCATACAGCTTATTTACCTTAACAAAAGATGTGGTACACAAAACAAGTTTTGAAGGTGTTAGTGAATTGAACACACAGTTCAAATTTTAAAAAGTTTTAAAAAGTTAAAATTTCAAGCACCTGTTGAGACTCCCTGGTGTGATTTCTTAAATACGAAGAACTGCTACCACCTATACAAAGATGCTTTTCTGCTAGAAACCAAATGACAAGCATGGAACATTTTACATTTTTACATTTCACAAGCAAGAAAAAGGATTAGATGTGTTTACATGCACATTCTTTTTTTTTCTCGAGACTCAAACATGTGCAAAACAAGAAGGTTAGGGTTAATTATAGTAAATCAACTCTATCCCTATCATAACTCAAGTCCAGAAGATTGATTTGTTTTTCTTTTGCTTCTTCCTTGTTCCCTCTTGTGACAGTTAAAATCAAGTGAATGCCATAAACAAGAACAGCAACAATTCGTCTGAGCGTTGTTACATCTGTCGTATGGAAGGAGAGGCGTCTGAGCGCCAGCTGCCAGCACATTCCAAGGCTCACAGGTGAGGAAGTGAGTGTGAGAAAATGGGAAGGTGTAACGAGTCCTCTGGGCCCAGGATGGACTGGGAAACAAGTAGCTGACGTTCCAAGATATGTCAATATCCATCACAATATCCAGAATGGGAAAATAGCATTAAGAAGAGTTAGAGGGAAAGACAAGTGCTCACTTACTCCGACAGATGGAGAAGCATTTGCTTTAATGAGTTAAAGGCATGAGACATCCAATTCAGTGCAGTATCACAACAATAGTATAAAGTGTTTTATTTTTATTTTGCTGTTAAGTTTCAGGTTCAGCTGTTAAAAAATATTTTCCTTGACCGAATCTCACAAAAAACCCTCAAGTTTCATGAGAACTACTACTGATATCTGGGATATCAGCAACTCTCAGATATCAGTAGTAGTGCTTTGAGGCTGATCAGATACTACTGTTAAAATTGATGGCAAAAACCGTTTTTGGCCGTCTGACTATCACACACGTGCTTGAACATCCAGATCTAAACTTCCCTTAACCTCTAGTCTTCTGGAAAGGCTTTTCATTAAATTTTGGAGCATGCCTGTGGGAATTTGTGTTCATTCAGCTATCAGAGCTACACTAGTGGTGGAATGTCGAGGACACTCAAGTTCCAGTTCACCCCAAAGGACTTCAGTCAGGGCTCTGCGCAGGACACTCCAGTTCTTCCAATCTAGCCTTAACACATTATACCTTTATGGAACTAGCTGTGTGCACAGGGACATTGTCAGGTGCTAGCTTTTCAGTTCCTGTCAAGAGAAATTGTAATGCTACAGCATACAGTTTGGAGAAGGATGGCATATCACTGTGATGGCCAGGTGTCCACATACTTTTGGCCAAATAGTGTACAGTCGTGGCCAAAAGTTTTGAGAATGACACAAATATTAGTTTTCACAAAGTTTGCTGCTAAACTGCTTTTAGATCTTTGTTTCAGTTGTTTCTGTGACGTACTGAAATATAATTACAAGCACTTCATACGTTTCAAAGTCTTTTATCGACAATTACATGATATTTATGCAAAGAGTCAGTATTTGTAGTGTTGGCCCTTCTTTTTCAGGACGTCTGCAATTCGACTGAGCTGCTCTCAATCAACTTCTGGGCCAAATCCTGACTGATAGCAACCCACTCTTTCAAAATCACTTCTTGGAGTTTGTGAGAAATAGTGGGTTTTTGTTTGTCCACCCGCCTCTGGAGGATTGACCACAAGTTCTCAATGGGATTAAGATCTGGGGAGTTTCCAGGCCATGGACTCAAAATTTCAACGTTTTGGTCTCCGAGCCACTTAGTTCTCACTTTTGCCTTATGGCACGGTGCTCCATCGTGCTGGAAAATGCATTGTTCTTCACCAAAGTGTTGTTGGATTGTTGGAAGAAGTTGCTGTTGGAGGGTGTTTTGGTACCATTCTTTATTCATGGCTGTGTTTTTGGGCAGAATTTTGAGTGAGCCCACTCCCTTGGTTGAGAAGCAACCCCACACACGAATGGTCTCAGGATGCTTTACTGTTGGCATGACACAGGACTGATGGTAGCGCTCACCTTTCCTCCTTGGACAAGCCTTTTTCCAGATGCTCCAAACTATCGGAAAGAGACTTTATCCGAGAATATGACTTTGCCAGGCCATTTTCCAAAAGTTTTCACCTCACTGTGCGTGCAGATGCGCTCACACCTGCCTGCTGCCATTCCTGAGCAAGCTCTGCACTGGTGGTACTTCGATCCCGCAGCTGAATCCTCTTTAGGAGACGATCCTGGCGCTTAATGGAATTTCTTGGACGCCCTGAAGCCTTCTTAACAAGAATTGAACCTCTTTCCTTGAAGTTCTTGGTGATCCTATAAATTGTTGATTTAGGTTGATTTTGATCTTAGTAGCCACAATATCCTTGCCTGTGAAGCCATTATTATGCAACGCAATGATGGCTGCACGTGTTTCTTTGCAGGTCACCATGGTTAACAATGAAAGAACAATGATTTCAAGCATCACCCTTCTTTTAACATGTCAAGTCTGCCATTCTAACTCAATCAGCCTGACATAATGATCTCTAGCATTGTGCTCGTCAACATTCTCACCTGAGTTAACAAGACGATTACTGAAATGATCTCAGCAGGTCCTTTAATGACAGCAATGAAATGCAGTGGAAAGTTTTTTTCATGGCAAAGAAGTACTATGCAATTCGTCTGATCACTCTTCATAACATTGTGGAGTATATACAAATTGCTATTATAAAAACTTAAGCAGCAACGTTTCCAATTTCCAATATTTATGTAACTTTCAAAACTTTTGGCCACGACTGTAGCTAATAAGAATTTGGACCACATGTTTTCATTTATTTGCGTTTTTCTGATCAAAACCGGGTCAATATTACACATACGGGGGGGGGGAATTATACACCCTCTCTGATTCCTAAATTAGCAGTGCTGAAAATCTTTAAATTTGCTCAATGCCTCTTAACTTCCTGTTAGAGATAATTGACTACACCTGTTTTTGTGCCAACATTTATACAAGTGAAGAACATCTTTCAGAGCCATTCCAAAATTGGCTAAAACTTGTGTACACTAAGCACAAGGTATTGGGAAGTGGATCTACTTTGCCAATACCTGGAAGAAATTTCAGGAAATTGGTTCTGATGGTCAGGACCAACCAGGAATCACCAAGACACAAAACTGACATAAACTGGAAGCTGCTGGAACACCAGTGTCAATTTTCAGTGTTACTGTCTACAGTCAAGCTAGATTTACATCACCATGTACTAAAAGGCTGCCATCCCAGAAAGAAGATCCTGCTCCAGAACCAACACCTCAACTAAAGATTGCAGCTGAGCACATGGACAAAGAAAATGGTGGCGCTCATTTTCTTGCAGAACCTGACATTATCAGCTAGGTGGTTGAAACTTGGACAAAGGTAAGTGTTCCAACAGTACAATGATCTCAAACATGCACATGTCATGTACTTTTCAACCTGCAGTCTCCGCTCTAATTCATCTCAAAGGTGTTCTATCGGGTTAAGGTCGGGATTCTGTGCAAGCCAGTCAAGTTCTTCCACACCAAACTTGCTCATCCATGTCTTTATGGACCTTGATTTGTGCACTGGTGCGCAGTCATGTTGGAACAGGAAGGGGCTATACCCAAACTGTTCCCACAAAGTTGTGAACATGAAATTGTCCAAAATGTCTTGGTATGCTGAAGCATGAACATTTCCTTTTGTAACTAAGGGGCTGAGCCTAACTCCTGAAAAACAATCCCCCCTCCACCAAACTTTACATTTGGCACAATGCAGTCAGACAAGTATTGTTCTCCTGGAAACGCCAAACCCATACTCGCTCTCGGATTTCCAGACAGAGAAGTGTGATTTGTCACTCCAGAGAACATGTCTCCACTGCTCTATAGTCCAGTGCCAGCGTGCATTATACTATTGTATCTGGTACTTTTCATTGCACTTGGTGATGTAAGGCATGGATACAGCTGCTCGGCCATGGAATGGACCCATTTCATGAAGCTTTCTAGGCACTGTCCTTGAGCTAATCTGAAGGCCACATGAAGTTTGGAGGTCTGTAGCTCTTGGCTCTGCAGAACGTTGGCAACCTCTGTGCAGTATGCGTCTCAGCATTTGTTGACCCCGCTCTGTGATTTTACATGGCCTACCACATTGTGGCTGAGTTGCTGTCATTCCCAATTGCTTCCCCTTATATATTAGTTGACTGTGAAATATTTAGTAGCAAAGGAATTTCCCGACTGCACTTATTGCAGGGCATCCTATTACAGTACCACATTGGAATTCACTGTGCTCCTGAGAGTGACTCATTCTTTCACAAATGTGTGTAGAAGCAGTCTGGATACCTAGGTGCTTGATTTTATACACCTGTAACCATGCAAGTGATTGAAACACCTGAACTTAATGATTTGAATTTGAAAGCTAAGGATTTGAGTGAATACTATTTTTCAATATAGTGTACATCAAAACCGGTTGTGAAATGTATAAAACAGGATAACTTTAAGCCTTTGGACCTTCAACAATACTGTGCTTAAAAGTCAAGTCTGTGGCAGGCAGGATTCTGTGGTGGCCAGTTCATGGGTAAAAAATATATTTTTCCACAATTTGTCCTGCAAAATGCCTGTGGAAGAAAACCCCCTAAAGCAAACCCAGATAATAACACTTCCTTCAGATGCTTGTACACCCGCTTGTTTTTAATTTCTTATATAATTAACAAGAGGTGTTCGAAGGATGTGGCTATAACCTCCAACCAAGTTCCAGTAATATGCAAGTGGTGTTGCTAACAAGTTACAAATTATCCGTCAATTTTCATTTATCAGGTGTTCCATTTGCTGAACGTTCACTGGACAGCGGGCCATGATCGTCATGCAAGGACACAGAACCTTCTTTAAGTCATTTGCACGGTTTATGACCGTTTTCCTCAGCTAGTCTCATCACTGTACTGTGCTTGAAATTTTCTGTAAGTGTGAATTGGTTTAATGCCTTTATTCAACAGAAATTTAGTCCAGGTTTTACCTGAACGCCTGTAAAAAATACAGTGCTCATTTTCATGAATTTTGGAGGGCACCTGTATCATACGATTTGCAATGTAGTAATCACCTCACTAACCAAGGGAGACATGATTTAAGACCCAGCTGGACTTCTCTAGTAGTGAGTTCCAGTCTGATCCAAAGTAAGCAATGAAACGCAATAAAAAGCTGTGCGCCTCAGGTCACAGGACGCAGACGCAAGGCTGCTGATGGCTGGCTGTCAGTGCTCCTAATGGATTTAACCAGTGCGTCCACACCGCTTGTTTTTTCACTTAGCAAGAAAACTGTCTTTCCCTCCGTCTCCCACTCTCCCAACAACATATCGAACCTTGTGAGACCCCTTGATGAATTGCACCGTAAAGCTTCCGGATGTTTGTGAATGGGGATAGAGAGGTGTCCTGGTTTAGTGATATGCACCTCGAGATTGCATTAAGGATTGGAATGAGTCATTCAGAAAGATTTTTGTCCATAAGCTCAAGTTCATTTACAAGGGCCGTTAATGATCGGAGTGGGAAAAAAAGGTCCAGGGCAATAAACCACAAGCGTCCCACTGGGCCAGTGACTGACAGTGATGGAGGATAGATGCGTCTCAGAGGAAACCGAGAGATGCCTGGATCATTTGGAAAAAACAGCAAGTTGTCCCCACCTTTGTCATTACTGCGCCTGTCAGACAGCAGGATGCGCAGGATGTGTCCTGTCATATGGTGAATCAGTTTTGTTGCATTATTGGAAATTATAATGAGAACTCAAGGCAATTAAACTTTTTTAAAGGACATCCACCCATATGATTTCTGGAATTTTTTTATTTTATTTTATTTTATTTTTTAATAAAATGTTGCACATGTTTTTCAGATGTTGGGTAAAAATCAGAAGTTGAAACCAACACACAGATGTGTGTTAAACATGTTAAGATTTTTTTGATTGCGCTTTAGCTAATGGACCTTTTGGTATTTATAATTAACACATATTTTACACGCATTTAAAAGATTCATTTATTGATGGAATTCTGCTTTTTCATTTATTTTATTTTGTATTTTTAGCGGTGCAAAAAGGTTTAAGCTTTTGCTTTATTTCTACCTTAAAAGAGCAATGCAGGAGTGCTTTTATTTCCTCTCCATCCAGCTCCCTCACTTCATCTGGACACTCTGCTCGAACAGATCAGCTTTCAAAGCTTCAATATGCATACTAATTCCACCATCAACGATATTGCCATTCCTTATTCTTGCCCAAAGATATTTAGGTCTAAGATCAAAAGAAGAAGATGGCAGATTGTCCAATTCTTAGTTGAGCAAAAGTATAGGTGCAAATGATGAAATTCCTCCCAATTAGAATGGATTTATTTCTCGGTAAATTAGCGTACTAAATATTTCTAAAGATTTATGAATTAATTCTGCTGCTCCATCATGAGTTCCATAATCAGTAAAGATAAGTGAGCCAGCTCCAGAAGCAGCCTGTAAGCCCATGCCATGACATGATCTTCACCGTGCTTGACCAAGAAGCTTATACATTTTGCAGAATAAGATCCTTTCATTCTTCACACTTTTCTGGAGGGGTTTCCATCACTTTGATAAAGGTTCGTCTTGGTTCCAGATCTTCCATCTCTGTAGTCCAAACTGGGTTTTTTGTCTTCAGTTCTCATAAAGTTTTTGTCACTTCTTCATGTTTTCCTTGACTGATTTGTTATATATTTGCTTGATGACAAACTGTAGATGTACATATAAAGAAATGGAAGCTCAAATTCTTTGGTGTACAGCAAAACCAAAAGAATCTGCCTCACCAGAGGGGACTGTATATTTCACACACTCACCATCTATACTGCTTTATCCTGTATTCAGGGCTGCAGGATAGACTTGGAGCCTAAATTGGCAATTTGTGAACGCCAATTAGCTTAATCTGCAGGTCTTTGGGAGGAGAACGGAGTACCTGGAGGAAACCCACCAAGCACAGGGAGAACATGCAAGCTCCATGCGCACAGAGACAGGAATCGAGCCTGGCCGGGAATCGAGCCTGGTCGCGAATCGAACCCGGACCCTGGAGATGCAAGTAACCATTACATCACCATGCCGCCCTGTATATTTCAGGTTTTTAAAACAAATTTTATCTTAGTAAACACAATTGTAACTGTACTGTTAACGTCCCAGTCTGTCATCTGCATAGCTTGTAATGAGAATATTGAAAATACACCATCAAGAAAAACGAGAGTGGGTCAAAAATGGTCCACACTCCAGTTATATTAAAACTTGGCCACACTGTTTTAGCACTTTCTGTCTCCCCAGTCATTGCTGTGTGGGTGTGAATGTGTTATATCGGTTAATTTGTAACTGCAGTGCGAGCAAAAATGGAATGCTGCCCTTGTGATGTACTGTACATGAAAGAAGATCAGTATGCAGTGATCATGATGCACATCCGCGCACTTGTCGATACTCTGCAAAAACATAGTTTTGTGGTGTTTAAGCATCCTCCTTATAGTCCTGATCTCACTCCATCAGACTTTCAGCTGTTTGGACCCCTACAAGAATCAGATTTACTTCTGATGAAGATGTGAAGACAGCGGTGCATTCGTGGCTCGCTGCTCGACCTAAAACATTTTTAAATGAGGAAATATGAAAGCCTGTTGAAAGATGGACAAAGTTTATTAAAAAGCGGGAGGATTATGTTGAAACATTGTGTATTTGTCTTTTCCAAAATGTAATTCAAATAATTAAATGATAAACATAGTGTATTTTATTTTGTATTTAAAACTGTATCTTTACAAACAGATCACTGTCACTATTGTACAGTTTTGGTTTGCGTCTCTTTGTCCAGACCCAGACCATCCCCCCATTAGAATATCACATGGTTATGTGTATGTTTTATTTGTCCTACATTAAATACATTTTACTTGGCCATGTACAGTACTGTATAAGACTTTATCATAATACCATAGGTAGCCCATTGAGCACAGCACTTTTGTGATTTAAGTAATGTCTGCTATCAGAACTCAACCCAATACCCAGGTCTGGCCTCTCTAGCTCAGTCAGGGATTTGATTCTTTTCACGATGACGTTACAGCTGAGTCACACTGTTCTCGTGTCCAAAAACAGGCTGGACTAATTCTGATGTCTTACCTAAGAGTTACATCTAAAGATGGTCGTCTGAGTTTAAGGAGTACAACTTAATGAAGAAATAGATCCTTAGGGGTTACCGTTATTCAGCAGAATTAGTTTACACTTGTACCAGACTGGACCCATTGGGGCTATCATCTTTACTGGTTCAGCTTACACAGCTGTACACAGTCAGTGCACCAGTAATGTTCAGACCACAAGCAGTACCTCATGCCACTTATAACGTACACAGGCATATTTTTAAATAGTGTAGCACTCTATTTTGCTTAATTTAATGCTTGATTTATATATATAATTATTAATTCTTCTAAGATATAAGGATATTACTTTTCTTCAAGGATCAAGGGTCGTTATTTTTTTTTTTTATTAATGTGGTTTTAAATCACTTTTCATTCCAAAAGTACATTTATAGAATACATTTAAAACTTGTGTGCATTAGGCCTTTTATGTACAGAAGCTAAAAGGAATATCTGGGTAAAGTGTAACAATCTCTACAACTGTAGAAGAGCTGTCCTGGTAATACGGTAGCCTTCCCGATTACAGCGCACACTTTGCCAGAGCAGCCAATATAGCAGAGCTTTATTATTAAACGTCACCTGACAGATAGACACATACTGTATACTGTGCATCACTGAATGTACGACATGTTTCAGAGATTTGCACTAATTTGGGCAATGCTGTGACAAACTGATAATTTCCTGAATCAATGAGATTTTTAAACATGACATTTATTCTGCGGTTAACTAATGTACTGTACAAGTGATGTTCAAGTAAAAACTCCCTTTATAATCCCCTGCTACACTAATGCATTTGGGTACCATGATCATACTCCCCATTTCATGTCTGAAACGCTGGCCTCCCAGGAACACCTTTAATGGCCCAGTGTGGCAATAGCTGAGTTCCAAAATCACAAAAAAAATAATTAGATACTCTATACATTGCATAAATACTCATATTTACCCAATCTTTTCCATTTAGCATTTTATGTTATTACATCCACAAAATTATGTTTATAAATCATGTAATATATATTGCCTAGAAATAAACTATAAATAAAAAAGGCACAAAATGTAACTCCATGTAGTCATGTTCAAAAGTTAGTACCCACTCTTTTAATTTTATGTTTACTTTTTTGTATAAAATCATACTGTAGCTAAAATAATCTGATCTCAGCCACAGATCAAAGGCAAATTCAACTTCAGACAGATAACAATATTGCATTTTTTTTTTCACCATGCCATTATTTATTAACATAAATTGAAGCCAAAAAGGTGACAAGGTGGTGTAGTGGTTAGCACTGTTGCCTTGCACCTCCAAGGTCCAGGTTCGATTCCCGGCCAGACTTGATTCCCGTCTCTATGTGCATGAAGTTTGCGTGTTCTCCCCGTGCTTGATGGGTTTCCTCCCACAGTCCAAAGACCTGCAGATTAGGCTAGTTGGCATTCCCACATTGCCCGTAGTGTGTGCCCTGCAATGGATTGGCACCCTGGTCCAGGGTGTACCCTGTCTTGTGCCCTAAGTCTCCTGGGATAGGCTCCAAGCCCCCCGTGATCCTGAATACAGGATTAAGCAGCATACTGTAGATGATGAGTACTGTAAGTGAGTGAGAGTGATGGGAGCTAAAAGGAAGAATAAAAAACAGTGGGGAATAGTAAATATCCTGTGATTTAATAGCTAGTATATCCACCTTAAGCAGCAATAACTTGAAGGAATTGTTTTTTGTACGACTTTATCACATTTCTCACATACTTTTGGTCCAATCTTATTTGCAACATTGCTTCAGTTCATTGACCAGTTCTTATAAGGTCTGACCACATGTCTATTGGTCTGGTACTGTTGGGCCCCCGAGCAAGGCCCTTAACCTTTAACTGCTTATACATATAATGAGATCAAATGTAAGTTGCTCTGGATAAGGCAGTCTGCCAAATGCTGCCAAATTTTTCAACAAAAATGGCGCTGGACATTAAGGCCAAACAACTACACTTTGGTCTCATCTGTCCATAGGACATTCCCAAATGCCAGAAGCCTTGGGGTGTGTTCAGATGCAGTTTTGTGAACCTTAGTCTTGCTTCCATGGTTCTTTTTTGACAAAAGAGGCTTTCTCCTGGCAACTCCCTTTCTCCTTTTCCAGATTGATTAGATTCAATTCAATTCAATTTTATTTGTATAGCGCTTTTAACAATTGACATTGTTGCAAAGCAGCTTTACACAATAAAAAAAGAAGTCTGTTTGTATGAAATGTGAATATGTATGAATCAAAATGATTGTCCCTGATGAGCAAGCCGACAAACGGGTGGCAAGGTAAAACTCCCTGAGATGGTAGTAGGAAGAAACCTTGAGAGGAACCAGGCTCAACAGGGAACCCATCCTCATTTGGGTGAAAACGGATAGCAGGGATTGATCAGCATAATACTGTGTAAGACTGGAAGTTTAGTATAACAGGAGATGTGTTAAAATTAAATGGAGCCGGAAGGAAACACAGACATGAGGGCTCCCTGAGCAACCAATCACCTCACCGTCAACAAACCTGAGTTATCAGTGAGAGTGGGGAAGACAGCATCTAAACATACCAGTTCACCAGAATACTCTACGTCCATGAGTCCCCCAGATCTGCTCCTTTACCTAAGGCTAATCTATTTACAAAAATGCTTGGCTAAATAAATAGGTTTTTAGCCTAGATTTAAACACTGAGACTGTGTCTGAGTCCCGAACATTAATAGAAAGACTATTCCATAACTTTGGGGCTTTGTAAGAAAAAGCTCTGCCCCCTGTTGTAGTTTTAATAATATGTTGTACTGACAAGCAGCCTGCAACCTTTGATTGAAGCAGGCGTGGCGGATCGTAAGGCACTAGCAGTTCACTCAGATCCTGCGGCACGAGACCATTTAATGCTTTATACGTCAAAAGTGTGCTCGTATCTTCTGGTTTTAGTGAGGACTCTTGTTGCTGCATTCTGTACTAATTAAAGCTTGTTTATACACCTAGTTGAACAACCAGACAGTAAGGCGTTACAATAGTCCAACCTAGAGGTGATAAAAGCATGAACTAGTTTTTCTGCATCATTTAGTGACAATATGTCTTGGCAATATTTCTAAGGTGAAAGAAGGCTATCCTGGTAATATTATCTACATGTGCTTCAAATGAAAGGCTGGAATCTATAATCACACCAAGGTCTTTTACTGTTGCATTTGATGGAACAGAAAGGCCATCTAAAGTTACAGTGTGATCAGAAAGCTTACTTCTAGCTGCTTGTGGTCCTATGACTAGAACTTCTGTCTTATCAGAATTAAGCAGAAGAAAATTAATTAACATCCAATCTCTTATGTCCTGCACACATTGCTCAATTTTAGCAAACTGTTTTTTCTCATCTGGTTTTGCTGAGACGTATAATTGCAACAATGAAAACTAATACCATGTTTACGAATTATGTTGCCCAAAGGAACCATGTAAAGGGAAAAAAGCAGTGGGCCTAAAAATGAACCCTGTGGAACACCAAACTCCACTTGAGAACATGAGAAATGGTCACCATCTAAATCTACAAACTGAAAAAGTTCAGTCAAATAGGATCAAGAGGGCAGTTCCCTTAATTCCTACTAGCTTTTCTAATCTGTGAAGGAGAATACTATGATCAATGGTGTTAAAAGCTGCACTGAGGTCCAGTAACACAAGTATAGTGTTGCAACCCTGATCAGAGGCCAATAGGAGGTCATTTACTACTTTAACAAGTGCTGTCTCTGTGCTGTGATGAGGCCTAAATCCTGACTGATACAGTTCATTTATGCTATTTCTATGTAGATGTGAATATAGCTGCTGTCTAGAATCTTGGAGATAAAGGGTAGGTTTGATATCGGCCTGTAATTGGAAAGCTGACAGGGGTCAAGGTCAGGTTTCTTAATAACTGCTAATTTAAAGGATTTGGGTATTTACCCACTGCTGAGTGAACAGTTAATTACTTTCAACAGGGGTTCTGTTATTGCTGGTACTATCTGCTTGAGAAAATGTGTCGGTATAGGATCTAATATACAGGCTGACAATTTTGAAGAAGAGATGAGTGAAACTAGTTATCTCGCTTCAAGGGGAGTTCTGATGTGATGTGGCCTGAATTTTTTGCCTAATATTTATAATTTTGTTATTGAAAAAGTTCATGAAATGCTCACTACTGCATGATGTTGTTGTGGAGATTTCTGCAGTTGTCTTGTTTTTAGTTTAATTTAGCTATGGTATTAAATAAAAATCTCTGATTATTTTTTATTATTTTCTATAAGAGTGGAGAGATACGTTGATCTAGCATCACTGATAGCTTTTTTATAGTTCAGAATGCTCTCCTTCCATGCTATTTGGAATACTAACAATTTAGTTTGGCGCCATTTACGTTCTAATGTGCAAGCGGTTTGTTTTAAAGTGTCATTATACCAAGGAGCGAGTTTCTTATCTCTAATCATTTTCCTTTTAACTGGAGCTACATAATCTAAGCTATAACGAAGTGTTGACCCTAGATATTCAATCGCCTGATCGAGTTCTGTGAAGTCAGATGGCGATCCAATCAAAGTTGATAACTCTAGGAGATTATTGATAAAGCTCTGTGTGGTATTTGATGTGAATGTACGTTTAAGGCGGTAGCGTGGTGCTGTGCGTACATTATTACTATGACACGCTTTAATCAAGACAAGATAGTGATCTGAGATAACGTCAGACTGTGGAATTGTGATTATATTTCCTATACTTAATCCGAAGGATAATATTAAATCTAAAGTGTGACCTGCTTTATGAGTGGGTCCTGCTACACACTGATTTACTCCTACTGAGTCCAGTATGGACATAAATGCGGTTCTCAGAGGGTCTTCTGGATTCTCAAAATGAATATTATTGTCTCCAGCAATTAACACTTTGTTTACAGAAGCAACAAGGTTTGAGAGGAAATCTGCAAATTCACAGAGAAACTCAGAGTACGGCCCTGGGGGTCTGTAAATGATGATTAGCGGGATCGACTTTATTTGATTTCGAGCTGACTTTATTTATTACTATAGAGAGCTTCAAATGCATTAAATTTAAATCTGTGTTTTTGTACGATAGCCAGATTATTGTTGTAAAAAACTGTGATGCCTCCTCCTCTACCAGTTAGCCGAGGCTGGTGTATGTAGCTGTATCCAGGAGGACTAGCTTGATGTGCAGCAATAGTTGCTTCTCAAACACCATTGCTTATGTTATGCAAACTGCTACAATTTCTGCACACCAGCTGATGATCAATTAATTAACAGCACCTGGCTGAAACCTGCCCTCTTGAAGCCTGTGGAAGCAGTAAGGGAGTAAAGGTATTACCCACATGTTTTTTTTTTTTTTGGCTTTGTTTTTCTTAAATATACAATGGCATGGTGAAAAAACTCATATGTTGTTGTTTATCCTAGGTTGTATTACCCACTATGGTCAGATGATTTTCATTACATTTTTGCATAAACATATTGTAGAATTAAAAGAGGGGGCACTTACATTAAAATTAAACAACATTCTGAAGACACAAGAGCTATCAAAACATTTCTTTAAACATCCTACAAAGCATCGTTATAAAAACCTGAAAAGAATATGGTGCCTACTCCACACACTCCTTCTGTAGCACTCTTTTATATTAACAAGTATTAACACATTTCTAAATACAGTACACAGAAGGTTATCAAGAGCTATGGTGAATGTGATTATCCAAAAGCAATGCAACGCTATAGCTACTCTTATGATACTATTACAGGTAGCTCAGCGAACGGTCAAGTCGGCACACACGCTTAAAACTTTCACAGCCCCACACCGAAGCTAAAGCGCTCACTCGCATGCATGTAGTTACGGGAGAACTGATTCTATTAAGGGGGAGTATGGGTAGAAGAAGGCAGTGAATAAAGCAGGCCTGTGACGCCTGTGAGTCACTGGGACATCATTTCTCTTTGACCCTTGTTTAAGACTTCAGTTAAACCCTGGAGCATGCATGTGCTAGGCAATCCGAGACCAGCCAGAACAGCGAAATGGAGGGACTGCATTTGGCACCTAGGGAATATCAGGGTGATTAGCTCGGCTTAGTTGACGATCATCTTCAGAGCATGTGACCACTCAGTTAAAAAGGTCATGCTGGATTCACTTTACCAGCTGTCACTCAAACACCCCCTTTTTCCTTATGTTATATGCTACAGTAACATAAGCAAACTGGATGGGCTATGTAGAGCAGATAAGAATGTGTCAAGGTTAAGGACACATACTGTAGGAAATATGCATGTGTTCCAAATACAATGCAGAATTAGATTAACTTAAAAAAATATATTTAGTAAGCTCAGTGTTAGTTTTCATATATAAATTTTATATAGTGCATGCTCTGTTGCCTTTAGCATGAACGGCAAACCATGCACTGTAATTTCATTCGTTTTACAAGCTTGTCGATTCCAAATTTAAATGGTGTGTGTTAGTGAATCTGGTTTTATTTTGGGATTGTTAATAACAAGGGCCTAGGATGAATTCCAGAGGCACACCAATCTGATGATGATGATGATGATTATTAATTAAGTTTTAATTAAGCATTGAGCAACATGCTGTCTAAACACAAAATGGTAGTTCAAATATGGCAATAGTCTTTAATATCGTGATTCTGTCCCTCACCCTTGACATTCGCCCTTATTTAACACTCCTATCCTCGTCATCGTAACTAGCCTATGCATCAGACTTTGTTCCATACAAGGACACAGGACACAACCTGCTGTTCTCCCTTGAGTAAACACAGGATTCTACACCTGATCCAGTAAAGCAGCTCTAGATGATTTGACGTCAGCGTGATCAACGATGGATGTGGTAAATTAATCGTTTTATATTTAACCACTCTGTCAAACACTCATCAAATTGCACTTCAATTTGTGCCTTGTTGACATGTCCTGATGAAGCTCCTACATGCTTAAAATAAAAGTGCACATAGACAGAAGATGTCTATGTCTGCTGTGCCAGCCCTTGATGTGATGGTGCCCAATTAATGAAACGAGAAGTCTCGTTAGCAAACTTTATAGAGAATAAGTCTTAAATCTGTGTTCTAGAACGGTGACTATTTACTGCTATTTATTACATTCACAACTGTTTGCTTTGTTAAAATCCTCCATAATCCTCTGGTCGTGCATCCTCACACAGAATTTTTACAAAGAAATGCACGCAAATTGCCATTTATGGTAAACAGCTTTTCTTTCAAAAGAAGGTTTTATGGCTTTGTGTGCAATCCAGTGCAGAAAAGCTGCACGAAGATCTGTCATTATAATGCGTATAAGACCGCTGATTCACAGACAGTCTAGGAATCGCCCTTTTTTTTTGTTTTATAATAATAAAATGCTCAGGCAATGAGGTCTGCGGTCAGGAAGTTCTCCACACGCAACACAATGTCCTCTCAAACCACTCACATGCCTGGCTTTTTAATTGCAAGATGCCGTGTGGAGAAAGGTGTACTGTATGAGAAACACTAAGCTCTGGACCCAAAAATCCAATGGTTCAATAAAAAAGAAAGGTCAGATATTTAACACAGAGCACATGTGCATGTTTGATTCCATATGGAATCTCTGTAGCTGCATAGGCAGATTCATTCTAGTCAGTTAGGCTCTCTTGAAAAAGAGAGTTACAGGGAAACTGCCAAAATCTGTCATTAATACCTACCTGCCCTTCATAGCTATCTCTGGAGATTTTAACCACATCACTCTGAAGTCAACCCTTCCCAATTTTAAACAGTTTGTGCACTGCAAGACAAGAGAAAATAAAACTCTGTATTTGTTGGATTCTACTATGAAGGAAGCATACAGCTCTATAGCTCTTCCCGCTCTGGGCAGATCAGATCGCAACCTGGTCCACCTCAAGCCTCTATATACTGTACAGTATACCTCCTGTCGAGAGGCAACCTGTGATCACCAGAATTGTATGGAAATGGTCACAGGAAGCTGCAAATATGTGTATATAGGATGTGTTCTTGTATACCCATTGGGAAGATATTGACAGCCTTACACCTTGTATAAAAGACTACAGTATGTTATTTTTTGCACAGACAGAATAATGCCCACCAAGACATTATGCTGCTTTCCAAATTATGAACCATGGGTAACTAGGCCTTATCAAGGCATCACTGAAAAGAAACAAGGCTGCATTCAGTATTGCCGACAAGGAGGAAATGAAAAGGGCACAGACAGGGCTGAGAGAAAAAAATTGAGGATGAGAAAATCTGCCAAAGGCCTAAATGTAAATAAGGAGTGTAACAGGAGGAAGCTTGAGAATAAACTTGGGCAAAACAAGTTAAGCTGTTGCTTAGGATGAGGAAAAAATGGTGACCAGGTGATGAAGGTAGACCTACAAGAGGCAGAAGAGGTAAATTTGTTTTTTAACAGGTTTGATGATGTGACCCAACCACCACCCAGCTCCTGCCTTAACTCACACCCCCTTGCTTCCCTCATGTAAGTGTCACCTAACCATCTCTCACAGTCTCAACGAACCTACAATCACATTCACCATGGCCATGAGAAGAGAATTCAGTCCCCTATGCCAAGGGAAGCCTGCAGGACCAGTGTACTTAATTGATGTGCTACTCAGCTGTCATTTTTCAGCACATACTGTATTTAACCTAAACATCATGAGTGTACCTTTTCTCTGGAAAGAGTCTTGCCTGGTTCCCGTGCCCAATAATAAACACCTATGCTCTGACAGTGATTACAGACCAGTGGCATTGACCTCACACGTCATGAAGTCAATGGAGAGGCTGATCCTTAAGCACCTCCGTTCAATAGTCAAAGCATCACTGTACCACTTGCCTTACGGAGTTTACACTCATCTTGAGAAGTCAGAAAGCACGGTAAGAGTAATGTTTTTTGACTTTTCAAGTGCATTCAACACCTTAAGATCTGTGCTACTCAGCAATAAGCTATTGGACATGCAGGTGGATACTACACTGATGACCTGGATAACTACCTCAAGTCAATAGAGGTGGGTAGAGTAGCCAAAAAATGTACTCAAGTAAGAGTAGCAAAATAAATAAATATATATATATATAAGTAGAAGAGTAGCAAAAAAAAAAAAAATATATATATATATATATATATATATATATATATATATATATATATATATATATATATATTACGTAAGTAGAAGTAAAAAGTAGTCATACAAAATATTACTCGGGTAAGACTAAAAAAGTATTCGGTGAAAAGACTACTCAAGTACTGAGTTAAAAAAAAAAAAAGTTACTCAAGTAAATGTAACGGAGTAAATGTAACTCGTTACAACCCACCTCTGCAAGTCACCGACAACATGTGAAGCTTCTTAACACAGTGTCAGAAAGGTATAAGAAAGTTCAGAGCCTATATTTTCTCAGGAGACTCGCGTCAGTGTCTGCAGAACCATGTTCCAGATGTTTTATGACTTGGTGGTTAGCAGTGCCATCTTCTATGCAGTTGTGTTTTGGGGTAGCAGAGTAAAGACAGCCGATTCCAACAGACTCAACAAACTTATTATGAAAGCTGGCTCCGTCATTGGAGTGGAGCTGGAGACTCTAGTGTAGGAGTCTGAGAGGACAATGCTGAATAAACTTTGCAGGATTCTAAACAGATACA
Source organism: Clarias magur (assembly GCA_013621035.1). NCBI lineage: Eukaryota > Metazoa > Chordata > Actinopteri > Siluriformes > Clariidae > Clarias > Clarias magur. The sequence goes on along the minus strand of QNUK01000074.1, from coordinate 1,772,496 downwards.
TCCCGTCTGCCGCATGCCACACCTAACGGAGCACATTCAGCCATAGACTGAGACCACTGAGAAGCATTACAGAATACAGGTCTTTCCTTCCTGTAGCCATCAACTTTATAACTCCTCCCCTTCTGTAGGGAGGAGAGCTAAAATAATTGTCTAGTCGTACCTGTAATTTGTGTGCCTGAATTTTTCAATATCATGTGCTATATCAAGGAGGCACGGTGGTGTAGTGGTTAGCACTGTCACCTTGCACCTCCAGGGTCCGGGTTCGATTCCCATCTCTGTGTGCATGGAGTTTGCATGTTCTCCCTGTGCTTGGTGGTTTTCCTCTAGGTACTCCAGTTTCCTCCCACAGTCCAAAGACATGCAGATTAGGCTAATTGGCATTCCCAAATTTCCCGTAGTGTGTGAGTGTGTATGTGTGTGTCCTGCGATGGATTGGCATCATGTCCTAAGATGTCTCCAGGCCCCCGGCAACCCTGAATACAGGAAAAAGCGGTATAGACGATGAGCGAAAGTGAGTGTTGTGCTATATCAATTAGCAATATCATGTTCAATATCAGGAAACAATATCATATGTAACATCATTTTACAATATTATGTGCAATATTACTCTTCATTGTTTCTACATCAGAATCTGGTTTTAGGTACTCAGGTATTGCAACTGGCTGCTGCATTCTACCATGTTGCATTGTTGCACTATACCTATGTTTATCCTATGTCTTTTTTAAAATTTATGTATGTGTGTGTCGTTGTGTCAAATTATGCACGCGCACACCCATAAGAGACGCTGAGACAGAGAAGGAGATGTTGATTATACAAGTAAGAGACGAGCAGAGTTTCTGTTTGTTTACGAAGCTGGGGAGGGGGGTGTGAAAAGGTGAGAGAGTGTTTTTGCGTGTGTCGGTGTCAAATTACGCGTGCATACACACATGGAACAGAGAGGGAGATGTTGATTATACAAGTAAGAGACGAGCACTAAGACCCAGCAATTCCGCAGCACAAGAGTGATGTTCGGTGTCAAAACAAGTGATACATGATACTCGGCACTCATAAACCAAGACTTGCTCGTTTTTCAAATCAAAATTTATTAAAAATCTTTGCTCGTCTTGCGGAACCACGGTACTCGCAATCCGATGTTCCAAGGTACTCCTTATCCTGTGTAGGGTTGCAGGCAGCCTGGAGAACCAGGGAACTCAGAGTACAAGATGGGATACCCCCGGGAATACAAACTCACAAACCCAATCATACACTATAGCCAATTTGGAAACACCAATCAGCCCACATTGTAGGTCTTCGGACACTGGGAGGAAACTGGAGTACCCCCATGAAATCCAGCAAGCCAGGGGGAACCCCAAACTGCAGTGTCCATGCACACAGACTGGAGACGAGATTCGACCTGCCACCCTATTGCCACCATGCTGCCAAGCCCGAAACACATTAAATATATGAGGGGCTATACTCCTAGGGGCTGTCACCAAGTCAAACAAGGACTTGGGGATGAAATTTCTGGTGAATGAAGGCATACAAGTGATTCACAAGCAAAATATAGTGATGAGACTCTTATCCGCAGTAAAACATTTTACAGAAGGCCGTACATGCATGATTGATGATCCTGGCCGAGGTGGCTCAGAGCCCACACTAGTTTTTCAGAAAGTGGAATCACCTGATCCTACACCTGATCCTTCGAAAATCGATGGTTAACTTTCTGTCTCTATATATTCAATCATTCACCAACACTACTTGAGGCCAGCATTATAGACATGAAGCAGGCAGTCTGGATCAATGCCCCGGAGTACTGAGAAAACTTTTTACCTTGATGGTATCCAAGCACTAGTGAAACACTGGGATAAGTGCAGTAGTGTAGCAGAGGATTATATAGAGAAACAAAGGGAGTTTTTACTCTCATAACTGCATTAATCCTAATCAAAAGTTTTCACTGATGTTAGTGATTGTGCTTGTGCTGCAATTTTGATATAAATAGTATAAAAGATTTCATCATAAGGTTACAGTTACAGTGGTGTGCAATGTTAAATTTAAATGGTAAGTGATAACTTTTGAGTTTGGTTGTAGAAGTAGTGTACTGCAAAAGTTTAACTAAAATAATTTAGTTCAAATGTTGGACTCAGACATCCAGAATGACAAAATTATGCTGAGTATTTCTAGAATTTGGGCTTGACACAGCACAGTCACAATTAACAATCAAGTAATATGATTGTAATATGAATGTCTGATGTTCTTACATGTCATCCTTAGGCATGCTATTTGAATGCTTTCTAAAATGAGGGCAATGTATACAGTGCAATAGTATAGTAATCCATATGGAGCTGATTATGTTCTGGAAAACCACACACTATATGACTACATGGTGCTAGCAGGAGTTGAGTTTTATTGTCAGAAGGTAATTGGCGGGATCTTACTGTGAATGTCCACTTCTTGGTGAAGCAGAGAGCTTGTTGATCTTGTTTAGTTTTAAGGGTCCCATGTGGCAGTTTTCATGAGGCAAATTAAAGGTGCCAAGCTTTAAGGGTGGAGGTTTATGGCTACACGGAATTAAAACAGAGGGGATCTACAGAAGTACCCTATACTTGAATTTTACCCTATACTCTATTACCCTATACTTCGCTGCTGAGCGGAGTTATTTTTGGGCACTTTGCAGCCATTGGTGGCTCAATTATAAGTTTTTCGCCTACCATGCAAAAGGCCCAGGTTTCGATTCGCAGCCAGTGATTCCAAACATTAGCCACTGCATGCAGGGCTAGTCCCAAGCCCAGATAAAATGCAACAGGATAAGCAATCGGCATAAAACCTGCCAAATTATTGTGCAGATCAGTTGGTCCGTTGTGGCAACCCCTCATCAGGAGCAGTCGAAAGACTAACAACATCTTTAGGCATTTTGCAGCCTGTCGCAGTTAAACATTTCTTTAAGTTAACTGACATCATTTAATTGAATTCAATTTAATATAAAGAAATGGGTGGGTAGGCTCAAGACCTTTGCACAATACTGCAATAATACACCCATACTGTATGAGAGGTTGTACATGGTAACATGGATGATTTCTACCACTTTGGTGACGTAAAAACAAAAATGAATGGGAAATAATTACAGATAGAAACTAAAGTTGAGGATTGCAGAACCCAAGGATTCATCGAATGCTTGGATTTGTTGCTTAACTAGATCATTAAACAACAAAATGGTCACATACAATATTACCTGGGATTCAACAAAGCTACAGCGCATCAACTTCAGCATATAAATACAATTTCTCCAAGGATTTTTCCAAGCAAGTGAGTAATTGGCCATTTCCATTCTGAGTCTAATCTCATTTCTTATGGAAAAAAAAAATATTTTTTTATGACAAATGAAAATATTTATTCTCATATGCAGTTAATTTTTTTATATACATACAATTAAATTATTTAATGGCACAATAACAGTATCATTCATAAAACAACTGAACATGATACTGAAACTAATAATATGCATTTCTTTGCATATCATTTATAGAAAGTCTTGCTGTACCAGAACGTAACAAAAAATAGTTCTTGAAATTCTCAACTAGTGCTGGACAAGATGTCCACAGCCTCCTGGTCTGTCTCAGGAACATCAGTAAGGTGGTGAAAAAATGGCCGACCATGAAGGCACACTTCACGCTTCCCGTCAAACTCTTGTGTCAGACGAGAAAGCGTGTTTGTGACATCGTCTCTGGACATGTTCAGTGGCAACTGCCTGGCCATCCTCACAGCCTCCCCCTGACAGAGACAGAACAGAGAATCAAGAACGAGGAACGAATAAAATAGAGCAATACATTTATAAAAAGAAAGAAAATAAAAAATAAATATAGCAATTGAAATAAAGCAAGAAAGCAAAAAAGAAAGAAGGGGAAAAAGGGGAAAAATGAGAAGACAAGAATAAAAGAAAGAAAAAAGAAAAAGTAGAAGTAAGAAAGTAAGAAAAAAAGTATTCAAAGAAAAAAATACAGAAGGAACACAAAAACAGAACAAAATTTTAAAAGAAAGAAAATCAAAGAATGAATGTACAAATGAAGAGAGAAAACGACAGGAAAAAGATGAAAGGAAAATGAAAGAATGAATGCATGAATTAATGAAGGTACAAATTAAATATAAATAAGATAAACATTTGAAGGAAAAAAAATAAAATACAGAACATAAGAGATGAAGAGAAAAGGTGAGAACCAAAGGAAGAAAGAAAAAGAAAAATGGGAGAACATAAAGAAAGTGAAAGGATCTATCTGAATGAATAAAAAAAAGAATACATTTAAGAAAGAAAAAAAGATGAGTAAAAAGAGAAAGAAAGAAATTAGTTATTTTTCCAGACTGTGTTAGGAGATGAGGAGCCTGAGTGAGGAAGGCGTTCCCACCTCCAGATAGTTTGAGACTTTGAGAGGTCTGCACTGCTGAACGGTCTGAACGTTCCTGTCCTTCACAGCCGCCAGGATCTCCTTCAGGTCTGCAATGCCGTAGAAGGGCATGCAGTCAGCCATAGCTGTCACTTCAACACTCGTCCCTGTGGATGAGGAACCTGGCCAGAGAAAGCAGAGTGAGGATTCATGTACTCCATATACTACAACGTCCTCCAGGAAAGAATGAGAAACGAATATTTGGATTTAAATTCTGCTTGGAGATCGAATCGGATTGGCAGGACACCAAATGAAGCACTAAACGAACATTATGATGTCTCTACTGACTGGAAAGAATCACTAACAGGGTTTTCAGCAGATGTTTGTTTTTTTTCTTTTCTAGAAAAGATATCTGCACTAGGAAGAAATACACATCTAAAGCGTTCATCCACCAGTTCATAATGACAGTTTCCGTGTAAACTCTGGTCTAAAGATGACATGGCGTGTCCAGCAGTCTGCTTGAAAAGGACAGATTCCTCAGAGGTGGTAAGCCACTGAGCCAGGGACAGGCATCGGCAGCCTGCCAACATACACCACAATGACCCATAACAGCACCAAGACCGCGCACACACACACACCAATCATAGCATGCATCCCTGAGGTGAAAGAAAGGTCGAACCAAAAAGCTAAAACTAGAAGAAGGATGTCCCTGATCGTGTCTTTATCTCACACTTTAAAGATGCACAGATGCAAATATTCAAAAGTATTCCAGAAAAAGGTGTTATAATAATACTATTTTTTTTACATCAATATTTATTTTGTAAATTCAAAACTTTCATTAACTGATTACCAATAAAGCATTTTTTATATTTTACTTTATATGCTGACAATGTGTATTTACAAGAACATTTTTTATCCGAATTATGCAACACAGAAAAAAAAAATCACTAGAGCAGCAAATGTCAGAAATAATTAAGCATAATCCTGTTATTCCAGATGTTCAGCTTAATTAATTATTTGTGAACTTTGACATGAAAGGAATCCACCAGACTAAATCTGCATTAAATCCAATCAGACACTAAAGAACTTCACACAGCCTGACCTTCAGGAATCGTTTAAAAAGCATGGTTTTGGTGTTAATGTGTGTTGAAGAAAATAAGGAAGGAAGGAGGGAAAATGAGAGGATAAAATTAAATAAAAAGAAAGAAAAATGAATACAACATTAGAACAAAAGAATAAATAATATCTGAAAAGAAAGAAAGAAAAAAAGGTAGTGAAGAAAGTTAGGGAAATTGGAAAGAAAGAAAAAAAGAGTAAGCATGAAATAATATAGGGAAAGAAAAATATAATAATATTAAAAAAGAAAGAAAGTAGACAGATAATACAAAGATAGAAAGTAAGGACAGAAAGAAATAAAGAGAGAGATCTGTGGATGTTAATGGAAATTCAGGCAGTCAGGCTCCTTCTAGGAAAAGAGGAGTGGATGATGAATGGGACGGACGCTGCCTCTGGGAACGAGATCCTTCTTAACAAGCTCACATGGTTTCCTGAGTCATGGACAAAATGCACATGCTAACAGTACACTTTCCATCTGTGCAATTTGTTCTAATAGCATTAAGTTGTATTGTATTGTATTATATATATACATTATATTGCGAGGGGCGTTCATGTGGGACTTTTGATTGTGCAGAATAACAGAACATAGTTATAAGAGTAAAAACTCCCTTTATTTCGCTATAAAATTCCCTGCTACATTAATGCACTTATCCCATTGTTTCACTAGTGCTTGGAAAGTTTAGTTTAAGTAGAAGGTTTTCTCAGTACGCCGGAGACATGATCAGACTGCCTGCTTCTTGTCCGAAACACTGGTCTCCAAGGAACTCCTTTAACGGCTCAAACATGTGGAAATGGCTTGGAGCGAGGTCAGGAGGGGATGTTGCAGTGACTCCCAGTCGAGTTCCTGTAACGTGCAAGTGGTGTCTGTGAATGATTGTCGCAAACTGGCGACAAGTTATTTATCAATTTTCACTCACTGAATGTTTAATGGACTACTGTAGTGGGCTCGAGCCACCTTGGCCGGAATCGTCAAGCACAGCCGTATGCCTTCTTTAAAACATTTTCACTATTCAGATATTTTACAGAGCCTAAGAGTCACATCATCGCACTGTCTTCTGTTAATATAATTTTTATGCCTTCATTCACCAAAGTCGTGGTTTGACCTGAACACCCCTCGTACATCCAGAGGCTGGATTTAATATTATTTTTAGTATATAATTAGAGTAGTCAGAGTAGAGTAAAAGCACAAATATATCAATTTAGTATTTAAAGTATGACATTCGTAATGGGAGTAGTATTTAAAATCAGCATCACACTCATCAAAGTCTGTCATTTTTAGAAATAATGACTTAAGAATTTAGGATTACTGATGTGCGGTTCTCCTCCTATGGAAGTTCTATGGAATTTCTCTGTATGCTGTAGCATTGCATTTTTTCTTCACAGGAACTAAGAGGCCTGAACCTGTTCCACAATGACAATGCTCCAAAATCCAGCTCCATGAACACACATGGTGCATAAAGGTTAGAACGGAAGATCTCAAGTGATCTTCACAGAGTCCTGACTGTGAACTGAAATGAAGACCTTTATGATGAACTGGATGACTGGGATGAGTCTTTTTGACATCTCAACATCGTCAGTGCCTCACGTCGCTAATGCTCTTGTAGCTGAATGAACATGAATCTCCACATGCCAAGATTTAATGGAAAGCCTTCCCAGAAGAGAAAGTGGAACTTCTTATAATAGCAAAGTGGAATTAAATCTGGATTGGGATGTTTAACAAGAACATATGGGTGTCCACAAATTGGGTTTTGCTTCTCCTTCAACATTCTCAAGAATGGAAACCAAATCAGAGTTCATTCATACATTCATTCATTCATTCGTTCAAAAGTGATACCTGGAGTAATTCTGATCTGAAAGCCATTGGCTACCAGCCTGGCATCTGTAAACAGGACTTCACCGGTTAGAGATGGACTCCCTTTCTCCATATTCATAAGAACATCCATGAATTCGGGATCACCAAGAACACTGTGCATAAAAGGGCAAAAAAACAGGTGAATATAAACAGATAAGGAACATACATTAAAAAAAAAATTGTTTAACATTGAGCTGAAAATGATTCCAGTCCGCTCCACACTACCCGTCTGTTAGCTGTATAGGGGACTGCAGACTCGCTGATGGAAGTATATTATTCTCCAGAAGTCTCTTAAACAGCAGGGATTCCTCCACCCGAAATGGATTTAACAACATGAGTTTTCTGCCACATAAAACAACCCAGGCGCATTGAGAAGGCAACCGGTTTACAAGCTGGAGGCCCTGCTCGCGCGGGTGGGAACGATGCTCAGGCTGAAGTGCTCGTCTGAGGGCATCTATGCTAAACTCGACAAGCTTGGATACCTCGGACACCTTGGTAGGTTTCTTCTTGCTCTCAGTCTGAGAGCTGAAGTGTTTGTCCAAGGTCTGTTGGTCAGACTCAGGGGCTTTGCGTTTCAGACCCTTGGTTTTGTTCAAAAAGGAATCAGATTTCTGATGTTGATATTCAGGAGTGACACAAGCTGCTGCACTTGTCTTCTGCTGGTCGTAGGTCTCGAGGGACTTGTGGGCCTTTTCCTCATACCTGACATGCAAAGAAGCAAACAATTAACAAATGCAAATATAGAATCAGCGTGCAATATTGGTCCGATGATTGAAGAAGGCTGTCAAAATTTTTGCACTGTTAAAGCCTGGGCAAAAAAAAAAATATATATGTTGCATTCGATTGTTAAAGGGCAGTGGAAGATTGGAAAATAATTGTCTGTTCATTGTGGAGCAAAAATAAGCGTATGTAGAATTCTCTTGCTAAATAATGTGCATGGCTGCTGGGCAACACTGCGGGCATACACACGAGTCTGATAGTTAATTCCAAAGTAGTATGTTTAAGACAATTCATTATAAGTAGCAGCGAAATTTTTTAAAAAAGGAAAAAAAAAAAAAAGGAAGTTGTCATTATTTATTTATTTATTTATTTTTTAAACAGCACTACCTACAGTATTGGAGGTACGAAGATAGCAACATATTACATAACAGACCAGTTCAGATGGAAGCAAAAAAAACTCATGTAGACTCCTGGGTTTTGCATGAAAATAGAAAGGAGCGAGTTCTTCAGGAACCAGAAGAACTTTTATTCTCCAGCGCACTCAGTAAAACCTAAAAGCTGTTTTATTTACACTTGAAAATACCCAGTGGTGTTAGAAATTTTTGCAGTTTTGTATGTAAAACAGCTGTTAGCTTTTACTAGGCTTTTAATCTTCTTGTCTTAAAATTAGCGCTACTGCTAATGTTTGTGTTCTGCTACAATATAACATTTTAGATATAAATGTGTAATAGTATTAAATTAATTATACTTAAAAATTTATCAATTGAATGTGAATGTGTCTACTTTTGACACTTACTGAATGTGGCAATCTATCCAAAGCTACAAAAAAGGATAGATGGATAAATGGATAGACTTTTTTGAGTCAGTTTAATAGAATTGTTGAGAGAATGATTTCAAGCTAAAAACACTCCTTTTTCAGAAGAATGCATTATGTCTAAGACTTCTAAGCAAACTTGTTATAAATGTACAGTAACAAGCAGTTCAGCGGTTGTGACTAATTAAATATTCCCAATCGACATAAGGAACCCAGGTTTAATATCCTCCAAGTGACCTCCTAGGACACAATATAAATTACAGTGTAGAAAACTGCTCAAACTGCCAAAATAATAAAAACATCTGCTACCTGCGATCAACTGGGGGCTAAAGAGAAAGCCAAAGCCTATGGAAGCACACAGATCCGCTTTATCTTCTTCTTCACAGCCATTCTGTGGTGTCTGCTGTACATCAGTGTGACTGTACATCACACTAAATACCACTGGAGTAAACCTGTCCTAATGCATGAGGACTTGTCAAATCAGCACATAGAAAATACCACAAATAACATAACAGAAGATTTACAAGTCCAAGAATTACATAAATGCTTAAAATCACAATGCATACATTATTTCATATGTAATTAACCAGAAATAATGTAATCCGCATACTAACGCTGCTAATTAATTATGGAAATGAAGTGTAGTAGTGTAAATTATGGACATTATGAAAACTGCTATATTCATTATCAGAAAACCCATAATAAAGACACATTTAATCATCACCCAGCTTTAATCTGAGTCTGTGGGAATTAGCAGTTTGTTTATTGTTCCAATGCCATACAGTATATAGTTTGTTGGCTTTAAAAGTCATTTTATCCATCCTTACATTCACAATGAGACCAGAGGATGTGATTTTCTGTTCTTTATATGTATGTGTTTATAAGTATGAAAGAAAGAAAGAAAACCGGAACAGAGAAAGAAGAAACAAAGAATGACAGAAAGTGTTAAAGTACAAAAGAAAGAAAGAAATTAAATACAGAAGAAGGAAAGAAAGAAAAAGAATTTAAGAGCAGAAGGAATCAGAGGAGAAAAAAGAAGAAAGAAAGAAATGCCTGAAATACAAAAAGAAATGGAAAATGTAATTATAGAAGAAAGAAAGAAAGAAAGAAAGAACATAGAGAAAGTAAGAAAGAAAAAGAATGACAAAGATTGAAAGGGGGCAAGTACAATAAAAAAGTAAAGAATGAAAGAAAGAAAAAGAAATGATTGCAATACATAAAGAAAAAAGAAAGAACTAAATGAAAAATGTAAATATAGAAGAAAGAGAGAAGGAAAGATAGAAAGAAAGAACAAACGACAGAAAAATAGAAGTACAAATGAAAGAAATATTGCAGTTTGCAAGAAAGAAAAAAAACAGAGAGAAAGATAAAAAAGTAAAGGTTGAGATACCATTAAAATAAAGAAAGAAAAGAAGAAAAAGTTAGAGAAGAGTTTAAATGGAAGTCAGGAATCTGGTATTGTCCTGATGCTGTAAAATAAATGAGTCAGATCCAGTGGCTGAAGTGAGGATGAGTCACTAAAACCGTATCTAAAGGCCAGCGAGTACATCAGTGATGATTAGTTGTTGAGATTCTGTTACAATATATCCTAAGAGAATTATGAGATGAATGGACAAAAAGAGAAGCAATATAACGATGGAAAGAGAAGGCCTGATCCCTTATCAGCTCCATTATGAGCTGGAATGCATAAATAGATAAGGAGTGGACTGAAAACTGAGCCCTGGGGTACTCCGGTGATAAACATTAAGTTCTCCTGAACTGAGGTTAGTACAAATTGTACAGCTAACCAGTTAAACACTACTCAGTGTGAAAACATGTCATGTTACATATTAGCTTCATTCTCTTCATTAGCAAAGCAACCCACCTGTACCAGCTACAAGTACTCTATAGACATGACCAACAATCTCTGTAACATCCTCTCAAGCTTTATTTTTCTTTCGATTTTTAGTAAGAGGATGGATGACATCATACGAAAAAAAAACACTTTTATATCAAACAGTAAATGGGAGCTTGCATGTGCGAGGTGATGTGTGTGGAGGAAACATCAGACCACATGTGCTACAGGATTGGTCTGAGGATTCTTTTATGCTAACGTTGTGGATTTGTTGCTTCTTTACAGCATCACACTGTACAAAAGTACAGAGAATTACAAAAATCTAATTTTAAATGTTGATTTCACCTTCTGCGCTCGATGAAATTTTGCACATCAGTAGAAGATGAATGAAGGTTTGAATGCAAGCAGGGATAAAAGGTGTAATCTGGTGGGTCACAGTATCTGGTAAGACAGCTGAGTGCTCGGGAAGGATTACGATCAAAGGCAGAAGTTTTTCCTGGCAATTCCTAACTTTTTCCTAAATATTTTGTTTATGAAGAACGGGGTCTGTCTGTGGCTACATTTTTACATAATAATATTTATGAATTTCTGCATCAGAATGTTATGTAGCTCATGTAGCAATGTAAAGGAAAGATTTTATTAATAAAGTTTTTTATTATTTATGCCTATTGTTTTTATTTTCATAAGAACAAACAGTAGCAGAGAAAGACAGCACACTGTTGGTGGGCACACAGTAGGGATATAATGCAAATAAGCAACAACAAAAAGCTTGGAATTCATCACATTGACCAAACACACATATGCGATGCAAGATGTTTGTGATAACAGAAGAAAGAAAGAAATTAAGGAAAAAAGTATAATATAGCTGAAAAAAAGAAAGAAAAGACTAAAGTACAGCAGAAAAAAAGAATTTAAGTACAGAAGAAAGGAAGACAGGAGGAAAGAAAGAAAGATGGAAGTACAGAAGAAAATACATGGAAAGCCTAAATTGTATAAGAAAGAAAGAACGAAAGAAAGAAATTGAAAAAGAGCTGAAGAAAAAAAGATTAGAATAAACCTGTCAGATCCAGTGGCTTATCAAAGTTTGGGATAAAGGTGCTCAGGCTCTTTTTTTGTTTTGCAATTTAGCAACTTCGCATTTACACATGTAATGTCTTTTAAATTTTAGATAAAGATCCGAAGTTCAGGGGTTCGATCACCACCAAGCTGCCACTGTGGAGCCCTTAAACAAGACCAATAAACCATATCACATATCAGACCTCGTGTGGTCTACCTGGGATGCGTGTGGTGGCTGGGGATGGTTCCACTTTTCCACAAATACTGTCCTGTTCTCGACTGATGCAGACAGCTGTTCTCTGGGGACCTGTGACTTCAGTCGCTCGATAGTTCAGGACTGGAATTTCCTACAGTCTACCTGAGCCTCCAGGAAAAAACTGGACTCCATTTAATTTAATTTAAACACATCGCCTGTTATACTGAACTTCCAGTCTTACACAGTATTATACTGATCAATCCCTGCTATCTGTTTTCACCCAAATGAGGATGGGTTCCCGGTTGAGTCTGGTTCCTCTCAAGGTTTCTTCCTATTACGAACTCGGGGAGTTTTTCCTTGCCACCGTCGTCCTCGGGTTGCTCATCAGGGACAATCTTGTCATTTTGATTCATACACATTCACATTTCATCAAATAATCACTTTACTGTGCTGTAAGGTACATGTGACAAATAATTGAATCTGAGAGCTACAGAGCCACAATTGATTTTAATTAAGACTTATTCAACAACAGCCTTGCAACCTAAGCAGAAACACTGTTTATTTACAATATCAATAACAAAACAAGCCTTTCTGAATTCTAATTTCCTCCTTAGTGTAGATGCATTTTTTATTAACCTCACCTAACCATGGCACTGGGATCTAAGGGACATGTATGGCTATTAATAAGGGTGAAGTGATAAACACTGGTACATCCGTGATAAAAAAATCTAAACATTTTAGCACAACAGGCCCATGTGTGACACGCAACATGACTTCATATAAACTCGATCCCTAAAAGGGTGTGCCACTTAACAGTGGCCGGAAAATGAGCTAAGCACTAGTTCAGTCTCGTTTATTACTGCACGATAGCACGCGAAAAGACATTATTTTTTCCATACACCAGTCCATACCTTCCACAAATGCCCCCAGCTATAGTGATGCACATTTTCCATTCATCCAATTACACTACAGGCATGCCATAATCTGGATTTAGTTTTTCTTTACTGCAGCTATTTCCTGAGAGGATTAATGATCCTGTTTCACAAGGCCTCTTGTTTTCAGTTCGAGAGCTCTGAAGATCAAGAGATCAAGCATTTATGTAAAAGGATGCTGTAATTCAGTAATAACACTAACGTACTGTCTGACATGATTCCGGTTAATTACCGCATTGTATTTAAACGACTTATGGAAAATAAATAAATTGTTTAATTAATGGAAAGCCCAATACTACCTACTGTAATGACACCCTTGGCTCCACCAATAATTTTTGAAAACAGCACTAAACTGATCCTGAAACAGACGTATTTGGGATTTTTTTAAATCATGATTCTACACAAAATATTCCATAAAATCAATACATCTCAATCTAAATTACAGGGATCAAAATTTATCCGCACTCCGGTTACATTAAAGCTTCTGTTGGCCACACTGTCTTATCAGCGCCTTCCGTTTAAGGTCTCTCAAGTCACTATTGTATGTTACATCAATCCACTTGTACAGTAACTGCGATGCAAGCAAAAATGGATGCCCCACTTGTGATTCACAAGAAAGAAGAGCAGCAATACATTTTTTTGTGCTCTGAGGGTGAACCTGGTGCCAAAAATAGAACATAAGAAAAGCATAAAGAGAAATGTTTAGATATCTACAAACTAAATTTTAACCAATGCTCTAAGGAAGGTGATAGTTTCCTAAAGAGAATAATTACTTGCGATGACACGGATTCATCACTACAAGCCTAAGAGTAAACGGCAGAGTATGGAACAGAAACAACGTCAATTACAGACCGAAAAAAAGTTAAAAAGTCAACCATCAGCTGGAAAATTGATGCTTACAGTTTTCTGGGATTCTCAAGGGCAAGTATTGGAACATTATCAGGAAAAAGGTTCAACAATCAACAGTGTTCGTTACAGTGAGACGCTTACTGTAGAGATGAAGAGGACTACTACACAAGGCACAGTGATGCATGGCCACACACTTCTGCACACACTGTTGACACTCAGACTTGGTTTTAAGGAGTTAAAGCATCCTCCCTTCAGTCGCAGTCTTTCTCCAACAGACTTTCACCTGTTTAGTCCCCTGAAAGCAGCCCTATGATTCAAAGATTCAAAGAAAAGATTCACTTCTGATGAGGCTTGCATTCTTGGCTCACAGCTCAGTTTAAAACACATTTTAATGTTACATTTTAAACAATTGTTGACAGATGGACAAAGAGTATTGAAAAGCAGAAGATGAGATGAAACAAAAGTTGTAATTGTATAATTATTCACCCTGCTGCTAAAAAACAAACAAAACAAAACAAAACAAAAACCCTAATTCTGTTCATGCGTTTGTGAGGGCAATCCTAAAAGAAAGCCTGTTTCAGTCTAAAAGAGATAAGGTTAACTGTAGACAATAACAGCATACCTCCAGTTGATTGATCAGATGGAAAATGTTCATTTTTCATTTAATGAATGCTCCTAATCTGATGGGGCTTAGTAAGGATGGATGGTAAAAAGCTGCAGGATCCAGACATGAAAAAAAATGGCTGATGGAATGACTTACTAAAACCTTCAAGTATCATGGGTGGAAAGCCTGTTGAGCTACAGAGAAGTTCTTAGTGCTGCCAGATCAGTGTACAGTATGTCTTTATCCTTATGGGAGATATTTTACAAAAATATTCCTAGAATTGTATGTAGTACTGTAGCAAAATTAACTAAGATCCATATGCAGCACAGAAACATGCACACCAAGTACATGTAATACTGATGACTTCCTGAATCATTTTAAGGGCAAAAAAAAAAAATCATGGAAAAGAAACAAACAAACAAAAAAAAATCAGACTTTCAATTTACAGCCAGACAATTTATTAAATAATGATATACTTTAATATTCTAATCGCTGATTTGATCTAGTTTGATTGTTTTACCTTCTTTTCCTTCAGGAGACTATACATTTAATTTATTTCCTCACTAAATCAACTTGTGTACTACATCCTGTAACTACACATTTTCTAACACAAATAATACCAGAAATAATTGAACCCCTTCGAAAAATACTTAATGCTTATTACATTAAACCCTTGATTGAAAACCCTGAACTTGACCCCTGTCGGCTGTCTAACTACAAGCCAATCTCAACTCTCATTCAAACCTGCTTTATTTCCTGAGTTATAACACAGCAGTTATGCTCATACCTACATAAAAATGACACTCGTCAAATGTATTTAGGATATAGGCTTAGAGATAACGCTGGTTAAAGTGGTAAATGACCTTCACCTGGCCTTTGCTTGTGTTACATTTGCATTTAGCCATTTGGTAGACGCTTTTATCCAAAGCAACTTACAAAAGTGCTTTGAAGTTTCCGTCATTGGATAGATCCTTACACTTAGTTACTAGATCTTACTTGACCATAATACACCATTGGACACCATTTATCATCGCATTCTTCTTTATAGATTAGAATATGTTGTTGGAGTTAAGGAACCAGCCCTCTCCTGACTCAGGTTTTATCAACGTCTACAAACTGGTAATGATCAGTCAAATATTATTAGACATACCAAAGTAAAGTTGGTATGGTGTTCCACAAGGTTCAGTTTTAGGCCCATTGCTATTTTCTCTCTATATGCTTCCTCTGGATAAAATACTGTAACGTAATTGTGACGGCGGGCTCCGAACCGGCACTCTACAAGGCAATAACACTTCTCGCTCGGAGGAGTGGCCGCGCGCCTTCAGCACCAGGGAAAGCTACACAGGGGCGGGGAGCCGGAATACACAGCGGCTGGTCTCTCATGATCACCTACCCTCCCACAGTCGACGCCTGTCTATAAAAAGCCCTCGGCCGGAGCCCTCGGTGAGTAGGAACCAAATGACGTCATGTATAACGCCTGTTTCCTCTCTTCCCACGTCAGACTCAGATATCCCTGAAGGAAGGCCCGATTCCTGGAAGCTCGCGCGGAAGGACAGAACCCGCACGGCGATAGCCTCCCCGGCTTTTCGGAGACGCAGCGCGCCGCGTAAGAAGGGACCCGCCACTTCACTCTCCCGTGGAGGTTGCATCTTCTGTGCCTCCCCGTTCTCCTCACCCCCGAGCACGACCGACCCCTAGTGCCTTGTGTGTGAGAACGTGTGTGTGTGTGTATATATGTGTGCGCGACCACGCGACCACGAAAGTGAGCCAAATAAACACAAAAAAAGAGCACTGCATACCGTGTCCGCTGTCGTCTATGTTTCCTGACCTCGGGCCTGCCTGGCCTCGGGACAACTGGTGGAGAATGCGGCCAGGAAACACAGATCCAGAAACACACCCTCCCCCCCACCCTCGTTCCCCTGAGGAATTTCTGGGACAGCTGTATAGGACGAACATCCAACAGCAGACGATGATGCAGCAGATTGCCCAGGGGCTCCAAACAGCAACGCAGGAGCTCGTGCGTATGCAGCAGCAACGGACGATGGAAACCCCCCTTCCCGACCCCCGTAGAGAGGCCCAGCGACTCTTAACGAAGCTCACCCCCCACGATGACCTTGAGGCTTTCCTACAAACGTTTGAAAGGACAGCAGAAGTTGAGGGATGGGCTCGTAGAGACTGGAGCGCAATTCTCGTTCCGTTATTGACGGGGGAAGCACAAAGAGCATACTTCGCCTTGACAGCCGACGAGGCGGAGGATTATGACAAGCTGAAATCGGAGATCTTGGCTCGGTGCGGGCTATCCAGCGGACAAGCGGCACTAGAGTTCCAGCGCTGGACATATGATCCTCAGGCCCCTCCTCGCGCCCAAGTGGACTGGCTGTCTAAAATAGCGGCGAGATGGCTGCAACCGGACATCCTGTCGGGGAGAGAAATCATGGAAAGGGTTGTGATGGACAAAGTGCTGCGCTCGCTGCGACTGCGGGGCTTGCTCCAAGACATGACGGAGAGAAGAAAGACTGCCGCTATATGCCGAACCGCCGCTACGTCGGGCAGACACGCCACAAGATGAGTCAATGCCGACCGAACCTGACCGTCGGCACCCACGCACAATCGCTTCCACTTATGAACGGGATTCGGTCCCGGAGGCTCGTCCGTGCGGACCCCTCCCGATCACCTGCATACACGGAGACCGAAGGGAGGTCCCGGCGGCGAGATTTACCATCGAGGACGAGCAGGGAAAGCACGAGATAAAGGCCGGCATCATGTCTAATTTACCTCTGATTCTAGGTCGAGATTGGCCGGGATTGAGTTCGCGGAAACACGGGAAAAAAAAGAAATGCACTCCGCAAGGAAGACGACGCCAGGGACCGGATTGTCCCCATCCAGCGTGGCTGGCTCAGACAGCGGATGACGGCGAGGATGCGGAGGCAGAAGGTGAGACAATTAACCCTGTTGATCTCACTTTCTCTTTGTCACAGCAGGTGCAGGGGGGAGGTAACTTTGCACGGTTACAGCGGGAGGACCCCCGGTTAAAACATTGCTGGGCACAGATAATGGAGGTAGAAGGGAAAGCCGAGGCGAACGGTCGGAACAAGACGGCGACGGGTTTTCTGATAAAAAACAGCATGCTGTATTACCGCACGGAAAGACAAGGTGATCCACGTGATCTCCTAGTAGTACCAAGATGTAAAACGGAAGCGGTCATGCACCTGGCTCACGCGCATCCTCTGGGAGGACACCTCGGAGCGAGGAATACGGCCGAGAAAATTCGTGACCGTTTTCACTGGCCGGGCTTAGAAGCAGAGGTCAGGAATTTCTGCCAGCGGTGTCCGGAGTGTCAGAGAATGGCACCACGGAAACCGGCCCCTGCCCCGCTAATACCGTTGCCTATAATTGACGCGCCCTTCGAACGCATCGGCATGGATCTCGTCGGTCCACTTCCCAAGTCATCGAAGGGACATGAATACCTGCTGGTGATAGTGGACTATGCGACGCGCTACCCGGAAGCAGTGCCGCTGAGGAAAGCGACGTCAAAGAATATCGCGAGAGAATTAATTCTACTGTTCAGTCGCGTAGGCCTGCCGAAGGAAATTCTTACGGATCAGGGCACACCGTTCATGTCGAGATTGATGGCAGAGGTCTGCCGGCTGCTGCAGATAAAACAGCTCCGCACCTCTGTCTATCACCCACAGACGGATGGCTTGGTGGAGCGTTTTAATCAGACCTTAAAAAGAATGCTACGGCGAGTAGTGGATGAAAGCGGACGAAACTGGGACCAGCTGCTCCCGTATGTCCTCTTCGCGATACGAGAGACACCACAAGCATCTACGGGGTTTACACCTTTTGAACTGCTCTTTGGACGCAGACCGAGGGGTCTACTAGATGTAGCGAAGGAGGCATGGGAAGAACAGCCGTCGCCGTTCCGGTCAGTGGTGGAATATGTACAAGATTTACAGCAGAAAATCAGCCACATCCTACCGATCGTGCGTGAACACATGGAACGAGCACAATCGGAACAGAGAAGAGTGTACGATCGGCCAGCAAAACCCCGTGAGCTCCAGCCTGGGGATAAAGTGCTGCTGTTACTCCCCAGTGCCAATTGCAAATTCCTAGCCCGCTGGCAAGGTCCATACACCGTCACAGAAAAGGTCGGTCCAACAAACTATCGCCTGCACCTGCCTGATAAGAGGAAACGAACAGAGCTCTATCATATTAATTTATTAAAGAAATGGGTTGAACCGCTGCCACCTGTCTCAGCGCTCGCCGCTTTTTCGTCTGCAGAAAAGACCCGGGAAGTAATAAATTACGGAGAGGAGCTGACAAGCATGCAACGCCAGGAACTGAACGAGCTGATGGATCAGTTCCGAGATGTGTTTTCCTGCGAACCAGGTTTAACCCACTTGGTGCAACATAACATAAAAACGCGACCCGGGGTGGTCATAAGACAGAGACCGTACCGAGCCCCGGAGGCCCGCCGTCGCGTAATTGAAACAGAGGTACAGAGCATGCTTCGGAATGGCATCATAGAAGAGTCAACGAGCCCTTGGTCTAGCCCAATTGTTACAGTACCGAAGGCCGATGGGTCAGTCCGTTTATGTAATGATTTCTGCAGACTCGACCAAGTGTCAGAATTCGACGCATACCCACTACCACGAGTGGACGATCTGATAGACCGCCTGGGAAAAGCCAGGTTTGTATCTACGCTGGATCTCACAAAAGGCTACTGGCAGGTGGCCCTGACACCAGAAGCGAAGGAAAAAACAGCCTTCAGCACGGAACAGGGGCACTGGCAGTACCGTGTCCTTCCCTTCGGCCTCCACGGAGCTCCAGCGACGTTTCAACGCCTTATGGACATCGTGCTACGACAACATCGCCCATATGCAGCGGCGTACTTGGACGATGTAGTTATACACTCATGTGACTGGGACGAACATCTGTACCATCTGAGGAAAGTGCTCGGGGAGCTGCGAAACGCAGGACTGACGGCGAACCCAAAGAAGTGCCATTTGGGGCGCACGGAAGCACGCTACCTGGGCTACTGCATCGGGCGCGGCTTACTGAAACCTCAGGAGGGAAAGGTGGAGGCAGTCCGGAACTACCCACGTCCCAGCACAAAGAAACAGGTACGTGTCTTTCTGGGATTAGCCAATTATTATAGGAGATTTGTGCCTAACTTCTCCTCTGTGGCAGCACCCCTCTCTAATCTGCTCAGGAAAGGACAGCCAGAGAAAATACGCTGGACAGAAGAAGAAGACGCGGCGTTTAACCAGCTGAAGATTCACCTCACCAGCTCCCCCGTCCTCCGGAATCCGGATTTCGAACGCCCCTTCCTGGTACACACCGACGCGTCTGAAACCGGACTCGGAGCCGTTCTGTCACAAGACTTCGGAGGAGAGGAACACCCTATCATTTACGTGAGTAGAAAACTCTCACCCGCAGAGCAGAAATACGCCACGATCGAGCGGGAAGCCCTAGCCATTAAATGGGCAATAGAGGAGCTGAAATATTACCTGACGGGTAGACACTTCACCTTGATCACGGATCACGCCCCTTTTAGTGGATGGCGAGGGCGAAGGACACAAACGCTCGCATTACACGGTGGTTTCTGTCTCTGCAAGACTTCTCTTTTTCGATTCAGCACAGGTCCGGCACACAGCACGGAAACGCCGATGCTCTATCGAGGTGCTACACGCTGTTCGCATCGTCCAGGACGAGCTCGAAGCGGAGGGGGGGTGCTGTGACGGCGGGCTCCGAACCGGCACTCTACAAGGCAATAACACTTCTCGCTCGGAGGAGTGGCCGCGCGCCTTCAGCACCAGGGACAGCTACACAGGGGCGGGGCGCCGGAATACACAGCGGCTGGTCTCTCATGATCACCTACCCTCCCACAGTCGACGCCTGTCTATAAAAAGCCCTCGGCCGGAGCCCTCGGTCCCTATCCCTGAAGGAAGGCCCGATTCCTGGAAGCTTGCGCGGAAGGACAGAACCCGCACGGCGATAGCCTCCCTGGCTTTTCGGAGACGCAGCGCGCCGTGTAAGAAGGGACCCGCCACTTCACTCTCCCGTGGAGGTTGCATCTTCTGTGCCTCCCCGTTCTCCTCACCCCCGAGCACGACCGACCCCTAGTGCCTTGTGTGTGAGAACGTGTGTGTGTGTGTGTGTATATATGTGTGCGCGACCACGTGACCACGAAAGTGAGCCAAATAAACACAAAAAAAGAGCACTGCATACCGTGTCTGCTGTCGTCTATGTTTCCTGAATTGCCTGGCCTCGCGACAGTAATGCATGGTCTCAGCAAACCCAGATGAGAGACACTAGCTTAATAATGTTGAGGAAAGTGTGAAGACATTAGACGCCAATGCAGAGGTATTGGTACAACCACATGCAGCTTGAAGTAAGCTTTCTGAGACGCTCTGGATGGCCTTTCATGTGCAGAAGGATAAGACATTGGTGTAATCATTGATTCCAGCCTGTAATCTGAAGCAGATGACGATACCATCTTCAGGATAGCCTTCTTTCATCTCAGAAATATTGCCAATATTGTACACAATATTGTATGTACATTGATCTTAACTATTTTATGACTGTGAGCACACCTACGTAATTATGCTTTTCTCTCTCTCATTACACATGGCACGCCTGAGATCCCAGTGATTGTGACCCCTTCTGCTCTCTTGACCTGCCTGATCCATGCTAATGCCCGGCTTCTGTTTTAAAGTTTTCTTCATATGCATGGAGACCACTTACTGTTAAGTGAAGATAGACTCTAAAGGATACATGTGCCTATTGAGGACAGTTCCACTTTTTAAAAAAAACAAAAAAAAAACATGCAAATGGCTTTAAACTGCATTCTGCATAAAATGTTTTGCTATGATGACTTTCAACTGTTTTTATATATATATATATATATATTTATATATGTATATATATATATATACACTGTATCCTGGTATTTTGCTAACAGCACACAATTATAGAATTGGCTTATTCATTACCATTTCATATATAACCCAAATGAGGATGCGTTCCCTCTCAATGTTTTCTCCTCGTCACTTACCACTGTCGCAAGCTTGTTCATTAAGGGGATAAATTTGCAAACCTATAAATGTATACTGTACATATTTAAAAAAAATTTATACAGAATTGTAATTTTGGCCTTTTTATAATGTTCATTGTTAAAAGCGAAATACATAAGGTTAAATTGAACTGGATCTACATTTTATTCAATCTAAATAATATAGAAGAATTCATCATGTTTATTTGGTGTAATCATTTTCACTTAAATCGAATAAAGCACCATTGCAATGACAATGTCTTCTGTGAGATTTTTTCGGTGTTATAAATACACCATGGCATTCTCTGGAATCCTGAATACCTCTTTTACAGTGGAAAACATTATTGACCAACGAACCAAGTAATCAAATGCAGTTGTGTGGAAAACACAAAAACGTAGTTCATATCAATCCCTCTTGCTTTGGACAGCAACCTGAACAAATCAAGCAGACTTTCCACACCATATTTCATCCTTGCAAGTGGCAAGTCTATTCCATCTCCCTCCCTTTTTCCCCCTCCCTAAACCAAGAGAATGAATCACAACAACTGGAAAATACAGCCTTGGGAGTGAAATCTGGAAACTTACTTTTTTCTTTCTTCCTCCCCAAGGCTTTCCCATCTCTCTTTTACAGCAGCAGTGACATCCTGCAGACTGGCTCGTGGCTTCTCCAGCAGGACTGATGATCTGGCGTCCTGCTCAAACAGAGCATAAGCGGAAAGCGGCTGACGCACGGAGCGGCTGCTGATCAGGTCGTAGGCTGTTAATTTGCCCATTTTCTCCATGATGACATTTGTGGGTCTCGCGCACGGACTGCTGTTTTTTGTTTTGGTTTCCGATGCAAGGTCATCTTTTTGAATTTCTGGTTGATGGAGCTTCACAGGCTCGAGGCACTCTCCAGTGAGAGGATCTGTGAAAGCCTTACCCATGGCCCAACTCTCTGCCGAGATCTCCTTGTCCACTTGCATGAGACAGCAATCGCTTTTGTCATCGGGCTCGGTTGTAGAATTCAGCACTACGTTCTCGCCAAACGATGAATCACTCAAGCTTGTGTTGATTACCCAGTCCTCTGATGAGGAAGACGAGCTTGTGTTAGCAGTACCTGGTAAGGACGCCTCGCTGTCCTTTTCTTTGGTGTGTGTGGTGGAATTGTCTGGCACCACAGGTGAAGCAAACACACAAGGCTCCTGTGTACCTTTTTCCGGAACTTCATTGGGTTCCTTCCTGATTCCCTCAACGGCATGAGACTGTTCTGCCATCGTCTGGTTGTCATTCCCAACAGAATGAGACCCATACAATGAGATCAGGACAGATTCCACTGCTAAAAGCACAGCATCCTGAGAGAAAAAAACAGTGTGACGAATAGAAAACAATGAAATTTGCGTGTGGAATGTCACTGAAAAGAAAATGTGAGGATGTTTATAAAATATGGTTGAACCTTGTTCTTTAGCATCACTTGCAGTTTGTCAGGTGTTAGATTGACATCCACATTTGAGGTAGGGACGGTGATGTTCACCATCAGGATGGGGAAGCGGCGGCTGGCTGAGTCGTTATTCGAATGAGCCGAGTTTGCATAGTACTGCTTCACAAGCTGAAGGATAAAGCAGTTGAAACTCCATGTTAGAAAACTTGCAAGATAGAAAAATGATCCAGATCAGTTCCTCCTCTTATAATTAATTGTATTTCATGTAAATAACTACACTCATATGCACAGACTTTTCAGCTTGTAGAAACAATTTATAGAATGATTATAGTTTGAATTCAGATTATGTCTGAACCAATCCAAAATGTCTGTCTGGTCAATCTTGACCTGTGACAAATAGTTCTTGCAAGAACAGTATTGTGTTAAGTGCTTTTGCAAAGCCGATCAAACACCATGATGAAGCTGTCTCTCATGAAGATCTTCCCAGGAAAGCAAGACCAAAACTGACGTCTGCTACAGAGAAGAAGTTAATTTAAAAGTTACCAGCCTCAGAAATCACCAATTAACAAACAGCACTTTAGATTAGAGCCGTTATGATAAGGATTTACAGAGCAGAAGTAGTAGATACATCTCAATATCAACTGTTCAATGGAGATTATTGTATACTGTGGACGCCTTCAGCATTGGTTTATACTGTAGAAAGAAATACATTTTGACTGCTAGTGCATGTTGAGTAGTGCAGTACCTCTGTATAGAGGAACAGGTACTCTAGCATCTTGTGCAGTTTAAACTTCCTATGTCAGTACCAAAGTAACCTGAACATACATTGAAATGTAAATTCTCCATGTTTTATTAAATGAAATTTAAATTTTTTTTGCAACCTTCAAATATCCAGTTTTGGTGAAGTCTCAAATTCCAGTTTTCTAGGTGACAATAGAAGTGGAATTAGGTGCAGTCTTCTGCTGTTGTGCACCATGACAACCAACTGGTTTGATGTATTGTGCACTGTGAGATGCTTTTCTGCTCAACACTGTTGTAATGAGTAAATGTTTGAGTTACTGTATCCATCCTTTCAACTTAACCCGGACTTAAAGCGCATCGTCTGTGCGTTCCTGCCCATCAAACTGTAGCTCATTTAATAAATCTTTTCCTTGTCACTATGTGTAAACTCAGCAGTTCCTGAAATATTCAAACCAACCCATCTGGCACCAACAACCATGCCAAAGTCACTCAGATCACAGTCTTTCCCTTTCTCATATTTGATGTGAACTCTTGACCTGTATCTTCATGAGTATGCATTGTACTGCTGCCACATGATTGGCTGATTGGACAACTACATGAATGTGTACAGGTTGTAGTACAACAAGTGCTTCTCTTAATGTCACCATTGAATGTATAAACATTAGTTTTTTATTAACATTAGACTTCCATTGTACAAATCAAGACACTAACACCATCTAACAGCATGCATTTCTTCCCTGTAAGGTCACACTGTTTATCAAACATCCCTTGCTGAAGAGGAAAGAACTCATGAACGTACCTTCAGGATGTCTTTGTGATTCACAGGACGATTGTTCACATAAATAAACGTCTTGTCTGAGGTACTGGAACTTGTCGCGTTGAGATCGGAGTTCGGCTTGGGAAAGTATCCCTCGATGCTAATCTATTTCAACATGAAAAGGTTGATAGAATCAGGGATACGGGCTTGGTTGTGAGGCTAGGTGTGTACTAATATTTTAATACAGTTTTCAGACCATGTTTTGCCTGCATAGACAGAATTTGTTGGCATATTTTTAAATTAAAGGGTTATGTGGAACCCAACCCAAATCCCCTGTGTTTCCCATCTTGACCTGTATGTTCCTTGTAAAATGTCACATAAATTCACACTGCTAAGCCTCTGACCCCCATCTGACTGACTAATTAGGATTTCCCAGGCCAGTCAGAACGCATTTGTCATCTCATAGGTGCTCTTGCCAAGATCCTGCAATCTGCATTAAAAAAAAATTAACTTGGCAAAATGAATGCAGTACATGGCAGCAAAAGTGTTAAGGCAGAAAATGTGCTCCTACATTTGGACATTTCTGAATGAAAAATTGCAGCAATTAGGTAGGAAATTTTTTTTTTTTTTGTACTGCTAGACTTTTCCTC
Organism: Clarias magur; assembly: GCA_013621035.1. Classification (NCBI taxonomy): domain Eukaryota; kingdom Metazoa; phylum Chordata; class Actinopteri; order Siluriformes; family Clariidae; genus Clarias; species Clarias magur. Next base: position 1,747,546 of record QNUK01000074.1, on the reverse strand, counting down.
TTAAGATTGCGACTTCTACAATGAACACTTGTTAAGTACATGTTGCTGTGACAGCATTTTGTCAAATACTGCAGCACAGGTGAGCCTTCCAGTCCCTGGAGCTTCACAGACTGAATATAAACTATTATTCCAGGATAACAGGATGTGGATCACACTGCCAACGAAAAAGTCCTCTGCCATGAAATTCAATTAATGTCATTTGGGAATGTAGCACAATGACAGTGGATAGGGGGGGAATGACATGGCTTATTAGAAATAGTTTTCAACATGACCAGAGCAGTTTAGACAAAATAATGAGGAAAAAATACGAAAGACTCCAGTCTAATGTTTATTCCTTTTCAGATCGTTCTCATGATCATATTCCTTTATTTAAACATATTTTTGGAGTATAAAAAGTCTAAGATTTGATTTGAATTTAAATTCGTTGCATGACTTCATATTGAACTTATAAGTTTCCTATATCTGTTCAGAAAGAAAAAGAAGCATTTCCCCTCCAGTATAAACGTTAGCGTAAGCGAAGCCAAGTAGCTGCTATGAATGGCATCCTTCCCCGCTGCATGACCTGTATGAAGCGCCCTAACGCTTCGCTGCGCTCTGCACGTGTCACATTCATGAGGTGGATGGGGCTCGAGGGGGTTAGGAAGGATTCGCTTACGTTCTTGGCACGGTGTCCAGCCTGATGAGTGCACTTCTCTCTTGGATAATGACTGATTGCTGAAACAGACACGCTTGAGAAGAAGGCATTAAGAAAAACAAACAATAAATTTGTTTTTCCCCACGTAACACGGACGCCGATTCCAAGAACGTCTTATAAATAACTCATGTCGAACGAATTCGCGTCCTCGTCTGGGACATGGGGTTATAGAGGCATGATCCGGCCCGGCTGCATGTTCCTCTACACGTTCAGCAAGGGGCCACGCGAAGGAAATTCCTGGTGCTTTCGCGTACGAGTTCTGAACATATGGTGGAGCAATTTAAACCGCTGAAGCGGGGAATCAGCACAAGGTCCATCCACCTGACCTGTTAGACACCTGTTACTGTCAGAGGCTGTATGACGCGAGAGAATTCTCACTGTATTCTGGCCGTGCGCAAGGTGCTGATCTAAACGCATTCATACACGTCTGCACACTGAAAAGCGCACGCAAATAATAATTTCAGGCTTTGTATTACAAAAGCCTAAAACAAATTTTTGGGAGAATATACAAGTTCATTGTGAACCTGTACTACATTTTGTTTGCAATATTAAACTGGTGTTTATTGCAATTTTTGGTTTGTTATTTTATGTTTTGCATGATTTATGATTCAGAAATAAAAATTGAGCCATTTTCATACATTTTTTTATTCAGATTTTGTTGGAAATATTCTGAGAATCCAAATATGTAGAACCACCAATTAAGCATCATAAATCTAAATCAAATAATACAAGAGTGTATTGTTATTAAATGTCTACCAAATAACTTTCCCCCCTAATTTAGTCGTATCTAATTCCCACCCATCACTAGGGGTCTTCCACATTAAGGCTACTACTACCAGTCAGTGAGAGCCGAAGACAGAGAGACGCCAGCCGACCTCATCTTTTCAAACTGCTCGCTCACGGCACAGTTGGGGGCAATTATCCACTCCTTCCGTTTGTGTGAACTCGCAGATGCCCATGATCGGCTGTAGAGCTGTGATTGACATGACAGCGCTAAGTGACTCCCATCCCATCTCTCTAGGCCGCCCGGCTGCGAGAGGCTACTGCATGACCCGGGAATTGAACTAGCGATCTTCGGATAATAGGGCAAGCACTTCACCACTGCGCCAGTTAAGGGACCTTGCTTGGAACTTGCTCGATGGTCCAACAGTGGCAGCCCAGCAGCACCAGGGCTTGAATCTCCTGATCAACAGTCCAACATCTTAATCCCCTATCCCAAATAAAAACACCTAAAAACTATATATATTTCCGCAGTAATACATATCATGAATTTTAGTTTGAAGTTTTCTTGTAAACATCTAACTATCTTGCTATACCGTTTACTGAAGTTAGTAAGTGTGTTAAATGTGTACGTACATCATATGTGCAACAACAAATCTACCCACAAATACAAGTAAAGTAACCTGAAACTGATGTGCATATGGTGTCTGTGATGGACTAACGTCCCATTACAAGAGATTTCTCCCACTTGTACCCAGTATTACTGGGATTCGCTACACACCCCTCAGGTTAGAACATTAAATGATGAAATAATGAATTAAAAAGTTACCATATTTGAGTTCAGGGCAGCACACTGAATGCTTACAATTTATTTTTTTTATTTATTCTTTTGTCCACTGCTGCTTTAAATATCGCCTTGATATTTAGTACCATGATGACAAGGTCAGAATTGTTGCTATTTTTCCATTAGGACAGTGACAATAGGAAAGTATGGCACCATGTGTGCTTGCACATTAGCTTCCTCTCCAAGGGAGCTAAAGAGATACGATCGGTCCGGCCGTGCAGACTGACCTCATTGCGTTCTAGATTAAAACGACCAATACATCTCAGCCCTTGAAGCAGAGTGGAACAACCAGGGTAGCTCTCGCAACAGGAAGGAAACAGAGAAGGAAAAGATCAAGGGCTTATGTAAGGAACTGATCTGAAGGAGGGCCTTCAAAACAAAAACAATATAAAAAAATGGGTTAGGAATCTTGCTCCACATCTGTCAGGTGGGATTAACAGCAAGTGGAATGGCGTTTATCTGATTACACCTGCCATGACGGAGCAGAAACAAACTCTCTCTGGAAGCTCAAGTACAACACAGAAAAAAACATTAAATCTTCCTAAGTATGTGCGCGTTTATAAGACAAGAGAACAAAAGGGTGTTGTAAACAAGTGCTGGGATCCAAATTCTGGTTGTTTGTTGGCATAAGAAGCGATGTGAATGCTCCTCAGCAGAGCATGTGACTGAATGCCCGTTATTTGCGTGCGCTGCCCAGGGAAGGCGTAATTGGTGCCAGCACAGTGGGAAAGAGGCTCAGCGCCAGCCTGGCCATGCTGTGATCCTTTGACACGCGCTCTTCACATGTTCTGCAGCCCATACTGGCTGCTATAAATCGCTGCTACATTCAGTGGAAGATTTTAATGCATAACACATTATTGACGCAGAACACAATGCAATCAAATTGCCAAGGCTGTCAGGGTTGCAATATTTATACCAAATGGAATAACTACACAATAACTAGCACAGGGGCTGTGGATGGAAAAGAGAAAGCAAGCCAAGATCTTGTTTCAAAGCAAATTATCACAATAAAATAAAATACAGCAAACAACTGCAAAGGGCAAGGCCAGGCACAAAAAACTGTGATGTACACAACCATTTCTGTTGACTGGTCAAGGGGTGTGGATGTTATACCTATTATATTGCACTAACCCAGGACAAATGGTATATCTCAGATACTGCAAATCAGAAATGCATGTGAACTATGACGACCTTGATTTCCATACAATGGCTTTTCCAATACCAAAACTATTTAGTTTTGTTCCTGACAACGACATGGGCTGGAAATGTTATTAAGACCGTCATCTGAAATCTTCTAGGGCATTTAGATTTAAATTGTGAATTTGTTATTTTAGTGTAACAAGGTGAACACCCAATCTATGTACCGTTCCAGTGGCTAATATTGTGAGAACGCTGTAGATAGTCAGCAAATAAATAAATAAATAAATAAATAAATAAATAAATAAACATCCAAAATAAAATAGCTAATAACCCAAGTTAACAACTTAGCAGACTATAGCTTTATATTATTTTTACTTAGTTTATACTTTTATTATATAAATACAATGTTAAGGCGATATTGACTGCCCAAAGCAAAGAAACTCCAAGATGAGATCTCATGTTAATCTCTTCTTTGTCTCCTAAACAGAAATGAGCTGTCTTTGAGACTTGAATAAGATTTAGGCGTTTTCCTATAAATGTGGCTCATTACCTTTAAATATCAGAGATAGTTTACATTTTTCTTATGTGTAACTCACATATGCAGAAATGAGGCATCTTTGAAACTTGAATGAGATTTTAGCCGTTTTCCCAATCTTCTCAAATGTGTCTCAAATATGGCTCATTACCTCTAAGTCTCAGAGATAGTTCATATTTGTCGTGTGCGACTCAAATATTTTTTGTTTCTCCAAATCAGTGTTTCCCACACAAAGTATACAGTACTCGTAAACTGTGCATTTGGGTTTTATGATGTTTTGTTTTTTTTATCCTTAAAAAAAATTGCTTAGTCATTTGTGTATAGTTTGTTAGAATTAAATAAAATTCAGTTCTTTATATTGAAGAATATATTGTGCTGACAAAATGTCACTCTATATTGCACAATCCTGACTCATATACAGTATATTTATTAAAACATAATGCAAAGAATGGCTAAAAATGCTTTGGGCTTTAAGTATTTAAGCTTCTACACTAAAGAGTGTTTAGTTCTTTTTTTTATATATATATACTTCATCTTACTCTTGGGTAGATAGAGGGGAGGGTTAGCAGTTGGATCCCTAAAAAGAAGATATGTAGATATGCAGGTTGGTAATGACTAGTCAATTACAAAATTGCTTTATAATAAATAAATGTTTTATTTTAAAATCAGGTTCTTTATTTTTTTTTTAATCCAACCAGGATTATATTATTACACAGTACAGGCAGGTGTCCCTTGTTCATCAATATGGCTAACCTTTTAGAAATGTCTACGCCTTAATGGCGGTCGGTTGGCGTCACGTGGTTCGGAGGAAACGTGATAGTCTTCGCCCTCCCGGCTTAGTGGAAGTGGTAGCCTTAATGTGGGAGCCCCCTAGTGACAGGGAGGAATTGGACACGACTAAATTAGGGAGAAAATCTGTGAAAAAAAAAAAGAAAAAAAAAAAAAAAGAGAGAGAATGTTCCGGAATCTCCATCAGCACCACATCATCAGTCAGGTAAGCACCAGCCCATGAGCAAGCTCAAGCCCACCTCTCAACCTTCAGAATGATTGTGAATGGAGCAGCCGAATGGTGTCTAGGTAAATCAAAAAAAAATTTTTTTGTTCCATTAGATACTAAGCAACTCCAGGAGTTGCAGACTTTGGACAAACTTGTTGGACATTCACCACAAGAGAAGACACAAGTGAAAAAGAACTTTTCCTGGCATTGGCCCGTACTTGTAGCCCTTACATACAGCAAGCAACCAATTTTCCTTCAAAATTATTAATCTCCTTTTTGACTGATTCTTTTCACTGGAAGATTGCCACAATGCTGTGGACTTTGTGTAACTCCTGTATAAATCATACTTTGAGTTGAGGAGTGTGACACTTAATATCTTTGTCAGGTTTTATGACATTTTGTATCATTTAGTGTCTATTTTGCTGGTATCAATTATATTGTGCGAATTGTAAATTTATTACACTGTATGCTGTTAATTGAGGATTTTTTGAGTATGTCTCAGATTGTGTCTCAGTTATGTCTCTTTGTTTCTCCTAAGTGGGGTTCGGGAGAAATAGAAAAGACAAAGTCGAGCTTGTAATGAGACAGCTCAAATTCAGTCTCATGAGACAAGAAAAAGCTCATTCTGGGCAATAAAATTTTGCTATGGGTGTACAACTTAAAACAAACTGTCTCTACACTTACCTTAAAATAGGCTAATAAATTAGAAATATTTAGTAATAGTTTCACTAAAATTAAAGCATAATATTACATCAACAGCTAAAAAAATGGTTTGAGAAAACTAACTTTGGCAATTCGTTGATATCGACACTGGAAATGGCAGTTAGCTAATGACTTAGGTAATTGGTTTAGCTAGCTAGCTTACAAATGTATATTTCTATGAGAACTATATAAAAACAGAATGCCATCAGAAACAAGACTAAGCTACTGAGTACATTAACATTTACCTCAGATTTGCTAGTATATTACTAATAAAATCACTATGAATCACTATGAGTAGAACTGCACTTTATATACACTTAGCTTAGCTAATTGAAGTTTATTTAGTGTATAATCATCTGGTGTAGTGAAAAATGAATGCTAACCATGGCAGCTCGCTAGTAACTGAGGATAATTTAGCTACCTAGCTAAATAGAAGAACAACCTAAAGACAGAATGACAATTGAAATGAAACAAAGCTGTTGAAAACCGCTACTTTTACCTCTGGAATGCTGGTAAATTACTAATAAAGGACTTATTATGACTAAAATTACCAGGAATTGCTAAGGAAACAAATTTTCAACATCTCAAACAATGTTGAAGAGATGGGCAATTTGTGTCAAACCTTTAAACTTGCACATATTCCTACCATATTTAACGGATTGAATTTACATTTTGTGATTCTTTGAAATGTATGAATGTGCTAAGCAGGTCGATGCTAAATGTAATTATAGGTTTCAGGTGTAATTTTAGTCATATTAGTTTTAGCAATTTACCAACAAATCTGAGGTAAATGTTGATGTTTCAGAAAGTTTCACTTCATCTCTACTGGCATTCTTTCTTTACATTGCTGTCATTGGCTATTTTCTACTGAATGTCTATATTCCCCAGTTGACTAGCGAAGGAGTTTTCAGTCTGAACTCTGTGGCTTGACCAAAGTTTAGCCACAAAGAGGCTAACCGCAGGGGTCTTTTCATTCCAGGGACTACCTGGGCAGAATGCTGAGTCATACAAAAAGAAAGAAAGAAAGAAAGAAAGAAATATCAGCCCTGAGGAATGCACAGGCAAGGCGAAGAGCAACAGCGCTCCTGGGAGAGGGGGAGAGCCCTTCTCAGTGAAAGTGTTATGTGAGTCCCTGAGCTCTGCAGCTCAGCAGGAGGAAAGCGATGTTTTAAGTCAAATTCAGCACAACATGACATGTCAAGGCTCCACTGTTTATTCATTTGGAGCTTTTTAGAAGCACGGCCATGGGGAGAACGAGGTTCGGAAGCTGACGACTGCTTTAAATCCACTTTCTGTTTTTTTTCTTTCTTCTGGTTTGGAGAAGTCAGCTTTTTTTCCCCCATGCTGATTGTACAGGGAAAATATAACCCAGTTAACACATGACAAAATTTATGAGCTCAAAGTCCAGTGCAAAAGTTTGTGCACCCATTATAAAACCCACAGATATTGATCTGTGTTATTTAAGCAAGTAAATAAGGGTCCTTGAAAGCATGGACTGTTTTTTTGGGTTCCAATTAATTAAAACCTTATTCATTTATTTATTTTTTATCTACATTACATGATCTGCTTCATACTAGCTTCATTCTTAGATTAGCAAAACAAGCTTACCAGCTTATATGCACTGACCAGAGGCTTCTCTACTGCTCCCTTACAAGCTTTATGTTACTTTGCAACTTCTGTATACATATTTAATTAGAGATCATTTGTAACTACAAGGTGGTATCAAAAGGTTTAAAGATACACGCATCACAGATCCTGTCACTTTCGCCATATGCCCTCCCTCAGACGTTCTGGCAGTATAATTCGTTATTGACGGTCTGGCCCCTTAGGACAAGTTCTTGGTGTACAATGCTGCCAATGTCAAAAAAGGGGATGGGCATGCACTTGGTTGAGCTGCGGTACTGATTCGCCAATCATGAAGATGATGGGCTCTTCCACTGTGAACACTGTTGTTTCGTCTCCGGTAATGATCCTCAACATTAAGAACAAGTCAACAACGACACGCTGATAGAGTTCCATCAGCTCCTGGGTCAGACTAACTCAGAATAGCACCAGTTGCACAACTCCTGATGTACACCAGACAATGTGTTTTGGCACACTGACTTATGAAAGTTGGTGCTTCCTGTGACTGTGCATGCAGCCTTGTGCTGCCATCTGTTGGCATGTAACAAAACTAGTCTCAATCTCTACTGCTTCCTTACAAGCTGCATGTTACTTTCCAGTGTCTGCATACACGTCTAGAGATAATGTGTAACAAGAACAAGACGCTTCTCTTGTTGCTTGTTGAATAGTAAATGGGAAATACTTCAGGTAACCTAGTTTAGAACTGAAAAAAAACTTGTGACCTTGTGCACCATAGGATGGGTCTGAGGGATTATTCAGCGGTCTGCTGATTGTAAAAAAAAATAATAATAATTAAATATGTAATGGTTAGGCCTGTTGTAGGGATGTTGTAGCGTGTGATCCTCTGGAACAGCAGGAGAAAGGTGGTTAAAAACTTATTGTCTGAAGTCCTCCCCACCACCACCACAGGTATGGGTGTAACCATGTTTCTCAAATCTCTATTTTTTATTTTATGTTGATAAAAATAAGTTGAGCTGTCAAACCCAGAACTCTTGCAGGGTATGATCACTTTTCCCATCGCTTCTCAGAGCGTCACTGACCTCTTCTTGCTCGTGGCGATGTCGGACTGGTAAAAGGTTGGCGGCGGTGGATGATCCGAGCACGGCCATGAGAGCTGCGCCGCGATCCGATACCTTGGACTTCTGCCAGACCACGGCCTGAAACAACATGGTAAAAATGGGTCATGCTATTTTCTCCCACCCTAAAATAAGACCACCTGTAGGATTGAGTACTCATATATACACATGAATTATAAACAATTACCCTTCAAAAATTAACAGTGAGCTTTCTGTGGCAGTGACTGAAAAGAAACCAGAAAATCCTGTGCTGCTGATTTTGGTGAATCCAGCTTGTGCCTTATTGCGCTTGCATTCTTTACCAACTTTGCTTAATTCTCCTTTTTTTTGCCTGCAGGATTTACCAAATAATTCAATATGGAGACTGTGAACACTGGAAACTACTCACTGAACATGAACTGGCATTAATATCACTCTGTACACCATCTGTACATAAGAGTGCAATTACATTTGAATTGAACACATATTTTCACACCCATGCGTGTGCCTGTCATTGGCACTTCCACTAGTCAGTAAATATATCCAAGGTGTTGATTTCTGTGGTGCATTTGGTCCATAGCATGCATTGCTGCTATGAAATACACAGTTTGATAAGTGTAAAAGGATCACTCTAGTAAACAGCTTTGGGAGGACTTGTGAAACCCAACACTCGATGAAGTGCAAAGTTTGTGATATGAGACACTGTTGGAGGTACAACGTTGGAGGTACAACGCCATGGCTTATGTTCCTCGTTACATTTCCTACAAACATTGAATCGATTAAACTAATCTGTATGAAGCAACTCCTTGGATGTAGTTCCTTATATAGCTCTTTTTATCTGCAACCCAACCACATGTTACACTGATCACACTCACAACCTGCTGCTGCACTTAAAATGAAGCCTGTAAACCTCACACCACTCTGTTCAGTACATTAGGCTTAGGTGACAGCCTTGGGCCATCAGCCATAGCCTTATTTGAGTCAGCTTAGTGGCTAATCTCATGGTCATACTGCTAAATTTGGACAATGTCCAGGTTAAAGGACAACTCAAGTCTTTTTCAACGTAATTCTATTTACTGTATCTATACATGTTGTTACAATGTTTTTTTTTTTTACCTGAAGTCTTTTGAATTTAATAAATTCTGCATAATTAATCATGTCAGCGATTGGACTCTTTTCTCATTTTTGACAAAGTAGCTTAATAGAAATAGAAAGGAGTTAAAGGAGTTCCTGGGAGGCTAGCGTTTCAGACAAGAAACACTTACAAGTGAAACACTGGGATAAGTGCATTAGTGTAACAGAGGATTATATGGAGAAATAAAGGGAGGTTTTACTCTCATTACTGTGTTCTGTTATTCCGCACAATCAAAAGTCCTGATTTGACTAGAATGCCCCTTTTTACATTTACAATTTACACATGTAATGTTAATGTAATGTAATATAAATGTTACTGCATTCACCCATATTCAGATGAGTGAGAGAGTCTTGATCATTCGCTTATTTTGTATGCATGTGTCATGGAACATTTTATTCATATTACGTAAACAAGGTCAATCTCAGTCAAGTTAAAAATTCACAAAAGAGCAACTGCAATCGCATGTCCTGTTATAAATGACCACTAATTAAACAAGGAAGTAGCAGAGATCATTAGTGCCTCTGGTGAGCACATATAGCTAGTACAGTTAGATGATTTGCTAATCCACCAGCTAAGATCGTATGTAGCAGTTCAACTCAAACTCTACACCTCTTCAACATTGACATTTTTTAAGAAAATTTATATGGAAGCCTAACATTTGTCATTGGATCTTTAAAAATGCACAGGTCATGACCACAAGCACTTTTGCATTTGTAAAACTGTATAATATATTTAAGAATACATCTCAGTTTAGTAATTTATAAAAATGTATATCTAGGTTCATCACATACAGTACATGCAAACTAATATAAAAAGTTTTTTTTTTTTTTTTTTTAATGTCACCATGTCCGTATATTTGACCACATGTGTCTGGAAGTATCTTCTCCTGGGTTCATTTGTCATAAAGCAATGCCAAAAGGAATATGAGCAGGGACCAGACTTCAGTCTGAGCTTTCCAGGAAATCAGGAAAGTGATTGGTGGAGGAACATTCCCTCGGTATGAGTGTGCTGTCAGGATTTAAGCTACGTCTTGGCAGGATATTATCTCTGACTAATCAGCTTGGATTATTGAAAGTATGGATGGTACAAATTGTAAACAATATTGAGACACAAGGTCAAAAAAAAGAAGCCATTTCTACATATGCATGTCTTTTAAAATATTTGCCTATTTTCTACAACTTTTTTTTTTATTTCCAAAGAAACTTATATTTCTAAAGTTTTCTAATCTTCCAAAAGAGTAAAATTATATTTTGAATAATTGTCTTCTAAAAAACACTTTAGCAGTAAAAGAAAAATATTTTTTCTATATTCTGTACATCCTATATGGAGTTGTGGCATGAATGTGTATTAGTAATGGTCATTCAACCCTACATGCTTCTGCACTGAGACCAACATATCATTTTGTAGACATATGATGACACCAAGTGGCCAAATATATTATTACATGCCAAAAAACACCTGCTACACCCATTGTAAAACGCAACAGATCATTTCAGACTGAATGCATATAGTGAGAATATTGCACCTCACTTTGGATGTGGTGATTAAAAATACGCACATGCATACGCACATGCATATACACACACACACACACACACACACACACACACACACACACACACACACACACACACACAGAGAGATAGAGAGAGAGAAACTTATTTTTAATTTTCAATTTCAATTGCAAAGCAAAGGAGCTTAACAGAAACTAATCTGTGATGTAAACGATCAGATCTGACACACTAATTAATAATGTAGGAATTAGTAAATGTAGAAACTTGCCTTGACCTGTTGCAGAAACCGTGTTAAAAATGATCATGCTTCCCAAATCTACTTGTAGCTGCACTTTTCTTTATTATTTTTTAAAAAAGGGAAATATTTTAATAATCTGTCATATTTTATTTGGTTTATATATAACCATGCTGCTGAGGATTTGTTTTTATACATATATTCTATTTTAAACACCCAGATCTTTCAACCAGTCCTGCTTCATTCTTCAGTTCCTACACTAACCAGAAACCTGCAGTAACCTAAAGGTGAAAGCACATGATGGATGGATTAAATTTCAATCGCAACAGTAGTAAAAGGAAATCTGGGTCATTCGCATATCTTCTCCTGTTATACTGAATTTCCAGTCCCACACAGTAGGAATGCAGATCAATTCCTGCTTTCAGGTTTACCCAAATGAGGATGGGTTTCCTGTTGAGTCTGGATCCTCTCCAGGTTTCTTCCCACTGCTATCTCAGGAGGTTTTTCCTTGCCACTGTTGCCGTCGCCCTTGGCTTGCTCATCAGGGACTATCTGACCATTTTGATTCATACACGTTCAAATGCACCTCATTTGCACCTCTTTAAAAGCGTCGATCTTCCTAATCCAGAATGTGCACACTTCGAAAGAGTGACCTTTGCCTTTCAGGTGCAGATGGGTGGAGCCTTATAATGTATGATTTTGTTGTTGCTGAAGAAAACAGTACAATTCTTTGTACATGATTTGAGATTGGCGGTCTCATGCAACGATTTGAAGTAGCCATCAATAAAAATATCCTTACACAGGTTTACCAGGTTACTGACTTAAAAGTACCATCAACTGTTGGGAAGGCAATGACATCTAGAGGAATTTCGCTCCACCAACTACTGTAGGTAAACAAAAAACACTCTAGACAAATGCCTTCCTCAATCCCTGAAAGATATTGGTCTTGAAATAACAAGAGACTAAACAAGCACCTGAGTGACATTTGTGGACAGAAATCCTTCTGATAAGGGAAAAATCGTCATTTAAGGTTAGCAGTGTGAGAGGAAAAGGATGCTGTAAATTGTTTTAAATGTTTTAGTTAGTTAATCTGTGATTTATCACTATTAATCACAATTTGAAAATACTTAGATTTATTGTATTATAAACGTTCAGTGTAGGAATAATGAAATGCGTGACAAACTGGATAGAGTTTTATAACCTCTCAAATATTAACATTCAACAAATGTTAAATTAAAATCCCTCAAATGGGACCGGCACCACATGCCGTGGGTGATAGTATGGGGTGTGGCAACCCACCGACGACGGGTCTCGAACCCGGATCCTTACTGTAGATCCAAAAATCAACAACCTAGTGCCCTAGCCGCCTGAGCCACCACTCACACATTTTACATTTAATGTATTCTTGTAAAAATCTAGCTTGGTGTTATCCAAAACTTCCATCTAGAAGCTTTTTATGATGAAACTTAGCATTCAGCACACCTGGTGATGTTTTCTCCGTCATCTTATTATCCGTGTTAAACGTGCCCCTATCGCATACTGCCGGGCAGCTTCACTGCAATTATGGGAAGCCATTAGGGGCAAACTTGGTCATGTGATCAATTTGGGTTAAGAAAATAGCAATGCGTTAAATTTTCTAGATTAATCACATGCGTTAACACGTTAATATTGATTGTAAAGATCACCTTAGTATTTCAAGCTCACTTTGAACAGGACATTTACATATACAGTGGAACCTTGGATTACAAGCATAATTCGTTCCGGAAACGGGCTCATATTCCAAAACACTGGTAAACCAAATCAAATATTCCCATAAGAAATAATGAAAACTCAAATAATCCGTTCCACAGCCCAAAAAAATAAATACAGAAAAATAATTAATACAATATATAAAGTAAAAATAAAACAAATTAACCGGCACTTTACCTTTACCAAAAACGTTCAAATAAATCCAAACAGATAAGTGTTTCCGTTTGTGCGTGCAGGCGCCGTGTATTTGTGTGTGCATGTGTGTGTGGAATTAGCCCCTTCCCTCGTCTCGTCTTACACAGTAAAACTCCTCCTCACTCCCCTCACCTCGCTTTTTAAGTTTCCCAACACACACACACACACACACACACACACACACACACACGGAACAGAAACAGTTTTAACGGGAAAAAAAATCTCTGTAATAAGACTTGCATGAGCGCAGACTAAGAGAATCACTGCTGAAAGTAAAAAAAAAAACAAAAAAACCTTTGAAAAGAATCGTGACAGAGCAGAGTTTCTGTGTAGAGCAGAGTGTGTGTGTCTGTGTGATGCCGGGGAGGGGGGGGGGTGTAAAGGTGAGAGAGGGTGTGTGTGTGTGTGTGTGTGTGTGTGTGTGTGTGTGTGTGTGTGTGTGTGTGTGCGCGTCGGTGTGTGTGTGTGCCAGTGTCAAAAAACTCTACACTCGTAAACCAAGACATGCTCGTTTTTCAAGTCAAAATTAATTAAAAATCTTTACTCGTCTTGCGGAATACTCGTAAACCGAGTTACTCGCAGTCCGAGGTTCTACTGTATAGCACTTGGGAGACTCCTTTATCCAGAGTGACTTCCAAAATGTTTTGAAGTCCTTATACCGATTCACTAGGTTACTGACCAAGAGTTTCATCATTCTAAAACACAGTTGGGTGACGCAGTGGGTATTTATGCATCATTTGAAGACTGCCAGAAACTCGGACATCTAGACAAAGTTCTGTCCTCCACCTACACAGAAAAGAGACTTGTTGAGAGGAATTGTTGAATGCAATTCCTGAGAGATGGTGGGACGAGTCGAGCAATGCTAGACGATCAGAGGGAGAGTACAGTACAAGTACAATGCTTGTGCTTTCTGCATGTAACTTGTCTTTAATAACAAGTTTTTTTAATCGTTAGAGGATTTTGATCATATAATCACGGAAAATATAGTATCTAACACTGCACTGTGTTTCATTAGGACAGCAATTATGTAAAAATGTCCAGCTTCATCTTAGGACACTAGATGGAAACTGGCACTCTGAGAAGGCGTGATCCATACCTTATTGTGCGTTAGGACGATCCTCAGCTCAGGCTTGATGATGGCATACGCCATGAGCAGATCTTGCACCTTCTTCAGCTCGTCTTTGCACTTCTTGCTGTTGGAGTAATATTGTCTCCTGACAGGGAGGTTCTTGAACAGTTTCAATGCACACACAGTGGTACCTGCGGGAAAGATACTAGTATATTTCTGGCAGTTGTATCCATTACATTTTTAACATATTTTAATACAATTGATAAGACATTTACCTTGGCCCAGGTGCGATGGCCGCTTCGAGACCACACACCCGTTGAAGTCGAGTGTGTACTGAGTGCTGATGTCATCGTCGGCTGTTTTGGTGGTGATAATGACCTGCAAGTCAAAGAAATATAAAGGCTAAAAGATACATATAGATACTTAGATACATACAGTATATCAATTGCTTTTTTTGTACATGACTATGATTTATGCTTTCGTGTTCTGCTACATTTTCCAGTTTCTCATCCCTAAAGCTAAAGCTATTTCAATTCAGATCTAATCCTTTACTGGTCTGGATTTAAAAACTTTGAGCTATTTTAAGGACATGAGCATCACCGTGGTTTAAAAAGACACGGCTGTTACCTCGGAAACGGCACATATGGATCCGAGAGCTTCTCCTCTAAAGCCATACGTCTCGAGATTCTCCAGATCTTCATGACAGGAGATTTTAGACGTGTAATGACTTACTGCCATGACAGGAGTGTCAGCGGCTTTGATTCCAGAGCCGTTGTCTCGCACCTCGATACGATCCAATCCATAATTCTCCTAGAATTAAAACACGACCTTATTACTGATTGCTCTTCTGCAGTTCTTTTCATCTTATAGGAACCTGTTCCCAATACTTAAAGAAATCTTGACGGCTTGCTCAACTTTATGACAAAATATCTAAAAGAAATGCAAATGTTAATTAAAAAATGACTTAAAATCTCAATATACTAAAATATAGTTTCTAGGTTTGCAATTTAACATCTATTATACTGAAAAAGTTTCTACAATTATTATTTGATATCTTAAAATACATTTAAAAACATTTTTAAGTATCATTTAGTATCTCAAAATATTAAAAATGTTTCTAAAAGTGTTTACTTAACTCAAAATATGTTTACAATTATTTAGTATCACAAAATACTAAAAACGTGTCATAAAATATTTAAAATTAGAATACACATGGATTTTTAAATGATAATTTAATGTCTCAAAATACTTTTTCTACATAAATTTAACATATACAAATACTGAGAAAGTTTCTTTTTTATGTTAAATACTAAAACATTTCCAAGATTATACTTTAATATATTAAAACATTGAAGGTTAAATAATTTAATATCTCAAAATATTAAAAGAAGTTAAAGTTACTAAAATGATCATCATTTAGTATCTAAAAATACTAAAAATAATTCTAAAATTAGTTTCATATTTCCAAATACTTTCTAAAACTAAAACCTGTATGAAATGTATGAAATTTCAATTATGTCAAAATATTAACACTTTTTAAAAATTCTAATTCAACATCTCAAAATATTAGCTTCTAAAATGATAATTTGATATCTTCACATACTAAAAAGGTCTCTAAAATGATTATTTTGTGTCCCAAGATACTAAAAATAAATATTTTTAAAAATTGTACAAATTAATATATAGAAATGCTGAAGAACATAAAAAATGTTCCTAAAATGACCAATCAGGATCTTACAATATTAACAAAGGTTCTAAAAATTTAATTTAGTAAATCAAAAGTGGTTTAATGCGTTATTTATCATTTAATTTTAAAATGCATTTATTTTTTGTTATTTAATTATTATTATTACTTCATCTTAAAATACTGAAAAGATATGGGTTAGTAGCTCAGAAGTCACTTTTAGAGAACAATTGGAGTTAATGGATACTTTTATAAGAATATAATAATAATAATATCAACTTTTTTTTTAAATCACCATTATAAAGGATGTATAAAAAGTATATAAAATAAAAAAAATTTGAGAGAAGACAACAAAGTCGCAAACATGGTTATAAATATTCAAATATTTATTATTATTTAAGATTATTTTTATAATGGATTATTTAATATTTAAATAGTAAGTAATTATTAGTAACAACATTAACAATATACAACATTATCATTGTCTTGTGAGTGCGTTTTTGCTTTAAGGGTTAAAACCTATTCGTTCATTTACCAGTTTGATTTCTAGACTCGAGGATCCAGCATCTAGCGAGTTCTCGATCAGCTCCTTGACGACATTTGTGACAGAAGTGATCACCTGCGTGCTGGAGAGCAGTCGCACAGTGTCTGGGGGAAGCGCCTTCATGCCTCACTCAGCTGGAGACATAGAAGCCAATTTAACCACCATGCATAATTTATCGTTTAAATTTGTTGTTTAAACCTGCTGCTTTTTAACCTTTTCATTCAGAAATTGCTCCTAAAATATTACTAATTCTTTAATCTGTCTAATGGTGTCAAATTGATATAAGAGTGAATGCTGTGGGTCAATAAGCAGAAAAGCTTTAAGATTTACAGCGCAGAGTCACCTCAAGGATGCAAATAGGCTTCAAAATTTAGAACACTTCACATTTCCTTTGCATTTATCCAACCATGACATTGTAACGGCTGAAGAGAACGTGCAAAGCAAAGGATACCTTAATCACATGATCATTTACAGATGTAGTTGAAGTAACTTAATGAATCACATGTCCCATAAACATCTGCTGGCAAACGATTTGTTCATTAGGTTAGTCAGACTCACATTTTGCATTTCTCATTAAATTATCATGAGCATAACGACAGGTGTACACGGTAAAGGCTGTTTGATGAACATGACAGCAAAGATTTATATTTTGTCTTTATATAACTATATTATTTATATTGTATTATTTTATAAACTACTTTAACGTAACCTTTTTTTATTTACTTTTGGATAATAATTCTTTTATGAGTGAAAAATGACTCACTACACATCCCACAATAAAAACAGACCTGGACACACCTTCTGTTTCAATGTTTGTTAGTTTTTTTGTACGTTCTAAAACCATACTGGATTTTTTTAAACGATGAAATTACACATATGATGTTAAAGTATTAGGTAACAACGACAACAGCAACAGTGTGTTGTTCTTTTAAGTCACAAAGATCAACTGTTCTGTAACAGTTCTTGCAAGAGCAGTATTGTACAGTATCAAGTGCATTTGTAAAACTCATCAGGCATCATGATGAAACTGTCTCTCATGAAGACCTTCCCAGGAAAGCAAGAACAAAATCTACCTCTGCTGCAGAGGAATTCATTTAGAATTACCAGCCTCAGAAAATCACCAATTAATAACAAACAGCGGCTCAGATTATGAAGGCTTTACAGTGTATAAATAGCATATCAACTATTCAAAATGTAGAGATTACTGCATACTGTGGACACCATAAGAATTGTTTTACAATGTAGAAAGAAATAAAAAAAAAAACTGAATATTTAGAATTAGTTGTGTTCAAAATTTGCCTGATATTGTAGATCTTCTTAGAACGTTAACCTCTCTAATGAGACTTTCTTTTCCTTTACACGCGCGTTGTAATAAACAGTACACGCGCGCTGTACACTCACGCTTAAAAACACAAAATACAAGATGCTTTCCGCGCGCACGCGTGGTCACGGTGTTATAATAAACAGTACACGCGTGCACTGATGTTGATTATACCGGTGAGAGACGCGCACCAAGTCCGGTCTAAAACTCGTGCTTTTTCCCCAATGTACAATGTTACTTCGTCCTGAGTAACTGATGCTGATCCAACTAATGCTTCAGACCTGCTCAGTGTTAGTGACTTACATAAAGCTTGACAAACTGTCCATAAACACACGCGCGCGCACATCAATGACTGTGTCTCGAGAGTGTACATACAGTATTATATAGTAAACAGGTTTGAGCATGCAATACAGTTAATTATTGCTCCAATAGATTCAATAATTATTATTTACTCATTTACTCACAATAACAAGAAATCCAGTCCTTTAAAAAAATAATTTTAACCTTATATACACACACCATAACGCTGCCAAGCCGCCAATGCGGAAATAACCACACACAATTCACAATTAAGCGCCTTTTTCTTACGTTTTTTGTTTTGATTGGCTGGTTGGGTGATCAATCATGGCTACCACGTCGACATGACCAATCGCATCACATGCCTAAAATAAAGTCGTTTATATACCACAAGGCTATTAATAAAAACAAAAAATGCGTAATATTTCTGAATATATTATTCGAAATATATTTTTAAACATTTTAAAAATATTTTTTGTGGCGTATTTTTTAGCATTTTTAGGACTTTGTGGCATCTTCTAAGCTGTGATTGGAGGATACAGTTTTAGGGGCGGGCCCATTCCTTTAGCTATTTACCAGTGCGAATACAAGGCATACAGCGGGGACGAGTGTCAGAGCAACAGGGTTTTAATTAAATCAGTGCTTTTTGGAAGAAGGTAGGGTCTTATTTATTCAATAAAATGCACAACCACACTTCATTGCATTCGTATTAATGTTTGCGCTTTACATCTAAACGCAGATCAATTGCAGCTCGTTGATTTAATGCTTTTAAGTCTCATCCGAGCTGTGTCCTAATCCGCACTACACAGTGAGTGAGCGAGTCAGTGAGGGGAGCGGATTGGAACACAGCCGGTCTAACGGTGTTGTCTTTTATCTCTGCTTTAAATGCTTTCCAGTTAGAATTAAAACATGTAGAAATTAATATAAAAATAGAAAAAACACATCTATATTTCCTGATAATTAATATATATGTTTGTATATATTTATTTATCCGCCTAAGATAATTGTAGACTAGCAAGCTAGCAAAAAACTAGTGCGTTAGCCTAAAGCTAGCTAGCATCTTTTAGGTTAAAAATGTATTTGTTTATCACTGCAAGGGAAAGTACAGGTATAAAACCAAGTCTAAATAGCAATTGTGGTTGATTAAAGTTTTTTAATTAATTGGTGAATTAATATTTCTGTCGTTAATAAGATGTAGGTGCACGAGCGCTTTGCTGTTTGTTTGTTAATTTTAAAAGTTAACGTTTTGTGCTTTAGTGAGGAATTAAGATTAAATTAGATCAGATTATGCATCATGATACAAGATGTATATAATTTGTTTAAATCTAATTCCTATTGAGTCTATTGACTATCCAGCATGCATTGCATTCAAATTATTATTGTTTTTTTATTATTATTATTTCTATGTTAAATCTATGTTTCCATGTTAACCAAGTCTTAAAGCTTATTCTTAGACTAACAGCTGGATTTTGAAAGCAAACATAACCGTGATATGTATTTATTTACTTGACTAACCATTAAGGTAATGTGTAAACTTTCTAGACCCTTTTTAAAAAATAATAATAATAATTTGAACAGTTTCTTTAATAATAAACGCAGACTCTTTACTATGAGAAAAAGAGAAAGCAGATCTGTGAAACGTGGCATCTGGACAGATGTGAGTGAGATCTGCGTGTGTAATCTTATCAGCCGGGAGAGGAGTTGTGTAATAGGAGTGGTGTAGAGCAGACAGGACACGCTGACAGAATGTGAACTTTGCAATGAAAAGAAATCTGATAAACAAGTCAGCCGGTGTGGGTCGGATGTTTCGAAGGAGGGGAAAAAACACAAGCCGTTGATTTGATGGAAGATAAAACGTGACAGAAATGAAGGGAGACAAAAATTTTTTAAATGTCAGCATTTCTTCCAGCAACTTTTTCTTTTCAGGGGAAGTTGTTAAAACATGCTTCAAGAGTTTCCCGGCGATGTCATAGCCTATTCATTTATTGATCGTGATCATGGCATAGATTATAACGGATTATAGATTACAGGTTTTCTTGCCTTTTATTGTGAATGTAAAACCAAAAAGGAGAACGGAAGGGCAGTTAATAGATGTGATTACTTGGGAATATGTTTGAGAAAGGAGTTTAACAAGAAGACGGAAAAGTGCAAGGATTAGTCGCACAAACAGTTGTGGTCAGGGATCAGTGGTGTTTGGGCAGAGGGTCCTCGAAAACAGCGGTCGATTGCAGGGGATTGGTTGTTGTAGTCATGCACCAGTACACCTTGAAACGGTGTGTGTGGCAGAATTAAATAGTAATTAACCATGGTCATGTTTAGGTGGCTTTTTTTTTTCTTCATTTTTTAAGCCTCTGCTTTATGGATTTGATGATTTTTGTGTCCAGATATTGAAAGTGCTACAGTACAAATGCATCTACTCTGACCTGCTGAGAGAGAGAGATGTCACATCATAGTTCTCGGTGCAGTGTTATATAATGTTTTGATATTTTGTTTGTGAGTTCAGAGGGCACTTTTCTGTCTCTGTCTGACGCAGATCTGAACAAAACCTTAAAGCCTTTTTTTTTCTTTATTTTTTTTAGCATTTTAACATCAGAGCATGCTGCTAAATCAGAGTAGTGCAAAAACAAGTCTTGTATTCCTGTCAGCAGAACTAATAATAACTAGTTGTCATGATTAACATATTACAAATAATTTACATTTTAGTGATTATTAAAAAAAATCATAATAAATAGTTTGTGTGCTCATGCGTCAGTACACGGTTCTGCTCGTCTTCGTGAAAGCCTGCGCTTGAGATTATGTAAGTGGTTTTACACAAACCACCAGACATTTGAGGGGAAAAAGCCACAGCTCATTTAATTTAGTTAAGTTGTAAATACTAGGGAGATTTACACACACACACACACACACACACACACACACATATTTCAGAATGAATTGCTGTACGTTGCAAACACAATACTCATTTCAATATATAATTTAGGTAACAAACCGATGGCAAGACAAAAGCGCTGTAACAAAGTATCTACAAAGTGGTTTAAAAAAAAAACTTTATTATTGTTTCTAAAAGAGAACATGACATCTTTGGTCTTTTAAGGTAATTATCATGCGTGTACCTCTTGCATTCTCATTTTCTTTAAGGAAGGAAAACAAGGCATTTTCACATTTTCAATTATTTAATTTTAAATTATTACTAGAGGTTTATCTGTGGCTCTCGCTGTAGACGCTCTGCAGTCTGATCCAGAGTTTCATTCCCTCGTCATATGCAAAGTCTCTGTAGACTCTTTGCAGTCTGATCCGGGGTTTCAGTAGCTACGAGACCGGCCTGAGGTGCACGTTATCGCCGTAGACGCTCTCTGGTCTGCTCTGTCTTTTCAGCACATCTCAAACGTGCCTGTCGAGGACTAAACTTTTTAAGGTGGCATTTTTTTCCTGGTAATCAAATGAAGAGATCATCTTCTTCTTTGTTGTTTAACGGCAGTTCTAATCCAGTAGGCTACCTAACCATCAACTGTAGGTCTCATTCTCTACCATCGTCCCTGCCCTCTTAAAGCCCTCATTTTTCGTTCTTATTTTATAGCCGTTGGCATTCAGTAAGTTGTAATACAGCCATCTTCTGGTCTTGATCTCCCTCCTCTTTCTTTATCTTCTTTGTCAATACTTTCTCTCTTGTCCTCTTCCTCCAAGTCCTCAACTTACGAACGAGTTCCGTTCTGGCTCTGGTGTTTGCTGTGCGCTTGAGATGTTTTCCACTGTATAATTAGGATTATTCACCATCAGGACTGACATTTTCTATCATCGTGCTTTTGGACTGATTCACTGAAATCGGTGAGGCCGACTCATTCCTCCCGCACCCCCACACGCACACACGTACAATATACCGGACTTGAGACATTTTATACATTCACTTACACACTGAGAATATTGTATATAATTGTAAATATTGGTATCTATATCTTCACAGTGAGTCGAGACAAGATCAGTAAAAGAAGCATTAGACGTTTTTAAGGAAGGCTGTCTGATCTGGGATGGGAATTTGGAAAGGTTGAGTACGCTGGGAAATGTATACAGCAAGTCCCAGACTTACGAACGTTCATGGATGCGGACAAATCGTGTAAGTAGCTCTGTAATTAGCTCTCATGTATTGTACAAAAAGAATCGTCACTGCAATTCCCATCCCAGATCAGCCAGCCTTCCTTAAAAACGTCTAATGCTTCCTTTACTGATCTTGTCTCGACTAACTGTGAAGATACTCGGATAAATCAAGTCACGATACTATTCATGTGCACCGACCAGGCGTAACGCCATGACCTGTAAGAGCTGACATGAATAATGCTGATTATCTTGTTATAATGTCTGGAACTGAGTGAGATGTATTACTCAGCAAGTGAACATTCTGTCTCTGAAGTTGATGAGCAGAAACAAATGGGAAGGCATATGGATTTGAGTGATGAGAGACAAATTGTGATCTCTAGACAAAAGGATCAGAGCAACTCCAAAAGAAAACTGCAGGTCTATGGAGGCCTATAGTGTGGTACGATGTTCTGCTGGGAAACCTCTGGTCCTGATGTTGATACGAACGCTACTCTGACACACAGCACCTTTTATAAACGTCGTTCCCGATCAAGTACACCCTGTCATGGAAAAGGAGTGACTTCGATCAGTGAATAATGCACTCTGTTTTGACATTAGGCTGGAAAAAAACGAGTCTGATCTGTACAGATCTCGCCTCACAACTTGCAGAAATTAAAAGATTTGACTGCATTTGACATATCGGTGCCAGACACCACAGCATACCTGTGTTTTTTTTTGTGTATGTGTGTTGCATATATAAGAAAACCATATCCTGACAGAATTGATCTCAGTATTGATGTAATATGGACGAATCTCCACGACAGGACTTGACTCCATTCAGCCTCAGCAGCTCTGTAAATGTCTGTTACTATAAACTGCTGTGTCACTTAGTGGTCTGTGTGGTTTCTGAATAAATGCACTGTTTCTAGACGGAGACGTTATTCAACCATCTGAGTGAAATGACTGTCATGCGGCATTCATGAGTAACAGATGTGTCAGTCAGTGGTACATTCCCGATTCTGGTTTAAGAAGCTGATTTTTTTGGGGGGTTTTGTTTGTATGCTAACAACCATGATTACTGGGATCGACTCTGGATATTTTTAAGGGTTTTTGCTCTTTTCTTATTTATTTTTTTTTATGTCATAACACTCCTGATTATTTTTCATCTCAAGCAACTCTTTGTTAAATGACAAAAATGATTCATCTACACCAGTCACTTGAAACATGTAATACTGAAACACCATTTTACTTTAAAAAAAAAAAAAGTTTGTCCAGGATTTCCCCAGTTTTCCCCTGTTTGTCCAGGATTCGAATGATTTCCATTCCAGGAGAAAGTTCCTAAGTCTGATTTGTTCTTAATTCTGACAAAGTGAGTCTTGTACGTCTTTGAGACAAATACGCAGTGTAAAGCATGCTAATCTGTCGCCTTTCCCCACGCCAAAAAACGTAATCGCGTCTAATTAAATTAGCCCCACACAAATTTAATTGTTGTCTCTGCAGTTTTAAATCACAAGGTGAACCCTGGACGCCATTTCGTCTCGGAGCTGTTTTCCGCTGTATTGAACTGTGAACTTTTTTTTTTATTTTTTAAGGTTTTCCAAATTTACTGGTGTCTTTTTTTTTTTTTTTTTTTTGTACAAAACACATGACCTACATTCGTGATTGAACTGGTCGTAGAACTGTGGTCTGTTCGTATCTGTGGAAATTTGTAACTCCGATGTTCATAAGTCTGGGACTACAGTACGTATTGTTTGTGCATTATATATTGTGTACTGGTTACTTCCTCTTCTCATTCATGTTATAGAAGCTATAAACAGTCGTTTCCTCACCAGCCTCTCTTTATTTCTCTCTCTTTTGAAATTAATAATAATAATTTTTTTTAAATCTCTTTGTCACAGAGAAGCAGCAACGAAAAAAAAAAACCTCTAACACTGGAGACTCCTTCCATATCTATTATATTTTACGCCTCCATTTTCCTCCACTGAGACACCTTTTGAGTTGTTTGTTATAGAAATGCTAAAGTGTGCTTAAGATTAAATAAATCTGCACTACTGTCAGTGCTGCTGTTCCTAGAAAACGAATTATCAACCTTTTAACCAATCAGAATGCAGGATTCAGTAGAGCCGTGGTATACATCAGTGACGCTTTTGTGATTTGTATGTGGTCGAATGTGATCTGTCCAGGTGTTCCCTCAGGAGGTTAGGATGAACGTTGGCGTCGCCCACAGCGAGGGGAACCCCAACACCCGGGTCATGAACAGTCGGGGGATCTGGCTGACGTACGCGCTCGGCGTGGGAATGCTTCACATCGTGCTCTTGAGCATTCCTTTCTTCAGCGTCCCGGTCGTCTGGACTCTCACAAATGTTATTCACAACTTGGTAAGTCCTCCATATTTTCTTTTTCTCAAATAAACAGTTATTCACTTTAAATATTTATTTATTTATTTATGAATTTATTTTTAATTGAGCAGCAGTTTGTCTCTGTGAAGAACCGGTGCATCCTGGTAAACGCCTGCACATTTTTCTGGAGTCCAGTCTGGACAAAGAAGCAGGACGTCGGCGTGACACAAGAGATCGAGTTTCCTGCCATTTTTAGTTTTACTATAATAATCCTGTTTTGTTAAAGAAGCGGTTTATAACCCCCTTGTGAGTTCCCTTTCAAGGCAGAGGAGGTGGGCCTGAGTCAGGAGGCATAAAAAACTAGCGGGACGCATTGTGTAATTTATTTATTTTTATTTGTATTTTTAAACTCATTGAATTTGAGTCTTTGCAGTGTAGATCATCACTTACTAAACGCTCTGTTGTGACTGATTCAGTCATGTGTATTTATGTAGATGATTTAGCTGCAGGCCCGAGACTAGCTTCTCAAGTCTGAGAGAAACATGAGCTCAGAAAGCACAGAGTTTTTAACAGACTTTTCATTTGCATTCTTCTTTATGATTGGGAAAACTTCAAATACGGCTTGATATATGAGCGGTGTTCAAGTCAAACTGGGACTTTTCTGGTGACATTTCTGGCGAATGAAGGCATAAAACAGACAAAACCACCAAAGAAGAGTGATGTAAAGTATTAAAAACTAAATAAATAAAATGCTTTACCTTTCACAGATTAAAAAAAAAAATTTATTTTAAATGTTTACATCAAAAATGCATGGCAATCAGAATCAGGATCGATTTTTACCTATCAAATGACATAAGATAAATCCTGATGTCAGAAGAGAACAGCAAAACATTGATCCTATTCTGATTGCCACAATCGGATTGTACCAGTTTGATTGTATTTTTCCGTTTAATAATCGTTGGGATCGAGTCATTTATACAAGATGCAGAATAGGTCACTCGAAAGCTATACAGATTTTTACTCTCGAGAGAAAATTCACCACAGTGTTCATCATCTGTCCATCAAACATATTTTACTTGACTGTAATACTTCTACTCCTGTGAGGAACTTGTTTAAAAAAAGTAGCAAGTAAATTCCAAATTTAAAGTTCTAAGAAAAGAATTAATCTTATCTAGTTTTATTTAAACAGACTCTAGCCATGATTTATAGCTGTAGAATTTGGCATGAAAGAAATTTTAAGGCGTAAAACTAATTGACAGTTGCAGAAGACCTGAAGTCCAGTACGGTGATGAGACTCTTAGCTGCAGTAAAATATCTGAACGCCGCAAAAGTTTTCAATAAGGCCGTACGTCAGTGAATGACGAGGTGGCTTGAAGCCCCCTGCAGTCGTTCCTGTGAGCATCGTTCGAGTGGAACACCTGGTCCCTGAAAATCGTCATCGCTGACTGGAAGTGACGCGTCTGTCTCGATCATTCACCAACACCACTTCTACATTACAGGAACTCGGCCAGTGTTTCAGACGTGAAGCACGCAGTCCGATCCTGGCATCTGGCGTACTGAGGATAAAACTTGGATAAAAGTTTTAGTGTAGTAAATAATCAATATTACACAGCAATTCCAACCCGGACGAGAGGCGTTCCACTAACAGTGATAATAGACGGTAACGGCACTGTGAAGTTTAACTGTATGTATCACTCCGCTTCACAGGTGTCCTAACGGTCATTAAATATGCTAACTGTCAGTTAAATATGCTAACTGTCGGTCGCAGCTTGGGTGAAAGTACGGTACAGTCCACAATACTGAGGAGAGAACATCTGCCTGTCAAAACCAGCGTTCAAAACCAGCCACAAAAGTACCTTCAGCAAGAAAACACAACTGATAAGATCATGTCATCTTAAACGACACGCTGTCTACTTAATAATTGTTTCTAATTCACACTGATTTGCTTCTGTTGTTTTATTAAGCCTAAGATGAGCTAGAAAGCTAACAAGACTGAATCCCAAATCTCTCTCTCTTTTAATACGTTACAGAAGACGCCCTTTTCTTTTCTTCATTGTTAGTTTAAATATTTGCGAAACCAAACCAAATAGCAGACAAACCAGAATTGCTATGATTAAGAATCAGCAAACAGACCAGCAGGTGCGAAAACTTGTTGACTTCCGTCACCGTTTTGTTGGCCGTCGTTCATCTGTGAACGCAGAGCTGCTGGCTGTCCTGTGACTGAAGGTCACTCATCTGCTCACTTTATACCCTGTTATCAGTGTGTTATCTCTGAGCTTTTTGTGTTTATGAGCTTTGTTTTGTTTTTGTTTTTTTGCTCGTTTTTTTTTTCAGGGAATGTACGTGTTCATGCACGCGGTAAAAGGGACGCCGTTCGAGACTCCAGACCAGGGCAAAGCCAGGCTCCTCACGCACTGGGAACAGCTAGACTACGGCGTGCAGTTCACATCATCCAGAAAGTTCTTCACAATTTCACCTATCATTCTGTACGTATTTGTGCGAACGTTTTTTGCGTGTAGACTTTTCTTGGATCATTAGAGTTTCACATTACTGTGCTGTTTTTGTTTTTTATACATGCATTTTAAGATGTTTTTCCCCTTTCACAGCTACACATTTTTTTTTATCTAATGAGTAATAAATACTTCACAGAGCAAGAGATTCGAAATTAAAGGCCATTCTCAAACAGCAGTGATTTGGAGAGCGCATAACAGAAAGAAATCAGACGTAAACTTTGCTGTAGCAGCAGACGGCAGAAAAGTTTTATTCATCCAACTTTTAAAAAGATTTTATTTAGCCACGGGCTGATTTTCTTCATACTGGTCATCCCCAACTTGCGAACAAGTTCTGTTCAGGGAGCGCATTCATAAAGTCGGATTTGTTCTCAAGTCCAACAAAGTGAGTCTTGTACGTATTTGACACGAATGTAAATACAATGTAAAGCCGACAATCCACTCGACTAAATCCACGCCAAAAGCCATACATGCTCCTAAGGACTACTTAATCTCAGAGTGTTGTCTCGGCGCCTTCTAAACGCGAGAGGAATCCCGGACGCCAGCTTTACAATGATAGATATTTTCTATCATTGTGCTCCCAGAACGATTCATTCGGCTCATTTCTCTCTCTCTCTCTCTCTCTCTCTCTCTCTCTCTCACAGACACACACGCACACAAACAATATACCGGACTACACAATGTAGTATTTATATAATTGTTAATAAACGTATCCATGACTTCAAATTTCTGCAGATACTAACGGATTGCGGTCCTACAAATATTCATAGATGCGAACAAATTGTGTAAGTGGCTCACATTGTACAAAAAATAAATAGACACTACAGTGCACCAGATACCAATATTTACAACTATATACAATATTTTTAGTGTATGTATTTTTCGCTCTGATGCTCTGGACCTCAGTCGTCACTTTTTATATGAAAGGATTTCGGGCGTAACTCATTCGCACAAGCCTCAAGCATTAACTTAAAAAAGGAAACATTTAATTTTACTTCCTTCGGCTCCCTCGTGGATTCACCTTTGAGGTGATGTTTTTTGAATTTACAAGATTTCCTTCAAATATCAAGTCTGGGATAGTTATTACAGCAGCAGGTTATCGTTAGGAAGATTTTTCTTCTGAATCTTGTCAGCATTTTCCCCTCCTGACTTGAGTACGAACATGTTACAGATGGGTTCCTGTCACATTAATCATCAATCGCACCCTGCTCTGACCTGTACAAGACCTAAAGCAAGGAATAAGTGTTTGAGAACACGGTGTGTAACGGACACGGAATGATTAGTGTCATGAGCGTCATGAAGACACGCCCCTGTCGGAACAAAAAAGAAAAGTCCTGAAATCTAATCCTAGAGAGACAAATATTAGAAATACTTTTTCATTTTCTTGAGAACTAGTGATATTTCAGTTATCCCAGGGGTCTCCATACAAAAAAAAATAATGTCACACTTTAGTTTCTATAATTTTTTTTATTTATAAGAATGTCTTGAAATTATTTGTATGCCAGTAAGGATCATCCTGTTAAAACAGTGGCATGTGTGCGCACACACACAGAGCATCATTACAGCATAACAGTCTGTACCGTTTTCTTTCCCCGCAGATATTTCTTGACGAGCTTCTACACGAAATACGACACGGCTCATTTTGTGATAAACACGGCGTCATTACTGAGCGTCCTCATCCCTAAACTGCCCCAGCTCCACGGAGTTCGACTCTTTGGAATCAACAAGTATTAATTGTTCAGAGGGAACGGCGCCAAGATCCCTTCCACCCTCCCCCTCCCTCCCTCTCTCCTGCGTCACTTTGCAGTTTTGTACAGAGTGTAAATTTAATGTTTGTCTTTGCCTAGAAGCACCTCGCGTTATTCCGAGGCATGCATACAGTACGTGTCGACGCCTCAAGCGTTATCTTAAAGAAGTAAATATTTAATTTTTCTTTCCTTCGGCTCCCTCATGGATCTGGGCTGGCCCGGGTTTCACTGTTGAGGTGGTGTTTTGTTTTTGTTTGTTTTGTTTTGATGTTTCTGCCTGTTTGTTTGTTTGTATTTGTGCACTAATTTGAGGCTTTTGTTTAAAGGTTTTAGAAGATTAAAAAGAAAGGAAAAAAAACTTTCTGTATAAAAGTCAGACCCTGTAGTCCTTTTCAGTGTCTAAAAAATAAAAAACAATAAAGACTTGCATGATTTTTCTTTTTTTTCTGATTAATTAGGTTTGTTAGATGAAGTATTTTGATAGCGATCCTGCATCAGGTTTATGCAAAAAAAAAAAAAAGGTAAAAAACAACAACGTGCATTAACACAGGTTTTGGTGTTTACTGATGCGAGTCTGATGTTTATGTGCTCATTCCAGTCAGTGTGCTCGTTTATTAGGACGTAACTGTGAATCTCTTAATGAGCAGAGCAGATGTTTTTTTTGTTTTAATTGTTTGTTTTTCCCCCCCCAGCATCTCTTTATTCATGGTATTACTAGAGCTCAGACAAACCCTGTGTGTAATAAAGGCTTATTTGTGCTCTCTCTTTCCTCGTCTCTGTCTACTACTCAAACTGTGTTTTTGGATTTCAATAAACAGGTTCGTAATCAGCTACGTAAGGAATAGCACTGTGGCCTCGTACCACTAGGGTTCCCCCCCCCCCAATCTGACCTCATATAAGAAAAGCCCCATCCCCAGCTTGTTGCTCAGCTCTGCTGTTCTCTGGTGGGGGCGTAGCTCAGCGGGATATCATTTACATAGACACTAAAATGGTGTGTTTAAAGGAGTCAGATGAGTTTGAGAGACAGAGCAAGACCAGACAAGATCAGGGAAGGAAGCATTTAAAATTTGTTTTAAAGAAGGCTAGACAGGAACATTGGCTTTAAGAGGATGAGGGTGAATGAGACCTGCAGTCAGAGGTAATGCAACCTACTGGATTCCAACCACCATTAAACAAAAATGGAGAAGGAGAAGAGTAACTGATCAGGGAAGGAACCATTTAATGTTTGTTTTTTGTTTTTCTTAAGGAAAGACAGGACTGGAGGGTCAGCTTTAAAGGTACCAAGAGGGAGGATGTAGACAAGATCAAGTGTGTGGAAGTGCCAGATAAAAAGAGCTGAGACACAGAGCAAGACGAGACATTATCAGGGAAGGAAGCATTTAAAATATATTTTTTTTTTAAGGAAGGCTGGTCTGGGAAATTGTCTTTAAGAGGATGGGAAGATGAGGGAGAACGAGACCTGAAGTTGGTGGTAATATAACCTACTGAATTCCAACCGCCGTTAAACAAAAACAAAAAGCAATATCATTTTTAAATCACTTCCTTCACAATACAATTTTTTAGTTATTGCAATATCTTACTTGAGCTTGTGTTGTTTGTAAACTAAAAAGTCAACAACCATTTTAATATTTACAGTAACAGACTTTCCAGCTTTATCTCTGACACTTGAGGCTCCTTCCTGTTGTACATGTGCCTGTGAAGGAGCCGTATTATAGAAACAGTAATATATTAGAGCTAGTGTGTTAATATAATAAACTTGCGCTGCTCTCAGAGCCACAAAAATCAACACCTTCTAACCAATCAGAATGCAGGAATCGACAGTGTTGTGATGTCACTGTGCTTTACAGAAGAGTGGAAACGGTTTGTGTTTATTACTTTGTTTCTCGAAATAAACATGAACAAGCCAAAATCATATGAAAATATCTTTAATGAACAGCCAAGTAAAATTAAAATTAAACAAATAAGAAAGGTTGACATAAAATAGCATTAAAAAAAAAAGAGTCACTTGAGGCGAGTCAATTCCTCACAGGCCTGACTCATGACTCCTTTATAAACGTCAAAATGGTGATTCAGCTCTTTCTGGCAGTGAATTTTGTACTTGGTGCCCAAAGCGCCGTCTGCAGAAGCCACTCCATAAAAAACCCGGCTGATCCTGGAGTGGACGAGCGCCATGGCGCACATCACACACGGCTCTCTAGTGACGTACAGCTCGTACCCAGTGCAGATGTATGGCTGGTCCTCAGACGCCGCGGCTTCGCGCTGACCCGGGTCCGGGACGCTGTATCTGCACGCTGGGTGTTTCTCGTACCGATACACACCTCCTCCTTGTGCCCAGGCAACGAGATCAATACACACCATCACAGCATGGTGAAGGGGATGATCTTGTGTCAGGTCGTGACCCACACCAATAATCTGTCCCGATTTCGGGTCGACAATCACAGCGCCCGCAGCATCCATTCCTTCCTCACGTCCGGATCTGGCAGCCACCACTGCGGCCATCATGTATTCCTGGATTCTGGCTTTCTGACTAGACGTAAAGAGCTGTCCAGTCAAACCCAGCGTGACTTGTTTGTCCTCGTGGAAGCTCGTCGGCCAGTGCCGGCTCGCTCGCTCGAACTGCGGCCTGGTTAAAGGAGCTCGGGCTGGGATTCGGATCAGGAAAGGTTCTCCCAAGCCTTCAGAGTTAAAGTCTTTCGAGCTCAGGAGATCTGTCAGGGTTGGACGCTCAGGTTCTGTCGTGGAGCCGGCGATGGTGACGTCGCTAACAAGACACACGATCACTTCTAATGGGTGAGGGCTGGTCTTGTCCTTGCACGCTCTCACTCTTTTAATGTGCTGAAGATCTGCTAAAGGATGGAGCACAGACAGGGCTTTTACCAGACGTGACGTCTGGCGTTTATCAGTAATCGGGGCAGCGTAAGCGTCCACTAATTTAATGTCCTCAGACATTTCGTCTGACAGGACAGGAAGGACATGCCAAGAGTCTGAATCAAACTCCATGCCTTTTCTCTTTTTAGTCTCTGGTTCCATTATACACACTGACTAAAGACTAAAGCAATGTCACAACTCAGGAAGTGCAAAATATTTCCACTTTTTCTACATTTTAAGGACTTTATACACAATACACATTTGTTTTTGTTTTTTTAGAAAAATATCTTATTTGGTTTGGTGGCTAAACACAAACCACGTGACAGAACGAAAAAACAATTTAAAAACTATAAATAAAACCTTCGGTCAATTTGGACACTGAAGATAAATGACATTATAAAAATAACTATATTCAATAAATACAAATAAATTAATTAATAAATAAAAACCCCACGTTGTAGAAAAAGAACCCCGACCTACACTATATCGATGTTGTCCATCAGAATTGTAGACATCCCTAGAAACAAAGTAGAATATTAAAGGTTCCGGTTTGTTTGTACCCAATTTAAACACATTATAAAAATCTAATACTAAAATATTCTATAACAACTTAACCTATTTATTTACAAATGTTCAATACAACCGTATTTTAAACTGCAGCTCATTTCACAGCGTTTCCCTTTATTTTTTTATTTTTTTTTCAGAGGAACAACATTTTATGTTCTTTGTTGCACATCGGAACTATTAAATGTGTAGGCATTTTAACCCCGCTCGCATTCGGACAGATCCCGCCTCCTTTAATGACGTTGGTCAAATATTCAGCTCCCTTGATTGGTTAGCTCTCGTCACTCTAGCCAATCAGTGTTTCGAGTTTGTGATAGCAGCCAATCACTGTAGAGAGGCGGGATTAGTATGAAAGCGAGTAGGATAAGATGAAAGGTGACGTGATTGTGAGATACGGTGTTTATTTGCGATGAGTTTAAAACGTGGTTTTAGTGTTTTGAAATGAAAAGCTGTTTAAACAGGACAGGATGAGTATTATTAAAATAGTTTTTGATCATTCGGTTTAAAGTATTGGTGTAGCTTGTGTGTAGTGGGCTGATCTGGTTTGCAGTATGTTTGCAGGTAGAGGACTGGGCATGTGCAGGTTGGTGTCCTGTGTGTGTGTGTTCAGGAAAGCTTCTCAAGTCACAGGCAGGTTGGTGTTAGGCATCGAGACCAGCTGTGATGAGACAGGAGCAGCTGTTCTGGACGAGACTGGGACAATCCTGGGAGAATCTTTACACTCACAGAAAGAAGTGCACTTGAAGTAAAGACACTTTAATTGCCTGTTTTCATTCATTTGCAGTTTCATGCACAACCTCAACACTTATAGTCAGTTTAAGGCTGTTTTTAAACAGGAATCAAATATAAATCACAACAGAATCATTCGTTGCATTAATTGTACAGTCGCTTCAATCATTTCCCTCGTTTCTCATGATCTCCAGGCCCAGTATTCACAAAGATTCTTAAGCCTAAAATTTGCTCCTAGTGACCAAATCCTAAGAAAATTCTTAGCTTTTCCCCTCAAATTTAGGACTAAATTTTAGCAAAGATAAAAATGATTCACAAAACATTGTAGCCCTAAAAACGGCTCGTACGGTAAAAATTGTTAAGAGTAGAGAGGAGGACAAAATGGCGGGAAAAAAGAAATCTTCCCTAAACACTGCAAAACATAAAGCTAAAAGTAATCACTGCTCTTCTGTCCTGCAGTCATGTAAAAGAGGCAAAATTGGTAAAAGCTAAGCCTTTTTGATCCTGATCCTATCAATCTAAAATGAATTACAAGTAATAAAATCAGCTTGGTAAATAAATGTAAGAACTTAAAATGTAGTAACTACTATGTGGAAAGTGGTTGCTTCAAAAGTAGACACATGTTCAACATTTGGCTGTTTTAATTATCTTTAAGGGCTCATATTCACAAAGCTTCTTAAACGTAAAAGTTGCTCCTAGTGGTGAATTTCTAAGAATATTCTTAGAATGATGACATTTTCTTAGAATTTCCCCTTAAATTTAGGATTAAATCTTAGTAAAGATAAAAATGATTCACGAAACAGCTTAGCCTTAACAACAGCTCCTAAAGCAAAAATTGTTAAGAGTAGAGAGGAGGACTTTTAAGAGGCTTAAGAGTTTCTATAGCAGAGGACAAAATGGCGGAAAGAAGAAATATTCTCCAAACACTGAATGTAAAGCTAAAAGTAAACACTGCTCTTCTGTCCAATTTGGTTTTCTTGTTGTTTTACTCCCTTCTATCTCTCTTGGATTGTTGATTACATACCAAAAGTGCAGCTTAAATAGACTTTCCTGCAATCATGTAAGTTGGTGAAAGGTGAGCCTTCTATTTAAGTTCTTAAAACGTAAGAACTTAAATATAGTAACTACTTTGTGGAAATTGGATGCTTCAAAAGTAGACAAGCTTTCAACAATTGGCTGTTTAATTATCTTTAAGATATTTAGACTGTAACAGAAACTTTGCATAAAGTAGCCTTATTTCTTTATATACAAACATTATGACTTCACTGTCTATTTTATTTTCATATATTCTGTTTTCATAAAGAACACATTTCGAGACCTTTTTAAAAGGTTTTTTTTTAATCAACTAATCACAGTCCTTGTATTGCTGCATCATCCCGAGCAACCGGTTCGACCATGTCTCCTCACTAAGATAAAGGTTTTTGTACTTTCCTTATTCAGAGTTGTTCTGAAAACATTCCTAAATCACTTTTAGTCTAGGACTCCCAGCTAGGACTTTTTAGGCTAAGATAGGAGTTCTCTGAGAGAATTCTAAGAAGCTTTCAGAAGTTGTGAAGTTTATATAGATGGACCAAAATGATTATTTCTAAACAAACTTAGCAAATAATTCACTCCTACCACACAGGATGAAAATGCGTGACTAGTTCAGAGTGTGCCACCTGTTGGATCATGAAGAAGCGGTGACGTTTTACCTCCTCAGACACCTCCAAAGTCTTAAGGCTTCTAATTTTCAACTAATTAGTAATGAGTGTGTTTCAGACACAGAGTTTCATCAGACGCTTATAATGCGTACGATTGTTGATAATGTAGCACCATAAAAAATGCGTTTCTGTTGCACCACTCGGAAGCTTCTGGGCTTTGTATAGAACGGTTTATATCTGAGGCTGATCACCGGTCACGGCCAATCAAACTGAAAAGCAGACAATTTTTGTGTTTTTTAAGTGAATCAGCAAACAAAAGAATTCGTAACTGAATAGATTTCTTTCCATCTCTAGTGTTTTCCTTTATTCTTTTTTTATTATTCTATTTTTCTGTTTTTGAATAACTTAGTACATATGCAACAGGAAACCTGTATTAATATCAAACCGACGTTTGCGTCATGTCAGAGCTACATTCTGTCTGTTCAGAGACTGAAAAGTCGGTAATGTGTTTGTGTTTGTATTTGTGCTCTGGCCCGTGTGTTTCTCGGCAGACCCTCCTGATCAAATTGTTCTTGTAATGTGAGTCTCAATTGATCTATTAAAGCTTGATTATGCTTTTAAGCCACTTTGCTTGACGGAGCTTCTGTTTTTTCTTTTCCTCCCACAGGTCAGGAGGGATCATACCACCCGTCGCCCAGCGCCTCCATAAAGAGAACATTAGCAGAGTGGTGCAGGAGGCTTTGGACAGGAGTGGAGTTACACCGGGAGATCTCAGCGCCGTGGCCACGACGGTCAAACCGGGTCTTGCTCTGAGCCTCGGTGTCGGCTTACACTTCAGCATGAGTTTCGTAAGGCAACATGAAAAGCCCTTCATCCCAATCCATCACATGGAGGCCCACGCCCTGACAGTGAGGATGCTCCAGCCGGTGGACTTCCCCTTCCTGGTGCTGCTGGTGTCGGGGGGGCATTCACTCCTGGCGCTGGCGAGAGGCATCGATGAGTTCTTACTGTTAGGGCAAACGCTAGACGAGGCTCCAGGAGACACGTTGGATAAGGTATCAGAGACACGAGTCACCTCTAAATACAGAGACATGTTTGCACTCAGCTGTGACGCTGGTACAGCAACATTATTATTATTATTATTATTTTATTATTAGATACAAATGCTGAAATCTTAGAACCATCATCAACTCTTTGATTGGAGCTATTAGAGTTGGGCAAAAGGTCGGTGGCCTAGCTAATAAGAATGATGTGGAGCAAACTATTACACACACATACAGAACTTTCATCTCTCTTTGATGTGTGAATAATTATGAAGCTCAGTGGGCGTGTGACTCAGGCATGACGGTTCCTGATTGGCTGCGTCAGTCTAAAGTCAGTGCTAGAAAGTCTGGGCTAGAAAGGACTCGATCGCAGCATCACTTCTCACTTCAACGTCCCATCCTGTGTGTTTTAATCATGGTGCACTGTTACACAATCCTCAAAACCTATTTGAGCCCATTAAGACCCCACGATGCCACGAACCCCAGGTGTCCCAAAACTATTAAATATTCTGCAAAGCTCTTTATTCAGCTTTATTCTTGTCAGGGACAATTTCAAATAGTTTCCCTATTGATCTGTTTGGTCTGTGTTATGTCCCCATAATGTCCTTTAAAGGAGAAACGGCTCTGGGCTTTTATGGGTTAAAACATTTCTTAATATATATTCTGACCTGGATGCAAAAATTAATCCTTACACAATCTTTTAATCATGTTTAGCGTACATCCATCCCTAGTTAAAGCAGTTTGAAATCCATGCGTACTATATAATTATTTAAACTTTTTTTTTTTTATGTCCCTTGACTTGACTATGGGATGATTTTGATATGATGCCCTGATGATGAACCCTTATTTGTTAGCAATGTTATAACCGATATAACTTGATAACACTTAACTGTTGCCTTTATGAGAGCTTTAAGTGTATTGGATATTGCAAATTGATCAGCATTTGTTAATGTTTTTTAAAAGTTTAGGGTTTAGGGTTCTGTTTCTTTCTCGGTTTCCTCACGTCTCATGAGTTAAAGCGAGAACCAGGATTTAAAGGTTATACATGGTTAGCCTCATTGCTCTGGTTGAAAATAAAGACTTAAACGAGTTAACGTTTGGGTGAAGACGAAAAGTCGTGACCTGTGACCTGCAGCGTTTACGGTTTGCGCTTTGATCGGGCAGGTAGCGAGACGTCTGTCTCTCATCAAGCACCCGAAGTGTCACGGTCTCAGCGGCGGACAAGCGATCGAGCTCTTAGCGAAAGACGGAGATCGACTGCAGTTCCCGTTCAAGTCTCCGATGGGGCAGCTGTACAACTGCAATTTCTCCTTCGCTGGCGTTCGCAACCAAGTGACGATGGCAATAAACAAAAAGGAAAAGCAGGAGGGTAATTATTTCACAATTTTATTTTACTCTGGATGTGAGTGCAAGGTGAGTTGTTTCTGAGGCTGTGTGTCCTGGCAGGTGTTGAGCCGGGGCAGTTGTTGTCTTGTGTGCAGGACATCGCTGCAGCAGCGCAGCACACCGTCGCCTCGCACATTGCCAAGCGCACACACAGGGCCATTTTGTTCTGCCAAGCCCGTGGCCTGTTACCACAGAACGACCCGACTCTGGTGAGTTCACCACGCGGCAGGGTTCCACAGAGGCATTCGGCTTTTTAAATCGACTCCAGATCAGATTTTCACAGAATTTGGCAAAGCCTTTGGGTAAACTTTGGTTAATCTCTCTGTCTCTTTTCTTCTCGTTTGTACACCGTGCCCTCTGCAGGTCGTATCGGGAGGTGTAGCAAGCAATGAGTACATCAGAGAGACACTGAGAATCGTCACTGATGCCACAGGATTGCAGCTGCTCTGCCCTCCGGCTCAGTTCTGCACCGATAACGGAGTGATGATCGCGTGGTACGCAGAGACCGCCTGCTGCCGCGGCTACTCGCTTCTCATATCCCCATAAACAGGACGCTTTTTACAAGGGAATTAAAATGATCACGTTCCAGGAAAGCTTGTGGCTTATTATTTCTGATCTTTTACTTAAAAGAAAAGAAAAGCCAACATTGAAAGTCAGGAACATCTAATAGTTATGAATGGAGAAAAAAAAACAACAACATGTAATCGTTAGCAAATCAGTGAGGTTTAAGAGGAATAAAACAACTTAGGATTTGCTGTCCTTGTAAAATATATATGTATTTTTTTTATGTTATTTAATTTTTTTAAAAGGCAACCCGGACCTACAGTATAAATCAGTGCCACTTCTGTGTTCAGGAACGGTGTGGAGAGGCTAAAGGAGGGAAAAGGAATCGTGTCACACACGCAGGACGTCACGTATGAACCCAAGTGAGTCCATGACATGTAAAGCTCATCGTTATCATTTTTATCTACTTGTCTGTAGCCATTCGATGACGGTGTCTATAATCTGTTTTCTCTCAGAGCGCCCCTGGGCAGAGATATCTCTACAGAGGTCAGAGATGCTGCCATCAAGCTTCCTGTGTTAAAACTAAAGATAAAAAGCTAGACTTTTACTTATTCAGAAAATAAAACATCTATATGTGCAAAAAGATCTCTGTAGGAGTGTGAATTTGTGGTATCTATCTACAGCAGCTAGGGGAGATGGTTGTTTTTCATGGATGATGATGATGATGATGGGTCAGCGCTAGTTTAGTGTTGACACACACGGATAAGAAGCGCAGGAGGAGTGCACCGCCCGCCGGGCTCCGGGGTCAGACGTCCTGCTCGTGCTGGAAAGCGGCTCCAGGGCCGAGCGGGCCCTGTCTGAGCCGTGTGACGTGCTCTTCCTCTGAGGTTCGCCTGGGAGGAGATGTGAGAGGACGAGAGTTTAATACATATCGCACCTGAAATGCATGAAATCTCTGAGGTTCCTTTCATTCACGATAAATAAAAGGGGTTTGACTGGAACGTGAGGTACGGAACGGGAATTCTGGGAACACTGATGCGGTGAACTTGTCCATGAACAGAAGCTGTAAATTTAAAAGGCCTGTTTATCATTTTAACATTAAGGGACGAAAGGAGAAATAAGAATTTAGTGGTGTTCAAGAATGTTTGATTGTGGGGGATAACAGAACACGGTTCTGAGAGTAAAAATATGAGCGTATAAACTGCCTTTATTTCTTTATATAAGCTCGAGCCATGAAACGCTGGCCTCCCAGGACACACAAATCAAGAGAAAATGGCTTGGGACTGAGGTCAGCACTGTACAAGTGATGTGCCGATGACTCCCATCCGAGTTTCTGTAATGTAGAAGTGATGTTGGTGAATGATCGTGTGTACAGTTCACACAGGCAGATGCGTCTGACATGTTCATGGGAACGACTGTAGTGTGCTCCGAGCCACCTCGGCTGGGATCGTCGTTCACGGATGTACGGATTTCTTTAAGACGCTTGCACCGTTCAAATGTCTTAAGAGTCTCATCACCGTACTGTGTTTGAAGGCTTCTGTAAATGATGATCGTTTAACGCCTCTATTCATGAGTTTGACTTTAACGGCCCTTGTGCGGTGCCTTTTTCTCTGAAAACTATTTTTTTAAGTGATACAGTTTAATTACAGGACACATAATTAATGAGCTCATGACCAGCATGCTGTCAACACGTGTATGAATATGTGCATTGAATTACTGTAGAATTCCTGTATGACTGATATACTGGTTTAGACTGGATTTCCCTGGACAATGGAAATGAATAGATCTGAAGGAAAAAAGAGTCAGGTCACATACCTCTATTATAGCGCAGACAGACAGCTGAGCTCACGTTTGCCTCAAAACTGTACAGAAAAACATTTAACACATGACATTTTAATGAACAGACTGTTCCATTTATATCTAAAAGGTGATGTCATTCACTGATGCATCAGAAAATGTCTGTGGTAAAAGAGGAATAAAACACCTCAGGACATGCTGTTACAGGAAAACAATCCACATTATAGTTCTAACAGTTTGAGCCTTGATTATTTTCCTATAACAGATAAGTACCTTTATTATACCAGATAAGTACCTTTTATTATACCTTTATTACCTTTAATAAGTACCTTATTATTATACCTTTATAGTAATCTAAGGAATAGTGATGTAATTATTTAATACTTAGGTTCAGACTTCTGTAATGAAGTCTTGACCCAACAATATAATCAAGAATTTTCAAGAATATCATTAGAATAAAATATCTGGTTAATCTGTCCAGTTCTTACAGTATGTCACAAATCAGCATTACAGAAATCCAGACCTCGATTTGTAGCCCCTCTGAGCAATACCTGAGTGACGGAAGTCCTAATTTTCTCTGTCTTTTAAACTCAGCCGTGAACCTTCGGCATATTTTGGCATCCTCGGCTAAATGGTCCTTCAGCGCTCTATACGTCTGTGGATTTTTCCTGCATTCCACCAGCAGGAGGCGATGTGCGAACCGGTTGAAGCTCAGGTATCCGAGGGCGCTGGCGCACGCCGTGCGAACCTGAGTGAAGATGATGAATGAAGTGTCATCTCAATCTCTGTAATGACTCCTGACAAGAAGAGTGGTCTAGATAGATCGATTTGATCAGGTCTACCTCCTCGTTCTCGGAGTACAGGTGACCGGAGAGGTGCTCTATCGCCCCCATGGTCACAATGCCATCTGGGATACCTGCTCTGGTGTGGGCCACGCTGGCCAGGAACTGAGCTGGAGTAAGACATTGCAAGTTACACCTTCTGGGGATGATAGGTGTCACATAGCTCCAAGTGTTACATGTTTTTGAATCTGTCATATGAGGGTGAGTCAAAAATTATCCGCACTACGGCTATATTAAAACTTCGGCCGCACTGTCTTTTTATGTCTTGTTATGCAATGAGTTTCTTACTTATGTGTTACATCAGTTTACTTCTAACTTGTAAAAATGGACACCCGATGAAAGAAGAGCAGTGACTGGTTTTTGTGGTCTAAAAAACTCACAGAAGAGTACAGAAGTGTTTTGCAAACAAAATTTGGACCACTACTCCAAGGAAGACTCACCACGAGTCTGAAAGTAAACGGCATAGTGTGGAACGGAAACATCCTCAATCACCAACCAAGAAAAAGTTGACCATTAGCTGGAGAATTCATCAATGCTTACAGTTTTCTGGGATTCTCAAGGGCCAAAAGTATTGGAACATCACCAGGAGAAAGATTCAACAATCCACAGTGCTCATTACAGTGAGACGCTTATTTAAGAGTTGACGCCTAAACATCGGTTTAAATGCGGAGGCCCGTATCCAAGCATGTCATGATTTTGCATGATGATAGACGTCCACACACTACTGCACACACTGTCGACACTCTGCAAAAACCTTGTTTTGAGGTGTTAAAGCGTCCTCCCTATAGTCCTGATCTCACTCCATCAGACTTTCTCCCTGAAATCGGCCCTACGAGGATGAAGATTCACTTCTGATGAAGAAGTGAAGATAGCGGTGCATTTGTGGCTCGCAGCTCAGCGGTAAACATTTTTAATGAGGGAATACCAAAGCTTGTGGACAAAGTGTATTAAAAAGTCTTGTAAAAAATGATGTATTCATGTTCTACAGCCGGTGGAGTGCAGGTAATTTTTGACTCTCTTTCATACATTAATACGATATACAGGACTGTATACAGAGTACTGATCTCAGAGCTCAGCCAAGTGTCTTATCTTACCTGTAATGATAACAGTAGTGTTTTTATCAGATTGCAGTAATTCGACCAGAATTGTGACTCCCCTGGCAGTGAGTGTCACTTGGTCAGAGCCACTAATCACTTTAGCCAGCACAATTATCTGGAGAAAAAAAATAGTATTCAGTGTTTTATATAATCAGATTAATCATAAATGCATGGCAAGAGTCCTGAACATGACAAAATTAATAAATCACTGTAGCTACAAATGCAAAAGAAAACTTGTTCATGCCACCTGAAACGCAGCCTTGGCCCTTTCTGTTTCATCATCTGAACCTAAAAATGTCTCGAACGCTTGCACTGGAACTCCGCCCATTTTCCTAAAAGCTGCCTGTTGCTTTGGGTTGTTGTACGCGAACAACGCCAGGGCGTGGCCTGCCTCCAGACGGATGCTCTGAGTAAAACAGCACAACATGAAAAACACTGTTTCGAAATCATGATAGAGATCAATTTATTAAGATATAAATAAAGAATAAATAACACAATCAATGTTCAAATGACTAAAACTGTATAAAATAGCTGTAAAAAAAAAACTCTGTGATACTCTGTCTTGGGCTTGTAGCAGCTCCAGAATGATGTCATAGGAGAAGTCCTCTCGTTCCCAGAAGACCTTTTGAAGGTCCTGGTTTCCTAGTAGGACGCAAGCCAGAGTCTGAGAAACCTGGACCTGTCGTGGTTTAGAGAATAACATGAAGTGCATGAAGTATAACGGTCCTGATTATAATGAATAGAAAGGGTGGAAAAATCATAATCCATACAAATAATCCATAAGTAAATGACTACACACTGGACACTTTATTAGGTACACCTTAGTATGGCGTCTGATCCCATTTTACTTTCAGAACTGCCTTACTTGTTCATGGCAACATTCCTTGGACATTTTTGTCCATATTGGCATGATAGCATCACACATTTGCAGCAGATTTTCCACAGCTGCACATCTATAATGTTAATCTCCTGTTCTGCCACATCCCAAAGGTGCGCTACTGGATTGAGATCTGGTGAATGTGGAGGCCATTTGTGAATTTCCATTGTCTTGTTCAAGAAAACAACTTGAGATGATTTAAGCTTTGTGACATGGCGTGGGTCATAAAGGGATGGACACGGTCAGCATCTACTCAGGTAGGCTGTGGCTTTTAAACGATACTCAGTTGGTACTAAGGGACCCAAAATGTGCCAAGAAAATCTCCATCATCACCACCACCAGCCTGAACCGTTGATGCAGAAGGGAGCCATTCTTCAGTGTTGTTTATGCCAAATTCTGACCTTACCATCCGAATCTTGCAGCAGAAATCGAGACTTGTCAGACCAGGCAACGTTTTTTAAATCTTCCAATGACCAATTTTGGTGAGCCCATGTGAATTGTAGTCTAAGTTTCCTGTTGTTATCTGACAGGAGCAGCACCCGAAAGTGTGAAGTGTGGTCTTGTGTTGCTGCTTCATGTTTCAATATGTTGTGTTGTGACAGGTTCAAACCAGCCTGACCTCTGGCATCAACAGGATGGTTTTACCCAGAGAATTGCCCTCACTGGATATTTTCTTTTTCAGACAGTTCTCTGTAAATCTTAGAGACGTTCTTGAATCTAAGAAACCCAAGAAAAATCCCAGTAGACCAGCCAGGACCAACAAGAATGGCACAGTATATTTAAAGTCACTTAAATCACTTTTCTTCCCCAACGCTAGTTCCACTTCAGGAGATGACTGTCTTGACTATGTACTGTCTACATGCCTTAATGCACTGAGTTGCTCCCATGTGAATTGTTGAACAGATGTACCGAATGAAGTGGCTCACTATATCACTTAATCCTGTATTCAGGGTCATGGGGGGCCTGGAGCCTATCCCAGGAGGCTTAGGGCACGAGGCAGGGTACAATCTGGATAGGGTGCCAATCCATCTCAGGGCACACACGCATACACTCACTCAAACACACACTACGGGCAATTTTGGGAATGGTCAATTAACCTAACCTACATGTCTTTGGACTGTGGGAGGAAACCGGAGTACCCGGAGGAAACCCAACAAGCACGGGGAGAACATGCAAACTCCATGCACACAGAGACGGGAATCGAACCCGGACCCTGGAGGTGCAATGCGACAGTGCTAACCACTACACCACCAATGCCGCCCTGGTGAGTGTATATTTCCTAAAAATTTTCATGTCTCTAAAAACAACTTATTACTTCTCTACTGTATACAGTATATTCTATAGTAATAACTTATAAAGGAACTTGATTTCTGTTGATATGGGGAAGCTATCTACTGTATAACATCACATTTATGGAAGGAGTCTCCAGTGTCAGTGATTTGTCACGGTCGCTCATGTTCTATAACTGCGTTTCTGGTTTCTTGCACACAGACACACACTGTATGTACACATACAAAATTCACCTTTTTCTTTTATTAACTTTGGGAACATCAGGATGTTTAACTTTAGTAGTAAGAAGAACTACTGTCAATAAATATATAAGGGGACAAATGTGTGAAGTGTTGTTCTTGTGTTATTAATATAAAACATTCTAAAGAGAAATGACGCACTTCAGGATGTGCTTTAAATCTGGCTTCATCACAACATCCTGCTGTGGAGCATTTTCCTCACAGCAGTGTCACTGTGTTTAATTCCTCACACACACACACACACACACACACACACACATATAGTTTTTACCTTAACCTGGAGAGATTTGTGACTTTGCAGAAGCTCTAAAAACGTCGGAATGGCTTTTTCCTCATAAATCACATTCTGGCTGTTTCTGTTATTAGTGTGTGCCACTCCTGTAATCAGATAAAAGGTTCTATGATATATGAATATAAACTTAAACAAATAATTTTAACGTAATATTTATGGGACTCATGAGACGTCACCGATGCACAAGCTCCCGAGTGCGGTGAGGGCAGTGAGCAGGGTTCTCTCTGTAGTACGCGACCCACGCAGCAGTCGCACTAGCGGCGACACGCAGTTTTCCCCACACAGTCCGTTCTGATGTGTGCGGCAATCCCTGCTGAGGGCTATCGACG
The DNA here is from genome assembly GCA_013621035.1 of Clarias magur. Classification (NCBI taxonomy): domain Eukaryota; kingdom Metazoa; phylum Chordata; class Actinopteri; order Siluriformes; family Clariidae; genus Clarias; species Clarias magur. The sequence goes on along the minus strand of QNUK01000074.1, from coordinate 1,703,328 downwards.
CCTGGCATCCTACGAATCATTAGAAGCAGACAGGTTAAAAAAAAGAAAAAAAAAAGAATGAAAGGTCCAGGTGACCTGTTCCACATGCTGCATTTTAAAGATCTAATGTGAGGACAGCTCTGGCTAAAAAGGGCCTGGAAGGATTCAGCTGTCAGCCGGAAGCTTTAAAACAGACCTGTCACACTCGAGCGCCAGATACGAGGAAGTGTTTAAAACCTGGTAGCGGAATATCTTCCTGTGACCGTGTCATGTAAGTAATGGATACATCTGATGGCAAAAACAAGTAGCGAGACGCAGCGTGTTTGTTTTTTGTTTTGTTTTTTTCGTGAAAAGGAGCGGAATCCCAACAGGGTCAGGTATTCCTGAGTGCAGGTCTGAGTGCCTTAGCAGACGAGTAGCATCTCGAGACAGGAAGTGTTGCTCGGCTCTCCCAACGGACCAGACGTGAGCCTTCTGACTGTAGCAGGAGGAACGCGCGGGCCATATGGCTGTCCATCAATGTTCGGAGCGACTTATCCAGGACCTGTCATCGCCCTGTCATCGAGGACTGGTTTTACTGTGCTTGGCACGCGGATTTGTTAACCTCGTGAGATTGGACGGGATGACAGCTTCGCTCGGAAGGTTTTATTCGGGATTTACGAGCGCCCCAGGTGCTGACAACAAGATTCTGGAACAGTACGCACTTAGTAACAAGCTGAGCTCTGTCCGGTCCCATCCCGTCCCTGCAGCCTTACCCACGTATTGCATTTTATCCGACGTAGACAGGAGCAGATCCAGGACGAAACGGTAGCTGATGAGCTCGGCTATGTACTTCTGCTGCTTCGGCGTGTGTCCTGCCAAGGCCCAGAGAGCCGTCGCACCCTGTTCCCTCACCTCCTGATCGAAAACCTGTGCCAAGCGAACAGAAACATATTCTCGCTCTTTGGCTGCATGGTTTATTAGATTAACTTTTTAACCAAAACTAATAACATTATCAGCATAGTTCCATTTAATCAGCTTAGTATTTTTATTTTCGTATAATTTCACAGCATGAACCCGACTCTATCATTGTAGTTATGTAGAAATCCCTAATAAATGACGGTATTAGAATAAAGAAATCTGGCTCTGGATTAACACAAATCTTGCTATAAATCAATCTTTGATTAAAAACAGTAATCGTGTTACCTTAAGAAGGAATAAAAGATGTCTGGTGGCGGATTTGTTCAGGAATTGTTCCTGTATGGCACAGTTTTGGTGCGCTATGGCTTCGAGGGCATTGGCGGCTTTCACCTGGCATGAGATCTTTCTGGAGCTCAGGACCTGCACCACAGAGCTCACGGCACACGTACCACTAATCAGATCCTGATTCTCCCTGTGGCCGTGCACCACCTCGGCCAGAGCCAGACACGCCTCTCCTTGAAGTAGTTCTGTCTCACACAAACACTCCTCAAATTCATATGCAAGAAGAGTGACTACTTTGTACCATCTGACACATCGTATTCAATGATTCAAGAGTTACAGAAGTCTTTAATTAAACCAGGCTATTTCTTGTTTCTTAGTATATTATGAGTAATGAATACAAATACTGTGATCTTGTAATGATGGTTGCTATGGCAACTACTGTACCAGAGTTCACGGTGAGTAAACAGACCAATTGTGGGATGGCTCCACATTGTGCCACCGTGGTCTGATTTTGGGGACAAGCCACACACAGCGCCCGGATACACCTCGCGGCGTTCACCAGCACGTCCAGGAGGTCAGAGGTCAGCATCTGTACCACTGGGGCAACCCCACCCTTATTGAACGCGCACATAGAAACACATTATTGAAAGACACAAATGAACAATGCGATTGAGAAAAGTGATTCATATAGTATATATAGATAGTAAAACACCATCCAGTTATAATTTATTGTATTGAATGTAGGGAAAAAAAATCTAATCAGTTATAAATCATGATTATATCACCACACTATAGATCAAAATCAAGTATTTCAGATCTGACAACAATCATTTATCTGAAAATACACCTGTTGTTATAAGCTATTGAATTATAACTATATTGTTAACATGGTGCTTAGTATCGTAATGCTATTTCATAATGAAAACACTGAAAATCACCCCCAAAGTACTGTATATGTCTGTTATTTGTGCCATAAATCCATACCCATGTAGACTCACCAGCTCGGCGATTTGAGTCTGGTACATCCCGCTGTGATGAGCCAGGTCTGTCAGTATAACGGTGCAGCGCGAGTGAAGCTCTGGATGATGGCTGCTGAGGTGTTTGATGAGCACTTGGATTGCACCGAAGTGCACCAGTTCCTCACAAACCGGAACGTTCTTGGTCATGTGACACAATCCGGCCGCGGCTATGCGCTGGAACAGCGGTCTCCCGTTGAGTAAAATGTCCACTAGGACTGAGATCCCACCTGTTACAGGAAATACAAAGTACCGTCGAAAGTTTGGACAAAAATTTTAATTAAATGTTCTTTTTGTTAGTTTTGGGTGGGAATCCACGCCAGGTCTCAGGCGAAAAAAACTACCACTGAGCCTACCTGTCTCCTAGTTTTCATGCTACCCTTTCATACATCTCCAGGAAGATCAAGACCTCTTCACGGGTCCACCAGGAAAGCCACACTTACAGTAACTAATCTCTATCTATTGGAGGTTGTTCGTAACATCTCCCTTCCCCTATTCTCTAATGGCTCTCCCTCCTACTCTCATCCTCTCCGTTGTACATTAATGAGACGGGGAGGATCCTTTGATCCTGGAGGATGCAAATACGAGTAACTTACCAACTTCCCTCCAATTAAAGAAGCTACTTGGATGAGTAGTGAAACATTTCTATCTAACAAGGAAGAAGTCCAGTTGACATAATTCAACTCCCAGATAATCTCACCTGGATGACTATGTTATTTGTTAACGACTAAGAAATCAGGATTGAAGATTGAAGGATTAAGGATTGAATTAGGGAATTAAAGAAACACTGCTGTTAAAGCAGACTAACACTGCATTATCACACCACCCTGTCGTTGATTATTTTCCCCTAACAGCAACCCGTGTCACATTTTATTCCTTTCTTATAAATGATTTTGAGTTCTAGTTTTCGATTTCAATTTACTTAGAACAGGAACTGTATTTACACACGCACTAGAGATATGGTGGAAAGAAATTAGACTGAAAAAAATACTTTTCCATGCCTCTAGTATGTCACGCATGATGTTCAAAACTGCTGAGAACAAATACCACTGACCTTCATCCATGATGTCCTTCCAGAAAGGGTTAGCATTCACACAGAGAGCCTCCATGCATCTGAGGGCCATCTCTAACCTCCTGTTCTCCTCACTCCGTAACATTTCTGCAGCCACAGACATTATTAAATGATAAAGAGGATAAAAGGTTTGAGGAGAACTACTGTAGCTCAGATGGTAATGCATTTCTTTAGACATCAATCTGTTTAGCATGCAAGTGGTCATCGAATCAGTGCATAGATTCTCTACTCCAGCCTGGAGAACCCAATGTTTACTTTAGTGTTTTCTCAGCAACGAGCACCTGATTTAATTACTTGACTGATGAACTGCCTTTTCTGAATTGGAGTGTGTGTAATAGAGCTACAACAGAGATCTTCAACTTCAGTCGTGGAGGTCCAGTGTCCAGCACAGGTTGTTCACCAAAACCTAACACACCCACTGAACCTCGTAAGTAACAGATTAGCTGAATCAGCTGTGTTTGAGCAGAAGAATCACCAGACTGTGTTGGACGCTCGCCTTCTAGGACTGGAGCTGAAGATCCCTGCTTTAAATGTGCAAGAAAACATGGACTAGGGTTGAAAAATGTCTTTTAGATATTCAGATATCATTTTAAAATGAAAGGGTGTTCTTGTTGTACATCAGTTGAAATTGAAAACCTATTTTCTTGCGTAATCTTTCCTAAATTCATTGATTGTCATCAAAACAGCTTTGAGACATGGAACAGACTTGAAACTTGAGAATGGACGTGGACCAAACACGCAGGTTTAGTATCAGTATACTAGTTTTATATTGTCTAGCAATCAGGATTCCCAGCATGAGAGATTAAGGCTTACAGTTAAGGCTCTGGGTTATTGACCAGGAAATGGGAGGTCAAGTCCCAGCATTGCCATTGTTGAGCTCTTCGGCAAAGTCTTTAACCCTATTCAGGCCCTGTCTTCTTAACTGGGAAATGAAGGGGGATCATTTCACAATGCTCTAAGGTGACAACTGATTGAATGATAATCATAATTAGCACTACACTCTAACTAACTGCGCTAACCAGGCCAAGTAATAAAAAACAAATTGAAAAAATCAGACATGCTTCCAGAGGTAGCTTCAAAATCTTCAAAAGAATGATAACCTGACCGTGGACCCAAGGTGAAGCACATAGGAAGATTCTGCCCTCTGCCCTCCAGACCTGTTTGACTCATCCTGGTGCCCCGCTTCTAGTTGGAGATCTCACTGTAAGGGGACCCCTGTGGTCTGCTTGAGTGGTGTCGGGTTTCCTTCTTGAGTCTGGGTTTGTCTCAAGGTTTTTTCCTATTGCCTTTTCAGGGTATTTTAAATTCTGATCATTGTGATTCATACATCTCACACATTTCATATTCATTTCCTTAATTTTCTGTTTGATTCTGTAAAGGTGCTTTGCAACAATGACCACGATTAAAAACTCTGTTGGTCTTTTGCCTCCTCCCATCTGGTCTGCACATACAAGCCTGGCATAAGTGACCTACCTGACACAACCCTCCCATTTTATCCGGGCTTGACACCGGCACCGGCTGGGGTTTGGCCACTGGCTGGAAATCAAACCTACCGAAATCAGGCCTTCCGCATTGCAGGCGAAACACTTACCACTGAGCCACCAGTGCCCCCACCATTGTTAAAAACTCTATATAAATAAAATTAAATTGTTGGTCCATAACTAAGCTCATCTTCTAACCTACTAGCTATTTAGCTTCACTTCTTGCCCAAAAAGAGAGACTCACAGGTGTACATATTTGTCAAAGAAGAAGCCTGGTTAGGATTATCATTATTGTGTGTGTGTGTCATCTTGCGATTGGTAAAAAAGTTCTCAAAGTTACTGACACTTTAAATATAGTTTTACAATACAGCAATTATTAACGTGCAAAAATGCAAAAGCAAAATCAATCGATTAAACAGTAAATAATGTTAAATATTTAAACAACAGGAAGCATATCACTGCAGCATACCAATGAGAATCTTCCACACAGGAAAGCCGTCCAGATTCAGCTCAATAAGACGCCTGAGAATGTCGATGTGGAAGTAAAGAGCCGCCAGCTGGACTACATTATTGCCCTTGCTGTCCGTCGCTCTCCAGTTTGCCCCCTTTGACAGCAGGTAGTCCAGAGCCTCTAGAGATCCTGACATGGCTGAGAGTAAAAAGGGAGTGCTGCAGTACCTACAGTACAGTATGACACACCAGAACGGTTGTGACTCCCTCTTGAACACTTAACACAGGTGTAAATGGAGATGATCATAGTCTTGCAACTTACTCTGCAGATGTGTATATATCCAGCAAGCTGGGATCTTTCCGGCACAGGGCGCGGACACATGAGACCTGGCCGTAAAAGGCAGAGAAGTGTACAGCCAACCAGCCTCTCCTGTCCGTGAGTGTGTAGTCGGCTTGCAGAGCAATCAGGCAATTGAGGGCCTCGAGAGACCCGCACTGAGCAGCCAGGTGCAGCGGCGTGAGTCCTGAAGGAAAAGTAGAACAAAATGATATCACTTTTCAATTAAGCCATACTATAATAACAGCCAAACATCCTGTTTCAAAAGGAAATACTTTATATCTACATATGGGAACCAATTATAACCCACGAGCCATGTGCTGAAGTGTGTGTGGTTACACCTACCGGAGCAGACAAACCCACCGATGCATGGCTGGTTAAGGTTGATGCCAGCAGTTGCTAGCTGGTAAATGATGTGCGGTTGGTTACACATAGCAGCGTGGTGGAGCAAAGTGTAGCCTCGCTCGTCAAGCGCCCCCAGGTGGCTCAGGGTGTTTCTACAGCTTAGTGTCTGAAATGCAGCGGAGAGGCCGCGCTGCACAGCTGCACGCAGTCCGTACGGTACACTCTGTGGGGAAGTCAAACTTCAGCACAATACTGTACCATGATGATCAGAGAAATTACTGCTGCCTACTGTATGTTATGCTTTGGGCTCTATAAAGTCAGCGCAAATTGAGATCTTATTCATAGATCTTGAGATGTTTCAAAATATTAATTAATGTAAAGTGAGTTCTAAGCATAGTAAACGAGTGCACTATTGGGATTTCTTCTCAATCCATGGTCATTTTTCATGTTTACAAGCATGTGCATGGAATTAACATTAACGTTAATTTTTTTTTTAAAATCGCACACTCTAATATTTCCTTGGACCTCCTTTTGCCTTGATTACCTCCATGGTATCATTTCAATAGGCTTATCAAATGTAACAATATTCGTTTCTGTCAAGAGTCACATCCAGTTCTCTCTAAGATCTTGTATGGACGTGAGAAAGGGATGACCCTTTTTTTTTTGGGTCACATAACATTGCTATTCCTAGACCATAACTCTTCCCCTACAGGCTTGTACAGTAGGCACATTGGTTACATCACTTCATCCACCTTTCTCCTTACCCTGATGCACCCATCACTCTGGAACAGGGTAAATCTGTATTCATCAGACCACATGATCTTATTCCAATGCTCCACAGTCTATTGTTTATGCTCCCTAGCAAAATGGTAGGCCTGTTTTTCTGATGAATGTATTTTTTAAGGTAACACAACTGTTTAGTCCCAATCCCTTGAGTTATCTAAACATGAAGATGATGGTTCACCACTATCCTTTAGGTTTTAATAATGCTTTGTGCTTGATCGTTCTTAACCCAATTTTCGTAGTTTCAGGAACCTCCTTAGTAGTTTTCTTTGCCTAATGTATGACAATAATTTGTTCCTTATGAGACAGACAAATATCTTTGCCATGACCACAGGAAATATCTTACATGGTTGTTTAAAAATGGAAAAATATTCCCTGTACCTATTAGAATTCAATAATTTGTTGCAGCTGAACCATATTGACCACTACAGTAATTATCCAGTGGAAGTCTCTTAACTTATTTAAATCCGGGTTGTGATTTTTTTTTTTTTTTTTTTTTTGCCGGCTAGTGTATTATATTACATTTGACATGAGTAAAATTCTTTAAGGTAAAGATGGGTTTTAAGCCAGTGGTCTAGACAATATATACAAATAATAAGAAAATGTGAGAAAAAAAAATCTCAGCTGCTTTTTTTAAGTATAACAAATCTGCCAACTTGGGAGGTGTGAACCATACTCAAGCCATTTTAATAATCTGAATTCCAATCTCAGAAAATCCCAGAGTGCCTGACTCTGAGTATGCTTAACTTACCCCATGTAAATACTGTTGCCTGTGGGTTTACAGTTCATGCTTTCCACACTTGTTCCACATTACCTTGCACTGTATGGCCTTGGCATAACCAAAAGTAGTCTTAAACTGCTCATGAAGCTGAAAGTCAGTTAGCGGCAGTTTCTGTTTCCGCATGGTTTTGATGGCCTTGTTCATGGCTTCCCACCACTGCGCAGTGTTGGGTTGTGGATAGAAAGATGCCAAGGGAATAGAGATCACACCGTAGCTGTGGAATGAGGAAATAATTTCAGCACAGGGCAACATATCGCACTGTACAAATGATATGAAGTAGGAATTACAGCCTTACCTTTTTCCATCAATTTCACTGAGGGGGATCGGGAAGTGCTCCTTGTATGTGGTGTCTTGCCGGAGAAGGTAGTGTAAATGGTCCGCTGCTAGATTCTGTAGAGTTATTAAAGCAGCCTGGACAAAGAAATATCAATTCTGAAATTGGCTTCTTTAGAAAGGTACTGTAATGAATAAAATAATTTAAAAAACAGAATTTCTTTTACATTGTTTGATCTCAATGAAAATCAATCAGGAGTCACAACGCCAAGACATTCTTAAAGGTCCTCTATTTCTTTACCAAGTTAACACAGGTCTCGGAACCCCAAAACATGTGTACATGCTCCAGTTTAAATACGCCTGAGATAATGTATTTCTGATACCGCCCTTCATTTCACTCTTCCTCCAAGTGCACTATTTCAGTGTCTATGTAAATAGGCTACTGCTGAGCCACGTCCCTACAGAGAAGAGCAGAGCTGAGCAACAGGCAGGGATAGCGGATCTTCTTATATGATGTCACAAGAGAGAAGATTTAACTCGTTGATTAAACTCCTCTCAAAGGACCCTTATTAGCTTGGCCTTGGGGAAGCTCAAACATGCTTGGAAGATTATCAAGGTATCTGAGAAGGGTCCCAATCAGAGAAAATTGTGTTTCAGTGCTTTATTGCTGAGGAAATCATGGCTTAAACCTTGAGGCTTAACCTAACCTCCATCTCCTTGGTGATGTGCTCCAGCTCAGGAGTCCCAACATCAAACTCAATGCCTCCATGAAGATGGAAATACTCATTCGGTTTGTAGGGAAAGTGCTTACAGGAAAACTTAGGTCCAAGAAGAAGAGGAGGCAACTCTCGCTCAGTTTTCAGCAAGTCATCTGTCAAAAAAAAAAAAAAAGGAATACCCAGTCCATTTAGTGTTACAGTACCAAATGTATAAAAAGTGAAGCTTAATCTAGGTTGCTGATTCTTGTTCAAAGGTTTAACCATTAAATATCGCTATTTCTATAAAATGATAATATCCAAGATTTGTCCTATTTGTCTTAATTTTCAAGATAAACAAACAACCATTTTCAAATTCTGAGTAAACCTTATTTGTATATATTTTTTCTATAAGAACTTTTATAAGCATGGGAAGTAACTACATTAAATCATATACAAAATACTTATCTAATGCATCATTTTCATGTAAACTCATGCGTACACACTTGAGATAGGTGGGAGCATTTGAGACAGGTCTGGAATCCTCATCTTCTTCCTCAAGCCGATGAGGAAGGGCACGAGGAAGCTGATGAGCTTCAGGTAGGCCAGGTCCCGGGCCAGCTCCACTTTGCACCCCAGGTGTTTCTTCACCAGCTTCGAGTGCTGAGAGAGCCTCTGCTGCAGCCGCTGGTATGTGCCCAGCTCCAAGACGTCCTCTGTCATCCGCACTACATTGGACAGGCTGTGTGTGCCTTCGAAGGTGAACAGGTTCTCGTGCTGTTGGACCGAGGTGAGGTACGAGGTGATCTTTAGCCGGATGTTTTCTGCGTACTGAGAAAAGAGCTTCTGTTCCTCTGTGCTGTCGGGCTCGTAGGTTGGGTCGGGGTTGTGGTCGTCTTCGTCATATATGCCACGGTAACATGGGTCATCAGAAATGTCAACTAAACCTACAAAAAAAAAAAAAAAAAGAAATTTCTTTGAAATTAACAAAAAAGCTACTTGGCAAACAAAAAGTATGAATAAAAATAGAAACTAAACAAATTAAATAATAAACTGCAGCACTGTGTCATGAAAACTGAGGTTCATTTTCAATAATTATGAAATATGCCATTGCATCATAAAAACTGAGGTTTAATAATTATGAAAATATCATATCATTTCAGAGAACTGTAATGTCCAGGAAAACAAGGATTGATCTCCCTGCACATCTCTTCTTTCATGTTCATCTAGACACAGAGGGAACCTCCTACCTCACACTTTATATTTTCTCTAACCATGTATCACTGTGAGGACGATTCTCTCTCCTATGTTCTGTGAAACATGGTGTCACTTACAGGAGCATTTCAGAAAAAAAATGTAAGCAGCAGTACATTACAACAAATAAAAACAATAAAAATAATTTACAATGGTGTACAGTATGTAAGACAACACATCGATCGTCCTACATTGTTCAACCTGTTTCTCAAATAGTTTTGACAGAAATTGGACCAACATGGTGTACCCATTGATTGTGTGAGTCTTCATTTAAGCATTTGTGAAATGTATATAGAGAAAAAAGCTATAAACTACATCGAAAGTAGATAGATAGATAGATAGATAGATAGATAGATAGATAGATAGATAGATAAAGAGTAATTGATTGAATGATTGATTGACATATTGATGGATTAATTGATTGACAGGTCAGTAGATTGTTTTATTGATTGACAGGCTGACAGAGAAAGACAGACAAATGAATCGATCGATAGATAGATAGATAGATAGATAGATAGGTAGGTAGGTAGGTAGGTAGGTAGGTAGGTAGGTAGGTAGGTAGGTAGGTAGATAGATAGATAGACAGACAGACAGACAGACAGACAGACAGACAGACAGACAGACAGATAGATAGATAGATAGATAGATAGATAGATAGATAGATAGATAGATACACCCTAAAACAGTCAGACAGACAAACAGGCATAAATCACTGCAGACCTGCTGTAAGAAGCTCCGCGATGCTGTGTTTCTCAGCCTGCGGAACACCACTGTGATCGGCGTCCATGCTGGACCTCCACAGTTCCAGGAAGCAGGGACGTTTTTCTTTGGGGATGTACGCTCCGTGCCACAGAGCCTTCATGGTGTAATCGATGTTTATGAGGATCTGCCCCACTTTGGTGTCGGTGTAGGCTGGGGTCAGTTGGCATGCGGAGCTCTGATCAAGGTTGGGCTCCAGGCTGATGGACGGTACCTGGTTGAAGCAGTATATTCCCACCGTGAGCTCTCGGATTATCTGATGGACAACCCTGTAGTCCATGGACACCCCAGAGTCGTCACAGGGGGCCAGGATGATGGCGCTGGGCTGAAACACGGTCTGGATCTGTCTAATCATCCCAGGTGGGGGTTCAACAGGCTGAAGAACATCTTCTCCACTGAAAAACCAGCTGCAGGAGGTTTGACTGAGCAGCTCCTGCGCTTCTTTCCAGTCGAATTTCTCAAAGAAAGCTTGAGCTGATAAAACGTTGAACTCCATTCTCATGAAGGATTTATCTCAGATTAATTTATTTTGTGTCAAGTTCTCTTCTAAATAATCATATATATAAAGCAAAATTAAAGTAATAAGTAAAAAGTAATGTTTTTTTATTATTATTATTGCCCAGCTAGCATGATTAGCGAGTCGTCAGATTTTGACAAACTGTCACTAAGGCAACAGGAGACGCTCAGGTGCGCTTAGCGCGTGCGTTGTGCGGAAATCGACCACGAGATGGAGCCGTTGGACATTTAAAAATCTATATATGGTTGCGCAGTGACGCGTGATGACGTACCCGGAAGTGAAATTCCAAAGTTACTTATTAAAAACTGTTCAACGGAGTCGTTACGACTTGTCGTCATATTTATAGATATATACAAATATATATTTGTTTTTTTTTTACCATCTGAAAAGAAAAAGGAGTGTTTAAATTGTGTTAGGTTGATGATATAGGAGAGAGTTGATGATGAAGGCTGTTGTTTTGGCTGCAGGTTATGGGACGAGGCTGCAGAGGGACATTGAGCAGGACCAGACCGGAAGCTTCGAGCACTTACGCGGGGTTGCGAAACCTCTACTTCCGGTTGGAGACTGTGCTCTGATCTCCCACTGGCTCAGGGCTCTCACTCAGTCAGAGTGTGTAGAGCAGGTGTTTGTGGTTGTGAGTTCTGTCTCCTTTACCATAACATTTTAGGGGAAAAAAAAAATTTGCATGCAAAAATAAACATAAAAACTGGTAACTGTTGTAATTAATGCCAAAATATAATAATAATAATAATAATAATAATAATAATAATATATTTACAATAATAACAGCGTAATACTGTAGAACTGTATGTGTGAGCCTCTTAGTGAGATATAAAGGTACTGCATGTGGGCCACCAGATCATTTATAACAAAAAGTAAATAAAAGTAATAAGTTAGTAAATAAAAAGTTTCAATAGAAAATTAAAAATTAATTAGTAATTAGGTTTAAAATTCCAATCTAATGTTTCTGCTTAAGCATTTACATTTAAAAAGTTATCAGATCTAATAAAACAAAGTCATGGGATTTGAACAATGTGATATCTCTTGTGTTGATCAGAGTTGGGATTAAATGTGTGGGTGGGCCACAAAAGATTTGACATTTTAAATTGGGCTTTGTTAAATTTTGGAATGGCTATGCTATAGAATATTTCCCAAACCATGCTAGTAGCTCAACCATAGACATATTGTTAATATCTTTAATCCTTTTTTTTATCCATTAGACCAATGCACGTTACTATGAAGCATTCCAGCTCTGGGCTCAAGACTTCCCCAGTGTTCAAGTCCTTAATGATGGGACAAGAAAAAATGAGGTACAGTAAAATCTAATCCAGCATTGACTCTAGATCCATACACCCTGGAATCAAATGTACATGATGTACGGTATTATGCAAAAGTCTTAGACACATGCCAAGAAATGCTATAAATTAAAATGCCTTCAAAAATAATACAAGTAAATGTTTGTTTATAATAAAATCCCACCATTGAAAACAATAAACAGAATTAAACTAAAATACTATTATGTATAATAATATACAAAACTAGTATTATGTGTAATAAGCCTTTGCTTTTTAAACAGCATCAGTGGTCTCACGGAGACGTTGTCCAGTTGTATAAAGAAATAAGCTCCTTGGTTTTTTTTTTTTTTTTTTTTTGAGAATTTTGGAGAATTTATCACGTTTCATCTAACGATTATGACTATCATACCTATTTCTGTTTTTGCAGATAAAAACAGATACTCTTCATTTATGAAACATTTATGAAAAATAGTGAATTATGTAATATTTTGTGTGATACTGCCTGATGGAAATATAATGTTTAAAATATTTCTTCTCAGAAGTTATAAAATAAACATTTAAGATTTTATTTGTACAGGACTTTTGCACAGTGTTGTATTTGCATGTCCAGTGTGATGCATTTTGAGTCAGTTTCATTCAGACTTGGTTATTTAACTATTTAAGGCACAATCTTAACTACCATTTAAGAGTGATGAGCTCCATGATGGCACATTATCACCACTTAGACTGAACGTTTTCTCATGCATATTTGTGTAGGAGCGACTCGGGGCGGTTGCCTGCCTTCGGCTGGCCGTGAATCACTTTGCTGTGGATGATGATGTCATTGTGATTGGAGGGTACGTTGTCCTATATTTCCCCTTCGCATTCTCCGAACGCCCCTAAGAGCATCATTTTCTTATTTCTTTGATTAAGAGTGGAGGGAATCGCTAATCACTTGCATGAGAGAGTGTTTAATGAAAGCAATGAATTTCCGGAGTGAGTTGTTCTTACCGTACAGAAGAAGGACAGAAATGAAATGGTCACTGAAAAGCATGAAAAACAGTGTTGGATCAAAGTAAACCTGGCTTTGTAGCTGGTAATAATTTACACAGTGATATTTTGGCAGCCACTTTATGATTACAAATCGAACCAGTTATGATTGTGGACTGTACCCGTGCAAAAACGTGCACATGCTGTAGCCTGCCAGCATTTACACATCTTCAGCAAGGCTGAGTGTAAAACTCACTTCCTTACACATCATGACGAAATTGAGAAAGTAACCTAAATGAACATGATCAGTTATAACTGCCTTCTGTGTTTAAGATTTATAAGAGCTAAATCTTAGTAGCCTTAGCTTCAGATCGAAGGTGTTAGAGGTGCACTTTGTGATCTCACTTGATGTAAGTTGTTTTGTTTTTTTAATTTTTGATATAAGGGGGTGTTCAAGTCAAAACAGGAACTCTGGTGAATGACAGCATAAAAGCGATTGACATTTACAGAAGACTTCAAGTACAGTATGGTGATGAGACTCTAAGCCGCAATGGTGCAAACGTTTTAAAGAAAGCCGTACGTCCTTGAGCCATTTCCACATGTTTGGATCGTTAAAGGAGTTCCTGGGAGGCCAGTGTCTGACATAAAGCAGGCAGTCCGATCACGCCTTGGTCGTACTGAGAAAACTTTCTACCTTGATGGTGTCCAAGCTCTAGTGAATCACTGGGATAAGTGCATTAGTGTAGCAGGAGATTATATCGAGAAATAAAGGGAGTTTTTAACTCTCATAACTGTGTTCTGTTATTCTGTACAATCAAAAGTCCTGGTTTGATATGAAAACTCTCTTGAGGTGTCTTGAGGCAATGGAGCAACATTTAAACCAAGATTTATAAAAAAAAATGTGAAAAGAACAAAGGCCCTGAACCTCTTTTTTTTTTCAGTGACACTCTATTCAAAGAGGACTTCAGTCTCAAAAAGTTCACGGAACACTTCAGTGAGTTGCAAAGGAAAAGCGAAGACATCAACTTGGTGCTCACGTATCAATGCAAGGACGAGGGTGAGCAAGAATATGACATGATAACCATATGGCAACAGTTAATAAAATTGGATGCATTTCTTCAGATAAGATTGAGTCTCTGTTATAGATGTAGATGCTCGGTTTGTAACATCTGGCTTCTTTTTGCCGAACTTCAAAACCACGATTGAATTGTTTAAATCAATGGTTCTCATACACTGGGTCGCCCGGCAGGTAGGTCCCAGGAGAGTTTATCTGAGTCGTCATTGTCCTGATTTATGACTGCAGTACACCGTTCAGTCATTCAGTTAGTTTTCTACTGCTGTCATGGTTTCTGTCGATTTTATTTGCAGTTCGAGTGAAAATAGAGGAAAGAAAAACAATCAAAGCCTGTAAACTAAAAATGCATTTATTTAGTATCATTTGTCAATTCTAGTGTTATTGCTGACTTTTATTATGTGCATGTGTTATTATGTTGTTAATAACACATGCATATGACCGGAATGAGAAATGGCACGCTTTCATTTGTAGAGACGTCAAAGTACGGCATCCTGGAGGTGGACTCAGACTTTCGAGTGCAGTGTATGAAGGAAAAGCCTCTGCCGGCTGACACACACTCGCGCAGTGCTGTACGTACACCACACCACATGGTCATGTCACATATCAGTCACGTCTTTCTCACTACAGCGATGAGATGACACTCTTTTACTCTGTCGTGTTTTTGTTCCCCAGTGTCCCTGTTTCTACTTGTTTTCGAGAAGAACACTTCCTCTGCTGGATGTCTTCCTAAAGGAGAAGGAGGTACTGGAGGATCTCAATTAAAAAAAAAAAAGAAACATTTCAGGAAGAAAAACACAGATACAGCGGTACCTCGGGATACAACTGTTTTAATGTTTATTTATACCATAATTGTATTATGGTATAAATTTCTCCATAAGAAAGAACGTAAATGCAGATAATCTGTTCCAGCCATCCAAAACTCTCACCAATATTACAAAAGAATTCGCAAAATATCATGGAGCTTTTGAAAAAGTGTGCCGAGGGCAACGTTGGTATCATGGGTTAACCCTTTCAAAACAGCTTTTACTGACTGGAAAAATTTCGTAAACTTGCTTCGTTGGCTCTCCACTAACTCAGTGAAGTTTTGAACGCCTCCTGAACTTGTGCGCAACTTTACATTTTTAAGGTGAACATTCATAAAGGAGGGCATTCAAATGCAGAGGCTCCGCTGTAATTTCTTTTAATTTTTAACATTTCATAAGAGGGAATATTTTTCCTTTTTTTTGTATGAAAATGTTGCAGTTAACAAACCACGGTCATGATTAGCTTTTCTTTCCAGAGGTTGAAATATTTCTGGGTTCTGCCCTTTTTACACACTAGGTGGCAGTGTACACTGTGGAAAGTTTGACTGCCTCAAAGCATGCACCTGTAATCCTTCCATCCATCCTCTATACTGCTTATCCAGTGTATAGTGCCAGCAAAATTAAAGCCTCCTGGACACTGGAGACTCCTTCCAAAAATGTTACATTTTTTAAACGTTACAATATTTACTATTTTAGTGCAAGATGATGCTACTGTATGAACACTAAACAGAACCGAGACTTTTAACAGAACTTTATTAAAAACGATAATAAATGTGCTGTCCTAATTGCAAGCATCATCTATCTTTATAATAGACAAGCCCACTTGAGGAGAGAGATGCACCAGGGAACTTCCTGTCATGGCTTATCTCGAGGTCAGTCATGCTATTTATGAATCATTTCATTTGATCTAAACGGTCATGTAAATTGTAAATAAAGTCACATTTTCTATGTTTATTTACTTATTTATTTATTTCAGGAGGCCGGTGTACGTGCACGAGGTATCAGGACGTTTTGATGTCGGAAACCTCGCCTCTTATACCGAGTGTGACAGATACTTCAGAGAACAGCTTCGAAATCCAGACCTTTATTTAATATAGCACTTAAATGCATTGAAATTCTTAAATAAAAATCACCCAACATTCAAGTGTGTGTTAAAAGAATAAAACCCGTGCTCTAAGTTGCGATCAGTCTCGTGCACTTTTCCGACGCCTTTTCCCGGCTGTTCTCCATCTTGGCTATGCGAGACCCGAACTGCATGGCTCTCTTGGGCAGGACGGCGGCAGGTCCGAGTCCGAGCTCCACGGCCGCCAGCCTCAGGAGGAGCTTCTCTCCCAAACCCCGGGGCAGAGACAGATCTGCCTTCTCCCAAACCGGCAGCGTGTTCAGGAAGCTCACCACGTCCTCGTCCAAGTACGGAAATCTGAGCGCAGAAAGGAGACCATGAACATTCTTACAGTTTCTTTTCAAGGTTTCTGATATTTAAAAAAAAAAAAGAAAGAAAAAGCAAATGAAAGAAAACGTATAAAAAGGTTTGAACACTGAATAATCAGAATCAGATTCAAGTCCATCTAAAACATGTTTAATGAACCCATAAAAACATTATATTATGAAAGAAAACACTCCATGTCATGCTCGCTCACTCATTCACTCATCATCTATACCGCTTAATCCTGTATTCAGGGTCACAGGGGGCCTCTCCTATCCCAGGAGACTTGGGGCACATGGCAGGGTACACCCTGGACAGGGTGCCAATCCAGCGCAGGGCACACACACACACATGCACTCATTCATTCACACACTACGGGCAATTTGGGAATTAGCCTAACCTACATGTCTTTGGAATGTGGGAGGAAACCGGAGTACCCGGAGGAAACCCAGCAAGCACGGGGAGAACATGCACACTGAGACGGGAATCGAGCCTGGCCGGGGATCGAACCTGACAGTGCTAACCACTACACCACCATGCCGCCCTACATGTCATGCTGTTATAGAAAAATCATTAATGACTATCAATCAACGGCTTTACTAGAGAAATCTTCTCAGAGAAATATCATGAACGGTGATCAGTTAAATGTTTGTTGAAGGTACATCATAACAATATGGACATGAAAATAGTTAAGGTAAGAGCTAATGTAGAGCTACAGATAAAGAAAATAAATCAATTTCTAACCAATCAGATTTGAGAATGCAACAACTTTGCAGACTATCTAAAATTAAGTTTGAAATACAATAAGTTACCATGACAACCACTATTTTGTTCATCACATTGGCTAGGTAGCTTTAAAAATAAATCCAATTTGGCACATGATTGGCCCTAGAGTTCAGTAAACAACTGAGCTTGTTTGTAGCCCCGCCCCCTAAAGTATATTATTATATCTGACCATTAGTCATAAGTAGGCAATTAACTCAAATCCTGTACTCAAGTAGAAGTAAAGATTCCCTAGTGCAAATATTACTCAAGTAGAAGTCTAACCCTTATTTCCTTGTGCACTTGAGTAAAAGTACAGAAGTACTCACCTTTAAGTATCAAAAGGACTTGTTTGCTTACTTTGTGTATTACTCACACAAACTTTCGTTTAAGCTTCTCAGGACGAGGGATTGAAAGTTTACCTGGCTTCTTTACCGTGATCCGCGATGATCCGATCGTCTCGCCCGAGATTCCTGGAGGATATTCTGCCCAGCTCCATGGCCAGCTCCTCGATCACGCCCTGTAGACCTGAGGTTTTAAACCGCACCCGGTGTCTCGAGTAGCCAGCTAGCTGCTCGTCTGCCCCGATGCCAGTCAGGACAACCTGCCGACGGACAAGAGGTCAAAGAGAACCCAAATCAGTGTTGTTCGAGAACGGTTTCTGCTACGAGGCTGTACAGTGCTGTAAAAGTATTTTTGCATTTTCATACTACACAAAGATAACCCAAGTAAATATCAAATAAGTTATTTTTTTTATTTTGATTTTATTGATTAAGGGACAAAAAAAAATTGCTCCCTTGGTAAATCATGCTTAACCACATTTTTTGGAAAGCTGAGTTAAATTTAACTTGGCACACCCAGGCCTGATTACTGCCAGACCTGCTGAATCAAGAAATCACTTAAATAAAACCTCTCTGACAATATGAAGCACCCTAAAAGATCTCACATAATGATGCATCTAAAGAAATTGGACTATAGCTATACAGAAGGTCCTAGGTTCAAAACCCCACCACCATTAACCCTGAACTGCTCAGATGTATTAAGCAATAAAAAAATTTAAGTCGCTCTGGATAAGGGCGTCTGCCAAATGCGTAAATGTAAATCCTATATAATATATAAATATAATAATCTAATATCAGAAAGGAGCAAATACTTTTTTTTTTTACAGCACTGTAGTTGTGTTTGTTGCTTCTGCCATCGCAAATTTTACTTGAATTCTCCAAATCAGTTGCAATCAAATGAACAGATCACAATCCATAAAGCTGGTCAATTAAAAAGCAATACGTAAAATGTTTAATGCTGATGTCCCCCCAAAAGATAATAATAAAAATAAAACTTTTCTACCTTTGCTGTTGAGCAGTTCGCCCTCTGTTGCGTTCCCTCCGATACGAAGCCGGTTCCTCTGGCCGCAAACCACACGGCACACCCGATACTGTCGTCCAGAACGGTGTCTAAAGGATGCACCAGGTGGCAGATGTTCCTCACCCGCATTTCCCTAAGCTCCTCTTGAGTAACGTTGATCTCGACGAAGTTCCACTTTCGTGAAGGACTCAGACTCGCGAGTTCCCGCAAACCGTCCCGACCTGTAATTCTGTCCGGAACGTCAAACTTTGTACACTGATGCGACGCCGCAACGTCGTCACTTTTCTGCTCTCTCTTATTGTTTCGTCCCTTCTTCCCTGACTCCCGAGCCGTCTTTGATTCCTGGAGTTTAAAAGCAACGTTGAGGAGGTCGATGGGTTGGTCCGGAGGTATGTAGCGATCTGCAAGAACAGCCAGGATCATGGAATCGATTCCTCCCGAAAATAGGATAGCAACTCGTGCTTGATCGGGTTTGGACTCGTGGGGAAGGTGCTGTACTCTCCTGCGTACAGCCTCTCCGAGGACGTCTATGAGACGGCAAACCGTGTCTCGCTTTCTAGTGTTTTTCAGATGCTCCTTAAGGTCATCCAGTGGGGTTGGACCAGAATTAGAAAAATCTGATCCTGTATTGCTCACGGACATGTTCATCAGGGGAACCGGGGACGACAGGACAAGTCCACAATCGTTCACGACAAAGGAGACGGAACTGGGAAGACCTTCAAAGGTGAACCCAGACTCAAAGTAACCCCACGGATAAACCTCGACTTTCAGACTTTCCTCCTTCACCCTGCTCTTCAAGTCCAGTCTGTAAACACCAACCGCTGGTATCTCCGAACATTTCGAGGAACTGAGATTTGGCGAGCGACAAGACACAGACGTGAGCGTAAAAGTACTATCGTCCGAACCCCAGCTCCAAAGCAAACTCCTTCTCCCGAAGAAATCCCTCCCAAACCAGACACAATGTTCCTCCTCCTGGTAATAAATAATGGCCCACGGTCCCTTCACCTGACTCAGGACACGCAAAATATCCGATGACATTTTGCACGAGGACAAGTGATCAGAAATGACTTGGGTATCGTTCTCCTCGGGTTCCACAGTTAAACCGTCAAACACCTCGCCGTTCCAGAGGAGGACGTTCCCGTGGTCATCTTGCAGAGGCTGCGGGGTCGGGCTTCCCCTCATATGGAGGACGTGAGCAGAGAAAAGGCAACTGTACCCTGGATCCGAGGACGTTTTCGCGACATCCTGGCTTTGATCAGGTCCTCGATGGCGCAGCCTTTCGTAGACATGATCGTGAAGCGTACACTGAGACGAGGTCAAACTCACCACACAACAGATCCCACACATTTTTTCCCACCACACACACACACTCCCCACACCTAAGTTCTACATGTCTTGGAAGTCTTTTTTCATTTTGTCCAGATTCTCTGTATGGATGAAAAAAAAAAACAATTGATCAGTCCTGCACATAAAAAAAATGCTATGAGGAGGACAGGATGACAGGAAACTCACTCTTGCAGCTGCTCAAGGTCTCTCCTTTGTCTGCGAGGAAGAAAATGTTGCTGTTCGTTTGCTGGACGAAGACTTTCTGTTGGAGGTTGGAAAAAAAAAAAAAAGGTTTGACCCTTTTGGACAACCACACAGGAAATTATTTTTGAGAGATGGTGAGACATTTGCTTTCACACCTAGTATCCCTGGGATTGACTTCAAATCCACTGCAACCCGGACCAGGATCCTGTCCCTCACTGAACTATCCACTAATTACTACACAAAAGGTAATTATGTGCCCTAGCAGATAGAAAACACCCATAATGCACCTGGGTGTTTATTAGAAATCAATTCAGTTGGGATTCTTTTTTGAGTGCTGATTAAGAGTAGCTCAGTGGTTAAGATGTTGGACAACTGATCAGAAGGTCCCAGTTTCAATCCCAAGGGCCCTTGTGCGAGGCCCTTAACCCTCAACTGCTCAGAAGTATAATGAGATAAAGTAAGTCGCTCTGGAGAAAGGCATCCGCCACATTGACTTCAAAACTTATTTTTTAAGTATTTATAAAATTTATAATTGGGATGCATGGTCGACCAGGCAGAGACCGGAATTGGCAGATGTTCAGCTTGACCAGAAATGACCAATCACATTAGATATAAGCGATTCCGTTTGACATGAAGCAGAAGAGTTGTATTTATTCCCATTTCCATAACCGTGGTAGGACTTCCAGTAAACATTCCCACACGCAGTCACACTTCATGCAATTTGGGAACATCAATTAGCCTAATCTGCATGTCTGTGCAGATTAGGCTAATTGATGGAGGAAACCAGAGTACCCAGAGGAAACCCAAAATCTGGCTGGACAGACCTAACATTTTCTGAGATTTCTGAGGTTTCGGGTCCTCCAAAGTATAAAACATCAAGATATCGCTGAAAGATATTTTTGAACACACTCTGTATGTCTTCCGCTCCATTATGAGTGAACGCTAGTATAAGTTTTAGTTCACTTGTCTGTAATTTAAGAAAAATTTATTTCATCAGGTACAGGATTATAATTAATCCGTTTTAAATTTTAATCCGAGGTTAGATCAGTGGGATTAAAGAAAATCTTAGTTTGTTGTAAACTTAAAAACAGGATTATGTTTTCCTTAACATCTGGAGCAAGTGGATTTACACCTTAGATAAACTTTATGTTAATCCAGGTTTAAATCCCTGGTTATTCGTGCACCCAGTTTATTCAGACATACTGTATAAGTGAACCCTTACCCTGTTTTTCTTCAGATTAGACAGCTCATCAATCACAATCTTCTGTTCCTTAATCTACAGAAATGATTATGAAAGTATAAACGTGTGTCAGGAGTCAGTCCATGAAGACACACACACCAATGAAACAGGATAATCAACTAGCAAAGTTTTTACCATTCATCTTCCACTCACCTGCTTATTTAGTTCTTCTTTAGTCGCGCGCTCTTCTTGAACAAGATCAGTCGACATTTTTGTATAACCTTTTCTTTGATGTTCAAGAAAGCATTGCCGGAAGTCTACAAACGGAAGTCGTAACAACGTTTGCGTCAATGTTGCATGTACTTTTTTTTTTTTTTTTAAACCCTAGCCGTATTCCGACAAGTCCCGCCTCCTCAGCTACGATTGGCTGAACTGTAAGGCGCTGATTGGCTAGCGAACCCTGTTCCGCGTCTTCTGATAGGCGCGTTCCTGAAATAACTTTTAATCAGAATATTTATATACATTTATTTTTGCACTGTATCTTTATCAACAAGGGTGTTTTTTTCTCTCTTTGATCCATAATCATAGGGAAATTAAGCTAAATGTTTATTGTGTATTATATAGTGTATATATACATATAGTGTATATACTGTGTGTGTGTGTGTGTGTGTGTGTTTCCTTGGTTAAACATATCATGTTCAAGTTAGTTACCTAGTTGCAACAGCGTTCTTGTCAGATGAGGCAATATTAAGAATAGGTGACAGTTTATTTATTTGTTTCTTTCTTTAAGGTTTTCAACTGAAGAAAAAAATACAAGTGCAATGCTTAAGTTCAGTCACAGAATATCTGGTCACAATATAATATAATATAATATAATATAATATAATATAATATAATATAATATGAAAATTTTATTAAACTAAATGAAATCTTAACTGTACATAGGTATGAATTGTATTATTATCACAGCAATAAATATACAGCAAAATATTTAGTGTCAAAATGTTTATACAAGTTTTTCCTTTCCTGAAATGTGTAATCATGGTAAAGACAATCTGCTGAAATCTGGTAAAGACAATCTGACCGAGCACCAGGATGGGGAATAAAGGTGATGTAAGCTTCTTTGGATGTGACATGGTTGTCGGTGTCAGACGGGCTGGCCTGAGTAATTCCAAACCTGCTGATCTACTTTTCTGCTATTTTCATGCCCAACCGTCTCTAGGGATTACAGAGAATGAGGAAGAAAAAAAAAACAGAAAATATCCAATGAGTATGTTAACTGTATGAACTCATCAGAACAAAGGAGTTCACACTTTATGTTTACTTTGTAATATGACAAGGTGCACTTTTTTTCCCCACTGTGTCAATTTCAAGAGCGACAGAGAGAGAAAAGTACCACTGATCGCTGTACCGGACACTCCTTACACAGATGTGATATATATATTCTTATCGTTTGAGAAAACCTCACCGTATCAACAATTATAAATGTGGACGTTTGAGAAATAAATATGAATCTGTGGTTTGGATCTGGACTACACAGCGGAATCCCTAGTATTGAATTAACACCACACAAATGGTCCATATGTATACATTGACCTGCAGTTCTCTAGGCGAAAATGTCTTGTTGATGCCAGAGGACAAACTGGTTCGATCTAATAGAAAGGCAACAGTTACTCTAACAGCATCCATGCCGAACACGTCGAACATTTTGCGTAGACAACAAGAAGGCATGGATCCACCCTGTCTTGTATCAGCAGTTCAGGCTGTTGGTCATGATGTAACAGTGTGGGGGACATTTTCCTGGCACACTTTGGGCCCTTAGGGCTAATAATAAACAGATAAAAACATGTTTCTTAGCAAAGAAAAGGCTTGACTATTGTCTCCACTGTCAGCACTTTGTAAGAGTCAGAGGTAAATCTTTAACCTTAAAGCTTTCTGACTTTAAATGTTTAGGACAAAGAAGTTTACACTTCATGTTTACTCAGTAATATGACAAGATGCACTTTTTCGTCTTGTCAACTTCAAGAGAGAGAAAAACTTTTTATAGCTGCTGTAACATACATGATTATAGAACATTCCAGAAAACACTGTTAGTGGAAATTAATCAGTGTATCAGTGGTAACAGTAACTATGCATCATGATGGGCCATATTGCACCATAACAGCATGGCTATGTTTCTAAGATCATGCTAATTGGGAACTCTGCAGCTAAGCAGCTACCAACTAGCGTTAGCTACGTAGCACATTAGCCACTGAGGCTTTTATACAGAATGTGAGGACTGGAAATTAGATGACAGGTTTTTTATAGCAACATGATGAAAACAGGATCAAAGTAATTTGTTTAGTTCATATTACTAAACAAATTAGTTAATATTAGTAAGCTTTCATTTAATTTTGTAAGAAATTAGTTGTTTACAGTGGCTACTCATGATACTGCAGGGTTTGATTAACTACAATTCAACTTGACTCACTCATCACTCACTCATCGTCTATACCGCTTAATCCCGTATTCAGGGTCGCGGGGACCTGGAGCCTATCCCAGGAGACTTAGGGCACGAGACGGGGTACACCCTGGACAGGGTGCCAATCCATCACAGGGCACACACATACACACAGTCATACACTCATTTAACATACATGATTATAGAACATTCCAGAAAACACTGTTAGTGGAAATTAATCAGTGCATCAGTGGTTACAGTAACTATGCATCATGTTGGCCAATTTAATTGGAGCACCAATTAGCCTAATCTGCATGTCTTTGGACAGCGGGAGGAAACCCATCAAGCACATGCTAACTCTATGCACACAGAGACGGGAATTGAACCCAGACCCTGGCGATGCAAGGCTAACCACTACACCACCGTGTCACCCTGATTCAACTTTAAATTCAGCTTATTAAAAACTAGCGCAAGTAGCCGTCGTTGATGGGGAAAGAGGTTAAAAGGTTAAAGCTAAAGATAATCTGATGTGCTTTAATATAATCAGTGATATTATTATTTCAGGTTGAAGCCCACGTACATGTGTCTGTACAGCAGAACTCTCTGTCTAACTTAATACAAAGAAATAAAATTTCTCACATCTTGTTTACCCTTTCTTTCGTTGTCAGCCAAATACACTGTCTGTTTGGTAATCGGAGAATGAATCACAGATGAGAAATGGAAAAAGTAGATCAGATATTTTAACTTAGATTAAGATTTTAACTTAAGTTTTGTCTTAAAACGACTCCAGTGCGTTAAAATTCAAACCACTTCGGCGCTGGTATTTCGGCGAAAGTGAAAATATGAACTAATCTCAGTAATCTCAGTCTAGCTTTTCTAATTAATGGTGCCGGTGTTTGTTAACATTGAGCAAGTAGCGCATTAGTAGGTTATTTTGAAATAGATGATTAAATCCTCTACATAGCTGTAATTCATAACATCGCTTTTACTCAACTTTTGATCTCACTTATGTTGCAGGTTAAACTTCAGGCATTTATCTAAGTACTGCAAAAGTTCTAATAAATTCTGTCCAGCTAGTTTTGTGTGACGCTGGGACAAGCATCTGGCTGAACAAACAGAGGTTTCGGGTCCTCCAATGTATAAAACGTCAAGATATCACTGAAAGATATTTTTGACCAATATACTGACAAAACCTTTCCTTTATTTATATAGACATACAATTGAGCTTTTTCTTGTTTTGTGGTTACTGAAGATGAATAAATGAATAAATAATAATGTTTATCAAATATCTGAGGCAAACTTTTATTATATCAAACTTTATTATTGGTCCGGGTGGTGCTGTAACCTCTCGCAGCCGGAGGTCTAGAGAGAGCTGATTGGCCGAGCTCAGAGGGGAGGGATGAGAGGTACTTAGTGCTCCCACATTAATCACGGCTCTACAGCCAGTCAGGGGCGTCTGTGAGCTCGCGCAGCGGAGGGAGCGGATAGCGCGGTCCTCCGAGTGTGTTACGCCGCCCCCAACGGTGCGCGAGCGAGCAATTCGAAAAGATGCGGTCGGCTGGCGTCACGTGCTTCGGAGGAAACACGTGATAGTCTTCGGCCCTCCCGGCTGAGTGGTAGTAGTGGCCTTAATGTGGGAGCCCCCTAGTCACGGGGAGGAATTGGACACGACTAAATTAGGGAGAAAATCGGGGAAAAATCCACAAAAAAAAAAACTTTATTATTGGTGCGTTATTGCCTTGTTTATTGTCATTTCTTTGTTTTACATGGACATGGCTACCATGCAAAGGCCCGGGTTCGATTCCCATACAGTGCTCAGACCCCAGCCACTGGGGTAGCCCGGATAAAATGGGAAGGTTTAGTAAGGAAGGGTTTCCTGTGTAAAAACCTGTGCCAAGTTGTTGTGGTCCGCTGTGGCGCCCCCCCCCCCCCAATCCCCCCCGACAGGAGCAGCTGAAAGACTAACAACAACACTGTCTACATAAAAGTGCTATAACAGATAGCTAAAGTTTAGCCTCAGTCATTTCATAGTTGCTTAGCAACAGTGTTTTCACAGTAATTAAAGTTTTAATCAGTACAGAAAAGTGTATCTTTATATTTAGACCTTGAAATTTGTACAATCAAAATTTTTAAACAATCTGGTCACCAAGCACATTTGGAAATATTAATCTGTGAACTCAAAGACTTGAATAATTTTAAACTTTCAGAAAATGTAATTACACATCATTAAAATGACAGAATCGTCCAGTCTTAAGCCTGAGCGCTTAGATCTAAGTGCAGGATGCGTATTTGTTTGCACATATCCAGACCAGTTTTAAGTTCTTTCCCAATCCTCTCTTTTGCAATATTCTACATTCATGAATAACTCACAATCATTTACTGATTCACGGTGTTTGTGTGTGTGGTGCGCTCGAGTTCGCTCGGGTTGTACTGTGCGCTGTAGTCCAGTTGATCCCAGTGCTTCTTTAAAAGGGCTTAGTGGTTGACCACATGGCCCGTGTTTGCTCGAGTGACCCTTCTAATGTCACAAACACACCGGTTTGCTTAGCCTCAGTCACGGACAGAGTGTAGATTTCTCTATTGATTCTCTGCACACCTGTGTAACGTCTCTGTTGCTGGATCTCGTCCACGTTCAGGAGGTTGCTCTATTTAAAAGGGTGATTCAGCTTTTTTTTTTCATGAGAAAAGCAGAATTGAAAATATGAATATGCAAAATAAAAAACAAAGAGGACACATCTTTCCAGATTGCTCATTTTGAAAATAACCACTTCCACATGGGATAAAAATTAAAATGAAAAAGTACATTTACTATCACATGACCAACCAAGACACCTAGATCTATCCACAGTCGGCTAAAATAAGGCCTTGTGCCGGAGAACAACATCACAGTCACCCGCCTGAGTAATCTGTTTTTTATTTTTCAGATTTCAGGTGTATTTTTAGTGCTGTGGTCACCGAATGTGGCCACCGTTTTATTCTATAACCACAGCCAAAGGTGTCATTGTTTGTAAAGGAAAACAACAAATGTTCATGACCAGCAGAGACAAGGAGACACTGCAGCGCAGTCGTTTCTCTTTGTTGGTCAGCATTGCAAAAGGTAACTTCACTAAACCACTGACCACAGGATAAGACCTCATATTTCACCCTCGTGCTTACAGCATTCTCACAGCAAAAGACTGTTTTGAATAAAAGAGCTGTCAGTATTTCAGTAGATGGCAAAATCGCATTACTCTCCCTGAAGGAGATAAAAATACTAAATATAATGCAGAGTAACAGGCAATGGTTTGAGTGATGAAGTAAGATTACAAATTTGAAAGTTGATTATTTTCCTGTAACAGCATGTCC
The DNA here is from genome assembly GCA_013621035.1 of Clarias magur. Lineage (NCBI taxonomy): Eukaryota > Metazoa > Chordata > Actinopteri > Siluriformes > Clariidae > Clarias > Clarias magur. Next base: position 1,676,217 of record QNUK01000074.1, on the reverse strand, counting down.
ATAAACATTTTTTGGTTTATATCAGCATCTCAAGCACAATTACTATTTTTAATTTATTAACAATTTACTACAGAGCAAAGGCAATAAATATCATGAATGAATGAATAAATAAGTCGTCGGTGAATATCCGTGGCGTATCCTATAAGGAGACTTAGGGCTCGAGGTGGGGTACACCGTGGACGTGGTGCCAATCTAACGCAGGGCACACACACATGCACACACTCACCCACTACAGCCAATTTGGGAATGCCAATTAGTCTAATCTGCATATCTTTGGACTGTTGGAGGAAACCGGAGTACCTGGAGGAAACCCACCAAGCACAGGGGAAAAAAAAACGGAAATCGAACCTGGCCGGGAATCGAACCTGGACCCTCGAGGTGCAAGGAGACAATGCTAATCACAAAGCCAACGTGCCGCCCAGAATAAATTAAAGTAAACAGATAAATAAAGTGTAAATTCACAATTCCCCCAAAAAAGTTTTTGCTTTTTTTTTTTTTTTTTTTTTTACCTCTGACTGTGACTAAGGATGTAAACTGGAGACTCCTTCCATAAATGTTAAATAAGCACATTCTTCCTTACAGAAAACTTCATCATATCATTGACTGCAAATGTGGATATACAAGAATTGATCATTATAATTATAATAAACTGATCATTATACAATAATTTATACATATTTCCTCACACTTTCTCGCTATTCTTTACATATTTATTTTAATTTAAAAGCCCTACCTCCCTGAGTGTTACATCCCTACAGAGTTTATACAGTATGAGTTCATATGAGATAAAGCAAAGTGATAAATCAACACTAAGAGCTTTACTGTAAAGACAATTAATCCGTCCCTTCTGATTAACAAGCTTTCAGAATTTGAGAAGACTGCGCTGGTATAAACCTCATTATAATATCACATGAGTTAAGAGCTTATAGAATAGCTATAGAATAGTCAAGCGTTTGCACTTTCGTGGCTGTGTGATGTCAAAGTGTCTGATTTTAAAGAAGTTAACATACAACAAGTACAAACCTTGCATTTCAAATAGAGCAAAAGAGGAAAAGAAACAGGGAAATATTACTGATAAAAACCAGTGCTTGTGTCCCGTGGATCCTATACAGCATTTCATATGTAGCTATCTATAAGGCATAATACATTTCACTGATTTTGTTATCGTCACTAGTCGAAAAAAAAGTGAAGCAAATAGAGGAGCCGTACTCTGCGCCAAAATATGTGGAAACGGCTGTCAGAGATCCAAACCTTCTGCAGTGTGTGTGAGTGTGTGTCAGAGAACAGAAAGTATGTCCCAAAAACCAAAGAGGAGTGATACTATATGTAGGAAGATCTGTAGAATTGTCTGAGAGACATTTACAGTATACAGTACACTGATTTCTGTGCATGAAGATGAAAGCAACGATGCACAAATCAGTCATGTGTTTTCTGAGAAGTGGAAAGGCTTGTAAAAAAAAAACAACAACAAAAAAAAAAACAATAGGAATCTGTATACACCCAGTAGAGAAAGTCGTGCCAGGAGTTCTGAATTTCTTGCAAAACAGTTTGCATGACTCTGTGATCCTTTCTTAGTGCATCTTAAGAGACTATACTTGTATAAGATTGAAATCCTGATGGTAATATATTCATTAATCCACAGATTTTTTTTTTTAATTCCTCAAGACGAGTTTACAAGTGTGCACACTTTCTCCAAAATGAACGCAATCTTTAAAGCAGCAACCAGGAGTCTAAAAATAAAAAATAACTCTGATCTGACACATAATCATAACCAACCACTTGAAATCCAGGCCTTGATCTGAAGGACATCAGCAGGGAAAATGAGCTAAATTATCACGGTTTGTAAAAACTGCTATTCCCTTGCTTCGCATTGTGCACTTGTGTTTTGTCATAAAATGCAAAAACTAATTTGATTCGCAGACATTCCATGACTTATTACAAAAAGTGTGGTTAATAAATAAAACATTGTAATCATTTGTAGATTACTGTGGTATAAAAGAGATTAAACACTTCAGGACACTATACGTCACACTTAGTGTGTCCTTGATTTTCTTTTTCTCCATATAACAGTACTCTATCACTTATCAGTTTTATATCAACAGTACTCACCATGTCCTTATATAATAATATAAAAATTTGCAGTTCTTTACATCAAATCAGTCAAATGAAGTTCATAAACTAAATATCTAACATCATTCTGTGAAGACTTTTATTGTTTTTACATTATTACTGTCTTACAGTATATATAAGCAGTATATAGTATATACTGTAAGAGGGTAAAATCTGGATAATCATACTATAGGTTCACTTTTTCATGGGCCTCTGGCATGTTTGTGAGAGCGATAAGCCTCTATGTTTCCAGGTAAAGCATCAATAAAAGGGCAGAGAGACCAGACATCTGTGTGTTCACTGATCACATCTGGATGAAACCATTTCTGTTTGTTTATGAGTTCACCATATTCTCACACACATAGTGAGAAAAAGCATGAAATTATGGAAAGAGAGAGAGAGAGAGAGAGAGAGAGAGAGAGAGAGAGAGAGATGTAAAACACAGATTCATCATTAGTGGCAAATCATGAACATACACAGACAGAATGATCCAAACATGACCTTTCAAATCAGAAAAAATTTCAACCATTAGAAAAATCTTGTCTATCCTAATGACCCCTGATATCTTATCTAATTTTAATCTCATGGTGGTCATTCACCCATGGGAAAATGCCCAACTAGGTTAGAATGAGTTTCAAAGTAACAAAGAAAATCCCTGCAGGAATCTGGTGGAAACCATTAGGCCAGTTATCACAGAGTGACGTTTAAGCCGTTTGTAATGGGGTTGTATTGTACTTCTGGTGGTCTGGAATGGTAGCTTTATATTATTCTGACGGTATGCATCTATGCCATTCGGTCTTATTGCTGTTTACAAATGAATTAAAAAGACATTGATGGAGGTCTGATGATAGGAAACTGATGGAAGCCTATTTGGGTATAGAAACCACAATATCACACTTCCTGTTATAGTTTTGCCTGACTTCAGATTTTTATTTCACTTTAAGTTCATTTGCTCATTATTTTAACTTGGTACTGTACTGTAACACTTTATTTCTTACTTTCTTACTTTCACTTTCTTTACATCTTTATTTTGTTATCTGTGCCCTTTTGCATCCCTGTCGAAATGTCATACACAACTCTAGCCTTGTTACTCAGCTTTCACTGATGTGCATTAAAACTAAATTATTGACAGTTTTAACACTATGGCTTGGTGTTGGTGCAACTTTGTTTACAATGAACTGTATGGGTTCACCTTACTAATACAAATAGAAAGAAATGTGAGGGCATGTCCACTCAAAAAAAAAACTCTTTTTGCCCTTGTGTAGCCTTTACATATTGATGTTATGTCAATTTTACTAAAATAAACGATGTAATGCAATTATATAAAATAAATGCATTTCTGTTCTTGTTTTTGCAGTTGTACTTACCGGTGCATATCAAAAATTTGAATATAATTTAAAAGTCTTATTGTTTGTAATTTAACTCAAAAAGTGAATCTATTCTAGATTCATTAATCATAAAGTGAAACATTTCACACAAAATCCAGAATTTCAAAATAGTTGAAGTGAGGCTAGAGGTAATTAAAAAAACTAAAACAATAGTCCTGAAATGTTTCAATGGTCACATAAATAACTTTAATCTGACAAAAGTAATAATTTAAAAAAATTCTATGAATGTTAACCAATGAAAGTCAGACATTGCTTTTCAACCATGCTTCAACATAATTATTTTAAAAAATTAACTCATGGAACAGGCCTGGACAAAAATGATGGTACCCCTAGAAAATACTGAAAATAATGTGACCAAAGGGACATGTTAATTCTAGGTGTGTCCACTAATTAGCATCACAGGTGTCTACAATCTTGTAATCAGTCAGTGGGCCTATATATAGGGCTCCAGGTAGTCACTGTGTTGTTTGGTGACATGGTATGTACCACACTCAACATGGACCAGAGGAAGCGAAGGAAAGAGTTGTCTCAGGAGATTCGAAAGAAAATTATAGACAAGCATGTTAAAGGTAAAGGCTATAAGACCATTTCCAAGCAGCTAGATGTTCCTGTGACTACAGTTGCACATATTATTCAGAAATTTAAGATCCATGGGACTGTAGCCAACCTCCCTGGACGTGGCCGCACGAGGAAAATTCAGGACAAATCAAAGAGACGGATCATCCGAATGGTAACAAAAGAGCTCAGAAAGACTTCTAAAGAGATCCAAGGTGAACTTCATGCTCAAGGAACATCAGTGTCAGATCGCACCATCCGTCATTGTTTGAGCCAAAGTGGACTACATGGGAGACGACCAAGGAGGACACCATTGTTGAAAACAAATCATAAAAAAGACAGACTGGAATATGCCAAACTACATGTTGACAAGCCACAAAGCTTCTGGGAGAATGTCCTATGGACAGATGAGACAAAAATGGAACTTTTTGCCAAGGCACATCAGCTCTATTTTTACAGACAGAAAAATGAAGCATATCAAGTAAAGAACACTGTCCGTACTGTGAAACATGGAGGAGGCTCTGTTATGTTCTGGGGCTGCTTTGTTGCATCTGGCACAGGGTGTCTTGAATCTGTGCAGGGTACAATGAAATCTCAAGACTATCGAAGGATTCTAGAGAGAAATGTGCTGGCCAGTGTCAGAAAGCTGGGTCTCAGTCGCAGGTCATGGGTCTTGCAACAGGACAATGACCCAACACAGCAAAAAACACCCAAGAATGGCTAAGAGGAAAACACTGGACTATTCTAAAGTGGCCTTCTACGAGCCCTGACCTCAATCCTATTGAGCATCTTTGGAAGGAGCTGAAACATGCTGTCTGGAAAAGACACCCTTCAAACCGGAAACAACTGGAGCAGCTTGCTAATGAGGAGTGGGCCAAAATACCTGCAGAGAGGTGCAGAAGTCTCATTGACAGTTACAGAAATCGTTTGATTGCAGTGATTGCCTGAAAAGGTTGTGCAACAAACTATAAAGTTAGGGGTACCATCATTTTTGTCCAGGCCTGTTCCATGAGTTCATTTTTTAAAATAATTCCGTTGAAGCATGGTTGAAAAGCAATGTCTGACTTTCATTGGTTAACATTCATAGAATTCTTATTTATTATTACTTTTGTCAATTTAAAGTTATTTCTGTGACCATTGTGAGTTTTTCTTTCATTGACCGAAGGGTACCAACAATTTTGTCCACGTGTGTATTAATATGTTAATCATTTTTTCAGCATAATGAAGAAATAATAAGATATTATTATCTGTGTCTTGATGTGAAAAAGACAATGAGACATTATTAATGCCCTGAACAATGTCAGAAGAACACAGGACTTTAAAGTAGTGGCTTACGTCATTAAGATACAATGCACATTCCTGAGGTTCCCAGGTCTGAGGTTGAGAAACAATGACCTCACTGAGTATGGGACGGTGAGCAACGATGCATTTCTTAGTAATCACATCAACACTGTTTGCAAACAGAAAAACTAGCCTTTTTTAATCACAGTATTTTAGCCTATAATTACAGTTATCCTGTATTACTATAATATAGTGATCACTTACCCTGTTCCAGGAGATCTGTTGATGTTTTTTTTTGTTTTAATGAAGGCAGATCTTCAGAGATGGGATCAGTAATCAGAGCTAATTATATATCTCTTGAGCTACACTAATTATCATAAAACCTCATAATTGTTATCATCCCTAAAAAGAGTCGTAAAGAATTTGCATTATAGACAGTGGGCTTAAATAAAAGCAATTGATATGAAAAGTTCAGGTTAAATTCAGGTTTGTTAGGAATAGTAAAAAAATGGTACTCAATGTATAATATTCTATGTATAATTACATGCTCACATTTAAGTTTAAGAAAAAAGTTGAAGATGACACTGCATACTTCCTACCTGTGCAAACACGAGGCAACAAACAGAATTTCTGTTTTACTGGTGGCTTAGTGTTAGGTCTCTCACCTATGTTGAAGGCCCACGTTTAATTCCTAGCCAATGCCCAAATTCCAGGCACTGAAAGTAGTGCCGGTCTCAAGCCGTGATAAAATGGGAGGGTTGCGTCAGGAAGGGCATCCGGTATAAAAAATCTGTGCCAAGTTGTGTGCTGATCGAATGGTCTGCTGTGGCGAACCCTTGAGGGGAGCAGCCAAAAGACCAACAATATACAGTACATAGATTATCACTGTAGCGAGCAGATGAATTGGAATATTGGAAAAGATTCACACAAGGTCAGGACCAAAGCAAGAACAAATGGTTAAAATAGTTTTTTAAAGAAAATTTTTTTTCTTTAATAGATTCCTTCCTTTCTGAAGTGTATCATAAGGGTAATAACTTAAGCATACAAAAGTGTTGCAACAAGAGTGCATAGACCTTCGTACAAAAATTGGATTCCTGAAGCCTATCCTAGGGCATTTTGGGCATGCATCAGGGTACACCTCATTTGGGGTGCCAAACCATCACAGAGCACATACACATACACACACTCACATGCTCATTTACACTGGGTACTACATGAACATTTGGAAACCCATTCACACAGACCCAGAGAAGGGAATCGAACCCGCACCCTGGACGTTCAAAGCCACAGGGCAACAAAACATGCACTGCACATCATGTACATTTTTTCAATCCAAACATTCAATACTTTTAACACATTCCAATGATTTAAACATGTTTGTTCCAATGAGTTTCTTAATTTATAACGTGTTGGGATAAAAAAGAATGTGTAAAATCATTGGAATGCATTAAAGGAACTGTCTTTTAGGGTTGAAAATTTTTATTCTATGTTATGTGTTGTTATTGTTGTTGTCAATGGGGTGCCAATAATTTTGGCGTTCAGAGAGACAGTACCTAGACCCCTCCAATATGTACACCGACAAAGCATTGAAAGACTTCCTAAATAAAAATGATTGTGCAGAAACAGCAGTGGAGGTGGAAACAAGATAATGACACAGCACATTTCTTTCCTTCTAACGAAGCGTAAGTGGTAAACAAAGCACCGTGAACGCGCATTCTCTGATTAGCTGGGGTTGGGTCACGTGTCCACCCCGTGCACGGGTGCGCGTTCATAAATATCGTCGGCAGCGCGCAGGAGCGTGAAGGCGCTCGGATAGAGTACTCCCGGTATTTCGCCTTGTTTTGGGCGACAAAAACCTCGAAAAAAGGTTTAATTTCTTTCCGACTTCAGCTACAGTGATAGCTAAGTTTGGAAGGAGCGAAAAGAGAAGTGTTCGTGCTGTTCGGGGGAATTTAGTTTTGTATATTTTGCTGGGAATTGTTCGATCGTTCGCAACCCTGACCAAGGAATATATATTTATTATTACTATTATTTTCTTTATTGCACAAAAACTATAAAGTGAAATCAAAATGGAAAGCTCCAAAAAGGGCTGCTGTGGTAAGTGATTTTTAGTTGCAAAACAACCAACATAAAAAAAACAGAAGTAACAATATATGTATATTGGTTTGTTTGTTTGCTTGTTTGTTTGTTTATTGTTTTGTAACAAAAAATAACATTGTTTCCTTTCAGATTCCCTGCGTAATTTTTTCACCTCTGCGAAGTTTCTTATCTATGTCGGACATGCATTATCCACCTGGGTGAGTTTAGTGTAGTTTTAACAAATAATAATTAAATGTATTCCTATATTGTATAATTCCTTTCATAGTTATTGTATTTATTAACAAACATGCAACACATAACTATTTAGTATTATTAGTAAATAATCTGCGGTTAAATATATGTTGATTTATTAAATTATTGTGTGTTTGAAAAGATAATGCATTCTTTTTTTTATTTGTAGTTTTATTATTAAACACACAACCCTTTAGATAACATTATTTAAATTTGCCAAGCATTTTTTCCTTGGTATTGTTATTAATATTTAAAACAAGCAAAAAATGTATAATTATAGTTTAATAATATGGAATATTAATGGGGAAAAAATCTTATTATAAATGCTATGTTATTTAGGTAAAAAAATATATATTTCTGAAATAAAACATAAAACATTTAGACCAAGAACACATCTCGCTATCCCTCAGCTGTAATCTGACATCGGTGGTGTTTTTTTTTTTTTTTTGTCCTTCAGGGGGATCGCATGTGGAACTTTGCCGTGGCTGTGTTTCTGGTCGAGTTGTACGGAAACAGTTTGCTCCTGACTGCCGTGTACGGTCTGGTGGTGGCAGGATCGGTGCTGCTCCTCGGAGCCATCATCGGGGACTGGGTGGACAAAAATGCTCGACTCAGAGGTAAAGGTTTTCCCCTATTCACTGTTCCTTGTGCATGTTTATATACACACACCACTGCTCAGGAATAATTCAGCAATATCAGATGAGGGGCAGTGCTGTACTGCCTGATATAGCACAGCTTTGGTGGGGTTGTAGGCACAAGGCTCGATATCGTTTTTATACAACAGTTCAACAAACACCAACTAACTTACTGCAACTAGTGCAGCTGGCGACCAGCAGTCAGTGTAATTAACAGGGTTGATAGCAGTTAAAAATTCTTACCAGTTCTAGGTAAAGAGAAGAAACTATGGAGGTGGAGGGAAGTTTCTCTGTATATTTACTGTACACTCTCCTTTAACTTCTGGGTTCTGGGGTTGAATCTCAAATGGCACTAGCTAGTGCTCTAATGCATACAATGCATCGTCATAGACACAAAGCACAGTGCATTTGATCAGAGATTGGAGAGCGATGTGTAATTCAGCCTTAGCTTTGTAGGCATAAATAAAAGAACACTGATAGTTTAGAGACAATTTGGAATGACTTAGAAGCATTTGTGATAGGCTTTCAAAGTGTCATAATGTTGTCAGATGTGTTGTCTTGCTTCTGTGACTGGCTTTGAATGTGAGTTCTGGCAGGCAGCTGCTCTCTCATCAATACTGCAGACCGTACAGACCTACTTTAACCCATGCTGCGACCGACAGTTAGTGTAACTAACGACTGTAGAACACCTGGGACGTAGAGTGATACATGTAGCTAATTATCCCAACTTCTGTTATTATCGTTTACTGTGGGAATGTCTCTTGTCCAATCAGATTACTTGGTCAGAACTAAATGTTGTATTATATTCATCATGTAACATTCAAAGATAACTGAAGCAAAAAAAATTACCAAATCTCAAAATCTGTAGCTACAAACTACTAAAGCCCCCAAAAAATTAACTAAAAAACTACAATAATAATAAATAAGACTTCAAGGTGTTGATTAATATTTGTTTCCAGTGGCCCAGACGTCCTTGCTTGTCCAGAACTCTTCAGTTATCGTGTGCGGTATCTTGCTGATGCTGGTTTTCCACTTCAAAGAAGATCTCACACACCTCTACAATGGATGGCTGCTGGTGAGTGTTTGATTACTTGTGGTTTTAAAAGTTAGCAGTAGGTGTAATACTTTATTATAACATGTGTAATAACAGGTTATGTGTTATTGATACCAAGTAACATGTTATTTTGCTTAAAGTTTTCAACAATATTTTAGCAACAGGAGCTACTTTTTAACTAGTGTATTTTTAGATTCACTTTATAATATTCTAGGTAGGTTTTGTAGCTACCTTAGTGTTAGGTTCAGTTTTTGGGGTTAATAGTTTGTTCAAAGTTGTTAAAAGGTCAGTTTTCTGGGTTTTAGTAGAGTTTTTAACTACAGTTTTTTTTTTTTTTTTTTTTTTTGGGGGGGGGGGGGGGCTGTTAGTAGATTTTTAGCTTGAATTTGACTACAGTTATTAGCTTTTTAGCTAGGTTTTGTAGCTACAGTTTTTTGGCATTTTAGTTGTTTTAGCAGTAGTTTATGGGGTTAGTAGTTTTTTAGTTCAATTTTTTGAGCTTTAGTAGTTTGTAGCTACAGATTTTGAGATTTAGTAATTTTTTTAGCTTCAGGTATCTTTGTGTTTTAGCAGTTTTTAGCTATACTGTTGGGGGTTTAGTAACCACTCAAATTTAGAAACAAAAAGAAAGGTTCCTTCCTTTTCAACTACACTAGATTTAAAATAACTAAAGTCAAGTTCTTGTAGAAAAGCTCATAGGTTAAAGGGCAAATAGCAGCCCTGTTTCGCCTGGCAACAGATATGGAGCACAAGGCATTCTGGGTTATTCACACCTTATATTTACATAATGGATCTTCCTGTGTTAACTTCAGCTCAGTTTTATACTTATATATTTTATTTTGTCATTTCAAAATTATATCAAAATATATAATTCAGTGAGTACAGTGATATTTCTGTGATTTCAACAGGGTTAAAGATAAGGTTAAAGAGTCTGTCCCACTGTGCAGTCAGCAGAACACAGTGACCTCGATGTGTGCAAACGAAGCATTTTTTTTAGCAACAGTATTCGCACACGTCCCTGTTTTACACAAGTGTAACCTGACCACGTAGGGGAAAAAAAATTACTGACATGTCTCTGACTGTAAACTGGCTCATGGAGGTTCAATATAATGCTGATAATGTGAGTCGTTTTAGATAAATGGGGTTGTTGTTCTGTTCTGTGATTGAATGTAGGTATTTACCCACATTCTAACATGTATTATTATCATTAGTGTTTGATCACACAGTTGTGAAATCCTGACTGATAAAGGGCTTCATGGAATACATAACATGTAAAGAATACAACACCGTAATTCAATTAATCAGCCATCTTTATTATTATTAGTAGAAGTATGAATGGTATTATAGTATTAGTAGTGAGATTTAGTAGTAGTTGTCATAGGGCTAGTAGTAGTATTTATAGTAACAATTGTAGTGGTGGTGGTAAAGGAAATAGTGGTAGTAGTAGCAGATGTAGTAGTGGTGGCAGTAATAATTGTTACTACAGTTGTTATTAGTAGAAATAGTAGTAATGGTCATACTGGTAATAGTGGTGGCACTTGTGGTGGTGGCAGTAGTAGTAATATTTGCAATAGTATTAGTAATTGTAGTGGTATTATTAGTACTAGTAGATTAAATAGTAGAATTCGTAGTGCTGGTATTATTTTAAGTCGTAGCGTTAGTAGTAGAAGTAATAATAGTAGTAGTGGAAGCCAGAGTATTAGTTTGTTTAGCACTTGTAATAAAAGTGTCAGTGATATTACTTGTGGTAGAACTAGTAGCAGTTAAAACTTACCCCATAAGGGTAAGAATAATGCCACTAGTAGTAGTTGGAACAATAGTATTAGTATGATTAGTACTGTGAATAATAGTGTTAGGGGTTTGTATTAGTCGAAGTAGTAATAATAGTGTTAATTGTAGTAGTAGTAGTAGTGTTGGAAGTAATAATTGTAGTGGTTGTTATCGTGTGCTCAGTACTTGTAATAATAGTGAGAGTAATGGTAAGTGTAGGTTTGTAGTAGCAGTTTTAGTAGTGGCAGAAGGTAATGGTAGCAGTGGTGGTAATACTAGCAATAGTACTTTGTAGTGGTAGATGTAGACGTGGTAGTTCTGGCAATAGTATTAGTCCGCTGTAGTTGTAGTAATAGTATTATGAGTAGTCATTGTATTAGTAGTACTATAGTCCAGGGAATACTATTAGCATTAGGGATTGAAAATGTAGTACTACTTTTAGTGGTAGAAGCAGTGTTCGTAGTTCTAGTAGTAATAGTAGTTCTAGATTCTAAGTCTAGATTAATTTTTGTTGTTTAATCTATCGTTATTTTAATTTTAGTTGGAATTTGCATTGGTTTATCAAACTCCTGCGTGATGTCATACTCATAAATGTTCAGTGTGTGTTGACTACAGTACGATATGCAGTGAAATGCTTAAGGTCACGGGCAGTCGCCTAAGCATTTCACTGCATATCGTACTGTGTATGACTGTGTATGTGACAAATAAAATTTGAATTTGAATTTGACTAATGTTTGTTGTTGTTGTTGTTGCTTTGCAGACATTTTGCTACATTATGGTTATCAGCATCGCCAACATTGCTAACCTGGCCAGCACTGCCATGTCCATCACCATTCAGAGGGACTGGGTTGTGGTGGTGGCCGGAGAGGACCGCAGCGCCCTGGCAGGTCAGAAGGCATTTTGTATCTACACATTATTATTAATGCTCGATAACATGTTGCTATGTTTTAGTATTGTACAGTCATTTGACTGATAACAGGTGTGTTGTATCTTTTTATATTTTTATATTTACATTTTAATGATGTGAAACATCCGGAAAAGAAGCTCATTCCTGACTTCACTTTTGTTATAGCAGCTATAAACAGCCGTTCCATCATCAGACTCTCTTTGTAAAAAGAAAAAAAAATGATGGTGTCATACTGTATTACCAAGAAGAAACCATATTTTTTATGATAAACCAATGCAAAACGGAGTAACAGACTTTAAATGTCTAAATCCAGAAGGTAATTTCCTCACCATGACCATCATGGTCATCAACTGCAACAATTTTGGCTTTGTAAAAGCTTAAGATAATTGCATTTAAAAGTTAATTTGTAGTTTGTTAATCACTTTATTTTGGAGCTATAAAACCCGCTGTAGCAGAATGATCGGAAGAAAACCTGCTGCCGCTGGAATTTATGGTCGCTTCCAGTGCGATCATACAGACTGTGGATTAAAGAACAGGAAACGCTCAAGTCACGATTGTATTCAGAAATTTAATTCACCAGAGGAAATGAGGATTATAAAAAGTTATTATAAGATAATTTGTTGTTTGGGTTTATTGTATTTGAAGTGTTTTTCTGGTTAATGATTTTCTGAGAACAGCATGACACCACTGTAGGTTTAATTCTTCTGCATCACAAAGTTCATCTTATCTGTCACAGCCGAATAACATGAATCTAATCTAATCTTGATAAAAACAACAACAACAACGTAATATTAAAAATTAATTTTCAGCAGATTTTCTCTGCTTACTTCTTTAAAGTATGAGTGAGAGTTTGTTTGTTTGTTTGACCTTCTGTTTCAGACATGAATGCCACAGTGAGAATCATTGATCAGCTGACTAACATCCTGGCCCCCATGCTGGTGGGACAGATCATGGCGTTCGGTTCCCATTTCATGGGCTGTGGTTTCATCTCGGGCTGGAACCTCTGCTCCATGTGTCTGGAGTACTTCCTTCTGTGGAAGGTGTACCAGAAAACGCCAGCGCTGGCCATCAAGGCAGGGCAGAAGGACTTCGGAAACCAAGAGATGCAACAGCTGAATGTTCAGAAAGGTAAGATTTAAAGAAAGACACAATTTACCACTTTGATCATGTGTGTGTGAATGCGTGTGTGAATGTTGACTGGAGGTCCTACCACGCTTGTAAAAATGGAAATAAATGGCCAATCAATCAGACTGTTGTCACCGTTGGCCCTCACGGTCTTCAGTTGGACTACAGAGTTTCCTAGATGGACGGATAGATAGAGAAGCCATGTTGTTTACATACTGTATCACTTTCTCTTGTGACTTTCTTTCAGAACTGCAGAATGGTGAAGGTCTGGCTGAAGGTTCACAGCTGATGAACGAGGGATCTGTCGTGAAGTCAGATGCAGAGGAGAAGCAGAGATGCTGCTATCAGATGTCTGAACCCATGCGCACTTTCCGTGACGGCTGGGTCGCCTACTACAACCAGTCCATCTTTTTTGCCGGGATGTCACTAGCCTTCCTGTACATGACCGTCCTGGGATTCGACTGCATCACCACGGGTTACGCCTACACACAGGGCCTGAACGGCTCCATCCTCAGCATGCTCATGGGAGCTTCGGCTGTGTCCGGGATCTGCGGCACCGTGGCCTTCACGTGGGTGCGCAGGAAGTGTGGACTTATCCGCACCGGGTTCCTCGCCGGTATAGTTCAGCTGTCCTGCCTCATGCTCTGCGTCGTGTCTGTCTTCGTCCCAGGAAGCCCCTTCGACCTGAGCGTCTCGCCCTTCGAGAGCATGATAAGCCATCTGCTAGGGAACACACCCCTGCCCGACGCTCCCACCATGGCGAGCTTGATCACCACGGAATCCCCGGTCAACATCACCACAATGCAGGCTGAGGAAGTCCCGCAAATCAAGTCATATCTGTCTGTCAGTCTTCTCTTTGCTGGAGTTATTGCTGCTAGAGTGGGTACGTAGACCTATTTAATGTAATGACAAGTACGTAAGGTGCATACGGTGCAGAAGGTTGGATAAGATGAAAATAAACTATACCGAGACTGAGAGTCGAGTTTGTTGGTAAACTAATGCTCAACTCATTATAACATGTTCATGGCTTTATATAATTCGGTCTAAAGAAGAAACAAAAAAGTATTCATTTTATTCTAAATGCATTTCTTTTCTTTATAGATTTATTTTATCAAAGTATTCAACATCACTATGAATGATGTAAAAGCATGCTTTAATCCATCTTCATCTGCTGTCCCTGGAGACATTGATTTGAAACAAGTTAAATTTTATCCTATGTAATGTAAGATGGACAGAATGTGGGTGCTTAATTAATTAATAATTTTTCCATTCTTTAAGAACACAGTAATACTTAGACAAAAAAAATCAAATCTAATCTGTCCTGAAGATTTTGAAAAAGTCACAGCTTTGTCACAGAGTGTTTCTGACACTGGAGACTCCTTCCAAAACCCTTCATCTTACCCACCTTTGCTTCATGGTTGTTGAGTGTTGCAGATTGTTTAGTGTATTCATCCTTGTGGGTGAGTTTTACTTTAAAATCGAACACGTATTTCATTAATATCTGGCCCAAAGGTGCATCACGAGAATAAACGCCATGCTTTATGGAGCTATCTTAATTACTGGGTTGTTGGAAAAACGGCAATCGGTAGTCAGCTGTCAGTGTGACACAAGAGCTGTAAAACTCAACCTTTGAGGCCAATCATCATTCATGTTTATGTGGCAGTAAAATAATCCAAAGAGCTTTGTGACACCAGCTAACCGGTTATTTCCGCCGCTCTCTTTCAGGTCTGTGGTCCTTCGACTTGACCGTGACCCAGCTCATCCAGGAGAACGTCGCCGAGGCGGAGCGAGGGGTCATCAACGGCGTCCAGAACTCCATGAACTACCTCTTGGACCTGCTGCACTTCATCATGGTCATCCTGGCGCCCAACCCCGAAGCTTTCGGCCTGCTCGTGATCATCTCCGTGTCCTTCGTCGCCATGGGACACATGATGTACTTCAGGTTCGCTTTCAAGAGCCTCGGGAATCGGCTGTTCCTGTGCTGTTCGCCCGAGCAGAAAACGGAAGCGGACTCTCCGTCACTTCCAACTGTGTAGACCACTGAGAGGGAACGACGCGACGACGTGTATTACTCTAAAACATCGTGCAAGGGACTCAATTATACTAACCATTCTTGCATAGCCAGTGTATCTACTCATATTTAGCACTGTTCACCTCTACGCAAAGGAAAAAAAGAAAAAGAAAAACGCCATCACTAGTTTTCATTTTATTGTGTCTATGTGACGTGTATTTATTTAGCTTAGCTAGTGCATGCTTTATCAGTAGAGTTTTAGCAGTGTATTGTTACTTAATGTTGTTCTGTTTTGTTTTTTGTCCCTCGTAGATCAGGGGGAAAGTGTGACATTCAGGAATACGTACGATCCACAATCTGATATTGTATCTGATCTGTAGCGGTGCTAATGTGTTACTGCAAAAGCTATGCACTCACTCAAATGTTTATTTTAAATCCAAAGATAATTGAAGAATGCTTTAGGGTGAGCGAGCGAGGGAAAACACCGTCTGCCTTGATTTATACATTCCAGTTATAAATAGGTGGATATAATAATGAAACTAATAATAAGACAATACCGTATAGTCTGAGAATAAACAGCCATTTTTACTTTCTCACCAATCCCATGACAACATAACTGCAAAGGGTTTTTTTTTTTATCCTTTTGATCTTTCATTTGACTTTTTTTTCACTCAGAGAAAAGAAATTAAAGTGCATTAACCTGTGATACATTATAGTATATATTTTAAAATTGTTATTTCTATTTTATAACCTGTTGCACATTTTAATTCTTTTTTTATTTTTTCATTAACCTGCACAAATCAACTTTGGATTTCAGTTGAACAAAATGACGTACTTTTTTCCCCATTTCTTTTCCTTCCACAAATATTTCAAACACAAGCACTTTAAGTGGTTAAGAATTAAGCGCATCAATGAACATTCAGGTCTGTTTAACATTTTGCACGATTTCCCGTCAGAGCGGAGGACCGGCTGCCCAGATCCTGTTTTACTAATCCTTTACAAGGAGGGGGGGAAAAAAAGTGTTCGCTTGTTCAGGAGAAATATAAAGTAATAATAATAGTTCTGTCTAGAATTCATTGGGTTTCTCGAACACAAAGTAAACACTGCATTAGTTTAGGCTGGAGGGATGTGTGGAACAACCTGCCAAACCAGAAAGTGCAGATGGCAGAAATGCGTTTCTGCAGGAGCTTTTTTTTTTTTGCATGTGTGTGTGCGTGTGTAATAATGAAGGTTAGCGAGGAGTCGGCTGTAGAGGATGCCTGAAGGCAGGGAGGGCGTTCTTCAGCTGAGTCAGCGCTGAAGCAAATGAAGGGCAGCTGGACTCTTGTGTGTAGACGCAGGTGTTTTAACCCAATGCAAATCGGCCCCGGGACGTGAGCACATATCCAGCAACAGGACACTTATAGATTGAGATTGTTCTTTCAGGACTCAAACATTTACTATTTACTACTTTGCCGAATGTTTGTGATGAAATATAATGTTTCTGTCTTGTCTTTGATATGACTTTTTTTTGTACATCTGTAAAGTTTTTGTTTTTACATATACAGTACATACATATAATACATATGTATATACATATCTATATCTTTATCTGTATATTCTAATGTTATGTACTAGTGAAGAGTCGATCTTTCCTGCTCCTGCTGATCTTTTATAATGTTATAGTGTTATAATGAAACATCAGTGTAAAGTGCTGTACGACACACAGAATCGAAGGTGTTGGAGGAACAGCAAACAGCTCAGGTGTTGTGTGTTTCACATGCTCGCTTTAAAAAAAAATTCAATAAAGATGTTTTTACCCATTCACGGCCATGGCGTGATTTCTCTAAGCATGAGGAAACTAAAAAGCTGATCTGAAGGAAGTTTAGCCCTGGCTGGTGTCCACTACCCGCTGTGAAGTGTCACGTTCCTGCTCTCGTTCGGAGCGGCCTCTCTCTCTCTCTCTCTCTCGCGCTGTGAAAAAAAAAGTCACAGATCATTAAAGCAACAGCTCACTTTCATGATTTGAGTTCTGGAATATGGCCGTGCCATCAGGGAAGGAAAACTCCATAGATGTGATAACATGGACATTCAGGTCATCACCTGACTTTTATTTTATTGCCACATACAATAATGTTGTTGCGTCTAGAGCTGATCAGCTGAAGCAACCCCAGGTCATAACCCCGCCTCCAGAGGCTTGTACAGTGCATCGCTTCATGTGCTTCCCTTCTTACCTGGACACGCCCATCGCTCTGGAATAGGCTCAGTCTGGACACATGACTTTTTTCCATTGTGCCAAAGTCCAATCTTTATGCTCGCTAGAAAACTGAAATCATTTTTTTCTGATCAGTCTCACAAGTGGTTTTCTTATGGACACACAGCTGTTTAGTCTCAATCTGTTTAGTTCTCATTACATTGCGTGTTAAATGGTGACCGTAAAATGCTTTGACTTTTACTATTAAACATATCTATGGTTTTTACTGCGTATTTTTGGATGCATATCTGCCTGTTCTTATCAGCGTTTAGGACACCATTATTCCATTATAAGCCCCAATGCAGCAAGGAACCTTCACCATGCTTTGCTGTTCCCGCCAGACACGTTATTGAATCGCTCCAATGATAGCCCAGCGGCAAACACCCACCTCCAGCCAAATACATAAAGTTTTGACTCATCAGTCCAGAGTACCTGCTGCCATTTTTCTGCACCCCAGTTCCCATGTTTTTGTGCATAGCTGGGTCACTTCGCCTGACTTTGCACAAGTGTAGGAATTGGTGCTGGTTCACGGTAGTCGCACCAAATATTGATTTGATTAATTTTTTCACTATGCATTTGAAAGCATGCTTAGTTTACAGGATTTTCTCACTCCTGCCGCCCTTCAGACAGAAATCGCAAACCAACCATACAGTATCTCAGACAACATCTAGAAATCTGACGACTCTGTATTTTAGGCCTTGTCTCATCTACAAACAGGAGTCGATGAGGAAATGCTGGCACAAGACCGACGTGCTAAATTCCGTGTTTCAAGGTCCACTCACATTTACTTAATCTTGAGATAAACACGCGGAAGAGATAAGATAAAGACACTAATTATCTTTCTTCCTGAAATTTTTCAAAGACGTGACTTAAAGAAAGTGATCATTATGGTCTGTTCAGCCATAAAACAGGGTTTATTAGATTAAATAAAATGTCAGAAAGTAAAATGTGTTGTGGGTTTTTAAAAGAACCTGTTTTATTGAGGGTAAATATGAAACTGAAATTCTATGTTTTTAGGAATCTTATGGCAATGATGAACATTACTTTTACAATCAGCACGGTTTAGCACAGTGGTTTGCACTGTCGTCTTGCACCTCCAGGGTCCGGGTGCGATTCCCGTCTCTGTGTGTATGGAGTTTGCATGTTCTCCCCGTGCTTGGTGGGTTTCCTCCGGGTACTCCGGTTTCCTCCCACAGTCCAAAGACATGTAGGTTAGGTTTACTGGCGTTCCCAAATTGGCCATAGTGTGCGAATGAGTGTGCATATGTGTGTGTGTGTGTGTGCCCTGTGATGGATTGGCACCCTGTCCAAGTCTCCTGGGATAGGCTCCAGACCCCCTGTGACCCTGAATACAGGATTAAGCGGTATAGATGACGCGTGAGTGAGTCTACTTTATTTTGAATGCAAAGCCATGATCCGAGATGGGATTTCTGATTTTTTTTTTTGCAGTGTATCATTTTGGCTCAGGGTCAACTCTTTTGGCTTCCAAAAACCGAACTCGGTAGATTCCTTTCCCATTGTGCACCCATGGGATGCGATCCATGGAGGCCTCACCCTGCAGCGCACAGCAGTTAAAGAAACCCCAACACTCCCCTGAGACCCTGTAGAGCCAAGGTCATGGCAGCCGGTGCACAAGGGGGACTCAAAACTTTTTGTTTCAATGTTATGTCTGATCTGCATATTAGGTTGCAAGTGTCATGGCATTACCAACAACAATAAATAATAAGAATAATAAAAAAAAGGTAAAACATCTGAATCGGCTCAAAGAGTTGACTTGTTCACGAACAGCACATACACATCAGCCAGTGACCTACATTCCACTGCTCTTGAACAAAGTTCACAGTTGGCTCGACATGCACTCTGTGAACTCCTGAAGTGGCAAATCACATGAAAAGCTTCACACAGCAGTGACACCGTCTCAGTTTATGTAATGTGATGTTTGAGTCCCAGCTGTGTCTTTTAACCAGAATGACCTAGTGTTTAAGAAGAAAAAAAAAAAAATCACAAATGACAGCAGTGTTCGGCATGGCAACAGCACCAGGTGTGCAATTTGTAAAAAAAAGAAAAAAAAAAAAGGCAGATGCATGCTTTCTGTATGTTGGTATTAATTTTTGGAGAAAGTTATGAGCTTGTACTGTATAGTACACCAATTTTCATCATATTCACTGCATAGCTAAATATCATGTAAAGCGATTTTATATTCAATTGAAAGATTTTCATTTATATTATATATTATATTATATATTATATATAAGCAATTATATTGCTTATATTAATAATTCTATTACTTCTTACATGGGTAGAAACAGTGGGCAAGAAGTCAGGAAATAGACATGAAGGAAATGGGTGGAGTAACAAGCTCTTAAAACAAAGAGCAAAGAAACGTACAGGGTGGACAAACAGCGACTGGTCTTTGGGAACAAAAGTAATTCATTCATGCTTTCTTTTATCTTCTAAACCGCTTATCCTGTACAGGGTTGCAGGGGGGCCTGGTGGAGACTTAGGGGGACATTCTGGACAGAGTACCAATCCATCGCAAGTTGCGCGCACACAAAACGGGAACGCAAATTAACCGGAGAACCTGGACACTGGACGTGTAAGGCCACAGTACTATGATCAGTGATTGATCAGCGGTAAGTTCAATAAGACGGTAATCTTATTGTGATTGGTGTCATTTAAAAAGAACGCCATCATCAAGGTCACTGACGATGGATGAACGATGGATTCGAGAGTACAATTGTCTTTAGAGCGTGATCACCACGTCGGAAAAATCATCTCCTGATCAATACCTTCTAAGACTCATTTAATCTGACCATAACAGACAAACAGCCAAACAAGAAGACTGACAGTGAGGAACCTTGAGGAACCACTTTGAGGAACCTTGCACTATACACTTACTTTACAGTAAGAATACGTATATCACACTTGAGTTCCACATTTATTCCCAACTGTACATCAGACCACAGCAGTTCAACAAGCATGCAATATTTTTAAGTGCACTTATTATGCTGCTTTTTATATAGCTCCATTGTATACCAACATCTGAGTCTTACTCGTATTGTACATTACACACCATTTATCCAGTTCAGGGTTGCAGGAAGCCGGAGGCCAATCCCAGGGGACTTGGGGACACTAAAGGACATGGGCCACCCTGGACATGGTGCCGGTCCATCAGAATACACAAGCACACACACTCACTAAGGGCAATTTGAAAACATCTACTTTGCATGTCTTTGGGCTGTTGGTGGGTTTCCTCTGGATACTCTGGTTTCTTCCAAGCATGGAGGTGCAGTCACACTGTTTAATATTTGTACACTTTTCTATTTCCATCTTCTTTTATCTGTCCATCCATCCAACTATTTATTGTAAATGTTTTTTTTTAATAGATGTAGGCAACAAAGTTTTGGAAAGATGATCTAATAAAAGATGTTACTGTAGAGACTAGACATTGCAATACAATCAACATATTAAGTGTCCCGTCAGGTAAAAGTCCAGTCTATAATACTGCTACTGGTTTTAGGATTGCTGCCTGCTCTGTCGCCCCCAGCTTACAGTCAGTCTGACTATCATCTACTGGCCTACTGTCTTCCTCCTAAGCACAAGCAGAAATCTGCTAGGCGTGGTGTCACCACCCTGATGAGATAAGACTATGGAGGGTAAATGCAATTATAGGACGGCTTTGATGCATGTTGGAAACTACAGTCAATTATGTAGATGAGCTCACTGCCCCTGAAAACATACAGTCTTAGGCAAAAGTTTAGGCACCCCTTGATTAATAATAGATTTTGGTGATTTTTTTAATTGAAAAGATGTTAACAGTCTCTCTTGGAAATGGAAAAAAAAATGCACAATATTTCTGCAAACATTGATGCATAGTTACTTCTTATGCCATAAATTGAACAAAAATAATAAATAAAAACATTATTATGGCACTGTGCAAAGGTTTGGGCACCCTAAGAGTTCCAGAGTCTCTGATTATTTTTACAAGGTTTCAGACCTTAATGAGCTCGTTAGATCTGATGCATGGCAACAGCTGTCATTAGTAAAAGCCAATTTCAAAGATTTATAAATACTTTGGCTCTTCAAACCTTGTGCACACACTTGTGGACACTCAACAACCCTGGGTTCCACTAAGCTGCTGTGTAAGTCTTACGAAAATGAAAGTTATTGATGCCCACAATGCAGGAGAAGCTACAAGAAGATAGCAAAGTGTTGTCAGCTTGCAGTTTTCACAGTGAGAAATGTAATTAAGAGATGGCAGTTCAGGGGAACTGTGGAGGTCAGGATGAGATCTGGAAGACCAAGAAAACTCTGGGAGAGAACCGCTCGTATGCTGGTCAGAAAGACAAATCAACACCCCAATTTGACTGCAAAAAACCTGCAGGAAGATTCAGCAGACTCAGGAGAGGTGGCGCACCGTTCCACTGTGCAGTGATTGAAGAGTCAGCAGAAGAAAAACTGACCTGCGTCCCCATCATAAAATCCAACATCAGAAGTATGTAACAGAACATCTACAGAAGCCTGATGCGTTTTGGAAACAAGTGCTGTGGACTGATGAAGTTAAAATAGAACTCTTTGTCCACAATCAGCAAAGGCATGTTTGGAGAAAAAAAAAGGAGTAGCATTTCATGAAAATAACTCCTTGCCGACTATTAATCATGAGGATGAATCTATTATGCTTTGGGGTTGTGTTGCAGCCAGTGGCACAGGAAACATTGTACTGTACATGTGGAGGGAAGAATGGATTCCACTAAATACCAGCAAATTCTGGAAGCAAACATCACAGCATCTGTAAATAAGCTGAAAAGAGGACGACTTCTACAACAGGACAATGATCCTAAACATACCTCGAAATCCACTATGGAAAACCTCAAGAGACGCAAGCTGAAGGTTTTGGAATGGCCATCACAGTCCCCTGATTTAAACATCACTGAACATTTGTGTGTAGATCTTAAAAGAGCTGTGCATGCAAGACGACCAAAGAATATTACAGAGCTAGAAGCCTTTTGCAAGGAAGAATGGCAGAAAATCCCAAGTACAAGAATTGAAAGCCTTTTAGCTGGCTATAAAAAGCGTTTGCAAGCTGTGATATTTGCCAGAGGAGGCGTTACTAAGTACGGATTATGTAGGGGGCCCAAACTTTTGCACAGTGCCACAATAATGTTTTATTATTTTTTAATCTTTGTTCAATTTATGACAAAAAAGTAACTATGCACCAATAGAAAACATTGTGCATTTTTTCCCATTTCCAAGAGAGACTGTGTTAACATCTTTTCAATAAAAAAAAAATATCACCCAAATCTGTTATCAAGGCAGTGCCTAAACTTTTGCATAAGACTGTATTACCTTTTGGAGCAACATGCTCTTTCCTAGCAGAACGTGTAAAAAGTTAAACAGTGACAAACCATGGATTACCTAAAAACTCAGACTGGTAAGGCAGGAAAGGAAGTAGCGATATGACCCATTACAACACGGCCAGAAACACACAAAGGAAAACAGAGTAGCCAAAAACAACACTAAAGCAAGTTTTGGCATCTGTGCGGCCTCTAAGATCTCACCATCTAGAAGAAAGCATTTGTTCAACTATGCAAATGTGTACCTCAAAGGGTCCTCCTGCTCCCCAATATCCTCTAATGATCCAAGAAGATTGTGTAAGTCTAATCTTTCAGACAGGAGGATAAGACCTTGTCAAGTCTTAAAGTCAAATACAGATCAACAAGTCCCAGTCTAGAGTCAGATTTTCAATCGATTACTAGAGCTGTACATATAGGAATAGGACCTTTGCTCTGCTATCTGTAACGGAAACAGCCAGCTGAAACCTGCTGAAATCACCCAATGGCGCATGCTGGCTGACCACTGCTCTTCTTGGTCTACACCAGTGAGCGCAGAGCTTTCTGTCTAGACCCTGAAATTTGCAGATGACCTCACGAGCCTTATTCATGATGAGACAACGAGGTCAGAGACAAACAGGAAGTTTATCAGCTTATCTGTAACAACAATCCCGTTCTCCGTTCTCAACACGACTGTGAGCAATCATAAAGGGGACACAACAGGAGATAAACAGTAGCAAAAGTTTGGACACAAGTTTGGATTGATTTTCTACATTGTAGGAAAATAGATTGTCCTACATAAAAGATTTCTAAACTATGATTAGGACATGACGGTCAGCTGTTCTGGAAAGAACAGTATTGTGTCAAGTCCTTTTGCAAAACCCATCAAGCTTCATGATGAAACTCTCATGAAAACCTTCCCAGGAAAGCAAGACCAAAACTTACCTCTGTTTCAGAGAAGTTCATTTAGAGTCACCAGCCTCAGAAATCACCAATTAACAACAAACAGCACCTCAGATTAGAGCCGCTATGAAGGATTTACAGATCATGAGTAGCGGAGACATATGCTGTGAATATCACTGTTCAAAGGAGATTAGTGCATATTTTGGATGCCTTCAGCATTGTTGTACAGTGTAGAAAAAAATTAAAATCAGGAAAGACCATGGAGTTGGAAGATGTGTCCAAACCTTTGACTAGTAGTGTACAACCTGCATATAAGGACCTGCTGTGCCAATTCTGCAAGGCTTTCATCAAGTCCACCTTAATCACATCTATAATTGTCTGATTTGCCTCTGGTATGGTAAAAAAGATATTCAAGACAAAACAATCAATCATCAGCACCAACCTGTCTGTCTTCAGGAGCATGTACTTGTCCTGAGTGAGGACACGGGCAGTTAAAAAAAAAAAAAAACCTTTACAGAGACTTCCTCGACTCTAGAAATAGCCTGCTCAAGCTTGTCCACTTTGGTATGTGCACAAAAACACTATCCGTCACTCACTGGAACACTCGCTCTAGTCATGGGCCTTATTGTTCTCATCACTCTTACTCATCCTGCTTCGTGCTGTGCACGTTTAAACTCAATGGCCGAGCATCAGAATGTAGAAGTAATGTGATTTTGAAGGTGGTATGGTTGTTGGTGCCAGACTGGCTGGTCTGAGTATTTCTAAAACTGCTGATCTACTGGGATTTTCACCCACAACCTGTCTAATGTTTACAGAGAACGGTCTGAAAAAGTGGAAAATATCCAGTGAGCGTCAGTTCTCTGGGTGAAAATGGCTTGTTGATGAGAGAGGTCAGAAGAGAATGGCCAGGCAGGTTCGAGCTGATAGAAAGGCAAAAATAACTTAAAGAGCCCTGTTACAACTGGTGTATGCAGACGAGCAACTCTGAAAGCACAACATTTAGAACCTTGAAGCAGATACTGTAGGCTACAGCAACCAGCAAATCTGCAGCAACTGATCTGATGCAGATTTCATCATGTCAGTATGGATCAAAATGTTTCTAATACCTTGTTGAATCTGGGCCATAAAGAATTAAGCAGTTCTGAAGGTAAAGGTAGATCCAACCCATTACTAAGAAGGTCTACCTAATGAAGTGGCTGGCGAGTGTACATCACTCACTGAGTGCTCTGCTTGAAGCCTCCCAAATTCACTGCAACTCCAAAACTGCAGAGCTTGTGGGATGTTCCTGGTCTGCAGTGGTCGGGACCTACCAAAGGTGATCCAAAGAAGGAAAACCAGTGAGACGGGGAGAGGATTATGGGCAGCCAAGGTGTGTTGACCTGTGTGCAGAGCGAAGGCTGGCCTGTGTAGTCTGATCCAAGCTAGCATAGCTCAAATTATTGAAGTGTTATTGCCGTTTCTCATAGAAAGATAACATGACACACAGCACATCGCTGTTATGCTGGAAAAAAGAGGGAGGCCCTACTCAATATATAGAGTATTAGCGGATGGTCATAACATTAAGGTTGACCGGTGTACATCATCTGGGGGCTTGTCCACTCCACAGAAAAAGATCAGTGGTCTGATCAACTGTATACAAGCTGTCAGTTGTCTGATC
Source organism: Clarias magur (assembly GCA_013621035.1). Classification (NCBI taxonomy): domain Eukaryota; kingdom Metazoa; phylum Chordata; class Actinopteri; order Siluriformes; family Clariidae; genus Clarias; species Clarias magur. The sequence goes on along the minus strand of QNUK01000074.1, from coordinate 1,650,928 downwards.
TACTATACAGAAAATATGAAGGATCTGATCTACTGTGTAACAGCTGTCAGTGGTCTGATTTACCCGATGTCGTCTATTGTCTGATCGATTCTACAGAAAACATCTGATCTACTGTAGGCGGATTGTTGTTTGATCTACAGTATACAAGTCTGATCTACAGTATAGACCAAAAGTTTGGACACACCTTCTCGTTCAAAGAGTTTGAATTTGTATTATGGCAAGAAAAAAAGCAGCCAAGTAAAGAAAAACGAGCGGCCGTCATTACTTTAAGAAATGAAGGTCAGTCAGTCCGAAAAATTGGGAAAACTTTGAAAGTGTCTCCAAGTGCAGTCAGAAAAAAACATCAAGCGCTACAAAGAAACTGGCTGACATGCGGAACCGCCCCAAGAAAGGAAGACCGAGAATCACCACTGCTGCGGAGGAGAAGTTCATCCGAGTCACCAGCCTCAGAAATCGCAGGTTAACAGCAGCTCAGATCAGAGAGCAGGTCAATGCCACACAGGGTTCTAGCAGCAGACACATCTCTAGAACAACTGTTAAGAGGAGACTGTGTGAATCAGGCCTTCATGGTAGAAGAAACCACCATGCTAGGAAACCACTGCTAAGGACAGGCAACAAGCAGAAGAGACGCGTTTGGGCTAAAGGACACGATAAAGAAAACACAATAAAGAAAACTCTTTGAATGAGTAGGTGTGTCCAAACTTTTGGTCTGTACTGTATCAGAGTGGGCTGATCATCTCTATACAAGACATCTATTGTCTGATCTATTCTACAGAAAATATCAGTGGTCTGATCCATTCTACATAAGACATGTGTGGTATGATCTACTCTACAGAAAATTTGAGTGGTCTGACCTAGAGTAGATCTACAGTTGGACAGCTGCGTACACCTAATACATGGTAAAAAAAAAAATAAAAAATTTAAAAATCAGACCCCCGTGCGTTCCCTTTCACACAGATCTCGTCTGGCCCGTGTCACCACCTCTGCTCCATGTTTAAAGTCGTGACAACTCCTCTCCCTTCCACCTGTTTCTTTAACACGGAGCAGAAAGGCCGAACGCCGGTGCAACATTCCCACCCTGAACCAGCTGCGTGAATGGGGTTATTGTAAACCTCACCTTGTTTAAACAGGACACATGACCAGTAAAACTCAGGCTGGATAATTCAAATAGATTCTCTAAACTACAGAGCAAAATGTTTTGTTAATCAGGTTGAAGATTTAATGAAAAAATAATAAAAAATTTCAGAAAAGTCATAATATTTCAAGCTTTTTATGCATATAGAAATGTCGCAACGATCCAAAACCATCAGTTCTTATCAGTGAGCTGAGCCAAAGTGTGTGTCATAATTCCATAACTTGCATAAAAAGTTGTATAACTGCTCAAGCGCTGACTCAGCATCTTTTTCCTTTCTCTCTCTCTCTCTTTTTTTTTTTTGCATCCAAGACCTTGAACTCTCTGAACTCGCCAGTGAAAGGACAACACTAAGAGAGGACCGTACTTCTACTTTTTTGAAAACGTGATCATTTAGAGAACTGGATGGGATTTCGAAAGAACCAAGTAAACATTTTTGGTACCAAAAAAAAGAAAAAAAAAAATAGTCATTATGAATTAGTCAATTTAGATGTGTTTATATCTTTCAAACATGGTTCATTCTGAAGTACAAAAGACAAGAGAAGTTCAAAATCTGTATTTCTTACACGTCTCATAATACGTAATACAGAACACGTTGTGTACAATGTTCTCCTTTGTTTCTTTATAATTTGAAGGAAAAATCGACACGGACGAAACCAGCTCCAGAACAGAGACATAAAACAGCAGGAGATTTCACCTAGCTTCAAATCCACGTTTACTCTTTACATTTAGTTCATGATAAAGACTTGTATATGATGCTTGCGCCCAATTTATTATTTGAGGTTTTTCATTTTTATGCTTTATTTTTAAACAGTGTATGAGTTTTTTTGAATGGGTGAAAAGCAACATAAATCAATGCAGCTTAAAGATAAACCTCGGTGCGATGCATTTCAAATTACTGTGCCCTGATCGGCTGAAACGGCACGGACCGAGTTCAAACCGTATTGCGTTTTCAAATCCTGTACATCTGATTAGTTTAAAATCTGATTATGGTTCAGGATTTCTCGGAGGAAACCGGAGAACATGGAGGTAAACATCGTGAAGCTTTGTAAAAGCTCTGGATTGAACTCTGAACATTGAACCACAGATTGTTCCAAGTTCAAACTAGAGTCATAATGTTCAAAATAAAACATATTTACAAAATTCAAACGGTTGGCACATGCCAAACAAAATTTGAGTAACATTTCTAACTATAACAATAAGAATTAGCTCCGCTAAGAGCTGAAGTAGCTCGAAACCCAGCTGAAGTCCATCTTTCTAACACTCTTCAGTTCCCTTTCCTCCTCTTTAGACAGCTGGACGGAGGCCTCCAGGACGGAGCCCAAAGACCGAACCGCCTGCTGACGATCGCACGTTTCCATTTCCTCCTCCGAGTCGACTTCCTCCTTATCGCTCTCTACTTCCTGTTCGAGCGGCTCCTTCTCATCTCTGTGCAGCAAGAAAACGAAAAACATCAGGGGGTCACATGGATGGGGTTAACAATGATACAAAACACACAGTGGAACATTCATTTTTTTAAGCGTGAATTTTAATCATTTTCTTCCATTGCCGTCACCGAGTTGCAGCCATGCCACACTGAAATCACATTTCAAAACCACAGCTCTAATGTATGCTCCGGGATGTGACTGTCAGAACAGCACTGGGAATCGCCAGGGATGAGCCGATACGATATCACGATACGTCTGTGCTGATTCGATTTGTATTGCAACATATATAAAAAAATAAATAAATAATAATAAAAAAAAAAACTTAGTTTTAAAAACAAATTAAGCAAATAATTCGCTCCGACCACACACCAACACTGAGCTGCCTGCCAATGTGTGAATAGTTTAGAGTGCACCACCTGTAGGATTATATAGGAACTGCAACATTTTACCACCTGAAATGAAAACATATAAATAAAAAAAGTAATTGAAAAAAAAAAAAAAAAGGCTTTTAGACTAAAAAAAAATATGAAAAATAATCATGAAAATAATGCAACAACTTTTCAGTACAGTTGGCTGTACTAATTATTTTTTTTGTTGGGCAAACGGGAATAAAAAATTCTTGAATTAAAACAAAAAAATAAAACCTCAATCAGCTGTAAACTACCAAACACATTCACGGTGAGAGTAATTTACACCTGCGTGTGTTAAGTGTGGCACGCTCAAAATCTTCCAATAATGCAGCTCGGCCGCTGCAGCGCTTCACCAACAGGAAATCTTTTAAATGGTGCCATTACTTTTGTCACTCTCAAACTGCAAGTCTTATTTATTTTTTGACTTATTGATTTAATGTGGATTTTTTTTGGTTTTGTTTTAATATTAATATATTTTAATATGATATACCGTATATACATATATATAATATTTTAATATTACATTTCACAAAATATTTACTAAACTGGTTTGTGACTAAAATTGAAAATTGTTACAAAACAAACCTTAAATCATAATCTGTATATTAAAATTGTAACCACTCGGTCAGATTTAAAGATGAAGTAAGTCTCCTTGTGTGTTGTGTTGTGTAACCTCAGTAAGAAAATGTGAAATACATTTTTTTAATTCATTTGCAAGACCTTGTACTACGTTTGTCAAACCAGCTACATGACTTTTGTCTCTAAAGGAGGTCCATAATGGCGAAATAGCATACGATGTAAACACAACATATGTATACATATGAGACAAATATATAACATACATAATAAACGCGAGTTATCATTAGATGCAAGATTTACATAACATTTAGGTATAACCTCAATCTCAGTCACTACAGGTCTGTTTTTTTTCTTTTTAACCTCATCATGACTCAGTAGTCGCTATAATGATGCTAAAGAATAGAATGATGTCGTACCCGTCGCCGGTGGAGATGAGCAGAGATTTGACGAACATCGAGCACAGGACCGATGCTGCAGGAAGCACATGAGCTGAAGTGTGCAGCAACTACAGACAATCAAATACAAACAGGTCAGGAGAAACTCACACACACACAAGCACCTTTCCAAAGTGTATTAAAGAATTAATGTAAATCACAAATCTGTGGTGAAAAAGTACACATCTCGACACAACATGATGAGTGTACAGCCGACCTCTTTAATAGCGGCTGATCCCTGAGGGAGCCGAGGCCTGTCTGGGACCTGACTGGAACCCGAGTCCTCCTTCTCCTGCGCCGGGTTGTGTTTCCCCAGTAACAGGTAGAACGGTGTAACGGCCACGCTGTCATCAACCAGCAGCTACACGACACACATTTAAACAGAAATTAAGAAAGTCGTTACAAGAAAGGTGGACGGTTATTGACGGGTTTATTTTATTGCCTGGCCATTTTATAACACTGGCCAATTGAAATATTCAAATACTAAATCAAATATTAAATAATTTCAAATTTTAAATCACTTACGGCTTGATTAGGTATAAATTCAAATACCTAATCAAACCGTAAGTGATTCAAAATACCGAATAAATGACTGAAAACACTGAATCTGGCAGGCAAACCAATTAAAATAACAAACCTAAAAATACAAATAAAATGAAACACTACATTAAATATTAAATGAACTCAGAATACAGAATAGTGTAGAATGATAGTATATGATGAACAGGATGAGTCATAATTATGATTATAATTTAAATACTGCATCAAATATTCTATTCTAGTGAATTCGAAAACCTTTTCCTGAGGAAATGAACGCAGGCAGTATGGTATTTTAAAGAAAGTCTGTTGGAAATATTATTTAATCTATTATTCTTTTCTTTTCTATGGACATCTGATTGGTACAGTATAGTATCCTTATATTTATGTCTGATGTTGGGGGAAGGAAAGTTGCTGAAGTTCCTTTTTTGTAATAGTTTTCGTTTGGGGGGAAAAAAAAAAAAAACTTTGATCAAAAGAATATTCAAATGAACTCTAAATACGAAACCAAATATCGAAATGAAACAATAAAATTGATGTCTTTAAATGACATCAGTATGCTGTAATGATGTCAAATTTAAAGAGAATCTTTTGTGCACTATTTTTAAAGCACTGCTCTATAAATTAGCCGTGAATATATTTAGATATTTAAGCACAACAGCTTCGCATAATAACTATAGGATCTAAAGTCTCCTTTAAACAGGAATATTGAGCCCAAATGAGACGCGAGGTCATTAGAGGTCATCTGGAATGCAGCACTCGTGCAGTGTGTTGATCAAACACTGACCTGTTTCCTCGAGTTCAGCATTCGCTCATCCTCTGTCCTGGTGCTGAAGGTCAACAAGTCCTGAGAGAAAGCCACGGCAAGAACACACACACACACACACACACTTAAAACTTTTATTTCATCCCAAAATGAATCTCTTTCAACTTTTAATAAAATTTTAAATACTACATTAAACGGGATATGGTGAAAATATGGGACAAATATAGAAGTGTAATAATGAACAGGCGTAGCGTCGGGCTTGAAGCTCGTACCGTGTTTTCGGTGAGGAAGTAGAGTCGAGATCTGTTCAGCCACTGCGTCTTCTCGTCGCAGCTATCCAGCGGCTCGTCTCTTGGGGCGAACACGGAGCGTTGAACTTTTCCTGAGCACACGGCCTTCTGGGTAAACAGGGGCCTCGGCTCGCTGGGTTTGAAAACAAACACTGCACGGAGGAGAGACTCAGGGTCAGGATTGGGTGCTCCAGTCACCTTTTAATGCAGCTTTCCTTCCTCCCAGTTCTGCTACCCAAACCCTCACGGTGCCTGCGTACTTCCTGAAAGCACCGGCCACGCCTCTTAGGTCACCACCTCCCTAGATCTCCACTCCAAAACATGCAACCCCACTTCCCCGAAACCCAGACATCAAGAAACACTTTTTCAGGTCACAGAACTAATAAGGAGGACAAAATAGTCTAATTATAACTTCTTAATACTATATACCCCAACTAGATTAGACTCATTTCTCACGTGAGAATGAAATGAAAAAGGAAAGAAATGATGCTGATTGAGTAAACACACTCGTCTCATGTGTGTGTGTGTGTGTGTGTGTGTGTGTGTGCACTTACAGTCAGTGTTTCCAGAGTGGTGGCAGAATGCAGCTATGTTTTCAGACAGGGGGTCAGGCTGGAGCATACACACATCCATCGACGTGCTCCATTCCACTGTGAGGAAACCACAGGGTCAGTCAATACAGCTGTCCACACACACACACGCACAGTAATCTGTCCACAAAACCTCAACTGATCAAAGTCCTGCTCAGGATTGTTGAGACAGGTGTCTCTCTGGCATCTCTCGCTCTCATGCGCACACACACACACACACTATACATATACTAACGTGAGCAGGTGAGAAGGTTCCAGCAGCACAGCAGGTTTTTAGTGGTGGAGCCGAGCAGGTATTTGGAGCAGCTCAGACGGCCGAAGCAGAGATCCCTGGTGAAGAAAAGCAGTCGGAGATTAGAATTATTTAACCTCATTCACGCCCACATCGATGCTCCCCTGACATTCTCCTGAAATCATGACTTCTGTTTACACGGTGAATCTCAAATACACAAACTATATTGCCGAAAGTATTCGCTCGCCTGCCTTCACATTCATACGAACTCGAGCGACGTCCAACTCGCAATCCATAGGGTTTAATAGGACGCTGTGACTTCTCGTCACGCCACGCCTTCTCGTCCAGCATCACAGCTGACCTCACAAATGCGCTTCTGGAAGAACGGTCAAAGATTCCCATGAACACACTCCTAAACATTGTGGAAAGCCTTCACAGAAGAGTTGTAGCTGTTATAGCTGTAAAGGGGGCGGGGCCAACATCATTTTATTAATCCCTATGGATTATGAATCGGATGTTACTCAAGTTCATATGCAAGTGAAGGCAGGCGAGCGAATACTTTTGGCAATATAGTGTATATTACTACTTACATATATTATACTGCATATTGTGAAATAATTCATTCATTTTCTTTTACAATGTTACTTTAAAAGTATAACTTGCCGATTCCTAATGGAATATACTGTATGTAAAAAAAATGATAATTCAAGCCTGTTTGTTTATTTTCTTGGAACAAACAAAAAAAGGACGTAAAGTACGGAATTTATGGAAAAAAATGTTTGTTCCTTTATGCATTTGATATTGGCGATAGTTTTGGCACTGTGATCAGGTGCCAAGTCCTGCTGGACAAGGATTTGGCATATTGACAAAAAGCTTCTCAGCAAACGGAAACACGAGGTGCTCTGAAGTCTCCTGGTGGACGGCTGTGTTGGCTTTGGACTTGATAAAACACAGTGGGCCAACACCAGCAGATGACACGGCACCCCAAATCATCAGACTATGGAAACTTCACCTGCACTTCAAGCAACTCGGACTCTGTGCCTCTCCACTCATCCTTCAGACTCTGGGGCCTTGAGCTCCAAACAAAATGCAAAATGGACCTCTTAGTTAGAGCATTGTTCAATTTGTCTTCTCCTTAGCTCAGGTAAGACATTTCTGTTGTTTCCCCTAGTTCATGAGTGGAATTGATTCTACGAATGCGATGGTTGTTGCCCATTTCCTGAAGATGGCTCTTAAAGCTCTGACTCCAGCCTCACTACACCTCCTGGTGACACGCTCCCAAACTCCTGAATCAGACTCTTGACAATCTTCTTAAGGCTGCGGTCATCCCTTATGCTTGTTCATCTTTACTTTTCCCATTTAAGGGAACTTTCCATGAACATACAGCATCATCTATGGCTTACACTCCTTGTGCAGGGTGGCGGTGATTTCATCTTCTGGACAACTGTCAATTCAGCGGTTGTCCCCATACGTGTCCTGAACGAGACCGAGTGATGTACGGTATTTATACTGTAGGAATAATTTAACACAAAGTGAAATGGTCTAATATAATAATATAAGCCATATTCATTAAAAGAAAAATGTAAAAAAGCTTGAAATATTTCACTTTACATGTACTGAATGTAGAATATACATACAGACGAATTTCACTTTTTAAATATAAATGATGTTTTTTGAAGGAATACATTGGAAGATCTGTAACTGTTTGTTAAATAGCACAAAAGCAAACACTTCCCTATAGATCGGAGCTGCAGACCTGAAAATTCCCAAATTACAGTCATTTAAAAGGTAACTCCAGCGTTATCTACGGATATTCGGATGTTACATCAGGTTTCCTTGGTTTTCCTCTTTAGCAAATAAACACGTTTCTTTAAAGCTAACCGGATCTCTAAAATTCAGCCAACTTCAATAAAAACTATTGAAATGCAATCGGATGTTGACCTTTAGACAGACCAAGGATGTTCATGAGTATTGACGAGTAACAGTAATGATCGATGAGGACCTCCATGTGCATCTTCGACCCTGACCAAAGTCCAGCACCACACAGAAAAATAAATAAATTCCAACAAATTTCTATTAAAAATATTTTTAGCCATTCCATAAATATTTGGACCCCGTGATTGCAGTGAGCTTTAGCCCCCACCTTATGGTCCCTGGTGGTTGGCACAATGTGGTCAGAAGTCCCCAGGTGTCCACGCTCCACACCGTCACCACCACGCCAAAGCTCACAGCCAGCAGGGAGCCATCAGCTGAGAAACAGCAGTTGGAGGGTCGCAGGCCGTGGTAACTGCCCACAAAGTCACATGACCAGGAGCCCTGTTCCTCTGTAGGAAAAAGGGGAAAAAAAAAAAAGGATGGGTTAAGGACAGGACGGGAAGCATTAGGCACAATTCCAGTTTTGGAAAAATAAATAAATATTAAAACCACCCCTCGTGATCTCGCTCTTACTTCCTGTTTTAACTTTCTTCTTGGAAAAATAATCCCTCCTCCATTACGTCTGCGACTGATATTAACAGCCGAAGGACATTAGTCCTGTGGCCAAAACAAAGACGGGGCATTACATTGTTTTGTTGCCGTTGTAGTGTTCTATTAAAAGAAAAGGGAGCGGAGGTCAAGTGTAGCGTGGTGATAAAAACAAGACCGTGTTTAATATTTATATATTTAAAGGAAGAAAACACCTTAACTAACTAAAGGACTGCTCGGTGTCTAAATCAGTCTTTTTTTATGTTTTGCCTAAATGACTCTACTTGTGTCCTAAATGTTAGAAAGTGTTATAAGCATTTTACGGCATGCTGTACGTGTGGTTGTGTAAGTGACAACTCAAAAAGACTGATTATAAATGACTCTCTTTGTGCCATAAAGGACTCTGTTGGTGGCTAAATAGTGTGACTTGTGGTCCATATTGACAATCATGGTTAAATGATGCTCTTTATGGCCTAAATGACTCTTCAAATAAAACTAATTCCATTTATGGTACACAAATGAGGCTCTTAATGGAGTCGATTAAATGGCTCTTAGTGGCTAACCGACTCCTTCTAGCTTAAATGACTCTTTGGCTAAACGCCTTGTGGCCTAAAAACTATTTATAGCTGAATTACTAATCACATTGCGGCCCATATTGAAACATGGCTAAATGGTCCCTTTGCGGGTCACACGTCTCCTACTGTGGCGTAAATGACTCTCTTCATGGCTAAATCCCATGCTCATGTCTTTGTTGTTAAATGACTCTTACTTGTGACCTAAACATCTCTGTTCATGGTTAAATCATTCAATACTTGTGGCCTATTTTTGACACTCATGCCTGATGGACTTTCCTTGTCACTTTTTTTTTTGTCTTAAATGATTCTTTCCAGAAAGGACTCGGCTTGCAGCTCAAACGACTCTTCATAACTAAATGAGTTTTTTGGAACATCTCTTGATGGAGTGATTCTCTTCATGTGTAAATGAGTTGACTCACGGCCCAAATGATTCAAAGCCATTATTTTCATTTAACGTTTGTAATATTAACTTGCTATCGCTTTTTTTGACTATTCCATTTTCTTATACATGTTTTAATTTTGACATGATATTTGAATTGTTATATCAACTTGCGCGTCAGTTAAAAAAAAAAAACTTTGATCTTGTTAAGACTATTTTCTGATTTTAAGGTAGTTTGTTATTACTTTAATTCACGAGTGTTTTGATGTACGAGCCCGCTTCCATAACAAATTATGCTCACAATCCAAGGTTCCACTGTACTGAATGTAGAATATACATATATACGAATTTCACTGTGTGACCATTTTCTCATTTTATGTTAGTTTATAACAAACAAACATATAATTTTTTTCTCATTTTATGTTAGTTTATAGTTAACTATTTTTTAATTCAAAATAAAATTAAATAAAATTAAATTTTAACCATCCAGTAATAAGCATAATTTATTAAATAGTACGTTTCTTTTGTAAGGTGCTTTCAAGGCATTTTAAACTCATTATTCACCTAAATGCATGCAGGGTCGGTGGTTGTGAATTTAACATTTTGACTGAAAAACCGACTGAAATGCACCACAACTTGTAGCTCGGAGTTACAAAACACAATCACTATATAATAACCATTACTACGTATTATTCCTACAGCAATCTAATACTGTACAAGCTTTTCATTGTGAAGCTCTTTATTAAACACAGACTGGGTGTAGAAACTAAACGAGGACGTGGGTGGAACTCACTCTGCGTGTCCGAGTCTGACCCGAACAGCCAGACTTTAAACTGGCCGTCTTTGGAGGTGGTCACCAGCATGGTGGTCTCTGTGTCGGGGCTGAAGCACATGGCTGTAATCCCGTCATTGTGGGCAGCCGTTATGGTGGTGTTCAGTTCAAAGCTGAGCAGAGAAGAAAAAAAAAAAAAAAAGTTAGTTCTACAGACAAAAAAAAAAAAAAATCTTTTTATAGTGAAATATGTCTGTGTGGGAAGTCAGGTGTCGTTATACGAGTACAGTGGGTTTATTGTGTACCTTTGCGCCTGCTCGTCATAGCCCCAGAGTTTAAGAGAAAACTCGAGATTGGAGTCTTTGCTGCTTCTCTCCTCCACCGTAGCCAACCACGAGCTGCGGGTGTCGAACGCTGCCTTCACTACCTCAAACTGGTCCAGTCCTGCCTGGTAGATGTACTCCTGCTGCACTATGTCAAGCTGGGTGCAAATAAATAAATGGAATTTAAAGATGGCACAAAGCCGGTAGTTTGTCTCTTGTGGCTGTGGCCTGTCCAACGTTCATATGAGAAACTGTACAAGCTATATGTTGTACAATTTATCAATAGATTGTCTATTGACTAAAAATTTAATGGGAAGCCAAAAGGGTCATATAATTAATCTGAATTCAGACAAACCGGAAAATACTCAGATTTACTTAAAATACTCAGATTTACTTGTATTGCGAACGTGCAATGATGGAATAAAGAAATGCATGACAAACTAATTCGAGGAAACAGATTACGCAGTTTTATAATCTCTCAAACATATATTAAACTAATATTAAATTAAACAAGTGTGGCAACCCACTGCTCGAACCTAGATCCTCAGATCTGAACATTAATAGTCTAGAGCCTGTGCCGCCTGAGCCACCACTCCCACATCTTACATTCACAGTAATATATTTTTGTTATAAAACAGTTTCCCCTTGAAGGTAGCGTGAGCGCATGTTTTTATCACATGACTTATTCAAAATTCCATCTAGAAGCTTTTTATAATGAAACTTGCCGTTCAGCACACCTGGTGGTGTTTCCTCAGTCATCTAATTATCCGCGTTAAACATACCGCTATCACACACAGCCAGGCAACTGCGCTGCGATTATGGGAAGCCAAAAGGGTCACGATTGGTCACATGGTTCATTTGCATTCAGAAAATAATAACGTGGTAAAACTTCTAGATTAGACCACGCGCATTAACACTGCCTGCTATAGTTAAAAGCCAATTACATTGAATGAAATGTAAAGCACTAGTGAGCAAACATAACAAAAGTTACCATCTCGCTTCACTAAAAATTTGCTAACTTTTTGGAGCCGTTTTGGAGAGATGATTTTATATTGGCCCCCAAAATATATGTACAATGGCAATATATGTGCCATTTTTCAGCGTTATACTGACCTGTAGTGTCCGTAACCATGTCAAATTGCAAATATCAAATGTTGCAATATTTTAGAATAATACACTTTTCCAGGTTTATGTTGAAAGAACTGAATTCAAAAAAGTTACAGACACTACATAAAAGGGCATGAAATTGATTTTAGCAAATGTATTACTTTTTATCTGATGAAAATATCAACGTGTATGCATATTTACAAACAATTAAGCATAAGAAGCTTTAAGTATTTTGAAAAATTATATGATTCTATCTGAAAATTGAGAGACAATTTTTAGCAGCAATACCATATTTTAATGTTTTGGCCGAAAACAGTCAACCACTACTCTTTTATCACTTGTTCATGAGCTATTTTTTACACACACACACACACACACACACACACACACACACACACACAAAACTAATTAGGTACGTTTTATGGACTACAGTGTTCGAGCTATTTAAATGGCGATTCCATTCTCAGGGTTCATGTAGCTCGTTAATCCGGCTAAAGCCCTCCAAAGGCGCGAGTAGGCAGTTTCATATGAAACAAAAATGGAAAAAAAGAAGAAAATATCTCTGCAGCTCATGTGATTTTGGTGTGAAAGATGCTTACACCAGATTCCCCTTTCCATTGGAAACGTGTACAACGTGCACTGTGCCGTGTGATCGGTCACGATAAACACGCACAAAACATATCATGGTTAAAAATCACAACATACTGTATCAGAGTTCTTAAAGTTCAATACTAATCATGTGTTTGAAGAAAAGATTCAATAAATTTTTGATTCGCATCATGGAGAAAACAAGACACGGCACCTAGCAAACACTCTAATACTACCATTATGTCGTTCTGACGCAATCTGGATAAAACTCTTTATAGACACTTTGTGGTCTGAATAAGTCACTTTATAGCCGACATGATTCGTCACCTGAATCCCTTTTGTAGGGTGAAGGCCTCATTATGTGACCTAAATGACTCCTCGTGACTAAAATGACTCTTTTAGCAGTGTACCTGACTTTTAGTGACTCACCGTGGTTAAATGACTCCACACTGCTTAATAACGCGTCTCTCCCAGCGGCGCGCGGTGGATCTTCTCCCGCGGTTAAAAGACTCTCCTTGTGGTTGAACGAAAACTTCCGATTCTAATACCATGCATTATGGCCTAAATCAGTCTTTGTGGCTTCTTTGTGCCTCAACTGAGTCACTTTATGACCGAAATGAGTCTCCATGTGGACTAAAGACTCTCTGCAGCCTAAACGTACTGCGAAATTATATAGGAAAATTATTAATTATATAGAAAATGATGTGAACAAAGATAATCTGTTCCAGCCACCCAAAAATATTACCAATATTACCCATTTCCAACATCACATATTTGCATATAAAAACAATCAAAACATTTAGAAAAGACATGGAAATGATGTAAAATACGAAAAATAAATAGACATTAAACCTTAATTTATAATTCCTCTCAGCAGCAGGTGCTTTAAAAACCAAACTTAAAGTGGCTCCAGTTTTATTTTTGTTATCTTTCTCAAGACCCATGGTGCTGAAATCTCACAAAAAAAATAAATTAATTAAATAAAAAAAAAATCGTCAAATTCGCTAACTCGGTTTGCCTGGCTTTCCACTGACGCAAACAAGTTTCCGAACGCAGCTCAGTCGACCGTCGTTTGCAAGATATCAATTCTTAAGGTGAAACTTCATAGGGGAAGGAATTTGTATGCTGAGGTACTACTGTACATTATTTCAACTCATTTGTTTAAGTTGCTGAAATTTTATTTGTGTGAATTTTTCTGCTTTTTTTTTTTTGGTAATTTATTTTCACTACATTTTTGTTGATAGGAATTATGGGAAATAAATTCTTCGTGATAAGAAAGGAACAGAAAATCTGCCTCATCCAGGTGTACTAACGAAAGTCTAAAGAAAATTATCAGGGCAAATTAAATAAAGACTAATAAACGTATTTTTAAATTTCTTCATTTGCACTAGAAGAGTTTAGAAATGAGAAAGGTGCACATACGCTGTAAAGCTGCTTGTCACGCTGTAGGGAGTAAAACTGGAGGTGGCCGGGTTTTCCGTTCAGCACCAGCGCTTTGCTGCGCGGGTCGATCATCAGATCCGTGCGAACGGCGTCTCCTGAAGGGGAACAGAGGAGGATCTCTAGTTACAGATGACAAAGACTCGTCCTTTTTGCTGAGTCATGGTGAAGTAATGAGGGTTGTAGGTGTGTGTGCGTGCGCACGTGTGTATGCTTCCTCACCGTGGACGAGTCCTTGAATAACTGCGGATACTTTGAAACTACAGTGGATGATAGTGATCTCTGTAACATTTAAAAATATTACCAATTAATTAATTAATGACATTTTACAATGTACGGACCAAAATAATCATTTAAATATAATATTTATTTCATTTTATGCATTGTTTAAACATACAATATATGAACAAAGCTGATATAAATTTAGACATCATTTCTTCTTTCATAATGTACAGTTCAAATTTCTTTCTATTTAAGTTTTTTAAGGAATAATTATCTACATAAATAAAAAACATTTCATCAGTACATTGGACAGAACTCACTCTTTCAATTACATCTTTACATGTTATTCAGTGAAGGACCCGAAAGCAGTCTCAGAAATAGTTATGTCTGCATGTCTGTATGTCTGTCCAGCCGATTTTGTCACAGCATCACATAAAACTGGCTGACAGAATAGAATGAAACTTTGGCAGTCCTTAGGTATTTGCCTAAAGTTAAACCAGCACCATGAATGAAACCAAAATGTTTAGAAGAAAGTAGTTGTTATGAGCATCAAGGCATCTAGTGCGTTTTTGGACGATCATCGCGCTCCCCCCCCACCCCCAAAGTGGTTGTGGCTACACGCATCAAAAAACAAAGGACGTCGCGGCTCAGCGTGGCTTACTCTAAAAATAAACATTAAAGCATCAAAAAAGTGCGTACACTATGAACACTGAACCTTGCACCATAAATTAAATAAAAACGTTGAGTAGAAGGGAAGTGATAATCATTCAGTCCTGGAAGAAGCCGTGCGTGCCTGCAACTGATCGCAACATTTGAGGCGGTAAATGTAACTGTTTCTTTATCATCCTACAGGGGGCGCTCTAAACTATTCACACACTGGCATCATGTGTGGTAGGAGTGAATTATTTGTTATAAGTTTGTTTAGAAATAATAATTACGAAGTGAGCAGCATTCAATTAATTTAAAAGTTAAATGTTAAACTCATGTATTCGCAGTTTGTTTGTTTGCACTTAGAACTAACGGTATGAGGAACAGTCTACAAATAACGGACACTACAAAATAATTAAATATTCGTTCAGTTGAGTTGTCAAGCTGTTGAATAAAGCTAAGGTATACAACTTTCAAATTCAAAAAGGTTCAAAACCTTAAATTTGTAACAAAATTGAAAAAAGTTCATATTGAATCGGGATATTTATAAAAATCATGATAACTTATAGAATTGCAATATTAATTAAATCGGCACAGGTATCATGATAACATTGTATCGGGTGGTGACGTCACTTCTTATTATAATATACTGTATATATATATATATATATATTTCTTTTTGAGAATGTGTGCACAGCGCCTCTTACTGTTGTCTGAGTGACTGGTGCAGTACGTCTGTCCGTCTGCAGACACCGAGATGTGAGAAATGGCTCCGCCCAGACGGGGGAGGAAATCCTTCTTATTGACCTCGGTGCAATGCCACTGCACAAACACAGACTCCACTCCTCCGCTCAGCAGGTGCATACCTTCAACAAACACACAAGGAGCTGAAATAACAAGCAGGACTGAGCTGCTCGATATCAAAATCTATACACACGCAGAATTAGAAGCTTAACGTGCTCTGGATTTAAATGACGCTCGACTCTTTACTAAACTCCATCCTTATTACACATGCTCTTATAGGCACGGCCGGGAATTCTGAGAGATTCGTTAGATTCGAACTTTAGGACAAAGTATTTCGGAGAATCTAAACGTCATGCTTGACCTCTGTCACTCTTTAATTACTTTGTGAAAATGCTAAAAGATCAATGTTTTTTTTTTTTTCTACTACAGAAGTGACCAGTAATACAAACACAGTGTTACCTCGGTATATATCCCACATTTGCTTTGCAAATTGTTGCCTTAAGTCCTGAAATTTTGCAAGAAATTTGCCTCGGGATACACGTGACCGAGCCGGATGTGCGCAGATCCGGTAGCGAATAAAAAACGTCACTGGTAAGCCAAGAGAAGCCATTTACATTTTTGTAAGATTTAGTGAGGACACATCACCATGGGTACCAAAATTTTTAGCAAGGACGGTAGCATGAATAAACCAAGCCACTTTCAATTCGGATTTCAAAGCAGCCGGTGCCGAGAGGAATCATGAATTAATCTTAAGTCAGGTTTATTGTTTATTTCTGTCATATTTTACCTCAGATAAAAAGTGTTTTTTAAATATTTTGATTGTTTTTATACACTAACATATAATTATAATGTTAGAAATGGGTAATTTCTGTTTTAATTTGCATAGTTAGCCTTGTTCTGTTAGACTGCACGATTACTGAAGATGTCTGAACAGCTTCATCACTTCAGACAGCTGCTTCCGGCTTTAATCCCAGCAATGATGAGGTTCAGTGGTGAAGATGAGGGACGGTGATGTCGTCTTACCCTCTGGAGTGAAGCACAGGCTGTTCACGGTGTCGTGGTGCCAGTGCTGGGTGGAATACGTGTACTCTTTCTTCTGGTTGAAGTTTCTCCTGCGAAAGAAATGAAGAAAATAAATATTTTCATCTTGACCCCTACGTCTGTCATTCCTCAACCACGTTCTACATTTACAGCATTCTGCGGACGCCCATCTTTTATCTATTACTGTACGTCTTTATCTCATTATACATCTCAGAGGTTAAGGGGCCTCGCTCAAGGGCCCAACAGAGGTGACTCGATGGTGGTGGTGGGGTTTGATCCCAGGACCTTCAGAACCCGCAGCCCTGAGCTCCCCCGGACACCTCCACTACTCCTGCTCCTCCTGCTTCTGCATCCCGTGAGGACCTCTTTCTCCACCTCTGATCATCACCGCTCCTCTTCTAGTCTCTCTCTCATTCTGTAACACGTGAATCCCTCATCCTTTTAAATTTCCGTTCCTCTTCATTTCATTTTCTTCAATTTTACTTCTCTTCTTTCTCTCCTTCCTTTTTTTTCCATCTTATTCAGCACTTTTCTTCCACCTGCTCGATTCTTATCGTCATCATCTTAACCTTCGTCCTTCCTGTCCTCTTCATTTTCATTCACCTGTCTTCAAGTCAAGTCTTTCTTCCTTTTCCTTCCACTTGATCGATTTCTATTCACAGTTCTTTACTTCCTTTGCTTCTTCCATTAACGCTCGCCATCACATTCTTCTGTCCCGCTCTTATTCTAACATTACTTTACATGACTTATTCCTTACTCCCGTTGTAATCCTCATCTACACATCTTTCTAACTATAGTCATCTTTATTTACCTCTTCTTTCCTTTTGCAATTAAATTTTCCACATATTCAACATGTAAACTTTCTTACTTACTTCTTCCAGCATAATGTAAATCAGGGTAATGCTGCTTGTTCAACTCGTACGCCCTAATAAACCCTGCAAAGTAACTACTCGTGTGTGTTCAGTCTGGTCATGCTCTAGTAAATACCTCATCTTCATCATCATTATTATTATTATTATTAATATTATAAGGCATGCAGGGGAGGCTAACTTTCAAAGCGCCTTGTTCAGGGTGTCCCCTGCCTCTAGTCTCCAGGCCTCGTGACCCTGTACAAAATGAGCGCTATAGCGAATAAGTGATCGAGCAAGCATGTCATCGCAAAGCCGCGCCGGTCTGAACTCTCACCAGAGGCGGAGTTTGCCGTCTTCGTGTCCGGTCGCGATGCAGTCATCTTTAGGGTGACAGGCCACACACGTGAAGGCGTTCCTGGCACCCTTCTTATCCGTGGCCTTCAGGGAGAACCTGCATTAAAAATAAATGAATGATTAGACCGGATCTGTAAGTGGAAACCGAACAGGAGAGAAAAACAGCCGAGTCGGGTCTATTTACTAATTCACCAGGCTTGTCTCGGCACGTCCTTAATCTCACAGGATACCTTACGCAAACAGCTGTGTCACAGTTACAGGAAGCTTTTACACGCTGCACGCGCATGACCACGTGTGTACACACCACGGGGATGAAACGGTCGCCGGGTGCACAGGAGTCGTCGCTGATAGTGATAGTACTCTGGAGATTTTTGATATGTTACGCCAGCCGACGGCATCTTTCCAACCCGAGGAACATCATAACACACTTGGGGGGGGTTAAACGTCATCCGCTCCTTCTGCGCACATGATATCACTACTGCGAGGGTGACCATCTACCCACCCCGACAACATGCACAGACAGTCTCCAGACACCCAGACGTCTGGAGCATCACCAGAGATCCGGATGTTGCGGAGGCTTTTTCAATCTTCCAAGTCGACTACATATGAAATAATATCTGAGCGCTAATTGAAGCCTGATCGCGGACCGTCCAACCGCCGAGAAAAAGGCAACACTAAATCGTTCTGCTCCGATTGCGCACATCGTGTCTATGCAGACGTTCTGTTCCCCTTCCATTAAAGCGTGCTACACCCACGTTATCTCATCCACAATGATGCAGACGAGACTGAAGCTATCGGACGTTATTATTTAAGCGCGTGACGTTTTCACCATGGTGATACTCACGTCGGTCACACAGCGATAGAGTAACTGATGTTAATGTTAACGCACCTGAACACTTTCTGCTTCCTGAAGAAATACACGTGCAGCTGCAGACCCTTCACCGAGGCCAGATATTCACCCTGCACACAGACACACATAAGAAACAAGAAAATTCAGTTAGAGAAAAGAACAAATGAATAAAAAAAAGGATCTGAGATGGATGAACGAGAGCAACATTTTAGTTTATTACAACAGCTGGACGAAGTGAACACACAGAAATGTGAACTTTCGGACATCCCTGAACTTTTCGCTATTGAAATTCTCAACAGTTCTTGGTCCCTAAGCACAAACACTATGAGAACTCGAGGGGTTTGGGACTAAACAGCTGCGTAGAACTAATCAGAAAAAAAAATGCCTTCAGTTTGTTAGGGAGGGATGAGAAAAAGTCATGTGATCTTTGGAGTCCAGAGTAAGAACTGAAGCGATCATGCATAGTGTCCACTGTACAAGCCTCTGGAAGGGGGGGGGGGGTTATGATCTGGGCTGCTTCAGTCGCTCAGGTCGAGACTCAGCAACGTTATGTGGCAATAAAATGAAGTCAGCTGACCAGCTGAATGTACTGAACATCACATCTATGGAGGTTTCCTTTCCTTGATGGCGCGGACATAACTGTTTCTGTGAGGATGAGGAATCATTTTAAACGATGGCGATGTTACATGACATGTTTCTCACGGCGAGTGTGTACTGTAGACTCGTCCGTAATCCTCGCACCGTGATCGGTTGAAAACGTGTCACATACGTCCGAAAGAAACCAAGTGAAACATTTGGAAACTCTGTAAACTTTGTAAACCGTTCTCAGGAGCTCCACATCTGCTCTCTTTAAGCACTTTTCTTTTAATTTCTCTCTCTCTTTCCTTCCAGTTTACTTCTTTCCTTTTTTTTTTTTTTTTAAAATGAATGGAAATTTAAGGCGCACCAGTCTGTTTGCACATGTGTGCGTGTGTGTGTGTGTGCATGTGCGTGCTCTTTGAGCGGTCAGCAGATTGCCGGTGTGAGCGTTTCTCAGACACAGAAACTCCTGATTTGTCTTTGCTGAGGTTTGTTTTTCCACTGCAGGTCTGAGCTGCTTTAGATTCAGAACACACACACACACACCCACACACATGTACAATACTCCAGCTTGTCAGTACCAGTTACACAAACTCCAGTGTCACTACAAGCTTACACATTTAAGAATCATGATAAAGGTTAAGCAGATGTGTGTGTGTGTGTCGAGCGGTGTCTGAGCCATGTCGTACCTCACGGCCGAAAGCAGTAGAACTGGGGTTAGGAGAAACATCACTGAACACCGCCGACATCCCCGTCACCTCCACTTCCTGCTCCACCGTCTTGGGCAGATGTAGAGCAACCAACTGGTAAACATCTGTACACATCAACACAGGTGTTATGGTGCACACACACACACACACACACACACACACACACACAGTAATAAGTCAGAAAGCAGATCAGTGCTGCTGGTCACCGGTGGTTTTCTCTCTGGCCATGGGGACGATGAGGAAGACCACTCCCACATGTTTCTCTGAGACGTATATGGAGAAGATGGGATATCCCACGATGAAAGTCTGAGGAGAAACATCACAACGCAATGAACACGCTTTCACACGGAGCGGCTCTGACCTCTGACACGCTCTCTAAAACTGTTACCTTGATGAGGATCCCGTCAGTGAAGTCCCACAGGCGCACAGTGCCATCTAGTGAGGATGAGAAGACCTGCAGGGAAAGAGAGAGAGAGAGAGAGAGACAAAGGTAATAAATAATATATAAAGTGAGAGACAGACAAAATGACAGAGATAAACGGGAGAGAAACAAAAAAAAAAAGAAAGGCCAAATTACAGAGAGGGGGGGGGGATTGTTCCTTTAATAAGTACCAGTGTATCGGTTGTCCAGGAGATGGAAAAAAAAGAAGAAAAAAAAGAGAGAGACAGACAAAAAAAAGACAAGAAGAAAGACATGGAAAGAAAGAGACAGAAAAAGAGAGACAAATAGAGAGAGGCGTGTGTGTGTGCGCGTGTGTGCGGAGGATAAAGAGAGCCCCAGAGACCTGCAGGTGGTTGGTCGGGTTCAATGCGACGCCGCTGATCTGATCCGTGTGACCCTCCAGGACGTGGACACACTCCTCTGTACTGGTGCTGAAGACCTTCACCGAGTCTCCAGAAGCACACAACAGGAACCTGAACAAAAAGAAGTGTGTGTTAGGAAGCATCCCACGCTCTATACGTTACATATACACACACGAGGACGCGGCAAAAACAATCCAGTTATATGATTATATTGTACGTCTGGGATTCTCACGGGCCAGTACTGGAACATGATCAGGGAAAAAGTTCCACAATCGACAGAGCTCAGCAGCCGAAGAGCTGAAGAATGAATTTCGGATTAATCATGTGACGCGATGACACGATGCATGTCCGCACACCTCTGCCCAAACTGTCGACAGTCTGCAAAAGCCTGATTTTGAGGTGTTGAAGCGTCCTCCCTATAGTCCTGATCTCACGCCATCAGACTTTCTCTTGTTTGGTTCCCTGACAGCAGCGCTATGAGGATGAAGATTCACTTCTGGTCAAGAATTTTAACGAGGGAATACGGAAGCTTGACGACACATGGACAAAACGTATTGAAAAGCAAAGGAGGTTGTCAAAAGAAATGATGTATTTGTCTTTTCGAAAAATTAATTAAAATAAATTCTACAGCCAGACGAGACATTTTGTATTCATATACGTCTTACATATACACATGTACACACACTGTTTATAAACACGTTACAGTGGAACGTATGCCTCCACTTACAAATTTTCACCTATAAGAATCAAAAGGATTTTCAAATCATGAACTGAACGCCAGCTAAGTTGTGCACACGTCCACAAACTATTCAAGACATGTTGCTCGGTAGGTTTCCTCCGAATACTCCGGTTTCCTTCCACAGTCCAAAGACATGCAGATCAGGTTAACTGGCGTTTCCAAATTGCTCGTAGTGGGTGAATGTTACTAAGGTCATGAACTGTGAATAAAGTCCCTGTAGTCCCTAACTGGCCTCCACAGTACATAGTTGGACTACAGACGTTCTTAGATGGATGGATGGATGTGATGATGATGTTAGTCTTTCGGCTGCTCCCATCCAGGGGTCCCATGACGGAGCATCAAAGTGGAGCAAGGTCGTTGCCCTTCCTGACGGAACCGTCTCATTTTATCCGGGCTTGGAGGCTTTGGGTGGGAATTGAACCCAAGCCATGCGCAAGGCAGGTGAGAACCCTACCACTGGGCCAGCAATGATAATATAATGAGAAAAGCATCAGTAACAGAAACTCTCTTATAAATCTCTCTCCGTGGTGCTGGTTATAGTTTATAGTTATCGTATAAGGAACTTCTGCAGTCTTTGTAAAGTTCACCATAGCAACCTGTATATCTACAGAAACACGTGATTCACAGCTGCACTACTGTCAGAGGTGATGTTATAGGAAATTAATCAACACCAGGCTCCTGTAATGATCAGCCCTTTAACCAGAGATTTGAAATAAAGTACACTCTGATTAAAGGAAGAGCATTATTAACCAATTTAAACACAAAGTCAGACTTTTGTAGCACTGTTGGGGTAAAGTTTACCCCTCCATGCTGCTACATACACACACGCATGCATGCATGGTTCCAAAGACACACACACACCGGCGCATTAAACACACATGACCACACTCGTGTTTATCTCTTTAGTCCCTTGTCCTGACCTGGAGTCCGCGGTGATCACCGGCGCCCTGAAGCTGATCTTACTGCCGCCGCAGCGAACCACGCGGCTCTCGCGCTGCTCCACCATCTTGCCCCGCTCTGCCCCCTGAGCTCCACGTGAAAGTCACGTGACTTCCGTCGCCTTCCCCAGTCTCCACCGGTATTCCGACAAGCCCCGCCTCCTGCGAGCTGATTGATTGGTGACTAGTTCGGGACGCGACTTCGGAAAACTGCTGCAAATGCGCCCTCTCGTGGTCACGGAGAAATACTACACGTATAGTAGTGCACGTTAGGAAGAATACTGTAGAGTTCAAATGTGTTCACGAAAACACATGAAACATTCTACAAAAAAAAAAAAAATGGTGGAAAGTGACGTCATTTAGCTTTGCTGATGCCAAAATCATTCCAATGAACACACACACACACACACACACACACACACACACACACACACACACACACACACACACACACACACACACATATTTATATATAGTACTTTCAATAATTAAATACATTTCTTTTTTTGTAATGTTCACGCATTGCATTCACAACAGAAAAAAAATCACTGAAATTATCTCATAATTATAACTTATCTTATCTTATCTCATAATTATAACTTAATATCTTGTAATTATTAGATCCCTATCTCATAAATATGACACAATTATGAGATCC
This sequence comes from Clarias magur, assembly GCA_013621035.1. Classification (NCBI taxonomy): domain Eukaryota; kingdom Metazoa; phylum Chordata; class Actinopteri; order Siluriformes; family Clariidae; genus Clarias; species Clarias magur. The sequence continues at coordinate 1,627,746 of QNUK01000074.1, read as the reverse complement.
TGATGTTATGAGATACTAAGTCATAATTATGTCTTTATGTAATTATAAAAATAGTCATAATTGTGAGATTATTCCTGTCGTTTTTTTCTTTTGTGAATGCAACGAGCTTCCGTAATATACAGTATATATTTATACAGTATATATTTACAGTATATTATTTATTTATTTATTTATTTATGTATGTATTTTAACTCAAGATCAAAGAGATGTCTTGTCACTATGATTATTCATCAAAGTGGTAATTTTTTAAATATCTAAAGTTCAAAAATATCTAAATATTGTTTTCATGAAATAAACCATATTCATGGTAACATCAATATCTTGTAAAATAAGTGAAACACTAAGATCAGGAAACAATTAATCATATAAGTATTGTACATTGGTGATATCTTTACATTTCACACGTTGGACGACCCGAAACTGGTTTCTGAAAATCTTCTGTCAGTACTGTATGTCTGTCCAGCCAGATTTTGTCCCAGGACCATGCAAACCTGGCTGGACAGAATTTAATGGCACTTTGCCAGTCCTTTGGTATTTGCTTAAAGTTAAACCTGCATCATAAATGAAATCAAACAGTTGTGTAAAAGTGAAGTTATGATGATGATGGACAGAATTTCATAAAACTTTTGCAGTACTTAGATATATGCCTGAAGTTTCATCATAAGTGAAATCAAAATGTTGATTAAAATGTTAGTGATGTTATGAACAGCTATGTGTTTTTTTTTCTTCTTTTTAATGAGCTACTTTAAACACCTGCGCCAGTGGATATTAATTAGAAGAGCTAAACTGAATATTTTTAATGGGATTAGTTCATATTTTCACCACCAGGGACGTTTCTATGATTTTCATTTAAGGGGGGGCTCAGCCTGCATAGATGTTTAACACATATTTTGCTTGTTCAGAATCAGTACTCAAATGAGTCTTCCTGATCACACACACACACGCACACATTGTTTACTATATAAACCTTTTGTTCAAGTACAACAGAAAATGTAACCAGAAAACAGCATATAACTTTAAACTTACATTTATTAGCAATTTAAACAACACACCTATGAGGCTGGACAATGGAATAAACTGTGTGGGTGCCAATAATGTCAAACATTTATCTGTTAGAGTCAATCAGTCAATGTTGTGAACACAGTGTTAATGTGCATGAGAGGCTGTCCATGTTCTATTCTTACCTGCTGCTCATTTGGAGACCTACTCCCATGTGACCTTCCATCTACTGTTAAATATAAATATTAAAACTTTGATCATCATGTTATCTAATTTAATTTAGTGTTTTAGCTTCGTAAATAAAAAGTAGGTTCTACATTCAACCCCTTAAAATTTCATAGCTACTAGGCTATTTATTCAAATTCATTAATCTAGACGAACATTGTTTTAATGTAATTAAACAAAGCTTCTTTTTAATATAATTCTTTTTTTGTTTCTATTCATTAAAAAAGTAACTTTTTCTAAATCAAAGTGACAAAAACCCTACTCTAAGCCTAATAAATGTATTTTATGATCTGGGACATTATTTAATACAACACAATATTTATTACAAAAAACTCTCAAAAAGCCTAACTAAAAACTATGTGGCCTGAAAATTCTACTTGGTTTACGAGTGTTTTGGAATATGAGCCTGCCACTGTATTCTCATTTATCAGAAAAGCAGCAGTCTGAATCTGGACACACACACACACACACACACACACACACACACACACACACACACACACACACACACACACACACACACACACACACACACACACACACACCTATTAGGTTAACCTGATTGAGTTTATGTCATTTTAAGGAAGTCATTTTCATGTTAGTTAGTGTTACAATTAAACTGATTTAAATTTTAATACAAATTAATATACAGTAAATAAACAAATATTTAGTAAATATTTAAATACATACAATAATACATTAAAATAAATAATAAATAAAATAAAAGTAAAGTAAGAAAATGCATTGTTCTGTATTCAGGCTAAAACTATTTACAATGTTATTCGAGCAGGTTTAGTCTAAATGCACAAGCAAAGTTCAAAACTATTTACAAATAAATTAAAACCAATAAACCTATACAAACAAATAAACATAAAAATGTTTTAAATATTTTCTGGCTCAAAAAAAAAAAACAAATGGAAAAACAAGTAAAGAAATCAACAGTAAACTGCTATAAAACAAAAAGAGCGAACAAACAGATGATCCTGAGTGCGAGAATGTGTGTGTTCATTTGGTGCAAAATCAGGAAGCGGAAGATTAATTCTGGTGTTGGCGTAGAGGATCAGAGCTCCGAAATTGCTCTCAACCGGCGCGCCGGGTTCCACAACACAAGCTCAATATTCACTTGTACATTTTGTTTTAAGTTGTTCCTGTTCATATTATTTGAGTTAGAGAAATAATTCTAACTTAAAACAAGTTTGCAAATGATAAATGAGTGAGTCAAAATTCCTCCACAGTGATGTGAAAGACTCTTTGCCAGTAATCGCAGTAATCGTGTGTGTGTGATAGACCAAAATGATAGTTGGTCTTCAATATTTTTGTGAAAAGTGTGGTGTGCATATGTACTCAGCCTCCTTTACTCTGATACCCCTAACTAAACTCCAGAGAAACCAGTTGCCTTCTAATGTTGCCTTCTAAACCTGTGTGTAATTTAATCTTAGTATAAATACAGCTGTTCTCTGAAGCCCTCAAAGGTTTGTTAGAGAACATTAGTGAACAAACATGAAGCCCAAGGAGGACACCAGACAGGTTAGGGTTAAAGTTGTGGAGAAGTGTAATGCAGGGTCCGTTTATTAGAAAATATCCCAAGCTTTGATCATCTTATGGAGCGCTGTTTAACCCATCATCCGAAAATGGAAAGAGTACGGCATGACTGCAAACCTACAAAGACTTGAAGAGGGACATGGTAACTCTAGAGGAGCTTCAGAGATCCACAGCTCGGGTGGGAGAATCTGTCCACAGGACAACTATTAGTCGTGCACTCCACAAATCTGGCCTTGATGGCAGAGCAGGAAGAAGAAAGCCATTGTTGAAATTAAATCCTGTTTGCAGTTTGCGACAAGTCATGTAGGAGACACAGCAAACATTTGAAGAATATGCTCACATCACATGAGACCAAAATTGAACTATGTGGCCCAAATACAAAAGGCTCTGTGTAGCACCATTGTGGTGGAAGCATCATGTTTTGGAGATGATTTTCTACAGCAGGGACAGGGAAGCTGGTCGGAGTTCATGGGAAGATGGATGGAGCCGAAAACAGAACAATCTTAAAAGAAAACCTGTTAGAGTCTACCAGTGACTAGGGCAAAGGTTCACCGTCCAACAGGACAACAACCCTAAAAATACAGCCAGAGCTACAATGCAATAGTTTAGACCGGTCAAAGTCCAGACCTAAATTCAATTGAGAATCTGTGGAAGAACTTGAAAATCTTTGTTTACAGACATTCTTCATTTCATTTCACTAAGCTTGTGCTATTTTGCAAGGGAGAAAGAGTTACAAAATCCCTTTCTGGATGTGCAAGGCTAGTACAGACACACCCCAAAAGACTTACAGCTGACATTACAGCAAAAGGTTGTTCCACAAAGTACATTCTCATGGGGGTTGAATACAAATGAATGCCACACTTTTCAGCTATTTATGTGTAAAAAATGTAGAAAACCAGATAAAATAACACAATGTTTGTGGTTGTAATGTGACAAAATGTGGAAAGGTTCTAGGGGTATGAATACTTTTGCAAGCCAATGTATGTATCATTCATTTTTTTTTTTAAATACTTCTGCAAATACTGCATGATCTTGGGTTATTTTTATGTGTCATGCTGTAATTTCCTTTAAATACACACTTTAAATAACAATAGATTTATTTTGAATTTAGGAGCAATATTGTCAGTTCACAAAAAATGAAACAAAACTGTTCTTCTCACCAACACATGCACCTGTAATATTTTGATAAAGAAATTAAGAAATATTTTGAGGAATCAAGGATTTAATGGATTAATTAAGGATTTAAATTGAAAGGAAGATGAGGGAGACCAAGACCAGAAGGTGGCGATAATACAGTAATGTAATGCAACATTGTGAACGTCACCAAGAAGACAAGAGAAAGGTCACACACACTAATATTTCATTGTAACTCCTTTTGCTTTTGCTATCATTTCGATAAACTTATACAATGACAGTTAGGGTTTAATACCGTGTTGCAAGCTAAAGCATATTGTATTGATCACTGCGGTAATTATACAATAGAAGGCTCTTAACTTTTTGGCCAGACAGTGTTGTGAAGTTTTCTTCTGTGACCTTTTACACTGAAGCATTAGTGGCATATATTTACAAATGTCAAAATTCAAATATGAATTCCTTAAAAATGCCTTAAAGACGTAACACTCATGTACCTTTGACCACCTCTGTACCACAATACAGATAGTACACCGAGACAGTAGGCTAATTATTAGGAAACAGGGTGTCAAACCATTGCACACACACACACACACACACACACACACACACACACACGAAGTGACAGTGTTAACCACTAAGGGATTGGGGCTTTTTTAATTTTTTTTTTTAAATACAATTTAATAATGCTTTACAGACATCAAAATAATCTCCTTCAGTATAAAAATACCTGCTTTATTTCAAGTGTTCCTGTTTATCATGACCTAATGGGTGACGCTCAGCAGTTATTGTTTCTGCTTTACAAAATTATGCAGCAAAAGTGAATCACCAGGTAGCTTGTTAATGTTTAAACATTTATTCATCTGAATTTCAAGAACACCGTGTAAGGAAGAAACGTAAGTTCTTTTCTTCTCTTATTTTGTTTACGTAAAAAAAAAAAAAGATTCTTATTATTAATTTTAAAACGCTCATATCAGAGACATACAGCACACAGAATGTGAAGAAAAGTTTTATTGAACTTTTATGGAAGGAGTCTCCAGTGTCAGCGCTTTGAAACAATCAGAAGTAAAAGCAGTAACTTTCAATTTTTATGACATAACTATAAAGTTTGTGAATTATAAATGCATAAACATTCAACAGTGCATTCTTTAATAAATAAAATTTTGTTAACATCTGCAAATTTAACAATTTGTGGGACAAGAGGAATGCTGTTTTAGGAAAATAATCCAACTCATCCAACTCCAACTCATCGCACCATTCCATTCTCGATTATTCTCCTATACTGTGTGGTTTATTAGTTTATTTGACTAGCCTTTGTTTGGCTGTTGTTTTCCCCTATGAAAGTGTTTCCTTTGGTAAACTTTGGAATGAAGTAACTTCAGAAGCTTGTTAGGAACAAGTCCATCTGCAATACTTTTACAGTTTTATATGACTTCAGCAATAGGAAGGGGATTATGGTGATACGCAGTGGATGAAGTTTCCCTTCCTTATGAGGCAGAAGTTCATCACTGAGCCACACTGAATTAGAGCAGCACCTCGACAAACCTTGAAAATGCAAATGGATCAACAAATTGTACATTCATAAAGTGGACAACAAATGAAACGAACAGAACTAAAAGGAAAAAACAAACACACATAAGAACGTCATTGTGAGATCACTGATGCAAAACTGAATGCTTGTTCGAACAAGTTTACAGGTTTCAATGTTATTCTTAATATACATCATGGATCTGAAAACCATTCGAGTGCTGGGAGCCTTCACTGGCAACCAAATCAGCCCATCTATCACATTTTTGACACTAGATATTATATAGACTTCCGACTTAATCCTGTGTGTCGAAGCATTACATTTTTATATCATATAAAATGCACAGAAGAGTCCTGGAGGACTGAACAAAGACTTCACTCACAATTGATTTCACTCACACACACACACACACACACACACACACACACACACACACACACACACACACACACACACACACACACACACACACACACACATTCCTTGTCTTTGTTTCAGAGCAGAAAGCATGCAGGAATGTCTATAATGAACTCATCTGCAAAAGAAAGAGAAATTCACAAAGTTATATTCTGATAGATAGATAAATGAATAAATCTTGCTGTAATGGCAATATCTCAGGGAGATGTATTAAGAAATGCTTTAAGGCGTAAGAAGAATGCTTCAGGGTGGCCTATAGAAAAAATATTCAACGCTAATAGTTGAATTGAGACAGTGACTCTGCTTTAGCGCTCCACCCCAAATGATGATTATTTAAATCTAAGAGAATGTCCTAAAATGTTTTATTCCTGTTATTGTTAAGTCGTTTTTCACCCTGAAGAAGAGAGTAAGCAAAACTAGTCGACTTACAACGCTTTCGATCTCAAACTGGCTGATGTGCTGGCTGAGCATGTGTGACATTCCCGGGGATAACGGCGGCTCCGGAGAGGAGCAGGGAGGAGGAGTGGTGCTGAACGAAACAAACAAACCATTCATTAAAATAAATAAATAAATAAATAAATAAATAAAACGTCCCACATGGTATAATGCGTATTCTGGATATAAAAAAAAAAAAATCTCATACTTCCACTTACTTCAGAGAAATGGGGATCAAGATGGTCGGGATGTACGGGCAAACTGTTAGACCACAAAGAGAGTGGGTGTCAAAAGTTCTGTAATTTTTTAAATTGTTTATTATTATTATGAACTAAAAACAGTCCTCGTTTATGACTTGCCTCTGTTCGGCTGACTGTTGTAATGTTTCCCGAAAGCTTCGTCTTTAGGAATGTCTGGATAAAGGAACTTCAGCGGGTTCTCAGGGACGATCCCGTCTGCAATAACCTTATAATCCCGTAAGATATCGGCGATAGGAAGTGCGGTGAGACGGCTTTTGGTGTACGGTTCCACAGAGATGAACTTCGCCTCGCCTGAGGAAACATATGGTTCATTAGGACATATGAAGGACTTAGCTTTTTAAGAGGAAGACTTGACTGGAAAATCTTTTTTAAATGGCCGGAAAGATGAGGAAGAGTGAGGCCTATAGGTGGCGCTAACACAGTATGCTGGATGCCAAAGAAACAAGAAAATATTAAAATTTTTAATCTAGTTAATCACAGTTATAATCATGATTAAGCACAATTTTAAAATACTCAGATTTACTTGTATTATAAACATGCACTGTTGGAATAAAGAAATGTATGTTTGAGGAAACAGTTCATACAGTGCTATAATAAAATAATATCTCAAACATTAACAATTAACAAACGGTAAATTAAAATCTCTCGAATGGGACTGGCACCGCATGCAGTGTCTGGGTCGTATGGGGTGTGACAAACCCACTGAGGGTGGGGCTCAAACCTGGATCCTCGGATCCAAAAATCACCCAGCTAGAGTGTTAGCCTCCTGATCCACCACGCCCAAATCTTATGCTTAATATATTCTTGTTCACCTTGATGGCAACTCGAGCACACAACATTGGTTTTATCCAAATTTCCATCTCTTTTATAATGAAACTTGCCGTCCAGCACACCTGGTGATGTTTCCTCAGTCATCTTATTATTCGCGTTAAACGTGCCGCTATCTCACACAGCCGAGCTGTGATTATGGGAAGCCATTAGGGCCAAACTTGGTCATATGATTAATTTGCGTTAATCAGCTTATCTTAGCTGATCCGCATACTCGCAAGAAAACTGAAGAAGCTTAAGACATTGAGAGAATATACAGTATAAAAGTCCACACAGACACTTAGCCGAGCTCGACATGAACGTAGAGCTGCAATGAGGCAACAAACCTTTTTTACTCTTAGTTCCAGATCTGAAGTGGAAGTGGGAGACCTCACCGTTTTCCTGCTCCACCCAGGTGAAGGTGATTCCTCCCAGGTGGCTCTCGCTGAAGCGCAGCAGGAACGTTCCTGACTCCCGGTCCTTCAGCAGAGCGCGCTCCATCTCCTTACTGACAAACCCCATGATATACCTGCACACACCGCGGCACAGCAAGGTGCGTTTTTGGTGTATTCTTTCAGCAACATATGAATACATGTACACTTAATACTGTAATCACTGGTTTGGAGCTGTCACTGAACACTAATGTTACCTACTGGCCAGATTTAAACAGTGCTATGATATTAAACTTTACAGCAGAATGTTGATGAAGTCTAAAGTCTACAGAGATCCTATAGATCCTCATCTACACCGCTGTATCCTGTACAGGGGGGCCTGGAACCTATCCCAGCAGATTTAGGGCAAGAAACCCGGTCCAGGGTGCATCCAGGACCGGGTGGCAATCAATTGCAGGACACACATCCACACACTCATTCACTTTTTGCATGTTTTTAGAATGCGAGAGGAAACCGGAGTACCCCAAGGAAACCCATCAAGCACAGGAAGAACATGTTCAATAACAAGGGCACATGTGAAGCGTCCGCCAACGTACGACATCTGAGAGGTCTGATGAACTGTCCTATGTTCGCTCACTATTGAATGTAGTCCTACACTGCTATCATGTGCGCTCGAGTACTCTCGTGCCAGGCAGACAGACACAATAAAGGAGAGAGTCTCTCACAGGGATAAAGATCATTGCATCCCTTTTCCTTTATTTTTCTTGTGGGGAGAGACACTACTGGTGACTGGCTGGATAAAAAACTACTTACAAAACAAAAACATTAACAACTATCTAAGTCGCAATCTGGAGCCTGTGGTTGTGTCCCGGCTATGTGTTCTAAATTTGTAACCAATCATAGACGAGACAGAATCCTTTCAACCAATCATAAAGCAGGAGGAAGGATTTCTTAGGCTTGATAATCAAGACTTGACTGATGCAATTGTTTTTGTTTAAATTACTTTGTCATTTATTTACAAACAAGTAACAAAAAAACAAACAGCACTATATTCTCAACCATTTCACCTCGTTTTTCTTCCATGTATTTTTTGTCCTAGTTTTTCCCTCTTATGTCCCTGAAGGACTCAGTAGGACTTTTGTTTGGTAGGAAGGTGTTGATTCATCCTCTAAAGCAGAAGCTCTGGTAATAGTACAGGTGTATATTAATTCTCTCGTAATAATACTTTATTATTTCTGTAAAAACAGCACATTCACAGAACCATGAAGTTTAGAGTTCAGCATAAGCATCTGTCATGTCTGAAGTTACAGTAGTACAAAGCACTGAGACTGGAGACTCCTTTTCAAATCTATACAAATAAAGGTTTTGTCTGTACATTGATCTGAACCCACTCTTTCAGAGATATTTTTACGTTTCATACATTGGCGGACCTGAAACCAGTCTCGGAAAATTTTCTGTCTGTCAGAATTTAATGAAACTTTTGCCTGTCTGAGGTTTAACCAGCACCATAAGTGAAATCAAAATGTTGAGTAAAAGCGATGTCTTGATCAGATTTAATAATCTACTTTAAAATAAGCTACTAATGCGCTACTTGCTCAATGTAGACAAACACCTGCACCAAGAGATATTAAGTAGAAAAGCTAAACTGATATTTTTACTGGAATTAGTTTTAAGACAAAACTTCATCTTTATCCGATCTACTTTTTTCGATTCCTCATCTATCAAACAGGGAGTGTATTCGTCTGACGACAAAAAGACATATAACTTAGCGTAAACTAGCCATAAGATACTCAACCTTACATCATTTTATTTCTTTTATTTCTTTGTATTAATAAGTTAGACAGAGAGTACAGACAGACATGTACGTGGGCTTCAACCTGAATAATAATAATATCACTGATTACTTTAAAGATCATTAGATTTTTAGCTTTAACACTTTAACTGTTTCTACAAACTCTTTTCCTGTCAACGACGAGTACTAACGCTAGAATTAATTAAAAGTCTCCTTACAAATCTATTCAACATCACAGCTCAAAAAAAAAAAAAAAAAGGGCAATAAGCGATGGCTTTGTTCATTCTAACAGGTTCTAGCAAATAGGTTATTTTTATGATTTTGTATCTTAATGTTTGTTTAAGTAAGGTTAGGACTTGTTTAAAGATTAAATAATTAATATAAAAAATGTTACTCACCCATCAATCCAAACAGGAAGTAAATGTTTCTTAATGAGCTCAAGAATGGAGTCGAGCCACAGCCAGAAACTGAACGACTTCCCTGGAATGTTTTCCTAAAATGCAGAAAGAGAGCACTTACAGATCATTAAAATAGACACATCTCTGTGTATGTTTGCTCAATAATATGAAGGTAATGCTAGCCTTATTATTTAATAAATTATTAAAAACATACATTTTTGTTATTTTATTCCTCTATCTTATTTCTTTATACTTGTGTGTAAGAGGTCTTACATATTGACCTGACACAATAAAGGACTAACATTTATCCTTAACATAAACTCTGCCTTATGTGTGGCTGAGTTTTATCCAAAATGTAATGGGAAATATCTTTTTTTTTCTTATACCAATAATGATTGAGAATAAATAAAATAGGAGTTTTATTATAAGATAAATAAAGCATCTTCAGGACTTTTTAGTCATATATAACAACTTACCTTGCAGAATTTGGACCAAGACACCTGACAGTCATTATATGAGGCATGTTGACCTTTAAACAAAACAGTACAGGATTACAAAATACAGTTTACCTTTAGGATATTATGCATTCATTCCTCAGTTATACTCAGACGGGAGAAAACACTCAGCTTTAATCCTATGACATGCCAAGGCTTGACTCTCACATACAGATTAAACCTGTGCCATGACTACACATACAGAGTGTATAAATATCTATTTATTCTATTTAGGGTGATCTTTGTTTGTATATGATTTAGACATGTTTTCTGGAGACACACACACGCACACACACATGCACACACACATGCACACACACATGCACACACACCCACACCCACACACGTTATTGAACTTTACTGAACAGCCACGCACATTGCCCAAGTTCTTACACATCATCACTTTACAGCCTGTTTTGCGAGCTCAGGGATGCATCAATGCCGATTCATCAGTGTCTAGTATGGTACACATTGTTGCACTGTTTTAGATGATGAGCTGTTGTTGTACTCACTGATGAAAACAGAAACGTAATTTTCTAAAGCGAAACAAAACTCACTATTCTGTTCTGCAAGCCTTCTACATCCAAGCTAACAAATGAATGAAGCTCATGCACATCAGATAACAAGGCTGTTTGTGTCTGGAAAATGGTATTGATGCATTGATTATTTATAGTGATTACGAGGGGTGTTCAAATCAAACCGGGACTTTTGATTGTGGAGAACAACAGAACACAGTTTCTCTATATAATCCCCTGCCACACTAATGCACTTATCCCATTGTTTCACTAGTGCTTGGATACCATGAAGGCAGTTTTCTCAGTACACCGGAGCCATGGAGCCATGCTTGCTTCTCGTCTGAAACGCCGGCCTCCCATTAACTCCTTTAATGGCTCAAACATGTGAAAGTGAGGAGTGAGGTCAGGACTGTATAGGGGACGTAGCAATAACTCCCAGCCGAGTCCCAGTAACGTGTAAGTGGTGTTAGTGAATTATTGTGTGTACAGTTCACAAAGACAGATGCATCTCTTCAGCAAGTTGGCAACAATTATCTGTCGATTTTCAAGGATCAGGTGTTCCACACGCTCAGTGTTCACGAGAACGGCTGCACTCGGCTCCGAGCCACCTCGGTCGGGATCGTCCTTCATGGACGTACATCTTCTTTAAAACGTTTGCACCATTCAGTTTTACTGCAGCTAAGAATCCCATCACCATACTGTGCTTGCAGTCTTCTGTAAATGTCAATTGCTTAAACACCCTCATTCAGAAAAATGTTAATCACAAGTCCCGGTTTGACTTGAACACCACTTGTAATTACATTACCCAGTGATTTGTGTCTCTCTGAGTCATTATTTGTTAGATAAAGTTAATAAATATCAGTAAAGTAAGTAAAGTTCATGACTGACCCAGAAGTTTATCTCCCAGCATGCTCAGCTGCTCTTTATTCAGTCCTCGACCAGCAAAGCTGGAGAACTGCCAGCTGATGACCTCTGAGAGTTGGCTCCAGCTGGCTCTGGGTGGGTTGCTGAAGAACGCCAGGTTCTACATACATGTCATGGAGACAGAGGGCAAAAAAAAAAAAAAAAAAAACAGTAAGAGATCGGGATTCTTTTAAATAAAATATTAATATGGTTATCCACAGATTTCCAGCTAGCCAACAGAAAAGAGTGATAACACCTGTTTAGAAAAAATAATAACTCATTGAATTAGTCGTACATTGACGTCTTCAAGATGAACATTTAATGAGGTAACCTAGTTATCTTGCCTTTCATATATCGCAAAACCGAAAACACACTGACACAGTTTCACCTGCAGCGCTTTCCATCTCAGGTCATATCAGGACAGTCAGTGCTTTTCAGAAAGGGAACCCTTTTTAAAAGAGAAATTCCAATTCTGATCACGTTTCCAGTTTCTAAATAAATTCCATCTTTATGTCTTCTCCTGAACTAATAAAATGTCAGAAATTTATCATTTGCCAAATCCCAAGTCCGAACCCTGATGTTTACAGAGCTGTCATAGCAAACCTGCCTGTGGTTGGGGCGTCATATCTCCCCTGTCAATCAACAGCAAGTTCATAATCTCAGGTATCTGTAAGTCATGTATGTAGAAATGAGTGGAAATGACACTGAGTTCAGCTTCACCTATCTCCGAGGACACATGTGTTAGCCTTAACCTACTGTAAACTAAGCAACTTTAAGATATTGAATGTTTAAATTCCACCCACTTGACAAGCATGGCATTTTATACTGTACAGACTGCATGTAGTCTTGAAAAGCTTGTTTCTCTGTTCATGAGCCACATTCATAAGATTGTACAGGGAGTAATAGTGATGTTTTTCAAGCACCACTCCCTTATAACAAGTTTTAAGTTAATGAATGTGATGTCATAGCTATTACATCGTCGTCATTGCTATATAGTGCCGATATCTGTAAGTGCTGAAGTCATATAGTTCCTAATTTCTGAAAGTGCTGATGTCATTGTGTTCTCATGGATAACGACTGAGAGCAACTGTAACCAAGAATAAGCAATTACTTTCTGTGAATTCTTCTTTGAATCTTGAATCTGCTGCCATAAGGATGCCTGAAAGTCTGGGCCCCGGGCGTGGCACACACAAGATTTTTCTGCATAGCGCATACACACGTGCATGTATGCACACAAAACCCGGTACACATTTAGAGCTCACTGAGATGAACAAATTTCACATTGTATTTCATGGGCTCTACTCAATAGGAAGTCAGTTATTTGGGGTCGTTTGCAAAACGCACCTAGTGGATTTTTATGTACTCCTCCTGGGGGATTTATACGTTCACCAACAAACTGGTCCAGTGTGATCTCAATATATTAAGGATGCAAAATTGCAAAAGATTTTTTTCCTTTTTTTTTTTCCAAGATCACAATTTTCACTTCTCTAAAATTATGTCATTATGGTATTAGTATACTGTATGTCCACTTTAAATGCATGTGCCCACTGTCTTTCTGGTGCACCAGGGGAACAATTGCGCTTGGGCCCGTTCATCATTGCTTGCAGCTATAGTTTAAACTTATGTTTGATTTTGTACTAAAACAACATATTGTTTAATTTAATATTGTTTATAAGCTAATCTTCTGTAAAAGTCTTTCTCTTGAAAGCATCAAAATAAAGATTTTAACTGTGACGTCATCCAAGCACTGGATATTCAATTGTATTACGTATACATTACATATTCAATTAGATAAAGCCTAGATTGCTTAACTGGAAATGTTCCAATATGATATATAGATCAGCATAAATATCAGCAGTCAGCTAGCAAAGGATTAATTGTGATGTGCATCAGTGTTAAATAGACTATGTTATTGTATCATCTCAAGTGACAGTGTTTATTCTGGGAATTTTTAGGAGAAAGGGAAGCAGTTAGAGATGCCAGATCTTCATTTTTCCTGGCTGTTGCAGGCAGCTCTGGTCTATGCAAATAATCCTGCATGATAAGATCAGTGCCTGGCTTCTCCCGAGGTGTCTCGTGCAGCTGTGCATTTTTATGTCTCACCTTCGGATCATCTGTCAGCAGGTTGTACCACATGACCGAGCCCCAGCCTGCAGGTAGCTGGCTGACGTTCGAGATCACCACCAACGGCAGCGAGCAGGTCTAGATTTGACAAAAACATAAAAATACACAAATTACAGTCATGGCACCCTTAAGGTATATAATAATGTTTTTGATAATTATCTTATCTCAAAAAAGCCTTGCACCAAATGAATTGAATTTCAAATACATTACATATATCTCAGTGTTAATGCAAAAAAATGTAAGGAAGGAGTCTCAAATGAGGTAAAGCTGTATGATCCTGAATCAGATTTGTAAAACAGACCTCAAGGTCAATATCCAGCCCAAGCAAACACAGCATGGCCTCGAAGCTGAGCGAGTGGAGCTCTTCCGTCACCGTGAGCGGACCCTGGAACATCATAAACTCGGTCATGATGCCGTTCACAAAAACACTCCACTCTGCTCTTTTGCAGGAGGATAAATCTGAAAGCTGTGATTCTGCTCTTCTTCTTACCTCATTTCCCTTGGTTCCATTTGTACATTTCTTCTCTTTCAGCTGCTGTTGAGAAGAGAATCATTAGCTCACTTTGGCTCACATTAGCTCAGGAAACCAAGAAATGTCCAGTCTCAAATCACACCAGCACTCATGAAACGCATATATTTTCTTCATTAAGACATCTAGCAATCATTAAAACATTGCATATATTTATATTCTGGATTCTGATTGGTCAGAAGGTGCTGATTATTTTCTCACAGAATTAAATAAATTGTTTATTGTTTCTACAAAAACAAGAACTATTTTTCATGGATGCTATATGTTTCAGATAAACAGGATGCTCTTTAATAAATATGAAATTATTGTGATTTAGGTTGAGTATAGAGGAAATAGGCTTAAGTATGGGGTTTTTTGAAGGTGGCGCTATGGGGCAAAGAACCTTTCTCTGGTACTGTATATAGAGACACATATACAGACCTATATTACATTACCTGGAAAAATTAGACCATTTAAAATCCAGTGGTTCATCAGCATACAGAGGCAAGTTCTTACAGCAAAATTTCATATTGCAAAACCCCTTTTCCCATAGGTAATAATGTAAATGCAAATAATCCGTTCCATCCATCGAATTTTTTTTTTTTTTTACCAATATTACCCATTTCCAACACTTGCATATAAACAATCAAAACGCTAAGAAAAGACAAGTAAATGAAGTAAATAGACATTAAACGTTAAGGACGTTTTCCATTTGTATTTCAAAGTAGCATATCTTCTCTTCCTGTGGGCCGATTGTGTTAAAAAAAAGCCTATATGTTAACTAGAGCTCGGCCAAATACACATGTGAGAACCCCATTAAAATTTGTTCAGTAGTTTTTACATGATGCTTGCACTAACAAACAGATAAAAATTCCAAAAAACATCTTAATGTGTCGTATTACTCATCTTAAAGTATGTCCACTCAAATAATTTTTTCACAAATATCTTCAATGTACAGACATGCCAACTTTACAGTTTTATGATATGCATAGATTCATGATTCCTCTTGGCACCGGCTGCTTTAAAAACGAAACTGAAAGTGGCTCCATTTTATTCTTGCTACCATCCTTGATAACATTATTGGAGCCCATGGTGCTACGTCTTCATCAAATCTTGAACGAAATGCAAAAAAACATTAAAAACAAACCAAAAAAACATTAAAAACATTAAAAAACAAACCAAAAAAAAGGAATGTAAACTTTATTCGCTTGACGCAAACATGTTTAAAACGGCTGCTTGACTCACAACCAGAAGTATGTGCGACCGGTTTGGTTTCTCAGATGCTGAAAATGCTTCAAAGGCCGAGGCAAATTACTTGCAAAATATTAGTCCTTAAGGTGAAAATTCTCAAGTTCGTTTGACGTGGTACCACTGTATTACTTTCACAATCTCTATGCACTCAATGCTTGTAAAGCCAGATTTAAATGTTAAATACCAGATGTCTGAACTCCACTGATAAGCATCCGTTGGATGACTCTTCGACATCCATCACTTTCGTGTTGTTGGTGGGGATGAAGAATTGTCTGGTACTATAGAATGTTACAAGAGTGGATTAAACACAACACAATCATTTAGACTGGAATGAAGGCAGGTCCATGTATTTAGTGTATTGGTAAACATTTTTTAAAAGATAAGTTCCTTCTGTCTCAAGAACAGTTTTCCCCAAAACTATGAGCTCTGTAGCTCTGAACTTTACAAAACAACATTCACATGTTCACACAGAAACAACAGGAAGTCGCTGCTCTCACTAGTGTTCAGAGTGTACTCACACTTTGCCGGCCGGGAGGTCCCTGCGCACAAAGGTGTTACAAAAGAGAGAACAGAAAGAAAGAGTTATATTTAAAACATTTGCACGTGTAGCACTCACACCCTGAGGGTTAAAGAACAGATTGTGCTTTAAATGAAATATTTATGATCAGAAGTCATTAACGTCATTAAAATAATGAATGAGCAGGAAGTAAACAATCTTTAGCAGTGACATAAAGCATTTTACGAGAGACGGATATTATACATGGTCTACACTAAAGTGTTAGTTATTATTTTTTAGGATAAGATTAAATTGTCCATGTTTATACTATAGTATGTTTATTGGGAATGGAATTTTTCTCTAGTAGTTATAATGGTCCTTTTATGAAAAAAAGTTTTAGAAACCTTTAACCCTTAATCTTAAATCATGTAATCCATTATGTGACAAAAACATTCAAGTGGAAATTAAACTAAATTAAAAAGGAGTGAAATTTCCTGTGAAATTAAATTCCCAAAATATAATTTTCAGTCATTTCAGTCAAACAAGCTTTTTTAAAGGTGGATGTATGACAATATAATAATAATAATAATAATAATAATACAATGCATTTAATAAACTCACTTGTCAAAAGTTGTCTTCACTTTAAGCTGGTAATCCACTTCAGGAAGTTTAACCAACAATCTAAAACATTTAAAGGGTTTTTAAATAAGTTTCAGAATTAAAATGTATTTAGCTTTTATTATCAAAAATTAGTAAATAAGATATAGAATATTTTGTAGAATATATACAGTACTGTGTCTTGAGCCACCCCCATCTCTTCATATAAAATTAAATTAAATTATTTAGAATAAATTAGGAAACAAATATTTTACTGTGACAGGCTGCAAAGTGCCTAAAAATACAAAAAAAAAAAAAACTGGCTGTTTATGTAACAACCTCAGCAGTAACCTTATTTCCCCTCTCATCTGTTCCAGCACCTAAAAAGCCTATACGTTCTAAAGTCTAAAACTTTGTTAAAAATTACAGCCAGAAGAAGTCCTTCAGGAAGTCTGGAGAACAATTTCTCAGGACTACATAAAAATACAAAAAGGTCTGGTTCTTTGGAAGCAAAATAGGAAGAAACAAGGTTTGGTTCAAGACGTTTATGAATAATTCATGTAAATGATATAGAAAATTAAAAAGTTCAATTAAACTTAATTCAAATGTGTTTGTCTTGTGCTTTTAACAGTTGAGCAGGTTTACAAAATTCTAGATATCAATTGAGAAAAGCTTTATAAATTTGTCGCTAAAGAGCAAGCTGGAGGCGACGGTGGCAAGGAAAAACCCCTTATCTTTAAAGTAATTTCCAAGCAGAAACCCTAATGTCGTTTGATATCATGTAAGTGTAAATACTGTAGGCTGTGACGTTGTCCACACAGAACACCACATAAGGCCAAGGTTGTTTTTGAACCTTTAAAGTTAAAATTACTTTGATAAAATGACATTAGCATAACATTGAGATAGTGACTGGAGATTGCAAATACGACCTTAAAAAAAAGAAAGAAGGGAATATCACAGCAATATAGGATTTATGCTGCTCATCATCCATTTGCACAACATCTAAATTGCAGCACATTTCAGGTTTGAGTCTTGGTGAGGGAACGCCTTGGTTGTTAAAAAAAAAAAAAAAAGAACAGTTTGGGAATGTGGTCCGGTTTTGTAATCATATTTACAACATTGTGTTCTGGGCATTCATTTAACATTATCCCAATGTCATGTAAACATTGTTTCTATGCTGTTTAATCAAAGTAATTGAAAATTTCAAAAATGACGATTCATGGTTGCCAAAAATAGCATTGGCACAATATTCTGAGAACCAAAACTTCCTACTTGGAATATAACATACCGCGAGGAAAAGCTGTCACGGGAAAGAAAGCAAACTAAAAGACTAGTTTTAAAATAAAGTTTCAAATGAATATTATTTGTACACATACAGTGTTTTAAAAGGATTCATGGAGTAATATTAATGATATAAAATGTAAGCTTTTACCACACATACAGTATGATAAGACAATATTGGCTTTTTCCTTTGTTTCTTTTTGAACGTTCCATGATTGCTAAACACTGGTTACAATTCAGGTTTTCTTTTCCGCAGGGTGTGACTCATACATACCTGACTTTAGTGGTGAACTGCACCTGGGTTTTAATGATGAGAGGTTTTTGAGGGTGAGTGGGCATACACGGCTGCTTCTCCACAACAAACGAGCTGCAAATCAACCAGAGACTCGTTATCGCGTTAATCATTTTTACAAATCAACCGAAATATCACAGGGCTGTTGAATTCTGGGAATCTGATTGGTCAGAATTTGCAGATTCACTTTCTATATCAACATCTCTGACAGGAATGCACCTGCAAATCACAGGTACAGTATGTTACTGTGTTAATGCACTCGTTCTGAAACATTCGCGTTCCCATAGCAACAGATTGAAGTGTGATGTGTCGTTTGTTTAGAATCAATTCTAATTCTATAATCCATTATAATTCCAGTTCTGCCCAGCTTTGCCATAATCTGGGCACCATTTTTAAAGGCCACAGAAGGTTACGCTTGGTTAGCAGGTACGAACTAACAGTAATTTTTTTTTTTTTTTGGTTTTCCCCCGATTTTCTCCCTAATTTATTCGTGTCCAATTCCTCCCCGTCACTAGGGGGCTCCCACATTAAGGCTACTACTACCACTAGCCGGGAGGGCCGAAGACGATGACGTGTTTCCTCCGAACCACGTGACGCCAGCCCTTTTCGAACTCGCGCACCGTTGGGGGCGGCGTAACACACTCGGAGGACAGCGATATGCGCTCCCTCCGCTGCGCGAGCTCACAGACGCCTCTGACTGGCTGTAGAGCCGTGATTAATGTCGGAGCACTATGTACCTCTCATCCCTCCCCTCTGAGAGAGCTCGGCCAATCAGCTCTCTCTAGACCACTCGGAGGCTCGAACTAACAGTTATTAGCTAACAACAGCCTTCCTTAATTCTTAATGGCTAACAGCTAACCCCTAATTTCAATGACATTCAATGTATCTAGGAACCTTTGTAAAAGGTATATTGTTGAATTTATTCCCATATTAACCTATCACTTATTACGGTATAAGCTAAAGAAGGCTATTATTAATCAAAAGGGGTTATTCGCTCCACACTAGGCTAGCCTTATTTAGTTGCTAACCTAGTTTTTAGCTTGTTAAAAAAGAGCTGCGTTAGCTGTTTGTAGTTAACGGCTAATTACTAACAGCCAACTTCTTTAGTCTTTTATATCGCTAAATATTGAGTGTTATCGAGGACTAACAATCCTATATACAGTATATATTTTTCCCTTATTTTATTAGTCAGAGATACTGGGAGGAAACACTCATATCAAATGGGAAAGGATTGGCTCGAGAAATGCCCTCCCTCAAAGGTTAATTTAAAGCTATAGATACTAAAATAGTGTGTTTGGAAAAGATTTTAACCGAGAAAAAAAATTGAGCAGCCGGACTGCAGGATCGGAATTGTGTTTTGGCTGGAACATTAGCGGACGCATTTTGGAGAGGAGACGTTCATTTAGAGTTACCAGCCTCAGAAACATGAAGGCTTTACAGAACATACATACTGATATTGACTCATCTCAATATCAACTGTTTAAATGAGATTACTGCATATTTTAGACACCTTCAGCATGTAGAAAGACATTCTGTAAATATCAGGAAAGAACATAAGGTTAGAAGGTGTGTCCAAACTTTTGACTGAACTTTTGACTTGTAGTGTAACTCTATCTACTAAAATAATTCTTGACAATCTTTAATCTGTGCTTGTCAACTTCTTTGCTTTATTTGGATTCTATATAATACCCACAAGGGGCCCATGTTTTTTTTTTCACTTCTGTATTTTTTGCTTAATCATCTTCCTGAAGTGAGGCTCACTATAAACTGTGAACGTGTCAAGGCTGTTGCGTGTAGCGTGGGTGGTGTGTGTTTTACCTCTTGATAAGGTGATATATTAGATATTTGACTTGTTCTTCCATCTGAGGTCTCTGCAGAGGGATGGGGTCACTTTCGTACGTCACTTTCACGATCAGTTCTCCCAGTTTGTCCAGCTGTCGTTTGATCTGAAATAGGCTCTGGGCCATCATTGTAAACCTGTGAAGATGAAACAAACATCACACAGATAAGAAAAGATACTGGATTATGGTCTGTCACCGAGCTAATCTGAATGTTATTATAACAACAATATTAACTAGGGACCATGAAGGCCAATGGTGACCATTGTATTTATTATCATTTTTACAACTATGGTAGGACCGCCGGTCAACATTCACACACTACAGGCAATTTGGGAACGCCCTTGGATTGTGGGAGGAAACCGGAGCACCCCAAGGAAACACATGAAGCATGTAGAGAGAATGCATACTCAATGCACACCACCCCTAGTTAGGAATCAAACCCGGATCCTCAAGGTGCAAGACACGGGAATCACCAACCGATACAATATTACCACAATATCTTGGTGCCGATTCGTCTCCAGATTTTCCAACATTGTACCGCGTCAAATGCAAACATTTTGCAATTTTAAATGCTAATTTTTTATTTTTTTTTAATGATTTGTGAGTCATCGTGGAGGTACATGTATTGCCACAGAAAAGAATCCCGATATATAAATTAATCTCTACCGTTAATTATACTGTAAACAAAACAGTGTAGCTCAAGGGTGCGGGTAATTTTCTGCCTGGAGTTTCCACCCAAGTCCATCTGGGTTTCCACGATCTTCGGCTTCATCTCACCTCTCAACAACACGATGGTACGTGGACAACCTGGGTCTGGACATCTCACCCTGGGTGTACTGCCCCTCGTAACCTGTGCTCCTGGGTAAGACTCTGGATTATTTTACCAACTCCTGATAATCTAGGTGACAATAGGTTCATAACTGCACATGCCCAACCCATTAATGCCACTTCTGCTGTATTAAGGATGACAAAATGGTATTTAATTAACTGCTTAAAACAAACTTTTGCATACATGTGTCTTGCAGAGCGAGGGTTTTCCAAGTAAAGAGCAATGCTGCTGCCAAGCAGAGAACCTTGTGATCGTGCTGAGATTGTGTGTGTGTATGCATGTGTGAAAGTGGCAGTTTCATTTTGGAAAAGATTTTTCCGTCCTGAAACGTGGGGTAGAAAACAAAAGAAACACATCCACATTCTCGGTCACACCTGCCTCCTGAGTGCTCATTCTCCTTCCGAAATCATTACAGGGGGTTACAAATCATTGCTTTTATTATTTTTAAGGTTCTGGTCCATGATCAGAGTTACTATATGTAGTTCACACTAACATGTATAGAGTATAGAGTATAGCGTATCTAGAGAAAGAACCAGAACTATCTCAGGCATACAGTGTATGATTATACCAATGTAACCAATGTATGTAGTTGCATTACAATGTATGATTAGTTCACTCAAGTGTATTTAAGGCTAATACTGCATGCAGCAACATCTCACAACAGTATGAAATAGAAACCATGAAATGTATAAACCTCAGGAAACAAGAACGTATCCTTGCATAATCCTAAATATCATCTTGCTAATTTCTGCCTTTTGTTTCTGAGTATACGGAGTTGCATCAACTGTGAGTGCTGTGAGGCAGTACCAGTTCTGGAGCTGGTCGAGTCCGGCGAGGACCGGGCCTCCGATGCAGGCGATCTGCTGCCGACGTTTCCACGCCTGTATCTCAGGCATCAGCTGAGAGACAATCAGGCTGTCTATCTCCTTTAACACATCTCCCATTTTGGACAGAATCTCCTGTGAAGAGAAATTAAAGGATACATTAATTAAAGAGTTAACCACAAAATTACTGTACATGCTGTTACCTACAGATGCATAACCAACATTTAATTCAGACCGGGTGTGAGTGATCCGTTCCAGGGCGAAAACCTACAAACATTTTTTTATTTGCTTTGCTTGGATTTCCACTGACGCAAACGATCTTTGAATGGCTCCAGAGTTCAGTTCGGCTTAGTTCAGTCACTCGCATGCGGAAAAATGTCAGTTCTAAAGGTGGAAATTCTTAAGGCGGGCCATTCGTATGCTGAGGTAACAATACAAACTAATGACAATTCCTGAAGGAATTGTGAAATAGAGGCTAAAAGATGGTGCATCGATTTTCCTCGCCACTTGTACACTTTATTAGAAATTACATTAAAAAGGTTTACGTTTAGCCAGAATTATAGCTTATAGGTTATACAATAAGCTTGTAACAAGTAACAAGTTTACTGCGTGTTATTCAATGAGGATTTCGGTTTTGTGTGAACTCCCAAACAAACATTCATAACTACAGAACGATTTGACAAATCTGCTACAGTACATTTTTTTTTTTTTGAGCAGTCAGGCGACCCGGCTAAACATTATGCTATAAGTGCTATGTTATACAGTATATTACAAAGTGCAATAATAATAATAATAATAATAATAATAATAATAATAATAGCCCCTACTAATGAAATACTGGTTAGCATGGTAGGGTTCTCAGCATGGTTCTTTTACAACATCCTGCCACTCTCATTTACAGCTTGGTTAAAAGATAATCCTCAAGATTCCTATTTATTACAGGTTCTCTGCGTGACTTCCTGTTGTCATGCAATTTTTCTTTGAGTCTTTCTAAGTCATGATTTAGCGATAAAAAATGTCTTTGAGGTTTAGGACGTTGTCAGTGACATCATCTAAAATCTAGGGCAAGCTGGATGGCTCAGTCACCATGTCATCAGGCCAGTGGTGTTTACTCTGAGCCTTGAAGAACCGTGCTGCCGAGAGACTGCTTCAGCTCTTGAAGTGACATTGTGCACATTTTGACTTGACATTTGACAGGAAATGCCTGGGTAGGCCTTACACTAAGGTGGAGGTGTAAAAAAAAACACACTTATTTCATCTGAACTGGCGTGTCGAAACACCTTGAGTGAGCCAAGTGAAATAAATATGGTGTGCAGTAGAGTACTAGTAGTAGACGGTAAACCCACCTTTCTTTTGAAATCCAAACGGTTGAGTATTTCTTGAAGAGTCATGACTTCTTGCTTCATGTTCTGAGAGTTTCTTTCCGCTGGGTCTGCAGCAAGGACACAAACAAATATGAAGAAAAGATTCAGAACTTTTTTTCCACATGCATGCATTCATTCAACCATTGACATGAATGATGCACCTACTGCATCGCATTTACAGGATAACAGTTAATCTTCGGTCCTAGAGACAACTAAATTTGTTAGAAAAAATCGCAGGCAGGTAAACGTTTTTATATTATATAAAAATTATATAAATTTTGTTGTTGTTGTTTTTTTAAGCAGTTCCGCGTGCCTTGTTTAAAGAAAAACATTCTGGCCACGCCCACGCCCACTTTGGATTTAAATCCAAATCCAAATTCAGATCTCTGGAGTACTAATCAGGTACAGACACCTGAACTAACCTAGATTTATAAATGAAGGTGAAGCAGATGCTCTCTTAGTGATTAGCGCTGTGAATTGTATAGTAGGTAGATGGATATTTAAAATATCTAATAAACACTGGCATGCAGTATCTTTTGTTGGTGTTTGTTTAAAAGTCATGTAATGTCATGTCATGTCTCATATATTGTCAAGCAATATATTTTTTTTTCCTCAAACTTCTGCTCCACTCTCCAGTCCAGTAGGTGGCAGAACTGGATCAACTGTCTCATAAACTCAAAAGAAGAAGAAGAAAAAGAAGCAATAATCTTGCAAAAAGTGAGAATTTGTAGTTGATGTAAGCGGATTGACTTTTCTGCAGGAACTTGTCAATTTTAAAACTATTAACATTTGTAAACAAATGGCTTTGTTTAGCAGGAAACAAAGCCAGAATAATTTTGAATCAAAATCTGATCCATCATTTAAATTAATTGAATCGACCAACAAAAGATCGATTCAATTGGATAATCAAATAAAAAAATATAACCGCTCTAACTGTCCCCTGCTCATAGCAGAACTCTTATTCATTCATGCACATTCTCCTCTGTATTTGTTGTTTGTATTTTTTCCATCTAATTATTTTTTTTCCGCTGATTTATAAACGCCGCTATTTGGTTTTAACCATAACACGACATGTTCCTTTCTGGTTTGAGTATGGTTCCTCTAAAGGTTTCATCCTCATGTCGCCTTGAGGACGTCTCTGTGGTTTGTTAGCTCTATGTACATCCGGATTTCTCTACAGCTGCTTTGTTATGGTATCTATTGTTAAAAGTGCTGTACAGACAAAACTAAATAAAACAAAAAGTACATCAAGAAAGACAAAAGTTCAAGTATACAAAAAAGAACAACTACTAAAAACCTGTCTAGTCAAATCTATCCTGCCATGAACTACTCACTTCCTTATTTCTGCTCTGAACCTGAGAAATAACTTTACGTACAAAGCACAACCTGTACTGACTGAGTGCGACACTGAGCCACTTTGGTTGGATTCGCCCAATGAAGGACGGAAATACAAAAGTGAACAGGCATTACTCTTAATCCTAGTCATGCATTAAAACTTATTCTCTCATTAAAACCCAACTAACCATATGAAACATGGTTGAGTGGCATTGTACATGATATATCGCTCACCTCGGAGTTGCAGGGTTTTATACCGAAAATCGAAATCATCCTGCATGTCCTCCAGATACTTCACTGACTGATCCAGGAGCTGAGCATATTATATAAAATAGAAAAAATATATATATATTTTATAAAGTACTGTACTTTGCATCCAGGGTTGCACATACACACCATGTATATTTGTATGCATTGTTTTTGCACAATATGGCTAAATAAGGATTACAATGAAAATGCATTCTGTATAGACTGTATATTTATTTATTTATTCTTATTATTTTTAACAATAAATCACATATGTAGACATGTAAAAATTTATTTTAAAATAGACAAAAAAAAAGAATCATGCAATACAACACCTAAAGATAAAGGAATAGTTTGGGGTTTTTCAATCCGGTCTCAAATCAAATTCAGGTGTACTGTATATAAGTACATTACCCCAGGTCTTGGTTGTTAATCATGTTTCTGTTTTGTACACGGAGCATGAAAGTACAATGTAAGTAATCTGAGCCAAATACCTCAACCATTGTTTGGGCTTTGCCCTTGTGCCTATGGCTGCATAACAGCTGTGCTAATATTCAGTACAACAGCACTCTCTCTTGTGTGCTATCGCTAATTATGTTATGGAAATCTAATTATATTATATTATATTATATTATATTATATTATATTATATTATATTATTATATTATATTATATTATATAATTTTTCATATAACTGTCCCGGTACTCTTACAATTTTTATTTTATCATTGAAAAACTGTACATGCTGATAGAGTATTTAAACTTGGAAAGCCCATGAAACATGTTGCTTTCTGTTATTTCTTATATTAAAGCAGTTATAAACCTTAGATATTTGTTTTCATTTAATTTACCAAGAACCTGCAATGTGTAAGCTCCCTCTAATTCTTTTTCTTCAGTAAGTAACGTGGTGTTGCGTCGGCCTCACCTGCACACTGCTCCGGATCACTGCCACTTTGTTGTCCAAATTCTTCTGCTTCTCCAAAGCTGCTGAATTTTGCATCGATTTCTCCAATGGACCCTGCCGATAGCACGACGGACAGATGATGTCATGTGTTAACTATAGAGGGAAGTCTAAAGAGATTCACTGTTCCATAATGGACATAATTAGTGCAGACTTTCCTGTCCCTTTTAAGGAATGCATTCTTCTGGCTTTATGAAGATAGTTTTAAATCAGAAAATCACAAGCATGGGAAAACAAACACTATAGCACAAGCACTAATCCTCACTGAGAGTTTCCATGGGTCGTACCTGCTCCTGCATGCTGGCGGCTGATATGATGCGTCTCTCCTCTCGCAGACAGTTGGAGATCACGGCCGACAGATGCTGTGGGTTGGCTTTATATTTCAGCTGGAATACAAATACAAAACATACGGCTTACTGCAGAGATTCAAAACTTGTCTATGATCCTTAGATTTTATTAATAACTCCTGGAATAACTTCCATGTGCTTTTTTTCACTAAGAAGATTTTGTGACATTTGTATTCTTATTTGTGAACAAAAAGCCTCAACGTATGGACAAGTTTAGTATCAGAGAATTCATGTGCATAGGACTACAACAAAGCAGAAAAATATAGTTAATTGTTAATTAATATTATTATTATCTAATCTAATAATGCATCATCCAAATTATGTTCTTATGTATTTACTGTATGTAGACTTGAATGAACACTAAAAGTTTTTTTGGAATAAATTATATATAAATGATATAAATGATAAACCGGCATTCCAGATGTGACATGTTCAGGTTATGGATGTGACGTGTCACGAAACCATATAATGAACATGTTTGTATAGTGCATTTAACAAAAAAAAAAAAAAAATCTCTCTTTCTTTTGTACTTTATATGATTTTTGTGTCTTCAGATTAGTTTTTTTTTTTGTGCTAAGCATTGTACTGTATATTGATTTTTTTTTTCACTGTAAGCATGTGTAGTTGGCTAGAATTTTTAGCTTGTCAGTATGGTTTGCTAAGGCAGCTACTGTATGAATAATGACACTTAAAGGTTGACCTTGGGATGGAATTGCCCACGTATAACCGTAAGGCTAGATCTATCGTCTTCAGGGGAAAAAACAGTGTATAAGCATATTTAAATTAAGAACAGAATTTCCACTCGAGTAAAATGCGCAAAATAAATATGTAAATTAATGATAAAAATTGGTATGTTAATGTTAAATCCGTTAAATAGAATAAAATACAACTCCTTAACTTGTTTGGTAAAATTTTAATAATGTCAATATGCAAAAGCTGCAAAAAAGCAAAATCAGTTTTTGACTGTACTAAGTTTAGTTAAGTTAAGTCACTTTAAAACTTAAGTGACGATTGTTTTAGTTAATTATCACTCAGTTGTACAAATGGGTGACCAAGTTAACCTGGGACTTGTGATGGTGCAGGATAACAGAACACAGTTCTGAGAGTAAAAACTCCCTTTATTTCTCTATATAATCCCCTGCTACACTAATGCACTTATCCCAGTGTTTCACTAGTGCTTGGACACCATCAAGGTAGAAAGTTTACAAACTTTACAAAGTAAAGTTACAGTGTTTGGTGAGGAAACTCACCAAACTCGGGGAGAACATGGAAACTCCATGGACCAAAGCAACGATCAGACCGCCTGCTTCAGGTCCGAAACGCTGGCCTGCTTTAACGATCCAAACATGTGGAAATGGCTTGGAGAGAGGTCAAGACGGTACGGGGAGGTGGCAGCAGAGTTTCTGTAATGTGCAAGTGGCGTTATGTACAGTACAGTTGTGGTGCTATATGCAGTTCCCACAGACAGATGAGACTCTTCCGCATGTTGGCGACGTCGATTTTCAAGGATCCGATGTTTCACTCACTACTAGTGGACTCTGATCCAGGGACATTGTTTACATTTTCTTCACTACCGAAATATTTTTTACTGGCGTCTTCTGTAAATGTTCCTCGTAGATATACGGTATTCGATATAAGAGCAGCTGGAAAGACATTTACAGCCACCTCCAAAATTATTGCCACCAATTATGATGATGAGCAAACAGCAAGGTTAAACAGTAAAAAAACTAGTGGCTTCTATAAAATAAAATTGGAACAAATTAGACTTTTAGAGGTTTTTCCTTGTATCTGTTCAGTTTTTTGGTATGCACAGGAAAGTTCAATTATGTACCCTTATGCATTCCATTTTTATTATGATGGTGTTTAATGCCATTTTTGACTGATTACATAGATTTGATTTATCTATTAGCTGAGTCGTTCAACCACCTGTATCTCATGTAGCTTGGAAATATTCTAACTAAACAGAGTACAGAACAGTACAAAATAGATAACAACTTGGAAATATGCGGCAAAAACAAGTTCCCATGATGCCGTCGATTAAGGGGTAAAAAGGTGAACCCGCCCCCTTTAAACGGTCATCGGTTCATGCATCAGAGCTTATAAATATTATGAGTGAGAATATGGAGTGGAAGATATTGCTCAGTTCCAGGAACCTTATTCTATAAGGAATGCAGATTTGCATGTCTGAGGTAATCCATTAATGAAAGTAAAACCAAACTGCCATGTTTTAAGCTGAGAAGTCATTAACAGACAAAGCAGTGGAAAAAAGGCGAATACACAGTCGAGACAGCCTAGGGGGAAAAAATGACCAATTTTTTATTTTTTTTTCCAAAAAATGTGCCTGGAAAGAAGTATGAAAAAGATTAATAAAAACATGGTCACCTCCTGCCACCCCACACACTTTCCTGTTTGGCTTTTTTTTTGTTTTTTTTTAGACAGGCACAACATCCAACTATAAACATTCAAACGTTCCCGAGCAAAACCCCTGACATTTGACTCTTCGTCGATTGTTTTGAGAAATCCCCAAATCCACCCACATGTAAAAAAAACCACCTCTGATTCATGTCTCGCCCGCCGGCATTTCTGATAAACATCACGACTGTCAAGATATAAAATTACTGGGATTTTCAGGAACCAGATTCAAGACCTCAACACACCCCTCAATTATCAGAAGTGCTCATAAACTGGCAGATTTGTGTAAAGCCGATGGAGGACTCTATATGACACACATCCTCCATGATCGTGTTCAGGCTTTCGCGTGAAAGAAAAAAAAAAAAGGAAACAACCAAAAAAAAACAACAAAAAAACAGATGATAGCAGGAAACCACAAAGTTTATATTCTGCTGAGGTGCACTTCTACTGCAATTACAACGAAGGTCGGAAACGGTGGTTTTAAATGTAATAGCATCTCACAGTTCGTATCTGGTGATGCCTGACCTGGAGACGCTCGCATCGCTGTGTACTCTTACTGTAAAACAAGGCTCCAGAAAGTCTTCTTTTTATATTTATTACGTTTTCATTCAGATAACTATCTAGTACCAGCGTTCAAATCAGCCATGGGGAAAAAAATCTACATGCCGTTCGACTGTTTGTGTGTACAAAACTTTAAAAAATATCTCAAGCATCAAGTTACAGCTGGTAGAAGCTACAAGGTTGTGTTGTTAAAATATCGTAGTCATTTAAAAATATCACATGGTCTACAACTCTACCAGAAAAGCATCGCTGATCTATTGCAGACTTTAAACCTTTAGGGTTTTTTAGGGGATTTCCCTTGCAGTCTCTCCCACCCCTTACTTTATCAACTAAACCACTCGTATGTTCGACCAAGGTCATTTGAGTACTGTTATGTTTTGCTCTTTTTATTAAGAAGATTGCTTTTAATGTCATTCAAAACTCTTTGGCTTAACGGTTGTATCAAATTCGTTAAGTTTATGGAATTATTTTACTTTTGTTTATTATTAGCAAGGAATTTTTACAACAAGATAAAATAGCTTAGATTGCTTGAAACGTTGCAGCTTGGCAGAGCTCAAACCTTTAGAACCGTGTTAGATCCATGGTTGCCAGATCTCAGCGAAATGTCCAGTTTACGCCAGCTACAGTACGCCAGCCTGGTGGCTTAGTGGTTAGCATGAGGCTGGAATCCGGGCTCGATTCCCGTGCCGGATCTGCGTGCATGGAGTTTCTTCTCACATCTTCTCACAGCGTTTGGTGAGTTTCCTTCGGGAACCCTCATTTGAAAGACACGCAGATTAGATTAACTGGCATTCCCAAATTGCCCACAGTGTGTGAATGTGTGTGAATGTTGACCGGAGGTCCTTTCACAGTTGTCAGAAAACAGGAATAAATACAACAGTCACCATTGGTCCCCACGGTCGCTAGTTGGACTACAGAGGTTCCCCTAGATGGATGGATGGATTGACTACATTACAGAAACTGCTCAAATATCGCTGGAATAAAAACGAAAAAAAAAACAAACAAACTCATGATTCTTCTTTTTTTCAGGCTTTACATGAGGAATGGTGCACACTCATTTTTATTTTGCAATTGAAAGAAAGCAAGAAAGCAAAAAAAAAAAAAACACCTTGTACCTTGCAACACTCTGGCATAACCTGATGTTACACTGACCTGCCATTTACAGACATGTATTAAGGTTTAATTTTGTCAGTTTAATTGAAAGAAATCCAGACTACTGTATATCCCCTAACCCACCCAACAACCCAGCATGACAACCGACATGGAAAAAAAATACCCCGCAGACTTTATTTACCCGCAACCATGTTCCAAAACTTTGTGTGAAAACCACAAGTTTGGTGACCCTGATTTCTACAGACGGTAAGTCAGTTAATATAACAGATGTACTCTCATTAAGTGGTTTCTGCAGCCTTACTAAAAGCATGATGTGAGTACCTATGAGATATAATGGTTTCTACAGTTTCTGTAACCATAGGGGAAGTTCTTTTTTTTTTTTTCATAAAATGCAACTTTATTTACAAGACTTTCTTTATATGACTGCTAGTACGTACTTTGTAAACACACACAGTCATCTCATACTCATTTTGGGACATCCTGTAATTATGTACTTACAAAAAACTAAAATGAATTAGTGGTAGGTAGTAGTAAGCAGTCCTGCTTAACCGAACCTAGAGTTTAAAATTGAGCTCTGTTAATAAGTGGTACTGGGTTCTTTAACGGTTCTTTAAAACTTCACTGTATAACTAAGGGTTCTACTTCTTACAGGGATCCCGTCCTGATGTATGATTCTGAAATACGCAATATCTAAGTCTTATCCCTAACTACTTGTTAACACACTTTGGCGCCTCTATACAGCAACAACAGTACAAACCTCAGACGGCCGGCTGTTTGCACGTATGCTGCCATCTCACTTCCCCATGATGTGTGCGATACCACTGAGCACAACAAATACGAATAGAATACACTATCCCTTCCCCCAATGAGTGTAGGAAGTGGTGTGAAGGTCTAAATCTAGCTGCAACACAATGAGACATGGGTGCGAGCACATGCTCGACAGAACAGTGTGTCCTTATATAAAATCGTAACACAGTCAAGGCACAATAACACGGAAACGATTTGTTTACACCTTAAACCTGCCTCCTGTTCCCACCCATTTAGGCAAAGCCATGCCCCCTCGAAACTATAGCAATGCTGCGCGAGATGGCGAGATGTTAAAGTTTGTACACATTTTCCTGTTTTATTAGATTCTTCTTTTTTTTTGACACACATTACGATTCCGAATTGAACTCTTATATGTATGTATGTACCATTTTATAGACAATCACATTTCCCCAGACTAGCTAAGTAACTGCACAATTGGTCTCATTAAGATGAATCTATTTACCCGATCAACTCAAATTTATTAAAAAAAAACACTTAAATTATTGACAACCTCTATATAAATTTCAGTCTATGTGTATATGACCTGCATCTTTTTAGCGGATAAATAATTGCGCGATACAGATTTAGATTTTTTTAATGCAATTAATTGTGTAGCACTATTTTTTAAATCTAAAAACAATGAAATGTGTGTATTAATAATACATGTTATAATTGTTGCTGTCGTTTATAAAAGTTGTTTGGAAACAATTGTTGATTTTTTTAAAACAATTGTTTTTTTTATTGAAAAACTGCATTGATATTCATATCTTGTCTTGTAGAAACATCATTATACGTGATATGACCTTATCGATTATTTACAAAAAGCATTAACAAGCATACGCACTAAGTTGTTTTCTAGCATTTAATCATCTAATTAGACTTAGACGATTAAAGTATTATCCCACAGTAAATTACACTGTAAACCCTAATGCTCAAAGTAATTAAACATATTGCGTACCGTTAACTTAAATAATTACAATCAGTTCAAATTAATAGACATTGATGAGTATTTAGAACTTTCTAGTATTTATGAGTTTGTAGAAATGACACTTTTCAAGTTAGCTGGATAAGTTATTGTAAGTACTTAAGTAACAGTAACTGTCACCTTAAAGTTCCACCAACTTAAAATCTTTCAGCCTAGTGATTTTGTGCCTGACATCATCAGGGCAATACGGCACTGGTGGCTCAGTGGGAGGTGTTTCGCCTGCCATGCGAAAGGCCCGGGTTCGATTCCCAACAATTGGATGAAGTGTCTGTCCCAAGCCCAGATAAAATGGGAGGGTTGCATTAGGAAGGGCATCTGGTGTAAAACCTGTGCCAAGCTTGTGTGCGGACCGGATTGTCTGTTGTGGCGACCCATTGAGGTCAAAGCAATTTATTTGATTTGCAACAACTAAAAAAAATGATAACTGCTATTAAATAGTATGAGTTAGGCGACTCAATAATGCAATTAAAGAACGATTAATATGAATGAGTACAACAAATTCAAAAACTAATAGTTCTGTTTACTTAAAATTGGAAACATCATTACTTAAAAAATTTTTATGTAACTGATTACCTAAATTTTTTTTTAGCTTTGCCATTTGCATTTGGGTTTACAGTGTACTTATGTAAAACCATCTATTGAAACGTCACCAAGTCTACCTTCGTCAATGCCACGAACCAAGTCCTGTGTCCTCGCACCACGCTACCAGTACCAGTTTATTTTCATTTTTACCATATTTCTTGTCAGCTAGTTGTTTTTGGAAAAGTGTTTTTGGCTCACAGTATGTGGCTGTGCTGGGTGCTTTCCCGAGTCCACCAGACTGTCCTGTGGGTGGACTGAAGAGGTGTTGGAGGCGTGGCTTTAAAAGGCTAACAGAAGGCCAGGTAAACACAGACAAGCGCTCTGCACTGCATGCATTGTTTTTTGTTTTTAATCGACAGACTATATTTGTTCTCATGCACGTTTTTAGAAATAATTAAAAAAATAATCACCTATTAAACCTTTAAAAAATATTATTTCCCATACTGGATAAACAATTAACATCTAAGGTTTATTGCATTCATGATTATAAGAAAAAAAAAATCGTTCCAACATTTCCGCCCACTGAATCACTGTTCATTTACATGGAACCCTCAAGGATATCTGAATCATTTCACACCCTCGTTTTTTTGGTTTGCAATTAGTTGCAGTTGTAAAAAAAAAAAAAAAAAAACTCCCCCATGGTCCTTATCATTAATCAAAATAAATATTTAAAACTTTTTTCCTGGTTGTCCTGTTGTTGCTTGGTCAGTTGCATCAGATGTTTGCCTTCCAACAAACATTTTTCTCAATGACTTTACAAAAAGTGCTGAACGTGTGTGAGTATGTACTTCGAGCCACTGTAAATGTGCGTAAATAAGCCGCAGTTAACTTTACAACAAAATCAAAAGACATTTGTTTGCGCAACTGTTCAACTTCATCTATAAATAATGAAAACACTGAAGGTTCTTGTATGAATGTGTAATAATAATCACTGTATAGCACCGTCTGAGTGTAGATGTTTTAATCAACCTTTTGGTAACATCTTAGTCTAGTCTAATTTATATCATCTTATTTGTCTGCCATAAATTAAGATGAAAATCAGAAATATTACATGAATACTTTTTTCCATGATTGATGTGGTACTGGCGCTAAAATCTGTACACTAAACAGAGCGGTAAATAGCGTGGGAAAAGTTGCTTGATGTACAGCAAGCAAGTACAAGCGATAATGCATGGCCATGCTTACGCTGACAGAACTATTTGAAACAACACCGATAACAGACAGCTCTTTAGCTAGCAGAAGCAGGGAAACCTAAATCTCGAAGAGGAGGTAAGTGCTTCTGGTGTATCATATCTCAGCTATGCTCTTATTTCCTCAAGTCAACATAGTTTCAGATCATCACCCTGATTAAACCTGATCTTGCGGAACTTACAATATGAATAAAGTGATTTGGTTCCATTTGCGTGCGAGCAGGATTGGAACATCATTCAATTACATCATAATAATTGCTTAATACTTCATTAACCTTCCATAAACTGCTAGCAGGTGATAGAATTTGGAAGATGTTAGCATGTTTAGCTATATCTGATAATAATTCCGACCATTTTAATCATGCAGCCCCCCCCCAAAAAAAAAACTAAGCCTGGAAGTGGAAATGTGCTAGAGTGTTAAAGTGTCATCTACCTAGCACAGCAAGGCTAACCAGCTAGCTAACGCCATGCTCGCTCTGTTGCAATGTCTTTGTTGTACTTATGAAAAATGTTTGGTTTAAGCAGGCTTCTTTCTTTCTTTTCCCCTGATTTTCTTCCTAATTTAGTCGTATCCAATTCCTACCCATCATTAGGGCACTCCTACATCAAGGCACGCAGCGAGGTAACACACTCGGAGGACAGCGCTATCCACTCTTCCCGCTTGTGTGAGCTCACAGGAGCCCGTGATTGGCTGTAGGGTCGTGATTGCTGTGAGAGCGTTAAGTGGCTCCAATCCCTCCCCTCTGAGGGAGCTCGACCAATCAGCTCTCTCTAGGCCTACGGGGGTGAGATGCTATGGCATCACCCGGCGTTCGAATGCGCCACTCGGTGAGAAGTTTAAGCATAATACTTAATACATAAGTCTTAATACTAGACAAGTGAAAAGAAAAACAAGAAGAGAGATTTACCTTAAGTTGTAGGAATGCAGTTATGAATTAACACAAGCGTGGCAGACGATTGCTCATTCAGGCTATCCTTATAACCATAAGCATGCTGTTTTTAATAAAGTGTGGACTGGATTTCCTACTGTGGTCCTTATTTTCTATCCCTGATTCTTTTATTGCTGGCTTAGAAGATGTTGAAAATCCCAGTCTCTTTTACCACAATCCTTGATTTATGGTTTCTTTCAAGGAAGTTTAAATCTTCCTTAACAAATTTTGATCCAGTCATTATTATCCCAAACTGCTACCCAAAACGCTCTTTTTGAATAAGCATTCAAGGGAGTATACACTACTATGAAGGATAATAACAATGTTCAAGATTTGACATCTTTTGCCAACAAACTCAGGTGCTCCTTGCCGATCTCTCGTACCTGTATCTGCTGGAATATTCTCTTCAGGTTGTGTCTGTGCAGGAAGTTCGGCTCCTGTTGGCAGTGACTCTCCAGCTGGATCAGAAAGTTGTTGAAGAGCACCATGGCCATGGCCTCATGATTCATCGCTGTTTCCCTTAAAAACAAAAACACACAGAAAGATGCTCAGTATAAGTAGAAATATACAATGCCTTGCAAAAGTATTTATCTTCCACCTTTTGTATTTTGTATATAAATGTACTTTAGGGGGATTTTATGTGATAAACTGTCACAAAGTGGCAAATAAAACCATTTATTTCTTCAAATTCTGCTACCCAAGAATGTACAGTAGTCTTGAGGATTCATTCTCTCGTTGTTTTCAGACCAGCCCCTGTACCTGTGCCTCCAGTTTCAGATGAATGTTTTTTGTTTGCTGCTCCACGCAGTGACCTATGAATCACTCAAGTATAATAACACCTAACTTAACGTGCAGATGACAGATGATCAGGCGGTGATTAGTATACTGCTGATGCTGAATGCTGAGTGTTTGAAACAGACAAGTGGGGAAATGAGGTCGCTGCTGAAACAACCATTTTTTGTTTATCATATCTTTTAGGCACTTTGTACCCTGTTGCAGTAAAACATTTATTCCTGTTTAATTTAATTTCTAATAAAGGAATGAGGACGGGGCTCAAATATAAGCATAACCAGAGAAACACTGCTGCTGAATGACATTTTTCACACATTTTCAGAAAACTTGACTTAGTTTTGATGAGTTCGGGTCAGACAGGACAAACACGAATACTAAAACGTTTTTATTTGTGCACATGATTTATGTACATTTTTTGTTTTTAAACTCTAGGCACTTGCACTTTATTTGTTTCTTCCTCCTAAATATCTAGGTAGTGTTCTATTTCATCTTAAACCACAGCATGCAGTTCCATGCCATTGTGAACTTGTTTAACCTATCACATTTCTGCTTTCACATTCAACCAAACTCTCAGTGTAAACAGACTTGATTTCGAGGGGAAACAACCACAAAGGCCAAACCACTCTACAAAAACAGGTAGGACTGCAAAGCTCAGGTATGTGTGCTGTACAGTCCTGTTCTGGCTTCTGATTGATCAGATAGTGATGTACTGTAATTGTAATATTTGACAGGTTGCTGACAGGTTGCGGTACCTGGTACGCTGTTATAGGAAAATAATTACACACAGGGGGGTTAAATGGAAATTTGTTTCATCATTATCACCATCACTGATTAATTTCCTGTAACAGCAAGACACAAAGTGTTCAAAATCATATAAAATGAAAATCTCTTCTGTTTTTAAGACACATGTTTCGATTGTGATTTGTGCCATTTTCTATTTTCTGCCACTAATATTCAATGGATTTGGGTAACTTGGGTTTGTTGTGGTTTTTGTTAAATGATTAGTCAATACAGGATATCAGACTTGCTCTTTTGTTAGGACTCTAGCTCATATAACAGTCCTTCCTGTTAAATGTCATGTTGTCACTCGGCACCTTTGTACACGGATAATCCTCTGATTATACGGCACAACTACTTCTGGTTTCTGTTTGTTTTGGTGCACATTTTCCATTCATACTTTTAGCCTTTTCATTTTGTATTCCATATTTGCTCATTCTACAGCTATTTTAAATCAATTTCTGTTTATTTATTTATCATTTTATTCATTACTATCTTAATCTTACAAAAGTAAGCTGATGTAAAACCTATGTAAACTCAATTACCAATGAATGTTTATCTCATTTTTTTTTTTCAAACTACTTCCAGTGAAACCCTTAAAAATCAAGCGGCACAGATCCGTGCCGGCAAGAAAAAAATAAAATAAATATACATACCTACATATAGTGTGTATATATGCGCTTAAATGGAATTCTTGCTGGTATTTTTTAAAAGGGAGACTTCAGACTTCACACTGTGTATTTGGGTTTTCAGAAATGTCAGGTAAAACAAAAGTTATCAATACTTCTATAAAGGGTCAATGTTACCATTACCATTATGGGAATGATGTCGTAAAAAATGTTGAACTCAAAACAAAATGAGCATATTATTATTATTATTATTTTGGTCATAGAGACACCAGAAAACAACAATAAAAATGTGATCATGTGTATCTGAGATATTTCTTTGCCTATGTGACCCATTAAAAAAAAAATTTTTTTTTGCTCTGTCGTGTTTGTATAGTTGGTTAAAATGAAATAAAATTCAATTCATCATATTGTCATTCTATACTGCACAATCCTGAGCTCTACATATGTTTATATTTTTTTTAAATACAGAAAAACAAATAATAGATGAAATATTCTTTAAGAGCTGTTAGAGCTACAAACAAATATACTGATGTAAACTGTTTATAAACTGCATTATAAACACAAAACGATATGTATTACATCATAGATGGGTATATTTTCCTCATTTTGGATTTTTATTCCAGATCAAAGTAAGATAACATGAATCTGATTATTTAATTTGACTCCTGAATTCATCTGAAAGACAAATCTCAAAAGAGATCACTATTACCCTAGATATACAGTATACTAGTATATACACACACGGAAAATTCCCCAGTGTTGAATTGTGTTTATATGAGTGCAGTTGGACAGTTGGAGTGCAGCTGGATAAAGATAATATTAATAATAAATAAATAAATATATTTCTTATCCTTTATAGGTCCAACTGTGTGTGTTTATATATATATATATGAACACACAAATGCATGCACACAGGAAAAGGATTGTTGTAGCATTATGTATAAAAATAAATAGATTATATAGATAGATTATGATTTATATTATAGATTTTTGGGGGGATAATTGTATATAGTAAGCACAGGACTTCATGGCCACCCTGTGTATACACATACTGTATATTTCCATGAATCATGTCATTTTATTATTAAGATCCTACCAGTCCTGACTTTCGATCCAGCTCGCCAGCACCTGTCTCAGCTCCATGGGGAATTTATCATCATAGAAATAATCCACCTGCTCCAAGAACTTCATGTCCAGCTGCTGGATTTGTTTCCACTGACTCATCCTGCTGCTGAAGAAAAAAAAAGAAAAAGAAAAAAAAAAGTTCAAGCGCAAACAGACAAGACGTTTATTGTAACGATCAGCCCGGGAAGCGCAGAGTCTCACTGTTACCTGTCTGAAATTCAGTTAGAATTAATCCGCAATTAGATCCGCTTTTAATTCCAGGGCTGGAGACACTAATCAACTGATCTGTTCTGAGATTACTACAGAATTAAATCCTAAACTTCAGCTTCTGTCGCCTCTCTCTCTCTCCGTGTCTCTTTCTTTGTGTGTGTCTCTCTCGTTCTGTCTCTATTTGTCTCTCTCACTTTCTCTCCACGCTGCCTTCCTCTTCAGTCTACACCTCTTTCACTTCTGCACTCTGCAGGGTTGCCAGATCCACCTCTTTGCCACACCATTGAGGAAGTAAGCGGAGATGCAAGCTCTACAGCTGTGACCAAAAGTTTTGTGAATGACTCACTCATTATCTATACCGCTTTATCCTGTATCCAGGGTCGACAGTGCCAACCACGACACGACCTTTTGAGAATGACACGAAAATTATTTTTCACAAAGTCAACTGTTTCAGTGTTTTTGTCAGATCTTTGTGTCAGATGATACTCTGGTATACTGAAGTATAATTACAAGCATTTCATAAGTGTCAAATGCAGTTAGAGACAAGTACATTAAGCTTATGCAAAAGTCAATATTTGCCCTTTCGATCCTCTGCAATCCGCTCTGGCTCGCTGTCAGTTCACTTCTGGGCCCCATCAGGACTGATTGCAGACCGTTCTTACACTCGGCCAAAACGTGGTATTGGTGCAAAAGAATGTCTCAAAAAGGAATTTTAAGATTTTCACGATCATATAACCCCATTTTCCCCATCTCACGATTCATTCATACTTTGTTTTGTTAATATGCTACACATTTATATTTTTATCATATATATATATATATATATATATATATATATATATATCATATATATATATATATATATATATATGCATATATATATCACCTATATATATATATCATATATATATATATTGCCGCCTTATATATATATATATACTTATATCTCTCTCTCTCTCTCTGTATATATATATGATAAAATATAAATGTATATATATCTTCAATTAATATGCTACACATTTATATTTTATGTATATATATATATATATATATATATATATATATATATATATATATCATATATATATATATATATACTCTCTCTCTCTTTCTCTCTCTCTATCCTCTCTCTTATATATATATATATATATATATATATATATATATATGATAAAATATAAATGCTCTCCTTTCAAAACAATATGAATGAATCATTATGTCTAAAATACAAAATTGTTAAGATATTGCAACATGAACATAGTTAGAACACAAATAAAGCACGTTTTATATTTTTTATCCTTATATATATATATATATATATATCATATATATATATATATATATACTATATATATATATATATATATATACTTGTATCATATATATATATATATATATA
Organism: Clarias magur; assembly: GCA_013621035.1. Classification (NCBI taxonomy): domain Eukaryota; kingdom Metazoa; phylum Chordata; class Actinopteri; order Siluriformes; family Clariidae; genus Clarias; species Clarias magur. The sequence continues at coordinate 1,588,101 of QNUK01000074.1, read as the reverse complement.
TATATATATATATGTTATAATAATCTCCTTCTATTCTCTTGTCTATAATTACATTACAAAATAACTATATATTTTCAGGTTTATGTCTTTTCATGTGAAATCTAACTTGGTCAAGTTTATATATACTTATATATATATAAACCTGAAAAAATATATTATTCTAAAATGCAAAATTGTTAAGATATTGCAACATGAACAGGGTTAGAGACACTACAGATAATTTTTTTTAAGCTTTAAGCAAAACCCAGAATGCTTTAAGCTATTTTTTCCCCAGCAATTTAAGTCATATAAGTCATATGCTTTTAGAAACATACATCAATTTTAGTATTAATGCACATAAAGAAATATGAAAAATTTTGGAGGCACATAAGAAATCAGCTGAAGTTAGCAACTTGAAATTTTTAGAGAATAAAGATTGGTCACTCCCAAGTTGCATAAACTTCTGAAGTAGTTTATTTGATACACAGATTTTCTTTATTATAAATATAAATATAATGTATTTATATTTTTATTAATTTATATGCATTTAGATATATGTAATACATTTTTGTATATTTATGATATATGCAAATTTTATATTAGGACAAGTTCCCCTCTGAGGAATATCATTATTGTGCCAAAAAATACAGAGATTCCCAAATAGACAGATTTTTTGTTTAACTTCATATTAATTTCATTAATATGATGTTTCTTCCGTTCACCCATCTAGTGACATCTGTAGAGACTCCAATCAACATTCACACACTTCAGGTAATTTAGCATTTACATAATTTACAGTTAGGTATTTGGCAGACACACATGAGGTAACATTCCAATAAATATTTACAATACATTTCCTTTAGTACACAAATAGAGAGGTAAAACATTCAATCTGGCAACACATATAAAGTTTCTTCATTTCTTCCATTATTGTATACAGATCTATGGAGCTAAAAAGATTTTTTAATGTCACTTTTAAACGTTATGATCCTTCCTCATGAAAGTGTACACACTACTCTAACACATTACTGTTACAGCTCATTCACATGAAATTGTAAAGAGGATTATTTACAAAATGTAAAGCTAATAACAAAGATTAGGATTAAGATTACAAAAATGTTTACTATTTAGAAAAAAAAAACATCTAAGTGTTAATATGGTGATGGAGGTGTCAGTGTAAGAGGTAATGCTGTTTTTTTTTTTAGGTTTTAATTATGTATAACTTAGTGGTAGATCATTTTCCTACAACAGCATCATATAATATTTTATGAGATTAAAACCTTGTTGAGCTCTAGGCGTTCATGTCAGTATTTTAGAGCTTTGCCAGCTGTAATATGATGCAGATCAAAATGGCTCTTAAAAGCATATAAATAAGAATAAAAACCCCAAGGGCAAGATTTACATTAAATTTAGATTTTTATTCACTACAAAAACAAACAAAAAAAAACAATAATTGAAGGCATGGGTTGATGTGGCGTATCCACATGTAAGCATGCTTTTGGGAAGTCAAAGAAACCAGAGAGTAAACCCACACAGACAGGAAAAGATCATTCGAAAGTCTGTACAAAGAGTAGCTCAGGATTGACCCAGAAAGCCTCAAGCTTTGAGAAGCCCGTACAAACCTGTGTGTTTAACTGTTACATGCAAATTCAGGCATTAAAATCATACATGATCACTTGATACTTGATCATATCTGGACATGTGAACACATCTGGGAACAGATCTGATATCTAGGTCATTAAAAAAACAAACATATTGACGTTCACTGAGGCATGGAGTCTTTCACACCTGTCACGAGTTTTGTAGTGGAAAGTGACAGGACCAGACACTGATCTAAAACATCTAAAGGGTCAGGGTGGAGGAAAGCTTTTGTTTTGCTTTCTGTGCGTGTGTGTGGGTGTGTGTGAGTGTGTGTGTGGCACCTACCGAAGCAGAGAACCAGGAAATTATCATGTCAAGTGTACGAGGAAGTGTTTCCATCAACAAGGAAAGATTTGATTTTTTATTTCTACGGGGAATTCCCCTCCGATATTACACTGTAACATGTGTTACATAATCTAATTACACATTCTACAGTGATGTCAAGGAAACATACAAAACAATTGCCGATACAAAAGGAATTAAGGAGTGTGCTTAATAACTGTACACAAAAGAAAAAACTAATCAGATATAAATCAAACATACATTATATATATACTGTGTACTGTATATTATAATGTATGGCTGTAATGTATACATAAATATTTTATATTACAAAATTCTGCCATTTTTACTGGGGTCTGTAGAGTTTTTAATATCCACTTTATCTCCTTTTCTTTTGTAAAGGAAAATGATGTTAGTATCTTTAAAATATTGGGGTTGTGCTTCCTCTTCCTACATTTTTTGCAAACGTTCAGTAACTGTTTGTAACTGCCCTAGATGCTTTTCTACTAGAGAGCTGTTTGGTTGCTTCTCACTTTAGTTTGATTCTGGAAGCTTGAATTACTCTGTTAATGGCATCATTATTACTATTTGACGAGCTGTTTGGAATGGTGTACTGGGTAACACTGTCCCCTTGCACCTCCAGTGTCCGGGTTCGATTCCCGGCCAGACTCGATTCCATTCTCTGTGTGCATAAATTTTGCATGTTCTCCCTGTGCTTTGTGGGTTTCTTCCAACAGTTAAAATACCTGCAGATTAGGCTAATTGGTGTCCCCGTAATGTGTGAGTGAGTGTATGTGTTCAGGGTGTATCCCGCCTCGTGCCTACCGGGATAGGCTCCAGGCCCCCTCAACCCTAAATACAGGATAAAGTGAGTGAGTGTTTGGAATGGAGTTGAAACTTTATGCCCAGCGATTAGAAATCAATGATTTTTCAGTTCACAATGTCCTAACTTGGAATAGTGCTGGGTTTGATGATGTGAGCCCTATAGAGCCTTTATTGAAGCACAAAAGCGTTTCAAGTCTTTATTATCAGCATACTGCATTTTAATTGATTTGTCTTTTAGTCAGGTGCCGCACATTCGTCTGAATTTGAACTGGATTTTCCGGTTGCATTCTTTCACTGATGCTGCAGTAGCTCTGGGCGGTTTATTTTACTTATTTAACAGGCAGATGCAACTTTAATCCAATAATTCTGTGTTGGTTTTGTTTGTCATTATCATCAAAGGAGTCCTGATGTGGAGGCATGGTGGCGTAGTGGTTAGCACTGTCACCTTGCACCTCCAGGGTCTGGGTTCGGTTCCCACCAGGGTTTGATTCGCCTTATATTGGTGTAGAAGAAGTCCATTGCTGCTAATTTTCTCATGCCCATGCTGGCTAATTACCTCCAGGGCGAGATCTTGAGTCAGAACCAACTCAGGCAATGAAGTCACCAAGAATAATCAGAAGTGTCATTGTTCATATCTTCATAGAAGTTGATCGTCACTTCTTCCGCAAATTATCTTTAGACTACTTGGCAAGGCGCGGTGGCTTAGTGGTTAGTACTCTCCTCTTCCACCTCCATGGTGGGGTTTGATTCCTCCCTCAGGTCTGTGTCTTTGCAAGTTCTTCCTGTGCTTGATCAGTTTCCTCCGGGTACTCCGACATGCAGATTTGGCTAATTTTCAAATTGCCCATATTGTGTGAATGATTGTATGTGCGTGTGCCCTGCAATGGATTGCACTCTCCTGGTATAGGCTCCAGGTGCCCTTTGACCCTACTGTACTTGATAAAGAATTATAGATGATGATGAGTGAGTAAGTTTTATAAATAGCACAACAGCTTAAAAGAGGTAAAAAAAAATTGAATAAAAATTTATAGTTTTATACACTGCTCAAAAAAATGAAGGGAACACTAAAATAACACATCCTAGATCTGAATGAATTAAATATTCTTATTAAAGACTCTGTTGTTTTCATAGTTGAATGTGCTGACAACAAAATCACAACAAAAAATGATCAATGGAAATAAAATGTATTAACCCATGGAGGTCTGGATTTGGAGTCACACTCAAAAGTGAAGTGGAAAAACACACTACAGGCTGATCCAACTTTGATGCAATGTCCTTAAAAGAAGACAAAATGGGGCTCAGTAGTGTGTCTGACCTCCACATGCCTCCATGACATCCCTACAATGCCTGGGTATGCTCCTGATGAGGTGCCGGATGGTCTCCTGAAGGATCTCCTCACAGACCTGGATTAAAGCAGACCTGGACTAAAGCAACTCCACAGGACAGTCTGTGGTGCGACGTGGCGTTGGTAGATGGAGCAAAACATGATGTCCCAGATGTGCTCAACTGGATTCAGGTCTGAGGAAAGGGCAGGCCAGTCCATAGCATCAATGCCTTCGTCTTGCAGGAACTGCTGACACAATCCAGCCACATGAGGTCTAGCATTGTCTTGCATTAGGAGGAACCCAGGGCCAACCGCACCGGCATATGGTCTCACAAGGGGTCTGAGGATCTCCTCTCGGTACCTAATGGCAGTCAGGCTACCTCTGGCGAGCAGAGGTAGCCTGTGCGGCCCTCTAAAGAAATGTCACCACACACCATTACTGACCCACTGCCAAACCGGTCATGCTGGAGGATGTTGCAGGCAGCAGAACGTTCTCCAGGGCGTCTCCAGACTCTGTCACGTCTGTCACATGTGCTCAGTGTGAACCTGCTTTCATCTGTAAAGAGCACAGGGTACCAGTGGTGAATTTGCCAATCTTGGTGTTCTCTGGTAAATTCCAAGCGTCCTGCACGGTGTTGGGCTGTAAGCATAACCCCCACCTGTGGTTGTCGGGCCCTCATACCACCCTCATGGAGTCGGTTTCTGACCGTTTGCACAGACACATACACATTTGTGGCCTGCTGGAGGTCATTTTGCAGGGCTCTGGCAGTGCTCCTCCTGTTCCTCCTTACACAAAGGCAGAGGTAGCGGTCCTGCTGCTGGGTTCTTGTCCTCCTACGGCCCCCTCCACGTCTCTTGATGTACTGGCCTGTCTCCTGGTAGCATCTCCATTCTCTGGACACTACGCTGACAGACACAGCAAACCTTCTTGCCACAGCTCACACTGATGTGCCATCCTGGATGAGCTGCACTACCTGAGCCACTTGTGTCGGTTGTAGACTCTGTCTCATGCTACCACTAGAGTGAAAGCACCGCCAGCATTCAAAAGTGACGAAAACATCAGCCAGAAGGCATAAGAACTGAGAAGTGGTCTGGGGTCACCATCCGCAGAACCACTCCTTTATTGGGGGTGTCTTGCTAATTGCCAGTAATTTCCACCAGTTGTCCATTCAATTTGCACAACAGCATGTGAAAGTGATTGTCAATCAGTGTTGCTCCCTAAGTGGGCAGTTCGATTTCACAGAAGTGTGATTGACGTGGAGTTACATTGTGTTGTTTAAGTGTTCCCTTTATTTTTTTGAGCAGTGTATAATTTTACAGAAAGGTGGAATTTTTGTGTTAAAAATGAAGAAAGGAATTTATTTCTTCTTTCACAGCTAGAACTTCTTTAATGGCAATAAATTACTTTTAAACTTACTTCTAAACCACTGAATCCACCAATGAAAAAAAGTGAGAAAAAATATTTACAAAATGGCTCCCACGTGTAAGAGCACCTGGTTATCCATTATGTAAAAATCAATTAATTATAAAAACTTAATTTATGTCAAATATTTCACAGTTATAATTATAAAATGAGTAACGCCAATGACAGACCTTTCTAATTATAACATTATACATGTACTGTACATTTAGGCCTCTGGACTTGCTTGTGATCGTCCTGCTTCATCAGCGCCCCCTACAGAGAATACAACGAACTGCGCATGCGCCACGAGTAATGTGCACGGAGATATAATCAAAAGACATGACGCTCACACAAACTTTTCACTGGATTCTGGTACGTTGTGTTTCATTTACATTAAACTAGGCTGTTTTTGGTATATTATGGTAAAAAGTAATAATATAAAACTCTGGCAGGCCCTTTGTGTCATTCTCCAGCTTTAGTGAGACATTTAGCGGAGTTAACAACAGGTTTATCTTCTGCTTGGCGTTTTAACCTGTTCGTTACTGCAGCTTTAATTAGCTTAAAAGTTCATTGAGAGCTTTTAATTAGCTTAAAAACCTGCTTGAATTTAAAGGAAAATAGTGGGCTGTATTTTCTGTCAAATAGGTTTTATTGAAAGACAAAGATGGATATTTATATCCATATATTTTATAATATAAAGAATAAAATAAAATAGTGACAATAGTAACAATAGTAAAGTAAATAAAATAACAAAAAAAATAATAATAATGAAAAAAAATAAAACAATTCACAAACCCGTCCTTATCAAACCTGTTTAGTTAAAATATAAAGTATGATGAAACATTAAAGTATCGCGTTAACAAATAAGGTATTAGTCTGTAGAGTTTCAGCCAAGATAACAGAGAAAAGGATGCCATATTTTGTCAAACTGATCCAATGTGCCCTTCAGACAGTATCTAATATGTTCCAAATGTAGAGTGGAAATCATTTCTCCAAGCCATAACTTGAGTGTAGGAGCCTCCTTTTTCTTCCAGAACAGTAAGAGTAACTTCTTGGCTGTAATTAAACTATATGCTAACAGTTTGTGTTGTGCTCTTGATAATGAGTGTGTATGTTGAGAAAGTCCCATAATAATAAGTTCTGAGTCTAGCTGTATTTGCTGTCCAAACATTTCTGAAAGGACATCAGTAATTCCATTCCAATAACTCTGTATCTTGGAGCACGACATAAAGCTATGGGACAAATCAGCATCTACTAAATTACATTTGTCGCAAAGAGGGGAGATATTTTGGAAAATTCTATGTAGTTTCTTTTTTGAATAATGCAGTCTATGAATGATTTTAAACTGAATTAGGCGATGTCTAGAATTGATGGAGTGTTCATTAATGTCTTTTAGGCTCTTCTGCCATGTTTCATCCGAGATTTTCACTCCTAGTTCTTTCTCCCACTCTTCCTTAAGAATATAGTAGAAGGAGGATCAAAGGATTGTAGGAGATCATAAATTATTAATAATGCTTTTTTACTTCCATTACAGCGATCAAGACACTTATCAATAACCGATGGTGATATATTATCTGATGAGGCTGAATGAGCACGAATATAGTTTCTAATTTGCAGAAATTTAAAGAAATGATTCTGAGGGAGTTCAAATTTCTGTTGGATCTGACTAAATGACATCAAAATACCGTCCATGAAAAGGTCCCCAATGTAACGTATACCCATTTCTTTCCATTGCACAAAAGTCCCATCCAGTTTTGATGGTATGAATGATGGATTCTTAGAAATGGGAGTTAAAAACAACAGTGACTTTATCTTGAAGTATTCTTTTATCTGTTTCCAGATACGGAGTATACTCCGAAATATAATACTACTACTGTAAGTAGACTGATTAAGAGTTACAGGAGAAAGAATCACTGCTCCAGGATTGTATGGATAACACTGATCACAAACTATTTGAAGCCAATTTGGAGGAGCATCATGATCATCCAACCACACTGAAATTAATCTAATGTAAGAAACCCAGTAATAAAGGCCAAAATCAGGAAGTGCCAGACCACCCTCTTGTTTAGATTTACACAGATGTGCTTTCTTTTCTTTTCTTTTTATACCCCCACAAAAAAGGAAGAATAATAGAATCTAATTGCTTAAAGAAGGATTTAGGTAAAAAAAAAAGATTGGAACATTCTGAAATAAGTAAAGTATCTGAGGTAAGAATATAATTTTAATTGCATTTATTCTGCTGAGCAGAGAAATCGGTAGTGTTTTCCAGAACTGTATATTAGCTTGCAATTTGGAAATTAAAGGGGTAAAGTTGGCTTTTAAAAGTGAAGAGTATGTATTGGTTACTACAATTCCTAGATAAGTGAATTGTTCTAGTGAGAGTTTAAATGGAGAAGATTGTATTGAAGACAGATCTTTTAATCCTACAGGAATCAATTCACTTTTACTTAAATTAACCTTGAATCCTGACAATGTCCCAAAAACGTCAATAGTGCCTAGAATAATCGGCAGACTTACATGGGGCTTGATGTATAACAGGATATCGTCTGCATATGAAGATATTTTATTAACTGTATTTAAGGTGATAAAGCCATGAATAGAAGGATCAGAACGAATGGACTGAGCAAGGGGTTCCATGGTTAGCGCAAATAAAAGAGGAGAGAGGGGGCAACCTTGCCTAGTCCCTCTTCGAATATTGAAGGGGCCAGACAGAGTATTATTAGTTAAGACTTGTGCTGTAGGATTTTTATACAGGATTTTAATCCAATTTATAAATTTATCACCTAAGCCAAATTTTTTTAATACTCCAAAAAGAAAGTGCCATTCAACACGGTCAAAAGCTTTTTCAGCATTGATAGTTATAATTACCAGATTGTCTTGAATTGCTTGGTGATGGTACATTATTTTAAATAGGCGCCTGGTATTCTGTGAGACATTCCTACCCGAAATGAGTCCAGTTTGATCAGGGTGAATCAGACCAGTCAGTAATCTACCAAGTCTATTTGCAAGGATTTTTGAAAGTATCTTCTGGTCAACGTTAAGGAGAGAGATTGGTCTGTATCCTTCTACCTCCTCTGTATTTTTTCCTTTTTTGGGGATAACAGTTATGATCGCTTCATTGAATGTTGGTGGTAGCCCAGTCACTAATGCAGTCCTCAGTGTTCTGTTTAGATAGGGGGAAAGTATATCATAAAATTTTTTGTATAACTCAGAAGGCAAGCCATCTGGGCCTGGAGTTTTACCACTCTTAGAGGACTTAAGGGGTTCAATAAATTCCTTAAAGGATACATCCCTATCAAGGGAATCGCGATCATCGTGAGAAAGGGTGGGGAGATTACATTTATTTAGAAACTTATCCATATCTTGTAGGTCAATGCAAGAGTTAGAGGAGTATAAGATTGAGTAGAATTCCTTAAAGCAGTTAGTTATATCTTTAGATGAGGTACATTGTACTTCCAGTTTTGTTTTAATCTTATGGATTGTCTTATCATTTTCTAATTTATGTAACTGTCTTGCAAGTAATTTATGTGGCTTATCCCCGAATTCAAAATATTTGTTTTATAAAAGTAAATGATTTATTTAATTTATCTGAAACAATTTTATTATACTCATATCTTAATTGTAGATTTTTTTGTGTAATTCTAACGAGGGATTTTGGGCATTTTCATTGTCTAACTGATGAATTTGTTTTGATAGGTTTAAGAGATTTACTTTATTCTGTTTATTTTTAGACCCCTGATAAGAGATAACACATCTCCTTATGAAGGCTTTCAGTGTGTCCCAAAGTAGTCCAGGTGAAACTTCAGGAGTATCATTATTTTCAAAAAAGACTTCCAATTGTATAAGCATATAATCACAAAATTTAGGATCATTAACAAGCTGAGGATCCATCCTCCACACAGGAGGTAAGCACGTTATGTTATTAAAGGCAAGTTCAAATGTGATCGGGGCATGATCTGAGATTAGTATGTCATGAATCTTACTATTCATGACATAGGAAATTAATTTGTTTTCTACCAAAAAAATAATCAATACGTGTATATACATTGTGAACTTGAGAATGAAAGGTATAATCTCTCTCTGTGGGATGAAAAAGTCTCCATATATCTGCTAAATTAGAATTATTAATAAATCTATTCAAAAAGTTCCTTGAGTTAGATTGAGGGGCTCTCTTAGATGATGATCTGTCCAGATATGCATCCAAGACACAATTAAAATCCACCCCAATGACAAGATTAGTTAGAGATGTATTAGTAATAAGAGCAAAAACTTTCCGGAAAAAATCTGGATTGTCAAAATTTGGAGCATAGACATTCACTAGGGTGAAAGGAAGTGAATGTATCTCACCGGACAATATAATGTACCGACCCTCTCTGTCTGTTTTCAAGGTTAGTGGTTTAAATGGCACACCTTTTCGTATTAGAATAGTGACCCCTCGAGCTTTAACAGAAAAGTTGGATTGAAATATATTTCCTATCCACCTGCATTTCAACTTGTCTTTGGAATCAAGTTTCAGGTATGTTTCCTGTAAAAAGATTACATCCGCAGAAAGTGATTTTAAGTGTGACAGCACCTTACTTCTTTTAATAGGGTGATTTAATCCTTTCACATTCCACGCAGCAAAAACAAGCCCTTGTCTGTTACCTGATGTTACGTAACACATTACTCTGCATCATTAAAATCTTAAAATATCCTCACCACACATTTTACCACTCTGAAGTATAACAGGCCTACATCCCACCCTCCCACTAACTTAAATAACAACCCTGTCATCTGACTGACAACTTATCTCAGTTACGTGAAATTTTTTTTTTAAATGACTCCGGACCAAAGGGGTCTTCTGCAAACTTAACGGCTTTGTCTGGATCCGTGAAGTAATGTTCCTCGCTGTTGTACGTGACCCTCAACTTTGCTGGATACTGTAGGCCATACTTGACACCAGGTTTATTCTTCAATAGTTCCCTTGTTCGCTTGAATAGCGCACGGCGTTTTACAACTGCTGGAGAATAGTCCAGGAAGATGTTAATTCGTTGCCCCTTAAAAGTGACTTGCTGCAACTTGGCCGCCTTCTGCAGAATTTCTTCCATTTCGTGGGTGTAATGTAACCGAATCACGATGAGCACGGTCGACTAGTGGTAAGCGATCTAGCTACAGCGTTTCCTTTAATAATTGTGCGGCAAAGTACCTTAGTTTCAATCCAGACTCGGCCCCTTCAATAACGTGTAAAATACGAATGTTCTGTCTCTTACTACGTCCTTCAAGATCTGTGCATTTGTCTGTGAGCTGATCTACCCTGCTTTAAACGACTCATTTCTTGTTCGAGCTTCGCCACCGTGTCCGAAGTGGTAGACGCATTAGCCTCCAGGCTTGCTAGCCTAGATGCCTGTTCATCCACTGTGATCTTAACATCCGAAATCGCTGAACTGGACTCCTGTTTGAACGCCGTTAGCTCTGCTCGTATAGAGATGGAAAGTTATTATTATTATTATTATCTCCTCGATGTCCGACTTAACCGAGCATATTTCCGAGCGCAGAGAAGAGATTGCACTAAGAATCGTTGCGTTATCCACGCTTTGAGTTTGTTCAGCTGGTAAATCTTCTGTAGCAGAGTCTGAGGCGACCGAGGCCTGTTCCGTTACTTTACGAGGTTTAGCTGGCATTTTGAATTATGAATATATTAATTCACCAACTTCGGTATATCAAGCATATATCGAACCTCTGGTCTTTTCTTAATGATAAAATTGTTAGAAGATTTTCTGACAGTATTTTAATTTGGATCTAGTGTGGAGCTATCCTAAAACGTGTCCTACCCGCACATGTTGAAACCGGAAGTCCCAGTGGGCTGTATTTTTATTTGCTTTGTATGTTTTGTTGAGGACAGTTATTGCAGCAATGAGTAAACTATTGTTGCTAACTCGATAAACAGAAATAAGGGACACTGTCCTAGTGATGGAAAGTTTAAATCATTTTAGTGACTCGGTTCTTTGAATCTCGTTCATCAAAATGAACGAATCTTTTTTTTAAATCATTTAGTTAATTTTGACCAGAAATAAAATAAAATGCTACATTTTCAATAAACAGACCCCCAACACGTCTATATACACAAATTCTGGCTATAGTTTCAGTAATGAAAATATTACAATGCAGCTAAGGACATATTATAAACAGAATGAGCAGCGCACCATCATATCTTCTAGTCCGAGCCGTTCGTTCTTTGAATCTATTGCACTGCATAGCGTCTATGGGGGTCACGTGAAAAAAGAACGAACGACTCGGACCTGGAAGATTCTTTGAGAACTGTTCAATTCTATAAGCTACGGAGCTATTGCGATGATGTGCGCATGCGCTCCCAGTAGAAAAATGAACGAATCACTCTCCGAGACGACTTGTTCTTCTGAATCCCGTTAAAGATTCGTTCAAAAAGAACGAATCATTCATGAACGACTCCTCAGTACAGTACGTCTCGTACTCCTGAGTGAAAGAGGCAACAACGAGGTTAATTCCTCCTGACATGAAATGTAACGCGTAAACGAGTGAGAGAAAACCGATCATCACTTTCAACTTTGCCCTTTTTTCCCCGCGCGCTTGATCACCGCAGACAGACAGACAGACAGACAAATGCTATGAAGACTGCATTATCTGACTGATCTTTTTCTTTTTTCTTTTTACCAGCCGTGTCTCAGGAAGGAGTAAAAAGCGTATCTTTCTCCACCCGCAGGAACAATACTGTATTTACAACAAACTGATTTTACACAAATCTGTATTATCTGTAACGTGGTCTGTTATCTGAAACACACACACACACACACACACACACACACACACAGTTTAGCTGATGTTTTCATGAGTGGGGTGGGATTCAATAAAGTTTGTCTATCTACAAGCCTGGCGCAATAAGCAGTATCAGAGTCACAGCCATTAAAAAGTTGAAGTTTATCAGTACCTTCACTCAGTAGTCACTCGGTGTGGACATCATGTTCCTCACTGAAAGACAGAGTCCCTCCTTTCTTCCTGTCCATATGCAGATCTGGTTACTGTTTTAGTGACCGTCTAGTTTAAAAAGGACATCTCTCGCTCTCTGACTCTGTTCATCTGATGTTTTCAGTAATGCAGATCCACTCTCAAATTAATTGCAGCAAAGTTTAAATAATAAATTTAAGAAGAAAATCTATTCACGAGTGGCGCAATAAGCATTTACAAGAGTCAAAACCATTAAAACTGCAGAAGTTTACGGTACTTACGGTAGTTTCTTTCTGTCTATATGCATATCTTTTTTTCTGCTTTAGTGATGGTTTAGTTTAAAAAGTGGATTTACTTTTTACTTTTTTGGTATCTAATGGCTTCCCTTGGCATGGTTCTGACAAATGTGGTGAAAATTGCCTTGTCTGGTTGGTTAATCTTTTTTTTCTTTCTTTTTTTTTTCAATCCAACTTATGATCCAGTTTCCATCCACCACCACCACCCAGACCTTCCTCTAGCACAGGTACAGGGACAATATTTCCCCTCTCTTCCTCTCAAACATAAACACATAAATACAACAAAGACAACATCAGAAACTCCTGTAACTTCTACATAGATGATGTTTTATGTACCAGTCTATTCCTTTGGAAACTTCATATCTGATTCATCACCAGGGTGCCGCTAGAGATTCTTAGCTTAGCTTGTACAGTTAAGCATTTTGCAGACACTTTTATCCAGAGCGACTTACATTTTTATCTCATTATACATGCGAGCAGTTGAGGGTTAAGGGCCTTGCGTAAGGGCTCAACAGGGACAACTTGGTGGTTGTGTGACTTGAACCTGGGACCTTCGAACCGTAGTCCAATGCCTTAACCACTGAGATTCAGTGCCTCATGAAATTGAACGTCACTACGAATTGATTCTTTAAAGTATACATCAGTGCATCATGAATTGAACATCATGTTAATTTTAGAAATGATTAGAGGCAACACTGAAACATAACATCTACACTGTTTTTATCTAGGGTATAAAATATCAACACAAGTTCCTAAAGAAGGTGAGACGTTCTGAAGTTAGGTTTGGACTATACCGTAAGTACTAAAGAGGATTAAACAGTTAATGTAGCAGAAGCAGTGTGTAAGTTCAAGCAGGAGGAAACTGTGTGTGTGTGTGTGTGTGTGTGTGTGTGTGTGTGTGTGTGTGTGTGTGTGTGTGTGTGTGTTGCAGGTTTATTGTATTTTAATGACCCAGGTTTTATAACCTTAGGAACAGTACTCATGTCCCTGTAAGTATCATTAATTAACAGTCTAAAAACACATCACATCACTGTTACACACACACACAATAATACTCATGTGTTTTCCTACAGATACCCGATTCCAGAACATCCATTAATCAGAGGTCTGGCGATGTGACTGCTGGTTATTTATCTGTAATTATCACATACACAAGGTGAAAGCAGATCCTGATGATGATGATATTTCTGTATTTTGTGACTGTGTTTTTCCTCCATATGTTTACTTCCTTTATCACTCACTTGCTGTTTAGGGTCTGTCAAACAAAAAAGTGAGTTAATACTGTAGTTATAGTTTTAATAGTTTGTGTTTAGTAAGGTCTGTGTGTTTCACCTTATACTGAATGTTCTCTTTCAGTTACACTAGACGGTGCCTTGTGGCTCTTCTATTTGCTTCATCCTTTGTAAGTGTTTAAGTGATACTGAAGTTCAGGCTGTAGGACATCAGAATGCCTGAATGTTTTAGATAAAATATTTTTTACACTGATGTCTGCATTGTTCTTCTATTCTCTAGTAAACGAGTGTAGGTGTAGAAATGTGCCAGGCTAAATCTGTTTTACTTTTCCACAGACCGTAATCAACATCTTCATGATTGGCACCATGTTAAGGTTAGACACACACACACTCACACACACATATATCTGCCCCTTCCCAATTTTAAATATAATGTTTTTTGCATATTTATCACACTTAAATTATTGTTATCGTTAAACTAAGTTTAGTGTTCTACAGAGATAACCAGAGTAAATACAAAAAGCAGTTTTTTAATGATTATTTAACCTAAAAAAAAGCTCTCCAAACCTAACTGATCCTATATATATATAAAGTGTTTTTTTAATTAGAAAAAAACATTGCCAACCAACTTTAGTAACCTATAAATTTCCCAGGATTTTTTGCAACTCGGAGAGGAAAAGGCTGTTCTTCTGGAGCATGTCCTGTTCCCACCAAACTAAAGCCCTTTCAGGTGTTTTTTTACCTTCTTCCAGCACAGAGTGATGGGACTCCAAATGACCAAAACCAGCTGCTTCATGCTCAAGATGGATTAGGATGCCGAACTGGGCATTTGGATGAAAACATGACTGAGGTATTATGGTGTTTGACAAATCCGGTGTTCAAAGATTTGTCTCTAGCTAGTTGGTTAATTGTCAAGCACAGCAGTGGTAGCATTTGTGCTGACATGTTTTTCCTTTCAAAAGATATGTGATGTGCTCACTGAATTGTACCCAAAGTTAAAGGATGTAACAGGTGGATGGTTACTTTACAGAGCAGGTGGTAAGGATTGGAGGCAGATTATTGCTTCATTCATTTGTGTATATGTAATGTAGATGCATTTAGTGTATAATATTTTGATGAATGCGTTTTTTTTTCACTTGAAGGTGGTTGGGGAAGCAGAAAGCTCTTTGTGATGGCTCTAGCATACTGTGATTACACAGGGTGTATTGTAAAATAGGCAAAAGCAAGGGACAATTCTGTTACTGTATATACGTAGCTCCACTCTAGGAGGAACTTGAAACATGTCCGTTGTCGCCGACATCGGAGGCCTTTCAGAATATGCCAAAGGCAATATGCAAGAAGTGCAACTTGCCGTATCCTCTTCAAGGCCTTTCTGACCACATTGAATCATGCTCTGTTGCTGTGGTGGACAACTATGAAGACCTCAGATCAGGTGTTGAGACATGGAGAGAGAGAGACATTATGAACTTCTACAAGCAACAAAATGTGAATCGGGCATGTCCTCTTAGATGCCAGTTGGAAGGTATAACAGAAGCAGAAGAAGATGAAAATTTGCTTGGTAAAATTTGAAGCACTGCTGCAGCATTGTGCTTAATGTGTCCTCTTTTTGTGTTTTTCAGGGGATACTGCAGTTGGTGATGGATGTCACAAGGCACTTTTTCCCCACTACAAACTGAAATACTGCTTCAATTTAAACTTGGGTATGCATGAAACAAAACTGTTCTAACCTATGGCATTTTTAAAATTAAATCTGTCCTGTTAACAAGTACTGTATGTCAAAGAAGTTTAATTCTTTCACATTCTTTAAGGGGCAAACAGACCACCTTGTGCCTTCATCTTCACACTTTCTGATCGAAAGTGACCTCTTCCTGGTAGCAGGAAGAATGCTTGGCCATTCCTTTCTTCAGGGTGGACCATGCCTTGCAAGCCTCAGCAGAGCTTTTCACTCTATTCTGCTCACCTCGTGATACACAACACACAAAAAAACACCCAGATAACTGCCTCACACCCCCAATGACAGCCACAGCAAACACAACAAAACAGTAGTTACATATAAATTGAAAATACGTAGACATAGAATGTAGCCCCTTTATTTTGTTTTCAATAGCACCATAGCCCTTCACTGAGTACTTTTAATACCAAAAGGAAGCATCTGCTCCCATGTTAAGACATTCAGCAAGTTGAGTTTTTGTGTCCGACCAGAGAACCTTCATTTTTTTACTCTGTATGAGCTCCTTTATACTGCTTATTTCCAGTCCAAGTTGTTCCTTAGTGACGTGTTTTGTAGACTTAGGAGCATCAAACAGAGAGTGATTATCTGTCACAAAGACCAAATGGGGGAGCATACAGTTCAGCATTTCCAGTAGTAAGCTCAGAAAAGAGGGTCGTCATAACGATGGCATTATCTATTCCATTCCATACATGAATTACACCATTAAAAGTCCATTCCCACATAGCAGGAATTTTCATGTTACTCACGTCCCACCTGAAATGCAGACTTGAATCTTGGAATCACATCTTTTAGAGAAATTTTGTGAGACTGCCCAAAGAAAATCAACATGACATGCAAGTACTCGAGTGACCTTACACTGCTCATCCAACAAGTAGAATACTGCTGGATCTACTTTGGACATTTTACCACCTGTACTCAGCATGATTTTTTTCACCTTATTGTACCAGTACAGTGATGTACCAGCAAGGCTGTAAACACATTTGTTGAGTTTCCATATTTTTCTTTTCTGCTTCAGCAGGAGGCCGGATATAGATTTCTCTGGACAACATGCCCTGTAAGAAAGCAGATTTAATGTACATGGCATGGACTTGCCAGATTTGTTTCGACAGATAACTGCTAAGAGACTGGTAAAGACGCACTTTTGACCTACATCGTCAACTTCTTCAAGAACATTTTTTGTACCAATTCATGAATTCATCCTGCTTAGCTGCATCAAATGAAATGTCTTTTGTTGTAAGCACATCACTCTCCCTATCAGGTGATTCAATGTTAAGATTATCAACACGATAAATCTACTGGCTCTTTTTGCCCATTGCTGCCATCAGGTTCAATATGCTGCAGATTAAACCAGTATTTTCCAGAAGTGATATTTCAGTTTTTCTTTTTTTTAAAAAAAAATCTGCAAAAATTTCAACAATTCTGTGTTTTTCTGTCAATATGGAGTGTTGTGTGTACATTAAAGAGGAAAAAATTTACTATTGTCATTTTTGTAATTAGAATTGAGTTGTTAAAAATAAATTCTCATTTTAATTAATATATTTAGTACTAATTTGGAACAATGTATTTTTTTAGACTTGCTTATACTCATCTCTCAATGAGTCTGAGACTGTTTCAAAACTCTGTTTCAAAACAGTTCATTTTACGAACATGAAGATTGGCATTACAGTCGTATGCAGAATGCATAAAGCCTACCAACAGACTTCACACATGTCTCAAAATCAATGCATTCTGCCATAACACTGGCTAAAGGTGTCACCTACTGACCTAAAATGTATTTGAGCTGCAACACACCCATTAGTCCAGGCACTGTAACTGAGTGGCTGGGTATTATACATGGGTATAGTGTTAAGGGCCTTGCCCAAACCAGTAGGCTGTAGTCCTCACTCCTGTCATAGGTAGCACATTAACTTGCTTATTTCAGTCACGCGAAATGTCTCTTTCTACTTGTATACCACGTTTTTACATTGAAACGTTCTGTGAAGGTTTGGTCAAATTCCCATGCATGGTTTACATCAGGGCTCCTCAAAATCCCAATCAGGGCTGCACCGCCCACATCTCAAATTAGGAATGCAATAATACAATGTAATGAAGCATATGTTTATTACTTTGAAATAAATCGTGGTATATAATAAATTATTATAGTTTTATAGTCTATCTGGAGATCATTACAGCGATCCTGGCCCGAGATAGAGGCTAAACATAACCACCTCATATTAGAGCCGTTATGAAGGCTTTACAGAACACAAGTAGCAGACACATCTCAGTATCAACTGTTCAAAGAAAATTATTGCATATTTTGGATGCCTTTATTATTTATTTATTCATTTACAAGAAATGTAGAAAGCAATAAAAATGAGGAAAGGCCATGAAGTTAAATGTTTGTCCAAACTTTTAATTTGTAATATACACACATCCACTATGTTACATTACCACCACCTTCTGGTCTTGATCTTCCTGAACTTCCTTTTAGTTTAAATCCTTTTTTCTAGTCCCCCATATAGCATTAAATATATAGTGGTGGCCAAAAGATTTCAGACAACAGTGAAATTAAATGTTTAAATTATATTAAATAAGAAAACATTGTTTATTTATGCAATTAAAATGCTACGCAATAAATAAAAGTATCTGAATTCTGCCCAGCCTCCACTGACAGAGTAGTTAAAAACTGACTTGCCAATCCATGATTTGTGGATTGGACAGTGGATTTATTTCAGACAGTTAGATACACACACAGACCACCCTCATCCGGATTTGTTTTCCTTTCACATTCAGTCAGCTCATGTTAGCAGATTTATCCCAGATCCAATGTAGATTCAGTTCATGAGTCTTTATGAATCTGTTATGATTAAAGATGGCGACATGACAGCTTCACCTGATTTCACGCAGGGGGATCTCTCATATCACCATCTTTAATAATCTATTCATGCCCCTAGAGCTGCAGTGGGTTCGGCTCACAAACACCGTTTTAAATACACCGAATGATTTCATTCTGAGGAGACAGTCTGTTGTGCACTACAGAATTATCAGCATATTAGTGTCTCCTGAAAAATTTCAGAGGATCAATGCGCTGAGTGCTCGCGCAGACTGAGAAAATGCGCGCGCTCACATCACGTGACTCTACAGGCCACGTCAAGAGAACGGCGTGCATGCGCCGTTTATCAGCCTGCTCACGCGCCATGATCCTTCCGCGTACAAAATAGTCGCCAGAAATGATTAAGGTTTTTTTTTTTTTTAAATCACAGAACAGTTACAATGCAAATGTTTTGCCGCGCATGAATATCTTGAGCAAAGTAACGCGGCAGTTTAGCTGAGGAGACAACGTGGCGGCGTTTGGTAAGTCATTTAATGTTCAATATATTTACTGTTATATCATATCAACTTGGAATTAACAGAAACATAGCGAACTGCGTTTCCTAACATTTTAGAATTCATATTAAGAATAATAAATGTAAGTTGTTGATATGTATAATATTAATACAATTTGATCTTTGGCTTTAAAAGCTGTTGTTATGATACTTATTGTTGAAACAAATACACTTAACTCTAAAATATTTAGTAAATACGATAAAATTTAAATGCTCTCTTGTTTACTAGCTAACCTGACTTGCTAACTACTTAGCACCTGTCACTGAGTAGTGATGTGTCGTTCTCGAACGAGTCGGCTCTAAGAGCCGATTCTTTGTATCGAACAAGAAGAGCCGAGTCCCGTCGGGGAGAGCCGAATCTTCAGCTGCTCCTGCTGTCCACAGACCAACTGTGGAGTTTTCCCCCCGAACGCACGGTTGCCACAGAGAAGCTGAAGCCCATGCTGTTGTTTGCTGTGGTTCTGTGTTCAGATGTTAATTTAGAGATTAGATTAAAATGTTAAACAATAGTAACTGTGTTTTTTAATGAAAATAAAGCATAAAATACAGATTTTATGAAAACACTGAATAAAACAAATGCTTACTAACACACAAACCATTTATAATTGCTAAATTAGGAGGCTCTGAATGATACTAAATAAAGAGCGTTTGGGAGCCGTAAGAGCCGAACCTCGCGTCATTGTCTGAGCTGTTTACTTTAACTAAAACTACTTTTAATTAGCTTTCGACTGGATTAAAATCAGCAGTTTAAATTTGATTATGCTTTATATTTCATGTTTTACATGTATTTACATTCATATTACTTGTACTATATAATTTCTTCTTAATGTTATTACTTTTTTAGGTTAAAACCAAGACTTCCAAATTTTAAAGATTATTATACTACTTGAAATCGCACCTGTCCTGTGATGGATTGGCACCTTGCCTAGGGTGTGTCCCGCCTCGTGCCCAAAGTCTCCTAGGATCGGCTCCTGGACCCCGTGACCCTGTATCCGAATAAGAGGTATAGAATATGAATGAATGCATGAATGATTGAAGTCACATCTTTTATGTAACATAAGTAATGTGGTAGAAATTTTTTTATTTAAATGTACATGCTCAAGGTTGGCTCAATGGGTGAACGTGCAAAAGAAAACACTGTGTGTCCAGAGGAAGAAGGGAGTGCAGAAACTTGGTAAAAGGAATGTGTGTGCGAGGAACATGTTGTCTGTGTGTGTGAGTAAGTGTGTTTCTGGTATCTTTGCTCTGCAGAGAGGAATTATGGTATAGAATAAGAGTGTAAGAGAAGGAGAGTAACTCTCTCATATACATTTATCGAATCAACTCCTAGCGAAGGGAAAAAGTACTGCCTAATGATAGTGGACATGTTCTCAAAGTAGATTGAGGCTTTTCCAACCTTAAAACAAGATGCAAATGCAGTAGCCAAGTCACTTTTAACTGAAATCATTCCCAGATGGGCAATCCCTGGCAAGATTGGTAGAGACAATGGAACCCCATTTTGTTAATCATGCCTGCAAACATACCTACATGATCTGAAGCCAGGAGATTGGATCGTGGTGAGGGACTTCAGGAGAAAGTGCTGGAGAGCTAAGAGGTGGCGAGGGCCGTTCCAAATTTTTCTCACAACACGGACAGGAGTGAAAGTCGCAGAGCGAGCGACATGGCTCCACACAAGCCACTTTAAACGTGTTCCAGAACCGAGCTCAACGTCAACTGATGGTTAAAGACAGCCACAGGTTGTCCCTGACGGTGTTTTGAAGCCTCGTGAGGTGGGACGAGTGCAGATTGGGCGTGCCCGCACTCCGAGCACCAATAATCGTCAAGAAAGGCGACAGCTCACCGTACAGGTAGCTTCGATCGGTCCGAACCCCACAGACACATGATTAGGCCTGAGGACTTACTTAAACAGCTGGTTCTGAAGAACTCAGTTGTAGTAGTTGATCAAGAGAGAGTTGAAATGAATAAAGTTGTATGCCAAGTTTTTCCATTGCTTAATTAGCTATTAAAAGGGGGGTACTGTGTAGGAAGACTTTGACATACACACACACACACTAACGAAATCACTGCTCTCTGACAGAGTCTCTGTCGGAAAACTGGACTCTTTAACAAGGAATCTCTCAAATGACACTTAATTTGCTTCGCGGATTCCGAGAAAATGTGACGTTGCATTGTTGTTAAACAGATTAATCTCCCGCACTGCTACAGTACAGTAGGGCTGTAGCTATCGACTATTTTGTAATCTAGTATTCTACCAAAAATTGTAATTGATTAATCGAGTAATCGGATAAAATGTACTTTTGCTTAATTAAAACAGCAATATAAAATTGCTGCAGCTCAAAAAAATAAAGAACACTTTAAAAGAAACAGTCCCAGTTTGACTTGAACGCCTCTCATATGTGTATGCAAGTTCAATTCAAACCGGGACTAAGTGTTCCCTTTTATTTTTTTACATGCATACAGCATTTTTATAAAAAAACAAACATTGTCATTATTCACAATGTAAGGACTAGCTTAAAGTTGACTGAGATTAATTAAGTGCATTACAGTGCCATACGTTCTTATTTTAAAGACTTTTCTCAGATGCAAAAATAATTTTTAAAAATGTATTTCAAATGACTAAGTATAAAAAAAAAAAACTAAGGCACACATTAAAATAAATAATTATACAAAAACACTAAGTTGTGCGACTAAACTTTCAGAACTAAAAGTTTCAAAATCTACAGCTCAGCCTTTACTCACTTCTTATTGGAATGCTTTGTGATGACATTTAGGATGCAAAAATTCGTGGACCGGAACAAGAGTCCATACATTGTGTTTTAAGTTGATATATTCATCAGAATATAAATGTCTCTCTGTCTTGGACGTGTGTGTGCACACAAGTGCTTCTTCATTGGTATTTACTGGCAGCTTGCATCTGGAAGCATGTTGTATCACGCCAAACAAATAATTGCACAAAAAAAAGTTTTTAAAAGTAATTAAAAGAAGCTTCGGGGCAGAAGATTTTGCCTCCATCGTTTTTTGTAATCGAATTACTCGAGTTACTTGAGGAATCGTTTCAGCCCTATAGTACAGTCTTTTAAACTTTTTGTGAGTACCGTATCGTGTATCGAATCAAATTGAAACAAAAACGGATCGTCCCAATTATTGTAAAATCCATATTTTAATATTTTATAATTGCAGAAACAAAAAAGGGTACAGACAACCCAAGGATGAAATCCTAATCGAGGTATTTAAATGAGTGTACTATTGAGCTCTCATAGTTTTTTTTTATTCTAATATATATTTTGCCTGTAAATGTAGAAAAAAAAATTTCCCCTAAAATAACACAATAGATCATTGGAAAAATTAAGAATTTCATCAATACATGAAAAATGAGTTCATACAGGTCTGGAGTTTTTATTTATTTATTTATTTTTAATGATGAGCCAAAAAAATAAATAAATAAGCAGCTTTACTAAAAATCAGGAGTTTAATGCTGATCAAGCCTTTATATCCTCTCAGGGCAAGTCTGCCCATATCGGGGACTTGTGTGTGATTCAGTGCTTTTAACTTGGCACAAGACTTGAGTGGCGTGCGCTCTCTCAAGTTCGCCGGCTTCTTAGGAAGACTTGTCTGGGTCTTTAGTCTTTGGCCCTGATACCTTTACTGGTGCTGATGTTGACTGTACAAGTGACATGTGTGCACTGAAACTGGGCATGAGAGAGCATTACCCAAAATACTCTCCCATATTGCAGCGTGAAAGCGCAAACATTGACTCAGTTGTAATCACGTGATGCTCGATGTAAAGCGTATGCGTCCTACTTGTATTTCAGGACCTCGTTCAAACTCATTCAAGTGTAAAGTTGTTAATTTTTGCTCGTCTTGCAAAACACTCGCAGACCAAGTTACTCACAATCCCAGGATTTTCTTATAGGTGGGAGTTTTATTTATTTATTTCTTTATTTACAAATTTAATTGACAAAGTTTTTTTTTGTAATCAACTTAACATCATTATATTACAGAAATGAAAATAATAAGCTAAACTATTTGTGTGTGTTAGAAAAGTATGGTTCTAACCCGACAAAATCAGACAGAGTTTACCTGGACTGTGTGTTGACAAACGCGTTCACTGCTGCCAAACAGGCATCCCATGAAGTAAATGCCTTCTCTGTGTTTTGAAATAAAGCCTAGGATTCAAAAAACAGGAACCACACACACACACACACACACACACACACAGTGAGTGATTACAGGGGCTCAATATTCACATGTACATTTTAACTTTAATTGTAATTGAGTTGTAAAACATTCTTGAACAACTGATTTAGTGCCGTCACTCACACCAGTAGTAATGGTGTAACACACTCACAGTAGTGTAGAGGAGGGCGCCTAACCCTGCAGGAATAATTCCACTGAATCTAAACACAGGAAAGAGGAAAACACTCTTCTGTTTCAGTTTTTACTGCAGGGTTCAGGAGGATGTTATTCAGCACTAAACACACACAGCGCAAGTGTTAGTGAGTGTACTGTATATCACAGTGTGTGTGTGTGTGTGTGTGTCTATGTGTGCTGTCACACAGCCACGGATAAGAAGACCCTCAGCATGGCACATTGCCTGCCGTTTGGTAATTCACAAAGACACTAGATATTAGCAGTCCAGCATTTAAGCCGCCTCAGTGTGGGTGTGTCTCAGCAAACTAGAAAGGCGTGGCTTTAACACAAGAGTATCTGTGTCTAGTGTGACTTGTAATACACGTTGGAAATTTCATGCATACTGCTGCTTTCAAAAATGTGTGTGTGCATGTGTGTAACAATGAGTAGCAACACTTACGTAGTCTGATAAAAGGAATGCATCAATGGCGAGTCCTGTAATGACTATAAAAACGCTGACCTGTATACAAAAGCCACAGCAGGAGAAGATGTGGATCTGAAACACACACACACACACATGGTTCTTCAGTCAGAATCAGTTTCCCACATTGTGTCTCCTGAACAAAGACAGCACTGAGGTCATGCTGGGAGAAAGTGTTGATCAGGATTATCCATACTGAGGTAACTCTCACACACACTACTATTAGAGAATAAATGCTATATTAGTGCAGTATTGGGGTAAAATATAGAGTCAGGGAGACTCGGGTTCTTCGTCGGGGAACGTTCCGGGTCGGTTTTACCAGCAGGAAATAAATGTTTAAGAGGGACAGATGTCCATTGTAAGGAGAGACAACAGCGTCATTCTATATGGCTGAAGAAAAAAAAACATATTTTCAGAACCTGTGTGTGTGTGTCTGATCTTTACCTTGGTCTGGCAGCATAAAAAAACATTTATGCCACACATCAAAGTGGGTGTTCCTGTAATAAGGAACATTGCCCGCATCTCGTCAGAACTAGAACCATAAAAGATGAGGATGATTTAATCACACTGATCAACACAAAATGCATGTAATAAAGTGTATATAGATTATTAAACGTATTAAACCCTCGTCTACTAAATTAATCACGAGAACCTGAAGCACTTTCATGTTTTGAAGGCGGAGCCTATGAGAGATTTCATTCAGGGTGACAATATAATGTCAGTGGACAAGGCTGTGAAAAAGTATTTGATTTATTTGATTTTTTTCAAAATGCAGTTTTTCAATGATGATTTCATTACTTTTGAGATCAAATTTGCCTAAACTTGCCTGGTCCTATGTGAAAAAGTAGTCGCTCCCCTTGCTAAATCATGAATGAAGTGAGATTAACCACACTTTTGGAAAGCCCAGTTACATTTCACTTCCCAAACCCTGGCCTGATTACTGCCAGACCCGTTAAATCAAGAAATCACTTAAACAGAACCTTTCTGACAAAGTAAAGCACACTAAAAGATCTCACTTCATGTCGCCATCTAAAGAAATTCAAAAACGGATGAGAAAAAAAAATTGACATGCATCAGTCTGGAAAGGGTTACAAAGACATTTCTAAGACTTTGGGATTCCAGCGAACCATGGTGAGAGAAAATGGAGAAAACTTGAACCTTCTCAGGAGTGCATGGTCTAATAAAAACGGGCGTGCGTCCCGTTACATCTGGCATAAAACTAACAGTGTTTCATAAAAAGAACATCATAACAGTTAAACATGGTGGTGGTAGTGTGATGGTCGGGGGCTTTCAAGACCCGGACAACTTGCCATAACTGATGGAACCATGAATTCTGCTCTCTACCAGAAAATCCTGAAGGAGAATGTCCAGCTATCAGTTTGTGACTTCAAGCTCAAGCGCACTCGGGTTATGCAGCAGGACAACGATCCGAAACACACCAGCAAGTCCACCTCTGAGTGGCTCAAAATAAAAAGGTTCTAGAGTGGCCTAGTCAAAGTGTGGACTTAAATCTGATTGAGATGCCGTGGCATGACTTTAAACAGACCTTTCATACTCAAAATGTGACTGAATTAAAACAATTGTGAAAGGAAGAGTGGGCCAAAATTTATCTACAGAGATGTAAAAGACTCATTCCCAGTTATCGCAAACGCTTAAATGCAGTTGTTGCTGTGAAGGATGACACAACCAGTTATTAGGCTTCGGTTCAGTTATTTTTTATTTTTTATATATATACAAAGGGCCAGGTAGGTTTGGAGAGTTTTTTTCCTTTAAAATTCTCATTCAAATACTGCATTTTGTATTTACTCGGGTTATCTCTGTGTAACACTAAACTTAGTTTAACGATACCAATAATTTAAGTGTGATAAATATGCAAAAAAAATTATATTTAAAATTGGGAAGGGGCAGATATGTGTGTGTGTGTGTGTGTGTGTGTGTGTGTGTGTGTGTGTGTGTCTAACCTTAACATGGTTACGATGACTAGAATTTTGAGTGCGGTCTGTGGGAAAGTGAAACAGATTTACCCTGGCACATTTCTACACCTGCACTTGTTTACCAGAGAATAGAAGAACAATGCAGACATCAGTGTAAAAAATATTTTATCTAAAACATTCAGACATTCTGACGTCCTACAGCCTGAACTTCAGTATCACTTAAACACTTACAAACGATACAGCAAATAAGAACGCCACAGGGCACCGTCTAGTGTAACTGAAAGAGAAAATGCAGTATAAGGTGAAACACACACAATTTACTAAACACAAGCTATATATACTATAACTACAGTATAAACTCACTTTTTTGTTTGACAGTATCGGAATACCAAATGGAGGATAAAGGAAATAAACCTGTGGAGGAAAGACAGTCACAAAATACAGAAATATCATCATCACCACCATCATCAGGACCTGCTTTCACATTGTGTATGTGATAATTACAGATAAATAACCAGCACTCACATCGCCAGACCTCTGATTATGGGATATTCACTTAATTGGAATCTATAGGAAATAAAAACACACGTGTGTTATTGTGTGTGTGTGTGTGTTATTGTGTGTGTAACAGTGACGATGTGATGTGTTTTTAGACTGTTAATTAATGATACTTACGGAGATAAGACTACTGATCCTATCGTTATTAGCGCCAGCAGCACCATTAAAATAGAATAAACCTACAACACACACACACACACACACACACACACACACAGAGTTTCCTCCTGCTTGAACTTACACACTGTTTCTGCTACATTAACTGTTTAATCCTCTTCAGTACTTATAGTCCAAACCTAACTTCAGAACGTCTCACCTTTCATAGGAACTTGCTCTGACATTTCTGGTCTGAGATAAAAACAGTGCAGATGTTATGTTTCAATATTAGCTCTAATAATTTCTAAAATTATCATGACATTCAATTTCATGATGCACTGATTTATATTTTAAAGAATCAATTCATAGTGACGTTCAATTTCATGAGGCATAATCTCAGTGGTTAAGGCATAGGACTACAGTTCGGAAGGTCTCAGGTTCAAATCCCACGACCACCAAGTTGGGCCCTTGAATAAGGGCCTTAACCTTCAACTGCTCGCATTTACAGGGTGGGCCATTTATATGGATACACCTTAATAAAATGGGAATGGTTGGTGATATTAACGTTCTGTTTGTGGCACATTAGTATATGTGAGGGGGCAAACTTTTCAAGATGGGTGGTGACCATGGTGGCCATTTGGAAGTCGGCCATCTTGGATCCAACTTTTGTTTTTTTCAATAGGAAGAGGGTCATGTGACACATCAAACTTATTGGGAATTTCACAAGAAAAACAATGGTGTGAATATGGACAGGAAGTAATGAGGGACTCTTTCAGTGAGGAACATGATGTCCACACCGAGTGACTACTGAGCGAAGGTACTGCTAAACAGCTGTTTTAATGGCCGTGACTCTGCTTATTGTGCCTGGCTCGCAGATAGATAGACAGATAGATAGATTTTCTTCTTTAAATTATTATTGAAACTTTGGTGCACATTAAGCGTCTAGTTTTTTTTCTTCTTTCTTTTGATTATGTAAAGCTGCTTTGCGACAATGACAATTGTTAAAAGCGCTATACAAATAAAATTTAATTGAATAGTTATATATTTAGGATGGGATCTGCATGACTGAAACCATCAGCTGAAGTGTGTGTGTGTGTTTGTGTGCGCGCATGTTTCAGGTAACAGAACATGTTACAGATAATAATACAGATTTGTGTAAAATCAGTAATGTAAATACAGTATTGTACCTGCAGGTAGAGGAAGATCTGCTTTCTCCTCCTTCCTGACGTGTAGCTGGTAAAAGAAAAAGAAAAAAGGAGATTTAACCAATCCTGAGGCTGCTATCAAACCTCCAACAAACTATGAAGCCAGACGTCTTTCTACATCACCTTTAGTAAATATTAGAAAGACGGAGGGTAGGGATTTTAGTAAACAAACAAACAAAAAACCCTGAGTATATAAGAGATGTAGATAAAGTGTACGTTAGTGAGCAAGGTGCCATGATGTGTGTCACATATATTAAGTAGTGCAAAATAGTAAGTAGTAGTAATGTGCAGTAGGATTCAGTGAGTTTGTAGAAAAGCATGGTGGTGGTTTTACACAATATACAGTACCAGATGTTTGATTAGTGCAAATAACAGGGTTAAGGAAGGATGATTCTAAGGACCACTTGAATGACCCTCAAATGTTTGGAATGTTTGGCTTCATAGGTTTACAAGGGGCTAAGAATCATCGGTGGCAACCTATGATAAATCAGATTATATGAAATACTGACTCATTTTCAAAAGAATAAAGTGGAACATAAAACTTAGAAGGAAGTTAAAGGAGTTCCTGATGATGTTTTTGTTGTATTTGTGTGTGTGTGTCTGAGAGAGAAAAAGAGACACAGATGCACTCCAAACATTTGTACAGAAGAAAAAAGAAAAATAATAATAATAAGCCTGTGAGATAATAATAATAGGTGAGATAATAACAGTAGTCTTTTACTCCGCAAGCACCACTAATAATAAAATTGTGTAAAATCAGTTTGGTGTAAATATAGTACTGTACTTGCGGAGAAGATAGGGGTACTGCACTCCTGTTTGCAGGGACATGGCTGGTAAAAAGAAAGAGAAAAAAAGAATAATCAGATAAGGCAGTCTTTATAGCATTTGTCAGAACCATGCCAATGGAACCCATTAAATAAAAAAATAAATAAATAAAAAACACTCTTAGCAAACATTAGAAAGATGGAGGGTAGAGTTTTTAAGTTTTTAGTAAACCAAATAAATCAATAAATAAATCAATAATTCAACTTTTTAAAATAAACTATCACTACAGGAGTAACAGAAAAACAAAAAAACAGATCAGCATGTGGATAGGAAGAAAGGAGGGATTCTGTTTTAAATACCCGTTTTGTACCCGAGTCTCCACCAGTGGAAATGGACTCCATGTGAACTTAAATACCTAAACAATTATACAATTTCCCCCACACCATACCACTGACTAAAAAGAACTTTTAGCCATGACTGCACGATTGTACTAAGGTTCCCAATAAACTGGGCAGTGAGAAAATCTATATCTACAATAAAACCTTGGGACTGCGAGTAACTTGGTCTGCGGGTGTTTTGCAAGACGAGCATAACCACAATTGAGCCAATGGTTCTTCTCTCTCTCTTGCTGCAGGATTGCGGGTAATCTTCCCCTTTAGCCATTGTGCACGCACATGATCACACAAAATGCAATAGGAAACAGTCCACATGTGCACAGATAATCACTGTAGGAGTAAGGCACGCACACTGAAAATGCGAAGATCGGCCTGAAGTACCCTGCAAAGTATACTTCACAGGGTGTTCAGCCATGTTAAGTGTGATTCCAAACCGCAGGAAGCGAAAATGTTCAGTTCAAAGTGAACGAGTCAAAAACAGGTCTTCATTTTACCAGAAAAGGGAATGAAAAATTACCCATAAATAACTGCATCTCACTGGAGAGTGAAAATAATGGAGCTCGAAAAAGGATTTATATATTTATTATCATTATTATCAAGGATGACATCATATTAATAGGACACAATGATTTACATTTAAATGTAATCAAGAAATCCTCAGTATTATAAAGGCTAGTAATCTTTTAAAAAAATCTCTCTGCATCTTTAATCAATTACTATTATTATTATTATTATTATTATTAATCAGTAATTTATTTACAAGTTATACATATTCAATAGTATACGTTTTATAACGGTGCCAGTTTTTGTTTCAATAAATATTTAATGGCCGTAGTTTTAAATTTCCACAGCAGCAACGACAGTATCCGAGGTGCTTATGTTACCATGGTAATGCACGAAGGAAGTGACGTCTGTGCTGGTGACTTAGCAGGGTGTTCCGAATGGTGGAGTTTTATCGAAGTTCCCTTCACCGACATTCCCTGCAGCACCCTGTGAAGTACACTTCGGAATGGAACACAGCCGCAGTCCGCGTGCGCGTCTACTGTTTCCGGTAGCGCGAAACGCATTTTTTAAATTTTGTATCCGCGTATTGTGATTTTATTTAGTAAGTGTACTACAGCAACGGCCTCTCTAAAGAAAAAGATTAAAAGTCTGTAGTAATGCGGGAGATGAATCTGTTTAACGACAATGCAACATCACATTTCCGCGAAATCCTCAAGAGAAGGCAAACAAGTGTCATTATATGGGTATCTTGTTAAGTCACACAAAAAGGAAAAATATGACAAGTTTATCCAACAGCGATGATTCCGTTAGGTGTGTGTGAGAGAGAAAGTACACTCCGTCACTGCAGCCACAAATTTTTTCAAAGATTAAGTGCAGGTTAATTTTTATTTTTTACATTATGTTGGTTTTACTTTTTATTTTGTATTAATCCGTTTTATATTGATTTCTTTGGGTTGTGAAACAAACCATCGGAGTTTCCATTATTTCTTATGGGGAAATATAATTTGAAATTATCTTTAATAAACAAGTATTAAAGATAATTTTGGAAAAAACTTTGAATTACAAACACGGAACGAACTATGATCGCAATCCAATGCGGCCGCCATAGATACTATTACAGTTTTAAACGGCTAATGAGTTATAACGCACGTATTAAATCCACATTTAATAATTAACAGGCTCATGATAAAATGTGTGCTGAGAGATGTCTGTGCTGTAATGTGTGTAAAAGTGGTTAATTTAAGGAGATTCGGTGTAAATAGTGTTGACTTACTGAACTGATGCTTTCGCCTCTCTGGTCTCTAAACACGCATGCGCATGTTTAAAAGTCGCTGTAACCGACCTGTCCATAGATCTGCGAGATCCCGCAATTCCAAGTACCCCTCAGCCCCGCCTCGATCTGCAGGCTGCAGACAGGGGCTTCTCCGCAATTCGGCGTGCGCCATGCCGTGAGATCTCACAAGCAACCTTCGGGAATTGAAATAAATGTGTTGTGCTTCACTGAATATCCGCCAGATGGCGCATCGAAGAACTTTTTCTAAAAGCCAGACCAAGTACAACGCAGAATTGGGTATAATTAGTTAGCCTAAAACAATATTATTTCCAATGCTGAAGCAAACATTAATTTTATTTTGTTTTGCAATAGATCTTTTACGATGAATGTGCATATATGTGCTTCATATTATGTTCATAATGATGAAAAGAGATGCCCTAAATTATGAGGCGCCGTATAGGGCTTCAATCAAACTTCACTCACACATGAAACACTTGCATGCACACACACATGAAACACTTGCATACACATATATGAAACAGTCACACATCTATATATACTACTAACTACTATGAATTCGAATCAACTAGAAATAGAAATAGTTAAAAGTTTAAAGCTAAAAATAAGATGATCAGGTTTATTGTGTATTTATTTATCAGTCATTTTATTATTTCAGGTTGAAGTCCATGTACATATTCTTCTATTCTCTGGTAAACGACTGTAGGTGTAGAAATGTGCCAGGCTAAATCTGTTTTACTTTTCCACAGATTGTAATCAACATCTTCATGATTGGCACCATGTAGACACACACACACTCACACACATATACACACATACACACACACACACACACACACACACACACACACACACACACACACACACACACACACATATCTGCCCCTTCCCAATTTTAAATATAATGTTTTTTGCATATTAATCACACTTAAATTATTGTTATCAATAAACTAAGTTCAGTGTTCTACAGAGATAACCAGAGTAAATACAAAAAGCAGTTTTTGAATGATTATTTAATGGATAAAAGCTCTCCAAACCTAACTGGCCCTGTGTATATAGATATATAAAAAAGTAAATAAATAATAAAATGAAAAATAAATACATAACTGTGGATGAATTTTGGTCCACTTTTCCTTTCACAGTTCTTTTATTTCCGTCATATTGGAGGAAGTTTGAGCATGAAAGGTCTGTTTAAAGTCATGCCACGGCATCTCAATCAGATTTAAGTCCACACTTTGGCTACACATTTTACATCATTGTCCTGCTGAATAACTCGAGTGCGTTTGATTTTGAGGTCACAAAGTAATGGCCGGACATTTTCTGGTAGATAGCAGAGCTCATGGTTCAGGTCCTGAAAGCCCCAGACCAACACACTACCACAACCATGTTTAATTGTTATGATGTTCTTTTATGAAACGCGGTTAGTTTTACGCTGGATGTAACAGGACACACACCTTCCAAAAAGTTAATCTTTTGTCCCAGAATGTTATCTTGGGGATAATCAAGATATTTTCTTGGCAAATGTGAGATGAGCCTTTGTGTTCTTTTTGGTCATAAGTGGATTTCGCCTTAGAAATCTCCCATGAATGCCATTTTTGCCCCCAGTCTCATTCTTACTGTTGTATTGTGAACACTGTCCTTAACTGAGGCAAGTGAGGTCTGCAAGTCTTTAGATGTTCTGTGTTCTTTTATGAGCTCCTGGATGAGAACATTGTTGTTCTCTTGGAGTAATTTTGGTAAAACCATCCACTCCTGAGAAGGTTCACCACAGTTCCAAGTTTTCTCCATTTGTGGATAACGGCTCTCACCGTGGTGCGCTGGAATCCCAAAGATTAGAAATATCTTTGTAACCCTTTCCAGTCAGAGACATGACAATTGCTTTGTTTCTCATCTGTTCTTGAATTTCTTTAGATATTTTTTAAAGTGATTTCTTGATTTAACAGGTCTGGCAGTAATCAGGCCAGGATTTGGCAAGTGAAATTTAACTGGGCCCCCCCGTTATTCCTGCTGTTATACCCCTATCTCACCTATGCGGTTTGACTTTGCAAAGACAGACGCGCGGAAAGATGGAAACCTAATCACAGCGCTGAAACTCACGGCGAATCATGACAAACCGTACTTACGGCCACCACGCAGATGAGACAGGTGTATTAGTAACAGATTATGGGCCAAACTTTGCTGAGTGATGATGGTAGAATAATTATAAAGGTCTTGACTAAAACAACATGCATGAGGAAGCACAAAGGATTTTTCATTTTCTGCAGTGGAAAAGTACTTGAACTAGTTACTTTTATCAGAAAGTAACGCAGTAATGTAACATTACTTTTTGAAGACAGTAATTTTGTAATGTAATTAGTGACTTTAAAAAGTAACGTCATAAGACATTACTTAAGTATATTTTATGTTATCTGAAACACACACACACTTTTTAGTCATGCAGATCCCCTCCCAAATGTATATCTAGATGCTAAATATGCAGCAAAGTTTACACACTTTATCATCAGTCATTACATCATCAATTGAGGATATGCACTACAGTCGTTTAAAACTAACAGTATCCATGGCACCAGTTTTAAACTACTTACGACAGCAGCTAATTATAAAGAGAGAGATATTCACACTCTGGACAATTTATTAGGAACATTTGTGCAGTCATGACCTAAAAGTTATTTATAGTCAGTGCTATGGTGTTGGGGAAATTTGACATGGGGTGGGACTCAACTTTTAACAAAATTTATAAAGTCTGTTTGTCTGTCTGTCTGTCTATCCGCTCGCCCGCCTCACCTGATTGATTAATCATGGTTTCTTGTTTTTATTTAAGGACTTCCCTTGAAGATTGCCATATCAAATTCAAATTCAAATTCAAATTTTATTTGTCACATACACAGTCATACACAGTACGATATGCAGTGAAATGCTTATCTGACTGGTTAATCTTTCTTTCTTTCTTTCTTTCTTTCTTTCTTTCTTTCTTTCTTTCTTTCTTTATATAGTTTTAACCAACTTAAGGTCCACGTCTTCTACATGAACACCACTATCAGGACCTTCCACCAACCCTGGTACAGTACAGGGACATCTCTCTCTCTCTCTCTCTCTCTCTCTCTCTCGTTCTGACACAAACATAAATACAACAAAAACATCAGGAACTCATTTAACTTCCTTATATAGATGAAGTTCTATGTACCACTCAATTCTTCTGGAAATTATTCAGTACATATCATCTGATTTAGCAATTTTTGTCATTTAGGCGTCACCAATTTTTTTTTGCACGCTGCTAAAATGGCTTTTCTGGCAATTCCACGTGTTGTGTGAAAAAGAGCAATCGGCAATCTGTGTAACAAGCCAAGTTGTCTAGCGCTAAGAGAGCGGGAGAGTTCAGCAACTCAGCAGAAGTGTTTGTGCTAAATAGCATTATAGATAGCAGTGTCATAAGCTAAGCAAAAAGCTACCATAAGTTAAAGCTATCCAAAACAAGTTGAAATACATTAGAATGTTTACACCACAGCTGATATTCACGAACATTTGTAACTACATGAGGCATTTGCATAGCCACTGGGAGCTAACATAGCTAGGCAAAACAGGAAAAGTAAAGTAATTACAGTTTTATATGATCAGAATAAGGATTATATAAGATTTAATAACTCGCCCATGGTAACAGCTCACTGGATTCTCTAGGAAAAGCTAAACTCTTCCCACTGTCCAGAACATTCTATAGAGTTCCAGAAACCTGTACAGCACGTCATATCTTCCACATGCGCAGAAAACTCACTGAATATAAGTGCGTGTGTGTTTGAGTTCATGTTGGGATTGTGGTGTTGTATGTACCCAGACTGTGACTCCCCTGTGAATAGTGTGTGGGCGTATCCTGTCTCAGGTCATTATCAGATAATAATGTGCAACAGAAAGGCTGTACCTGTCCGTGGATTTATACGGATTACATAAGATGAATATTTATTTTCGTACCTACTTAATAAATGAAATCGTTATTTAAAAACTGCATTTTGAAAAAAATCAGGGAGGGACAAATACTTTTTCACAGCACTATACACAGACATTATATTGTCACCCCGAATGAAATCTCTCTCAAGTCCCGGCTTTACACGTTTGACCAAAAGTGTTTCTCCAGACTGAAAGTGATTTCAGGCTCTCGTGATTCATTTAGTAGACGAGGGTTTAATACATTTAATAATCTATATACACTTTATTACATGCATTTTGTGTTGATCAGTGTGTTTAAATCATCATCATCTTTTTATGGTTCTAGTTCTGATGAGATGCGGGCAATGTTCCTCATCACAGGAAAATACCAAAATTTTCTAACCCTCAACCTGAATCTTGTTCTCTCTCTCTCTGTTCTCTTTGTTTTATGGCGGTTTGCTGTTTTTGTTTTTTTCATGTCAACCATTGTAAATAGTTTTGATGTTTAGTTTTAATTTGTTTGTAAATAGTTTTGACCGTTTTTTATTTATTTATTTGGTTTATTGATTTTAATTTGTTTGTAAATAGTTTTGACCGTTTTTTTTTTAGTTTGTAAATAGTTTTGACCGTTTTTTGTTTTAGTTTGTAAATAGTTGTGATAATTTTTGTTTTAGTTTATTGGTTTTAATTTGTTTGTAAATGATTTTGATTATTTGTTTGTGCATTTAGATTAAACGTGCTAGAGAAACATTGTAAATATTTATTTTATTATCTATTTACTATTTAAATGTTTGTGATAAATACTGTATTTATTTATCAATTAAATTATTTAACATTCATTTGTTTATTGTTTTTTCTTCCTTTTTAAATTTTTTAAATTTCATTTAGGGATTTTCTTTTTCAAAATAGATTTATGATTTTTTTAAAAGCCTAAATTATAATTTAAGTATGAATTTCAGGATAAATAAATACAGATACATTAATACAAGTGCAAATAGTGTATGTACTATGTATACGGCATTATGCATAAAGTTATTTTATATATATATATATATATATATATATATATATATATATATATATACACACACGGTATAAATATAAATAAATAAATGCAGTAAATATTCTATAACATGTCTATGCAGTGATTATGTGCAGTGACTACAGAATAGATAATGCTATGAAGTGGAAAGGGGTACTTTCCACTAACTACTAACTGACT
Source organism: Clarias magur (assembly GCA_013621035.1). NCBI lineage: Eukaryota > Metazoa > Chordata > Actinopteri > Siluriformes > Clariidae > Clarias > Clarias magur. The sequence continues at coordinate 1,552,344 of QNUK01000074.1, read as the reverse complement.
GTGTTTATAGTGAGGCAACGAGGATGTTTTGAGGTCAGCCAGAAATCTGTTGTCCCTCTTCAACAGTATCCAAGGAGGTTCTGGTGGGCCTAGCCAGAATAGTAGCAGGTCGAACTTTCACACACAATGTTTGTAAGGTGGTACGATGGCATACCTATAGTCTTGTGATGTGGCCTCGTGCCTCCAGGTTTGAGGGTTTGAATACTACCTTGGGAATCTAATTGTATATTCTGTAAACAATGTTTTGTTTTTCTTTATAAAATACAGTTACAGACAAGACAGTCAAGGAGGACACACCCAAGGACATGACCAGGTTTAGCACATTTTATTTTATTAGAATGCAAAAGAATAAAATGTGTAGACAGCGTCTTTTTAATTAGAAAAGACATTGCCAACCAACTTTAGTAACCTATAAATTTCCCAGGATCTTTTGCAACCCGGAGAGGAAAAGGCTGTTCTTCTGGTGCATGTCCTGTTCCAACCAAACTAAAGCCCTTTCAGGTGTTGTTTTACCTTCTTCCAGCACAGAGTGATGGGACTCCAAATGACCAAGACCAGCTGCTTCATGCTCAAGCTGGATTAGGATGCCGTGGTTACACAGGGTGAATTGTAAAATCAGCAATAGCAGGGCACAATTCTGTTATATAAGTAGCTCCACTCTAGGAGGAACTTGAAACATGTCCGTTGTCACCGACATCGGAGGCCTTTCAGAATATGCCAAAGGCAATATGCAAGAAGTACAACTTGCCGTATCCTCTTCAAGGCCTTTCTGACCACATTGAATCATGCTCTGTTGCTGTGGTGGACAACTATGAAGACCTCAGATCAGGTGTTGAGACAGAGAGAGAGAGACATTATCAACTTCTACAAGCAACAAAATGTGAATCGGGCATGTCCTCTTAGATGCCAGTTGGAAGGTATAACAGAAGCAGAAGAAGATGAAAATTTGTTTGGTGAAATTTGAAGCACTGCTGCAGCATTGTGCTTAATGTGTCCTCTTTTTGTGTTTTTCAGGGGATACTGCAGTTGGTGATGGATGTCACAAGGCACTTTTTCCCCACTGTTGTTTACAAACTGGCATTTTTTAATTAAATCTGTCCTGTTAACAAGTACTGTACGTCAAAGAAGTTTAATTCTTTTCACATTTTTTGTTGAGCAGGGAACACTGGAGTTACCTGCCTTTTTAAGGGGCAAACAGACCACCTTGTGCCTTCATCTTCACACTTTCTGATCGAAAGTGACCTCTTCCTGGTAGCAGGAAGAATGCTTGGCCATTCCGTTCTTCATGGTGGACCATGCCTTGCAAGCCTCAGCAGAGCTTTTCACTCTATTCTGCTCACCTCCTGATACACAACACACACAAAAACACCCAGATAACTGCCTCACCTCCCCCAATGACGGCCACAGCAAACACAACAAAACAGTAGTTACATATACAATTGAAAGTACATAGACATAGAATGTAGCCCCTTTATTTTATTAAACGTTTTGATAAGACAGTTTTCAACCAAGAGTTTTCTATAGCACCATAGCCCTTCACTGAGTACTTTTAATACCAATGTTAAGACAATCAGCAAGTTGAGTTTTTTTTCTAACTCTGTATGAGCTCTTTATACTGCTTATTTCCAGTCCAAGTTGTTCCTTAGTGACGTGTTTTGTTGACTTAGGAGCATCAAACAGAGAGTGATTATCTGTCACAAAGACCAAATGGAGGAGCATACAGATCATCATTTCCAGTAGTAAGCTCAGAAAAGAGGGTCGTCAAAAAGATGGCATTATCTATTCCATCTGACAGGGCTAGAGTTTCCTCCTAGAACTCCTCACCACGTGTCTAATTCTCTTAGACTGCCAGAAGAGGGGAGAAAACTTCCATCCTTCTCCCATGACCTACTTGACCATGAGACCAATTAATATTCCCCCTTCAGGAAGATTTCCTAGGGAGGTATCACTGAAAACTGTCGGGTTCAGAGCATTGTTGTTTCCCAAATGCTGAAACCTGAGAGTGACTTTTATAGATTTAAGCTTTCTAATTACCTTATTTATTTCGTGAATTGACTGGACTGTGGCATCTTTTATGTTTGACCCCAATCTGCTTACATCAAAGATGATGTCTGGTCTGGTTGGTTTTGCAAACCATAGTATCTGTCCAATTTTTGACCTGAGCTGCTCTTTTTCAGTCTCATTAACAGTGGCATCTCTCTGCAGGACATGTGCTGCTTGTAGGTGATTTGGCATTGGAAGTTTTCAATGTAACTATGCTGATGTACATGAATTACACCATTAAAAGTCCATTCCCACATAGCAGGAATTTTCATGTTACTCACGTCCCACCTGAAATGCAGAATTGAGTGTAGGAATCACATCTTTAGAGAAATTTTGTTAGCCTGCCCAAAGAAAATCAACATGACATGCAAGTACTCCAGTAACTTTACACTGCTCATCCAACCAGTAGAATACTGCTGGATCTACTTTGGACATTTTACCACCTATACTCAGCATGATTTTTTTCACCTTATTGTACCAGTACAGTGATGTACCAGCAAGGTAAATCCTTTTTTCTAGTCCCCCATATAGCATTAAATATATAGTGCTACCAAAAGATTTCAGACAACAGTGAAATTACATGTTTAAATTATATTAAATAAGAATACATTGTTTATTTATGCAATTAAAATGCTACGCAACAAATAAAAGTATATGAATTCTGCCCAGCCTCTACTGACAGAGTAGTTAAAAATTGATTTGTGGATTGGACAGTGGATTTATTTCACTGACAGTTAGATACACACAGACCACACTCATCCGGACTTGTTTTCCTTTCACATTCAGTTAGCTCATGTTAGCAGATTTATCCCAGATCCAATGTAGATCCGGTTCATGAGTCTTTATGAATCTGTTATGATTAAAGATGGCGATATAACAGCTTCACCTGATTTCACGCAGGTGGATCTCTCATATGACCATCTTTAATAATCTATTCATGCCCCTAGAGCTGCAGTGGGTTCGGCTCACAAACACCGTTTTAAATACACCGAATGATTTAATTCTGAGGAGACAGTCTGTTGTGCACTACAGAATTATCAGTATATTAGTGTCTCCTGAACAGAGATTTTAAGCGGGAGGATCAAGCCGCTTAGTGCTCGTGCAGTCTGAGAAAATGCGCGCGCTCACATCACGTGACTCTACAGGCCACGTCAAGAGAACGGCGTGCATGCGCCGTTTATCAGCCTGCTCACGCGCCATGATCCTTTCGCGTACAATATAGTCCGGGAAATAAAGCCAGAAATAATCAGATAAATAAATAACTGTATAAACTTTAGAAATGAAGTGTTGTATTCCTTTGGTTATCAGATGATTAAGTTATTGTTTTTTTTTTTTTATCACAGAAGTTACAATGCAAACGTTTTTTTTAAACAATTTAGCTGAGGAGACAACGTGGCGTCGTTTAGTAAGTCATTTAATGTTTAATACATTTACTGTTATATCATATCAACTTGGAATTAACAGAAACATAGCGAACTGCGTTTTCTAACATTTTAGAAATTATATTTAAAATAAATGTAAGTTGTTGATATATATATATATATATATATATATATATATATATATATATATATATATATTATATATGAGCAAATGCACATCTTTGGCTTTAAAAGCTGTTGTTATGGCCCTTATTGTTGAGACAAATACATCACTTATCTCTAAAATATATATTAAATACGATCAAATTTAAATGCTGTCTTGCTTACTTATTACTAGCTAACCTGACTTGCTAACTAACTGCTTAGCACGTGTCTCTGAGTAGTGACGTATCGTTCTCGAACAAGTCGGCTCTAAGAGCCGATTCTTTGTATCGAACAAGAAGAGCCGAGTCCCTTCGGGGAGAGACGAATCTTCAGCTGCTCCTGCTGTCCACAGACCAACTGTGGAGTTTTCCCCCCGAACGCACGGTTGCCACAGAGAAGCTGAAGCCCTTGCAGTTGTTTGCTGTGGTTCTGTGTTCAGCTGTTAATTTAGAGATTAGATTAAAATGTTAAACAATAGTAACTTTTTTTTTTGTAATGAAAATAAAGCATAAAATACAGATTTTATGAAAACACTGAATAAAACAAATGCTTACTAACACAAAAACCATTTATAATTGCTAAATTAGGACCTAAATTAGGTCAGCTCAATATGTGAATGTGCAAAAGAAAACACTGCGTGCCCAGAAGAAGAAGGCAGTGCAGAAACTTGGTAAAAGGAATGTGTGTGCGAGTAAGTGTGTTTATGGTATCTTTGCTCTGCAGAGAGGAATTATGGAATAACTCTCTCATATACTTTTATCAAATCGACTCCTAGCGAAGGGAGAAAGTACTGCCTAATGATAGTGGACATGTTCTCAAAGTAGATTGAGGCTTTTCCAAACTTAAAACAAGATGCGAGTGCAGTAGCCAAGTCACTTTTGTGACTGAAAAACTGAAATCATTCCCAGATGGGAAATACCTGACAATACCTGACCAGAACAGGAGAACCAGCAGCAGTCCCAAGAAAGTTCATATGAGAAATTGAAAATGAAAAGTTGAACTTTTTCATGAATCTGTTCTCTGCTTTGTCTGTAGTCCACAAACAGGCAAAGGACGCCTTGCCAGAACCCAAGCAAACAGACCTGCATGATCTGAAGCCAGGAGATTGGATTGTGGTGAAGGACTTCAGGAGAAAGAGCTGGAGAGCTTAGAGGTGGTGAGGGCTGTTCCAGATTCTTCTCACAAAACGCAAACGTGTTCCAGAACCAAGCTCGACATCAACTGATAGTTAAAGACTGCCACAGGCTGTCCCTGACGGTGTTTTGAAGCCTCGTGAGGTGGGACGAGTGCAGATTGGGCGTGCCCGCACTCCGAGCACCAATAATCGTCAAGAAAGGCGACAGCTCACCGTACAGGTGGCTTAGATTGGTCCGATCCCCACAGACACCCCACATGATTAGGCCTGAGGACTTACTCAGACAGCTGGATCTAAAGAGCTCATTGTAGTTGTAGTAGTTGATCAAGCAAGAGTTGAAAAGAATAAAGTAGTATGCCAAGTTTTTCCATTGTTTAATTACCTATTAAAGGGGTGGGGGGATGGGGTTACTGTGTAGGAAGACTACACAGCGAAATCACTGCTCTCTGACAGAGTCTCTGTCGTAAAACTGGACTCTTTAACAAGTATCCTCTCTAATGACACTTTCTTTTGCCTCGTGGATTACGTGGAAAAGTGACGTTGCATTGTTGTTAAACGGCTTAAGGACGAAATTTAAATGAGCAAAGTATTGAGATCTAATTTTTTTAAATTCTAATATATATTTTGCCTGTAAATGTAGAAATATTGTTTTTTCTTTTTCTAAAATGACACAATAGATCATTGGAAAAATTAAGAATTTCACCAATACATGGAAAATGAGTTCATACAGATCTGGAGTTTAATGATTTGCAAAAAAAAAGATTGAAAAAATGCAGCTTCACTAAAAGTCAGGAGTTTAATGCTGATCTGATCTGATAGATGTTATGTGGTTTGGGTTAGAGGGCCGCACCACGTGATGTAATAATATTAATAAGAGCCCTTATGCCTGGCTTCCGAGGAGATCAATGAAATAGAAGTCTGTGAGAGTGCTTTTGAGACAAGTACGGGAAGACCTTTCTGTTGGGAGATAGTGTGAGATGATCTCCTCGATACCTGACGGGGCTCTGGAAACTAAAAACAAGGCTTTATATCCTCTCGGGGCAAGGCTGCCCATACCGGGGACTTATCTGTGATTCAATGCTTTTAACTTAGAACAAGACTTGCGGAGTGGCGTGTGCTCTCTCAAGTTCGCTGGTTTCTTAGGAAGACTTGTCTGGGTCTTTAGTCTTTGGCCCCTGATACCTTTACCGGTGCTACCTAATGGCCTAAAGGGCCCTTAAATAGACACATTTTTCCTTTGGATAAATCTAGATGAAGGTTGCTAAAAAGTAGAATGAACCCCCACCTTCATGCCATCATCACACACACACATTACTTTTAGGATGTAGAAATACAAGACTAATTATATTTGTATTAATCACAGGTTATGGTGTTATTGCTAGTTAAATTTCTTTTTGTCAGAGTTCTTTTTTTTCAGATGAATGATATTGATAGTGATGGTTTTTTATTGCTTAAGTAGCTATTGTATGGGTTTAAAAGTCTTTTAAACGTTTTGTCCATCACAAGGGTCGTTGTTGCAGTACAGTTACTAAAGAACTGTCCAAAGCAAAGAATTGCTTCACTCGTGCGTGCGCACACACATGGTCACAACAGTACACATGTATGCTGATGTTGACTGTACAAGTGACGCGTGCGCACTGAAACTGAGCATGAGAGAGCATTACCCAAAATCCTCTCCCATGTTGCAGCGTGAGAAAGCGCAACTATTGACTCAGTTGTGATCACGTGTTGCTCGATGTAAAGCTATGCGTACTACTCGTATTTCAGGACCTCGTTCAAACTAATTCAAGTGTAAATTTGTTTAAAAATGCAAAACACTTGCAGAGCAAGTTACTCGCAATCCCAGGATTTACTGTATAGTTTAGCTTACTTACAGACGGGGTTTTTTTTTTTTTAATACAAATTTAAGTTTTTTTTATTTTATTTTTTTATTATGAGTTTATATAGTATAGTATACTATAACTACAGTAAAAACTAATTTTTTGTTTGACAAAACCGGAACAACAAATGAATGATAAAGGAAATAAACCTGTGGAGGGAAAACAGTCACAAAATACAGAAATATCATCATCATCATCATCAGGACCTGCTTTCACATTGTGTATGTGATAATTACAGATATATAACCAGCACTCACATCACTGCACCTCTTATTAATGGGTGTTCTGTTAACGGGAATCTATAGGAAATAAAAACACACGTGTGTTATTGTGTGTGAAACAGTGATGATGTGATGTGTTTTTAGACTGTTAATTAATGATACTTACAGAGACAAGACTACTGATCCTATGGTTATTAGCGCCAGCAGCACCATTAAAAGTGAATAAACCTGCAACAAAACACACACACACACACAGTGTTTCCTCATGCTTGAACTTACTGCTTCTGCTACATTAACTGTTTAATCCTCTTCAGTACTTATAGTCCAAACCTAACTTCAGAACGTCTCACCTTCCATAGGAACTTGTGCTGATATTTTAAGTCTTTCAGCCTGTTTTGTTCCTGGTCTGAGATAAAAACAGTGTAGATGTTATGTTTCAATATTACCTCTACTCATTTCTAAAATTATCATGACGTTCAATTTCATGAGGCACAGAATCTCCAGTGCTTAAGGCATTGGACTACGGTTCGGAAGGTCTCAGGTTCAAATCCCACGACCACCAAGTTGGGCCCTTGAGTAAGGGCCTTAACTCTCAATTGCTCGCATGTATATTGAAATCAAATGTAAGTAGCTCTGGATAAGTGCGTCTACAAAATATAAAACTTCATGTATAGAAGGAAGTTAAAAGATGATATTGTTTTTGTTGTATTTACATGTGTGTGTGTGTGTGTGTGTGTGTGTGTGTGTGTGTGTGTGTGTGTGTGAGAGAGAGAGATGTCCCTGTACCTTGGCTGGAGGAAGGTTCGGGTGGTGGTGGAGCAGAACTGGATGATAAGTTGGAATGAAAAAAATAAAAAAATAAATAAAAAAGATAGATTAACCAATCAGATGAGGCAATCTTCACAGCATTTGTCAGAACCATGCCAAGAGAAGCCATTAGACACAAAACAAATAAAAAAATCTACTTTTTGAACTAAACCATCAATGAAGCAGAAACTTGAGCTGTTTTAATGGCCGTGACTCTGCTTATTGTGCCTGGATCACTGATAAATAGATAGATTTACTTCTTTAAATTATTACTGAAACGTTAGTGCACATTAAGCATCTACTTATACATTTAGGAGGGGATCTGCATGACTGCAAATATCAGCTGAAGTGTGTGTGTGTGTGTGTGTGTGTGTGTGCATGTTTCAGGTAACAGACCATGTTACAGATAATAATACAGATTTGTGTAAATACAGTATTGTACCTGGGGCCGGTGGGGCATTCCCTTTCTCCTTCTTCCTGACGCGTGAGTGCTAAAAAAAAAAAAAAGCAGCTTTACTAAAAGTCAGGAGTTTAATGCTGATCAAGGCTTTATATCCTCTCTGGGCGAGTCTGCCCATACCGGGGACTTGTGTGTGATTCAATGCTTTTAACTCGGCACAAGACTTGAGTGGCGTGCGCTCTCTCAAGTTCGCCGGCTTCTTAGGAAGACTTGTCTGGGTCTTTAGTCTTTGGCCCTGATACCTTTACTGGTGCTGATGTTGACTGTACAAGTGACGCGTGCGCACTGAAACTGGGCATGAGAGAGCATTACCCAAAATACTCTCCCATATTGCAGTGTGAAAGCGCAAACATTGACTCAGTTGTGGTCACGTGATGCTCGATGTAAAGCGTATGCGTCCTACTTGTATTTCAGGACCTCGTTCAAACTCATTCAAGTGTAAAGTTGTTAATTTTTGCTCGTCTTGCAAAACACTCGTAGACCAAGTTACTCGCAATCCCAGGATTTTCTTATAGGTGGGAGATTTATTTATTTCTATTTCTATTCATTTTAACTTCATTATATTACAGAAATGAAAATAATAAGCTAAACTATTTGTGTGTGTTAGAAAATTATGGTTCTAACCCGACAAAATCAGACAGAGTTTACCTGGACTGTGTGTTGACAAACGCGTTCACTGCTGCCAAACAGGCATCCCATGAAGTAAATGCCTTCTCTGTGTTTTGAAATAAAGCCCAGGATTCAAAAAACAGGAACTACACACACACACACAGAGTGAGTGATTACAGGGGCTCAATATTCACATGTACATTTTAAATTTAATTGTAATTGAGTTGTAAAACATTCTTGAACAACTGATTTAGACGGTGCGTCACTCACACCAGTAGTAATGGTGTAACACTCACAGTAGTGTAGAGGAGGGCGCCTAACCCTGCAGGAATAATTCCACTGAATCTAAACACAGGAAAGAGGAAAACACTTCTGTTTCAGTTTTTACTGTAGGATTCAGGAGGGTGTCATTCAGCACTAAACACACACAGCGCAAGTGTTAGTGAGTGTACTGTATATCACAGTGTGTGTGTGTGTCTGTGTGTGCTGTCACACAGCCACGGATAAGAAGACCCTCAGCATGGCACATTGCCTGCCGTTTGGTAATTCACAAAGACACTAGATATTAGCAGTCCAGCATTTAAGCCGCCTCAGTGTGGGTGTGTCTCAGCAAACTAGGAAGGCGTGGCTTTAACACAAGAGTATCTGTGTCTAGTGTGACTTGTAATACACGTTGGAAATTTCATGCATACTGCTGCTTTCAAAAATGTGTGTGTGCATGTGTGTAACAATGAGTAGCAACACTTACGTAGTCTGATAAAAGGAATGCATCAACGGCGAGTCCTGTAATGACTATAAAAACGCTGACCTGTATACAAAAGCCACAGCAGGAGAAGATGTGGATCTGAAACACACACACACACACACACACGGTTCTTCAGTCAGAATCAGTTTCCCACATTGTGTCTCCTGAACAAAGACAGCACTGAGGTCATGCTGGGAGAAAGTGTTGATCAGGATTATCCATACTGAGGTAACTCTCACACACACTGTTATTAGAGAATAAATGTTATATTAGTGCAGTATTGGGGTAAAATATAGAAACAGGGAGACTCGGGTTCTTCGTCGGGGAACGTTCCGGGTCGGTTTTACCAGCAGGAAATAAATGTTTAAGAGGGACAGATGTCCATTGTAAGGAAAGACAACAGTGTCATCCGATATGGCTGAAGAAAAAAAAACATATTTTCAGAACCTGTGTGTGTGTGTGTGTGTGTGTGTCTCTGATCTTTACCTTGGTCTGGCAGCATAAAAAAATTTTTATGCCACACATCAAAGTGGCTGTTCCTGTAATAAGGAACATTGCCCGCATCTCGTCAGAACTAGAACCATAAAAGATGAGGATGATTTAATCACACTGATCAACACAAAATGCATGTAATAAAGTGTATATAGATTATTAAACGTATTAAACCCTCGTCTACTAAATGAATCACGAGAGCCTGAATCACTTTCAGTTTAGAGGCCTTTCATGTTTTGAAGGCGGAGCCTATGAGAGATTTCATTCAGGGTGACAATATAATGTCAGTGTACAAGGCTGTGAAAAAGTATTTTCCCCTTTCTGATTTTTTTTAAAAATGCTGTTTTTCAATGATGATTTCATTACTTTTGAGATAAAAGTTGTCTAAACTTGCCTGGTCCTATGTGGAAAAGTAATTGCTCCCCTTGCTAAATCATGAATGAAGTGAGATTAACCACACTTTTGGAAAGCCCAGTTAAATTTCACTTGCCAAACCCTAGCCTGATTACTGCCAGACCTGTTAAATCAAGAAATCACTTAAACAGAAGCTGTCTGACAAAGTAAAGCACACTAAGGGCGTTTTCACACTGCGGTCCCGGATCCGTTTCCGAGTACACTTGGCCCCAGGACCAGTTGATTTTTGTCTGTGAGAATGTAATCGTTCCGAATCTTTCCGCGCTCGGGAACGAATCCCTGGACCGATTGCAGAGGTGGTTTCGGGAACGATTCATGTGCTCCCGAGCACGAAAGGCGGGACATAAGTACGCGCTCGTGCTCAAAAGAGGAAGTGACGTAATTCCACTTCGACTCCGTACACAAACAAACGTGGCTACTGAAGAATCTCTGTAATGCCGAAGTATAGCATTTGCTAGAAATTTAGACAGACGAAAATATCCGGAGATAATCGGACACTACACATAAAAACTCCGATATTTATGGAAGTATCCGTATTTGGACGCGCGCGCGTACAGCAGCACTGAGCAATGCCGTGCAGAGTTAAACACACTGCGGCTCGTGCAGCACACAGCGCGCACTGCGATACTGAAGTGAGGAAAAGATGAACAATAGGATAAAAACCATCCAGTGTGATCGAGTCGGAAGCCCTCAAACCCACAACAACATCTACCTTCATCATCGGAACCGGACCGCGTGGAGCCTGGTCCAGCAGAGAGCCTGCGTGTGAGCGGTGAGTTCATATTAAATACTATTAACTCCTGTTATTAACACTGTTAAAGAGAGTCTCATATCATCACCACATCTCCAGGTAATTGTCTGTGGATCTCGTGGTGACATTTAAATGCATATAATAAGATCTACAGGATGATCCTTTCACATTAGTTCACAGTAAAGTTCACTTGGAATGCTCCTCATGTCTGCTCACTTTAAGGCCTCAGATCATTTCACTGTTCAGAAGAGCAGAATGTGATGAACTCCAGTGTTGTGCTTATGTAGCTATTAGAGTCACAGCTACTTTACGCTTTACTCATATTTAATGTAGAACCTTCATGTATATTCTCCAACACATCTCAGAGACACTTATAAAAACTGAGATGCTGATGAGCCACATAAGCTCCACACACATTTTCAGGTTATCTGTGATTGCTGTGACAAAATGTAAATGTTGGAAAAATGTCATTTGTACAAGCTGTTATGGTTGCAACTTTCCGCTAATTTCTTGCCTTTATACTTTCTTGCAGACAAACACTGGAGGAAACACAGACTGAGACCTCTGACAGCAGCACAAGACCAGCTAACAACAGAAGAAAGACAAAACCTGACATGCAAGAGCAGGAGACTCATAATGTCTGCATGAAATCTCAAATTTAGATGGAGAAGCGCTGACTACAGATACAGAGGAAGAAACATCAAGAGATCGAATAGGACGTTGATGCAGACGACAGACCAACTGTTGTCTTAATTTCATTAACACACACCCTCTTGCTATGCAAGTACAAGTAAATATAAAATATGCTACATTTTAATGTTTAGATTTTTTGTCCTATGACAGCTACTTTTGTTACAAAATTTACTTTGATTATATTTTTATTTAATAATGTTTAATAAAACATTTTGCACTCTATCCAGTACTTTGTCTCTATTCCAAATCCCCCACACTCATCTTGGATTTTACAGTATACATTTATTTTTACATTTACAAAAATACAATATAAACACACGGCACACAAAACATGTTAAACACTAAACATTGCTGCATGATGAGGTTTTAAATTAAGCTTCAGCACCTCAGCTAAGTTTGAGAATCTACACATAGTAAGGTAAGGAAAAAAAGGGCACAAGCATCTCTCTTGTAGGACTGTTGTCTTCTTAATAGGAGTATTTAGTAGCCATTCCTGGTCTCTCCTGGTCACAAGAACATCCTGCCATCACACACCACCCCTCTCTAAACCCATATGATCCTGAGGAGAACAGAAAAATGCATGATTTAGATATTTAACATTTATTATATGTATCTATGCTATTTGTTGAACTTTATTCTAGCAGGCATTATATTTATTTGTAGCATTTATTCATTGTTTACATCTGTGATTAATTTACAGTGTACATAAACACTATTTTTATGATAAAAAGTAATTTTTTAAAATGTGCTATGACTAAAGAAAGTAATGTTTAATGATCACTTTATTTCTATTTGACTGGGAATCAGAAGAGAATGTGGACACACCTGATTCCTCACCTTACAGAGTAGAGATGTAAAGTCATTCCTCAGTGCCTCGTGCTGTGTCCGTGCAGCGCGCGCTCATTTCACCCTCTGAGTCGTGCGACAGATGTGTCAGTAGGCACGTTATTTACAGTGCCGTTGTTTTTGTCATAAAAAATAAAACATCCACACGGAGCATTAACAGGTGTCTCACAGTTCATGACCCGAGTAGCGTTTCTTCTTCTTTCTTAGTTTTTTTCCGGCGAAAAACAAACCAACTGCCTCTCTACCGCCACCTACTGTTTCCGCTTGTGTAAATATGCGAGTGCCCCCGGGATCACAATCGCTATTAGTGTGAACGCAGACCTGCGGGGGATTGGGGAGGGGGAGAAATCGTGCTCGGGTACAGAACGGAACAGATCATTACCAGTGTGAAAACGCCCTAAAAGATCTCACTTCATGTTGCCATCTAAAGAAATTCAAAAACAGATGAGATTTTTTTTTTTACATGTATCAGTCTGGAAAGGGTTACAAAGACATTTCTAAGACTTTGGGACTCCAGCGAACCATGGTGAGAGAAAATGGAGAAAACGTGAACCTTCTCAGGAGTGCATGGTCTAATAAAAACGGACGTGCGTCCCGTTACATCTGGCATAAAACTAACAATGTTTGATAAAAAGAACATCATAACAGTTAAACAATTCTGGACCTGGACGACTTGCCATAACTGATGGAACCATGAATTCTGCTCTCTACCAGAAAATCCTGAAGGAGAATTTCCAGCTATCAGTTTGTGACCTCAAGCTCAAGCGCACTCGGGTTATGCAGCAGGACAACGATCCGAAACACACCAGCAAGTCCACCTCTGAGTGGCTCAAAATAAAAAGGTTCTAGAGTGGCCTAGTCAAAGTGTGGACTTAAATCTGATTGAGATGCCGTGGTATGACTTTAAACAGAACTTTCATACTCAAAATGTGACTGAATTAAAACAATTGTGAAAGGAAGAGTGGGCCAAAATTTATCTACAGAGATGTAAAAGACTCATTCCCAGTTATCGCAAACGCTTAAATGCAGTTGTTGCTGTGAAGGATGACACAACCAGCTATTAGGCTTCGGTTCAGTTATTTTTTTTATATATACAAAGGGCCAGGTAGGTTTGGAGAGTTTTTTTTCTTTAAAATTCTCATTCAAAAACTGCATTTTGTATTTACTCGGGTTATCTCTGTGTAACACTAAACTTAGTTTAACGATAAAAATTATTTAAGTGTGATAAATATGCAAAAAAAATTATATTTAAAATTGGGAAGGGGCAAATATATGTGTGTGTGTGTGTGTGTGTGTGTGTGTCTAACCTTAACATGGTCCCGATGACTAGAATTTTGAGTGCGGTCTGTGGGAAAGTGAAACAGATTTAGCCTGGCACATTTCTACACCTGCACTTGTTTACCAGAGAATAGAAGAACAATGCAGACATCAGTGTAAAAAATATTTTATCTAAAACATTCAGATATTCTGACGTCCTACAGCCTGAACTTCAGTATCACTTAAACACTTACAAACGATACAGCAAATAAGAATGCCACAGGGCACCGTCTAGTGTAACTGAAAGAGAAAATGCAGTATAAGGTGAAACACACACAATTTACTAAACACAAGCTATATATACTATAACTACAGTATAAACTCACTTTTTTGTTTGACAGTATCGGAATACCAAATGGAGGATAAAGGAAATAAACCTGTGGAGGAAAGACAGTCACAAAATACAGAAATATCATCATCACCACCATCATCAGGACCTGCTTTCACATTGTGTATGTGATAATTACAGATAAATAACCAGCACTCACATCGCCAGACCTCTGATTATGAGATATTCACTTAATTGGAATCTATAGGAAATAAAAACACACGTGTGTTATTGTGTGTGTGTTATTGTGTGTGTAACAGTGATGATGTGATGTGTTTTTAGACTGTTAATTAATGATACTTATGGAGATAAGACTACTGATCCTATTGTTATTAGCGCCAGCAGCACCATTAAAATAGAATAAACCTGCAACAACAACACACACACACACACCCACAGAGTTTCCTCCTGCTTGAACTTACACACTGCTTCTGCTACATTAACTGTTTAATCCTCTTCAGTACTTGTAGTCCAAACCTAACTTCAGAACGTCTCACCTTCCATAGGAACTTGCTCTGACATTTCTGGTCTGAGATAAAAACAGTGTAGATGTTATGTTTCAATATTAGCTCTAATAATTTCTAAAATTAATATATCTAAAAACGCAGTAACCGGGTCATTGCAGCAGATTTCAATGCAAGATACCCTACGAGACCACCCATCTCCCATGCTACAGTTAGCAAACTGCTTGCTAAGTTTCGTGAAACTGGTTCAGTGTTGGATTTGCCAAAAAGTGGATGCATAAAAAATGTCACTAATGAACAAACATGAGTGGCTGTCCTAGCTTCATTCAGCAACAGCCCACAGCGTAGCACTCGCCACATGTCACTGGAGAGTGGCATTAGTCGAACATCCCTTCGGCGGATATTAGCTACTCACAAATGGCACCCTTACAAACTCCAGCTACTGCAGCATCTCAACGAGGATGACCCAGATCGGCGCACACAATTTGCAGAATGGGCAAAACAAAAATTGGAACAGGACCCTCAGTTCACACAGAAGATTTTGTTAAGTGATGAGGCAAACTTTTATGTGAATGGTGAAGTTAACAAACAAAACCACCGCTATTGGTCTGACACTAACCCACATTGGATAGATCCCTCCAAGACTGTTGGAACAAAAAAAGTGATGGTATGGTGTGGTATATGGGGTACAAAGATAGTGGGGCCGTTCTTCATCAATGGAAACCTCAAGGCCACTTGATATTTGAAATTGCTACATGATGATGTGTATGTGATAATTACAGATAAATAACCAGCACTCACAGCACTACACCTCTCATTATTGGGTGTTCTGTTAACGGTAATCTATAGGAAATAAAAACACACGTGTTATTGTGTGTGTGTGCATGTTATTGTGTGTGTAACAGTGATGATGTGATGTGTTTTAGACTGTTAATTAATAATACTTACTTACATAAGTACTACTCCTGTGGTTATTATCGCAAGCTGCACCATTAAAAATAAATAAACCTGCAACAACACACACACACACACACAATTTCCTCCTGCTTGAACTTACACACTGCTTCTGCTACGTTAACTGTTTAATCCTCTTCAGTACTTATAGTCCAAACCTAACTTCAGAAGGTCTCACCTTCCATAAGAACTTGTGCTGATATTTTGGGTCTTTCAGCCTGTTTTGTTCCTGGTCTGAGATAAAAACAGTGTTGATGTTATGTTTCAATATTAGCTCTAATCATTTCTAAAATTATCACGACGTTCAATTTCATGATGCACTGATTTATATTTTAAAGAATCAATTCATAGTGACGTTCAATTTCATGAGGCACAGAATCTCAGTGGTTAAGGCATAGGACTACAGTTCGGAAGGTCTCAGGTTCAAATCCCACGACCACCAAGTTGGGCCCTTGAGTAAGGCCCTTAACCCTCAACTGCTCGCATGTATAATGAGATCAAATGTAAGTAGCTCTGGATAAGTGCGTCTGCAAAATGCTTAAATGTACAAGGGGCTAAGAATCTCTAGTGGCACCCTGGTAATAAATCAGATTATATGAAGTACTGATTCATTTCCAAAGGAATAGAGTGGTACATAAAACTTCATCTATAGAAGGAAGTTAAAAGACTTCCTGATATTGTTTTTGTTGTATTTACATGTGTGTGTGTGTGTGTGTGTGTGTGTGTGTGAGAGAGAGAGAGAGAGATGTCCCTGTACCTTGTCTGGAGGAAGGTCCGGGTGGTGATGGAGCAGAACTGGATGATAAGTTGGAATGAAAAAAATAAAAAATAAAAAAGATAGATTAACCAATCAGATGAGGCAATCTTCACAGCATTTGTCAGAACCATGCCAAGAGAAGCCATTAGATACAAAACAAATAAAAAAATCTACTTTTTAAACGAAACCATCAATGAAGCAGAAACTTGAGCTGTTTTAATGGCCGTGACTCTGCTTATTGTGCCTGGATCACTGATAAATAGATAGATTTACTTCTTTAAATTATTATTGAAACGTTGCTGCACATTAAGCATCTAGTTATACATTTAGGAGGGGATCTGCATGACTGCAAATATCAGTGTACAAGTGTGTGTGCATGTTTCAGGTAACAGACCATGTTACAGATAATAATACAGATTTGTGTAAATACAGTATTGTACCTGGGGCCGGTGGGGTATTCCCTTCCTCCTTCTTCCTGACGCGTGGCTGGTAAAAAAAAATTAAAAAAAAGATTAACCGATCAGACGAGGCTGCTGACAAACCACCAACAAACTGTGAAGCCAGACGTCCTTCTCTATGACCTTGAGTAAACATTAGAAAGATGGAGGGTAGGGATTTAGAGATTTTAGTAAAAAACAAAAAAAAAACCCTGACTATATAAGAGATGTACAGGGTTTGGACAATGAAACTGAAACACTGGCCAATTTAGATTACATGGCTAAATTTGACCAGCCTGGTAGCAAATCCTCATTGATTGCACATTCCACGAAGACCAGAGCGTGAAGGTTGAATTAGCAGAGTAATAGTACAGTTTTAATTAAGATATTCTAATGCACACAACATTATGGGTGACCTATCAAAATGATGAGTTCAAAAGAGGACAAATTGTTGGAGCGCATCTTGTGGATGCATCCTTGACCAAGACATCAAGTCTTTGTGATGTATCAAGAGCCACGGTATCCAGGGTAATGTCAGCATACCACCAAGAAGAACAAACCACATCCAACAGGAGTAACTGTGGACGCAGGAGGAAGCTGTCTGAAAGGGATGTCCGGGTGCGAAGCCGCATTGTATCCAAAACACATAGAACCACAGCTGCCCAACTCACTGCAGAATTAAATGTGCACTTCAACTCTCATGTTTCCACCAAAACTGTTCGTCTGGAGCTCCACAGGGTCAATGTACATGGCCGGGCTGCTATAGCCAAACCTTTGGTATTTCGTGCCAATGCCAAACGTCGGTTTCAATGATGCCAGCAGCAAAAATCTTGGGCAGTGGATAATGTGAAACATGTATTGTTCCCTGATGAGTTCACCTTCACTGTCTTTCCCACATCTGGGAGAGTTACAATGTGGAGAAGTCCCAAAGAAGCGTACCAGCCAGACTGTTGCATGTCCAGAGTGAAACATGGATCAGTAATGGTTTGCACTGCAATATCATGGCATTCCCAAGGTTGTGCTAGATGGGCGCGTCACTGTAAGGACTACCGAACCATTCTGGAGGACCATGTGCACCCAGTGGTTCAAACATTGTATCCTGAAGGCGGTGCTGTGTATCAGGATGATAATGCACCAATACACACAACAAGACTGGTGACAGAGTGGTTTGATAAACATGAAAGTGAACATCTCATATGGCCTGCACAGTCACCAGATCTAAATATTATTGAAACACTTTGGGATGTTTTGGAGGAGCGAGTCAGGAAACGTTTTCCCCCACCAACATCACATAGTGACCTGGCCACTATTCTGCAAGAAGAACAGCTCAAAATCCCTCTGGTCACCGTGCAGGACTTGTATCTGTCATTCCCAAGATGAACTGATGCTGTATTGGCTGCAAAAGGAGGCCCTACACCACACTAATTAATTATTGTGGTCTAAAACCAGGTGCTTCAGATTCATTGTCCAACTCCTGTAGATAATGTGTACATAAAGTGAGTGCGCAAGATGCCATGGTGTGTGTCACATATAACAAGTAGTGCAAAATAGTAAGTAGTAGTAATGTACAGTAGGATTCAGTGAGTCTGTAGGAAACATGGTGATGGTTTTACACAATATACAGTACCAGAGGTTTAATTAGTGCAAATACCAGTAATGTACAGTAGGGTGTAAAAATTTTATAAAAAGCATGTTGGTGGTTTTATACGACGGATTACAAAAGTGCACAGGACAGGCTCAATGACTGCAATATAGAACTGTATCAACAGCTCCTGTGGCAGACCATACTTCCTCGGCTGATGAAGAAAGGATGATTCTAAGCACCTCAAAATTGTGAATTATTTCCAAAAGAATAGAGTAGAACATAAAACTTCTATAGAAGGAAGTTAAAGGAGTTCCTGGTGTTTTTGTTGTATTTACATGTGTGTGTGTGTGTGTGTGTGTGTGAGAGAGAGAGAAAGAGAGATGTCCCTGTACTTGTGTCAGGGGAAGGTCCAGGAGGTGGTGGAGGTGAACTTGATCATAAGTTGGTTAAAAAAAAAGAAAGAAAGATAAATTAACCAATCAGATAAGGCAATCTTCACAGCATTTGTCAGAACCATGCCAAGGGAAGCCATTAGATACAAAACAAATTAAAAAATCTACTTTTAAACTAAACCATCATAAAGCAGAAACAAAAAAAAAAAATCAAAAACCAGGTCTGCATATGGACAGGAAGTAATGAGGGACTCTTTCAGTGAGGAACATGATGTCCACACCGAGTGACTACTGAGCGAAGGTACTGCTAAACTTCAGCTGTTTTAATGGCCGTGACTCTGCTTATTGTGCCTGGCTCGCAGATAGATAGACAGATAGATTTTCTTTTTTAAATTATTATTGAAACTTTGCTGCACATTAAGCGTCTAGTTTTTTTCTTCTTTCTTTTGATTATGTAAAGCTGCTTTGCGACAATGACAATTGTTAATTGAAACCATCAGCTGAAGTGTGTGTGTGTTTGTGTGCGCGCATGTTTCAGGTAACAGAACATGTTACAGATAATAATACAGATTTGTGTAAAATCAGTTTAATGTAAATACAGTATTGTACCTGCGGGTAGAGGAAGATCTGCTTTCTCCTCCTTCCTGACGTGTAGCTGGTAAAAGAAAAAAAAAAAGGAGGATTAACCAATCCTGAGGCTGCTATCAAACCTCCAACAAACTATGAAGCCAGACGTCTTTCTACATCACCTTTAGTAAATATTAGAAAGATGGAGGGTAGGGATTTTAGTAAACAAACAAACAAAAAACCCTGAGTATATAAGAGATGTAGATAAAGTGTACGTTAGTGAGCAAGGTGCCATAATGTGTGTCACATATATTAAGTAGTGCAAAATAGTAAGTAGTAGTAATGTGCAGTAGGATTCAGTGAGTTTGTAGAAAAGCATGGTGGTGGTTTTACACAATATACAGTACCAGATGTTTGATTAGTGCAAATAACAGGGTTAAGGAAGGATGATTCTAAGGACCGCTTGAATGACCCTCAAATGTTTGGAATGTTTGGCTTCATAGGTTTACAAGGGGCTAAGAATCATCAGTGGCAACCTATGATAAATCAGATTATATGAAATACTGACTCATTTTCAAAAGAATAAAGTGGAACATAAAACTTAGAAGGAAGTTAAAGGAGTTCCTGATGATGTTTTTGTTGTATTTGTGTGTGTGTGTCTGAGAGAGAAAAAGAGACACAGATGCACTCCAAACATTTGTACAGAAGAAAAAAGAAAAATAATAATAAGCCTGTGAGATAATAATAATAGGTGAGATAATAATTATGTTTTAAATACCCGTTTTGTACCCGAGTCTCCACCAGTGGAAATGGACTCCATGTGAACTTAAATACCTAAACAATTATACAATTTCCCCCACACCATACCACTGACTAAAAAGAACTTTTAGCCATGACTGCACGATTGTACAAAGGTTCCCAATAAACTGGGCAGTGAGAAAATCTATATCTACAATAAAACCTTGGGACTGCGAGTAACTTAGTCTGCGGGTGTTTTGCAAGACGAGCATAACCACAACTGAGCCAATGGTTCTTCTCTCTCTCTTGCTGCAGGATTGCGGGTAATCTTCCCCTTTAGCCATTGTGCACGCACATGATCACACAAAATGCAATAGGAAACAGTCCACATGTGCACAGATAATCACTGTAGGAGTAAGGCACGCACACTGAAAATGCGAAGATCGCCCTGAAGTACCCTGCAAAGTATACTTCACAGGGTGTTCAGCCATGTTAAGTGTGATTCCAAACCGCAGGAAGCGAAAATGTTCAGTTCAAAGTGAACGAGTCAACAACAGGTCTTCATTTTACCAGAAAAGGGAATGAAAAATTACCCATGAATAATTGCATCTCGCTGGAGAGTGAAAATAATGGAGCTCGAAAAAGGATTTATATATTTATTATCATTATTATCAAGGATGACGTCATATTAATAGGACACAATGATTTACATTTAAATGTAATCAAGAAATCCTCAGTATTATAAAGGCTAGTAATCTTTTAAAAAAATCTCTCTGCATCTTTAATCTATTACTATTATTATTATTATTAATCAGTAATTTATTTACAAGTTATACATATTCAATAGTATACGTTTTATAACGGTGCCAGTGTTTGTTTCAATAAATATTTAATGGCCGTAGTTTTAAATTTCCACAGCAGCAACGACAGTATCCGAGGTGCTTATGTTACCATGGTAACGCACGAAGGAAGTGACGTCTGTGCTGGTGACTTAGCAGGGTGTTCCGAATGGTGGAGTTTTATCGAAGTTCCCTTCACCGACATTCCCTGCAGCACCCTGTGAAGTACACTTCGGAATGGAACACAGCCGCAGTCCGCGTGCGCGTCTACTGTTTCCGGTAGCGCGAAACGCATTTTTTAAATTTTGTATCCGCGTATTGTGATTTTATTTAGTAAGTGTACTACAGCAACGGCCTCTCTAAAGAAAAAGGTTAAAAGTCTGTAGTAATGCGGGAGATGAATCTGTTTAACGACAATGCAACATCACATTTCCGCGAAATCCTCAAGAGAAGGCAAACAAGTGTCATTATATGGGTATCTTGTTAAGTCACACAAAAAGGAAAAATATGACAAGTTTATCCAACAGCGATGATTCCGTTAGGTGTGTGTGAGAGAGAAAGTAGTCAGACACAATAATCCCCTCCTCTCTCTGGTCTCCGTCACTGCAGCCACAATTTTTTTCAAAGATTAAGTGCAGGTTAATTTTTATTTTTTTTACATTATGTTGGTTTTACTTTTTATTTTGTATTAATCCGTTTTATATTGATTTCTTTGGGTTGCGAAACAACCATCGGAGTTTCTATTATTTCTTATGGGGAAATATAATTTAAAATTATCTTTAATAAACAAGTATTAAAGATAATTTTGAAAAACTTTGAATTACAAACACGGAACGAACTATGATCGCAATCCAATGCGGCCGCCATAGATACTATTACAGTTTTAAACGGCTAATGAGTTATAACGCACGTATTAAATCCACATTTAATAATTAACAGGCTCATGATAAAATGTGTGCTGAGAGATGTCTGTGCTGTAATGTGTGTAAAAGTGGTTAAGTTAAGGAGATTCGGTGTAAATAGTGTAGACTTACTGAACTGACGCTTTCGCCTCTCTGGTCTTAACGAAATCTAACTGTAGCTCCTTTCGCGCCGATCGTTAGACCGTTCTGCGCATGCGCATGTTTAAAAGTCACTGTAACTGACCTGTCCGTAGATCTGCGAGATCCCGCAATTCCAAGTACCCCTCAGCCCCGCCTCGATCTGCAGGCTGCAGACAGGGGCTTCTCCGCAATTCGGCGTGCGCCATGCCGTGAGATCTCGGGATCATTTATTGATCGGGAATTTAAATAAATGTGTTGTGCTTCACTGAATATCCGCCAGATGGCGCATCGAATAACTTTTTCTAAAAGCCAGACCAAGTACAACGCAGAATTGGGTATAATTAGTTAGCCTAAAACAATATTATTTCCAATGCTGAAGCAAACATTAATTTTATTTTGTTTTGCAATAGATCTTTTACGATGAATGTGCATATATGTGCTTCATATTATGTTCATAATGATGAAAAGAGATGCCCTAAATTATGAGGCGCCGTATAGGGCTTCAATCAAACTTCACTCATGCACACACACATGAAACACTTGCATACACATATATGAAACAGTCACACATCTATATATACTACTAACTACTATGAATTCGAATCAACTAGAAATAGAAATAGTTAAAAGTTTAAAGCTAAAAATAAGATGATCAGGTTTATTGTGTATTTATTTATCAGTCATTTTATTATTTAAGGTTGAAGCCCATGTACATGTTCTTCTATTCTCTGGTAAACGACTGTAGGTGTAGAAATGTGCCAGGCTAAATCTGTTTTACTTTTCCACAGATTGTAATCAACATCTTCATGATTGGGACCATGTTAAGGTTAGACACACACACACACACACTCACACACATATACACACACACACACATATCTGCCCCTTCCCAATTTTAAATATAATGTTTTTTGCATATTTATCACACTTAAATTATTGTTATCAATAAACTAAGTTCAGTGTTCTACAAAGATAACCAGAGTAAATACAAAAAGCAGTTTTTGAATTATTATTTAACGGAAAAAAGCTCTCCAAACATAACTGGCCCTGTGTGTGTATATAGATATATATATAATAAGTAAATAAATAATAAAATGAAAAATAAATACATAACTGTGGATGAATTTTGGTCCACTTTTCCTTTCACAGTTGTTTTATTTCCGTCATATTGGAGGAAGTTTGAGCATGAAAGGTCTGTTTAAAGTCATGCCACGGCATCTCAATCAGATTTAAGTCCACACTTTGGCTACACATTTTACATCATTGTCCTGCTGAATAACCCGAGTGCGCTTGATCTTGAGGTCACAAAGTAATGGCCGGACATTTTCTGGTAGATAGCAGAGTTCATGGTTCAGGTCCTGAAAGCCCCAGACCAACACACTACCACAACCATGTTTAATTGTTATGATGTTCTTTTGTCCCAGAATGTTATCTTGGGGATAATCAAGATATTTTCTTGGAAAATGTGAGATGAGCCTTTGTGTTCTTTTTGGTCATAAGTGGATTTCGCCTTGGAAATCTCCCATGAATGCCATTTTTGCCCCCAGTCTCATTCTTACTGTTGTATTGTGAACACTGTCCTTAACTGAGGCAAGTGAGGTCTGCAGGTCTTTAGATGTTCTGTGTTCTTTTATGAGCTCCTGGATGAGAACATTGTTGTTCTCTTGGAGTAATTTTGGTAAAACCATCCACTCCTGAGAAGGTTCACCACAGTTCCAAGTTTTCCAACGGCTCTCACCGTGGTGCGCTGGAATCCCAAAGATTAGAAATGTCTTTGTAACCCTTTCCAGTCAGAAACATGACAATTGCTTTGTTTCTCATCTGTTTTTGAATTTCTTTAGATATTTTTTAAAGTGATTTCTTGATTTAACAGGTCTGGCAGTAATCAGGCCAGGATTTGGCAAGTGAAATTTAACTGGGCCCCCCCGTTATTCCTGCTGTTATACCCCTATCTCACCTATGCGGTTTGACTTTGCAAGGACAGACGCGCGGAAAGATGGAAACCTAATCACAGCGCTGAAACTCACGGTGAATCATGACAAAACGTACTTACGGCCACCGCGCAGATGAGACAGGTGTATTAGTAACAGATTATGGGCCAAACTTTGCTGAGTGATGATGGTAGAATAATTATAAAGGTCTTGACTAAAACAACATGCATGAGGAAGCACAAAGGATTTTTCATTTTCTGCAGTGGAAAAGTACTTGAACTAGTTACTTTTATCAGAAAGTAACGCAGTAATGTAACAGATTACTTTTTGAAGACAGTAATTTTGTAATGTAATTAGTGACTTTAAAAAGTAACATCATAAGACGTTACTTAAGTATATTTTATGTTATCTGAAACACACACACTTTTTAGTAAGGCAGATCCCCTCCCAAATGTATATCTAGATGCTAAATATGCAGCAAAGTTTACACACTTTATCATCAGTCATTACATCATCAATTGAGGATATGCACTACAGTCGTTTAAAACTAACAGTATCCACTACTTACGACAGCAGCTAATTATAAAGAGAGAGATATTCACACTCTGGACAATTTATTAGGAACATTTGTGCAGTCATAACCTAAAAGTTATTTATAGTCAGTGCTATGGTGTTGGGGAAATTTGACATGGGGTGGGCCTCAACTTTTAACAAAATTTATAAAGTCTGTTTGTCTGTCTGTCCGCTCGCCCGCCTGCCCGCCCGCCTGCCCACCCGCCTCACCTGATTGATTAATCATGGTTTCTTGATTTTATTTAAGGACTTCCCTTGGCATGGTCTTGAGATATGCTATGAAGATTGCCATATCTGACTGGTTAATCTTTCTTTCTTTCTTTCTTTCTTTCTTTCTTTATATAGTTTTAACCAACTTAAGGTCCTTGTTTTCTACAGAAACACCACTATCAGGACCTTCCACCAACCCTGGTACAGTACAGGGACATCTCTCTCTCTCTCTCTCTCTCTCTCTCTCTCTCTCTCGTTCTGACACAAACATAAATACAACAAAAACATCAGGAACTCATTTAACTTCCTTATATAGATGAAGTTCTATGTACCACTCAATTCTTCTGGAAATTATTCAGTACATATCATCTGATTTAGCAATTTTTGTCATTTAGCGGTCACCACGCCCCCCGCCCACACACACACACACACACACACACACACACACACACACACACAATAGTACAGTGTTTTATGTTGCAGTTTAAGTCTGCAGTTTAAGAGCTACAGACAGTCAGAATCAAATACTTTGTTTGTGTAAACCTACTAGGTGAATAAAACCTGGTTCTGATTCTGGCACTATAAATCGATTAAATGATTCAGTGCATCATCAAAATATTTTTAAGAAAATTAAGATTATTTAATTAAGAAATTATTTAAGAAATGGTTCAGTTTTTTAAATTAAACTAATTTTACTGTTGCACAGAGATAACCTGAGTAAATACAAAATGCAGTTTTTGAATAATGATTTAAAAAAAATGTTTTCCAAACCTACCTGGCCCCATGTTAAAAAATAACAAAAAACAGTGATGGGTTTCTGTTCGGGGTGCTCCAATGATCGGCGACCGATCAATAATCGGCCAATAATTGCTTTGGGGCGATTGATCGTCAGTCTCTATAATGGACGATATTGAGAAGCCGATCACAAGACGCAAAACTCGCGCGACAATTTTTTTTTTGCACGCTAAATAAAGGTGAGAGAGTGACGCTCGGTGTCAAAATAAGAGTCGCATACGTGATACATGATACTCGGCGCTCGTAAACTAATACTTGCTCGGTTTCCGAATAAAAATGTATTAAAAATCTTTGCTCGCAATCCGAGGTTCCACTGTATTACAAAATCATAGGGTTTTGTTTGTATTGTTAGTGTACATAAATGAAAGTAGGCCCTTTACAGATTCAATTGATGTATTACACTTATGTATATGATCAAAAATGTTGGAGCATTTTAAGTTTTTTAATGGTTACCAGAAGAAAAAAAATGCAAGTGGACCCGCCGACGGGTAGCCCGACCCCAAAATCTCAATCAGATTTAAGACCACACCTCGACTAGGTTTTTTTTTTCTTGTTCCTTTTTTTTTTTAGCCATTCAGAGGTGGACTTGCTGGTGTGTTTCGGATCATTGTCCTGCTGCATAACCTTGATCATTTTTTGTAATCGAATTACTCAATTTACTCAAGGAATCGTTTCAGCCCTACTTAATAAATGAAATCGTTATTTAAAAACTGCATTTTAAAACCAATCAGGGAGGGACAAATACTTTTTCACAGCACTATACACAGACATTATATTGTCACCCCGAATGAAATCTCTCTCAAGTCCCGGCTTTACACGTTTGACCAAAAGTGTTTCTCCAGACTGAAAGTGATTTCAGGCTCTCGTGATTCATTTAGTAGACGAGGGTTTAATATGTTTAATAATCTATATACACTTTATAACATGCATTTTGTGTTGATCAGTGTGTTTAAATCATCCAAAATTAGAAAATACCAAAATTTTCTAACTCTCAACCTGAATCTTGTTCTCTCTCTCTCTCTGTTCTCTTTGTTTTATGGCGGTTTGCTGTTTTTGTTTTTTTCATGTCAACCATTGTAAATAGTTTTGATGTTTAGTTTTAATTTGTTTGTAAATAGTTATTATTTTTTTTTTTTTCCCCGATTTTCTCCCTAATTTAGTCGTGTCCAATTCCTCCCCGTCACTAGGGGGCTCCCACATTAAGGCTACTACTACCACTCAGCCGGGAGGGCCGTAGACTATCACGTGTTTCCTCCGAACCACGTGACGCCAGCCGACCGCATCTTTTCGAACTGCTCGCTCGCGCACCGTTGGGGGCGGCGTAACACACTCGGAGGACAGCGATATGCGCTCCCTCCGCTGCGCGAGCTCACAGACGCCCCTGACTGGCTGTAGAGCCGTGATTAATGTCGGAGCACTAAGTACCTCTCATCCCTCCCCTCTGAGAGAGCTCGGCCAATCAGCTCTCTCTAGACCTCCGGCTGCGAGAGGTTACAGCACCACCCGGGATTCGAACTAGCGATCTCCGGATGATAGGGCGAGCACTTTACCCACTGCGCCACTCGGAGGCCCGTTTGTAAATAGTTTTATTGATTTTAATTTGTTTATAAATAGTTTTGACCATTTATTTAATTTTTTTTAGTTTGTAAATAGTTTTGACCGTTTTTTGTTTTAGTTTGTAAATAGTTGTGATAATTTTGGTTTTAGTTTATTGGTTTTAATTTGTTTGTAAATGGTTTTGATATTTTTTTTTCCTTTAGTTAGTTTTGAACATTTTTTTTTAGTTTATTGATTTTAATTTGTTTGTAAATGATTTTGATTGTTATTTGTTTGTGCATTTAGATTAAACGTGCTAGAGAAACATTGTAAATATTTATTTTATTATCTATTTACTATTTAAATGTTTGTGATAAATACTGTATTTATTTATCAATTAAATTATTTAACATTCATTTGTTTATTGTTTTTTCTTCCTTTCTTAATTTTTTTAAAATTTCATTTAGGGATTTTCTTTTTCAAAATATATTTATGATTTTTTTTTAAAGCCTAAATTATAATTTAAGTATGAATTTCAGGATAAATAAATACAGATACATTAATACAAGTGCAAATAGTGTATGTACTATGTATATGGCATTATGCATAGAGTTATTTTATATATATACACACACACACAGTATAAATATAAATAAATAAATGCAGTAAATATTCTATAACATGTCTATGCAGTGATTATGTGCAGTAACTACAGAATAGATAATGCTATGAAGTGGAAAGGGGTACTTAGACTATAATCGTTCAGGATGCTGACACACTCTAATAATGAATTATAAAAATGTAAGTTAATTAACTGTTCAAATGTATGGAAGTATAACAGTGCCAAAAATCCTCAAAGCAAAATAGCATACTGAATCAAAGGAACTTGAAAAAAAAAACAGTTTGAATTTTTTTGCTTTGAAATTTTATCTTGATTTAAAAAACATTTATTACAGCATTTATTATGCTTGAAATCTACGACACTGCAACTTTTTGTATTACCTTGGACTTGATAAAACACAGTGGACCAGCACCAGCAAATGACATTAAATCTCAAATCATCAACAATTGTGAAAACTTCACACTGGACTTTAAAAAACCTGGATTCTGTGCCTTTGCACTCTTTAAATAATTTTCCCAGACTATAGGATCTTGATTTTCCAGATGAAATTCGAAACTACTGTAGTTTGATAACTGGACTTTGGATCACTGAGTAACAGTCCAGGTCTTTTTCTTCACTGATACTAGGAGCCCATTTCTTGAAGAGGTCTGTGCATGTTGGCTCTTGATGCACAGACTCCTGCTTCACTCCACTCCTTCTGAATCATCAGCTTCGCTTGACAATCTTCCTTTTCCTACAACACTTTTTCCCTTCTAGTCAACTCTAGAATATGCTTCAGTACAACACTTTGTGAAGAGCCATTCAGTGTTGATCTTCTGTGGTTCTTTCCCCTTGTGGAGATTGTCGATGATTTCTCATTTACTGTAGATAACTTTTAAGTCAGCAGTCTTCCACGTGATTGTGGATGTGTGAACTAGACTGAGCAATGCACTGTATCTATACTAGATGAACAATAATTTACTCAAACTCGAAATTAAATATTCCAATACATTTTAATGAGCTACAAGCTGTAATCATCAAAATAAAATCTAAGTCAAAAATGTTGAAATATTTCACTCTGTGTAATTAATCTATAATAGGAAATCAAAGTTGGTGTTACATATTTGTTTCTACATGGCTTGTTTGATTGAATAAACTAAATAACTGACTATGTTTATAGTGAGGCAACGAGGATGTTTTGAGGTCAGCCAGAAATCTGTTGTCCCTCTTCAACAGTATCCAAGGAGGTTCTGGTGGGCCTAGCCAGAATAGTAGCAGGTAGAACTTTCACACACAATGTTTGTAAGGTGGTACGATGGCATACCTACAGTCTTGTGATGTGGCCTCGCGCCTCCAGGTTTGAGGGTTTGAATACTACCTTGGGAATCTAATTGTATATTCTGTAAACAATGTTTTGTTTTTCTTTTTTTTTTCTTTTATAATTTAAGTTTTTATTGTATTTATTCGGTACATGATAATATCATACAAAACACAGGTTACAACTCAATACAAATACTGTATGTTAGGTCAAAATATACACAATGGCCACGGTAAAACAGACAAATATTAACCAAAAAAAACATTACGTTATTGTGTTACATGAAAAGTCAGCGTAACAAAGTTCCAAAAGTCTTCCCAAATTGGAGTTTCCGTAGGAACCCCCGCACTGTTCTTATTATGAAGTTTGTTAAGCAGACGTTCGTACGAAGTTGCCTTAGTCATTATATTGAGCCAATCTTTAAATTGTGGAATTTGGGGAGTTTTCCAGTGCTTCAAAATGACTCTGGCTGTCACAGAGACCCCCGTCATGATCACTGCAAACTTTCCCTTTGTGATATTTGGCATCAACGCCCTATCTCCCAGCAAACACAACCTTGGCGATAACGGGACTGTTGTTTCAAGCCATCTACTCAAAATATTTAAGGTTTGGCGCCATAAAGGCTGAATAAGTGGACATTCCCAGATACAATGAATAAACGTACTCCTATTCTTTTGACATTGCCAACAGACATCATTGTGTGTCAAACCCATTCTATTAAGTCTACGTGGTGTCAAATAAAACCTATGTGTGATTTTATACTGTGTAAATTGCCCTCTGGCTTCTCTTATAAATTTACCTGTGTTTGACAAAATTCCTTTCCACTCTTCATCCCCTATTACAATCCCCATGTCCTTTTCCCATATTTTCTTTAAGTTGATGCAGTCACTACTGAGCACATGGTTGGTCATCCTGTAGAATACGGAGGCTTTTTGTTGGGGGTGAGGCAGTTTTAGAAAGTCCAGGACATGATTTTCGTCTATTTGCTGAATTTTTGTGGAGACACAGTTTCTAATTTGAATTTCTTTTCCCTTTAAATTATACTTCTGTACAAGATTATTGAAAGACATAAATGCACCCTGTTCAAATAAATCTGACACAGTACGCAAGCCATTCATATGCCACTTCTTCCAATATATGGGTGACCTCCCAATACAAATAATAGAATTATACCACAGGGAAGAGTATGGTTGTTTACATTGTGATAATTTATGCATCTTGTGAATCTTTGCCCACACCTCTCTTGAGTGCTTCATGATAGGGTTTGTGGTTATATCTGAACATTGAGACATATATTCAATAGGGCTATATGGCCATGACAAGGTTTTCTCAATAATAACCCAGTCTAATTGAGTATCATTGTTCCAGTGTTTGGCCAATTTGGCCATTTCGAAGGATATCTGATAGAGGCGAGGATCTGATAATCCCAGCCCTCCCTTATCCCGAGGTGCATGTAGTGTTTTAAACTTTATCCGGGGCCTTTTCCCATTCCATAGGAAATGTTTAACCATTGTATCATATTGATTAAAGATCAACTGTGGTATGATGAGTGGTAGCATCATAAGCATGTAATTAAGCTGAGGTGCAACCACCATCTTAATTATATTCACCTTCCCCCATAAGGTTAGTTGAATTTTCCCTCATTTCTCCAAGTTATTTCTTATGGTTTGTAGAAGTGGTCCTAAATTTAGTGTGGGGGTCTCTTCCAATTCCCTGCTTATCATGATACCCAAATATTTTATCCCTCTTGGGCTCCACCTAAAGCCAAATCTAGTTACCATATTTGCATTGCATATTCCGGATATAGGCATGGCTTCTGACTTTGTCCAATTAATTTTATATCCGGAAACTTTTGAGTAGCATTGAACTGTCTCCATTAAGTGAGATAAGGACTTATCTGGATTTTTTACCAAGGCCAGGATGTCATCAGCATATAAAAACAATTTATGCTCTTTGTCTCCCCCCCATGCACCTAGGATGTTTTCGTTATCCCTAATAGTAATGGCCAATGGTTCTAGTACGATATTGAACAATAATGGTGAGAGTGGACATCCCTGTCGCGTCCCCCTGGTGAGATCAAAAGATGGAGAGCCTTTGCCATTGGTGATCACACATGCCGTAGGCGTTTTGTATAATGTTCTAATCCATTTGATGAAACAAGGCCCAAACCCAAAACCTGACAAAGTTGTGAACAGAAATTCCCAATGAACCCGATCAAACGCCTTCTCTGCATCAAGTGAAAGCGCGACGATTGGATCAGCTTTATCTCTGTTTAGCCAAATTAGGTGCAGTAACCTTCTCATGTTATCTGTTGATGACCTATTCATCATGAATCCAACTTGATCAGGGTTTATAATATTGGGTAAAACCTTCTCCAATCGCAACGCAAGAATTTTGCTAAGGATCTTGCAGTCCACATTAATTAAACTTATTGGTCGATAATTTGAGGGCTCAGTGGGATCTCTATCTTTCTTAAGGATCACCGATATAAGAGCGTCATTAAAAGAGGAGGGAAGAGATCCACTGGCAAATGCCTCATTGTATACTTCTGTTAATTTGGGCGCAAGGAAGTCTATATACTGTTTATAATACTCGTCCGGGAACCCATCCAACCCTGCTGACTTACCATTCCGCATAATAGATACAGCTTTTCTAACTTCAAGTTCGGTAATATGACCTTCTAACATATTCATTTCCTCTGGGGATAATTTAGGCATTTTAACCTTGGAGAAAAAACTGAGCAATTCTTCCTGTTCAAGACCAACGTCAGCAGTATACAATTCTTTATAAAATTTCTGTACTACGTTGTTTATCTCCCTTGTTGATGTTACTATTGTATTTCCTTTCTTAATAGCTGTTATTAAATTACATGTATGTTTTTGCTTCAACTGTCTCGCAAGCAATTTACCAGTCTTCTCCCCCTCCTCATAAAAAGTAGTTCCCAATCTAAATAGAGCATATTCCACCTTTTTATTATAAATTTCCTGCAGTTCAAATTTGAGTTTACAAATATTTTGATATAATTGATTTGAGAAACATTGGGATAATTCTTTTTCAACATTCTTAATTTTATTATCTAATTCTTGTATTCTGGCCCGATCTTCTCTTTTTCTTTTAGACGCATAGCCTATAATCTTTCCTCTAACATACGCCTTAGAAGCTTCCCATTCAGTTGACCTTTTTTCAGTGCTACCAGTATTAATCTCGAAAAAGGATTTCAAATCTTCTTTTAATAACAAACTAAATGCCTCATGGGACAACAATGAAGTGTTTAATCTCCATCTGCCTTTTCTCTCTTCATCACATGTATTAATGTCAATACCCAACATCACGGCTGCGTGGTCTGACAAAGCTATAGCGTTTATTTTGCAGTGGGTAACTTGGTTTGCCAAGGTGTTGGATATCAGAAACATATCAATTCTGGAGTGGGATTTATGACGATGTGAGTAAAAAGTGTATTCCCTCTCACGTGGATTCACCAAACGCCAAATATCCGCTAACCCATTATCTTCACTCATCATATGAATTGCTGCTCTGTCTTTGGGATATGTTTGGCCACTAAATTTACTTTTATCTATAAAAGCATCCCACACTTGGTTAAAATCTCCAGCTAGTATTATTTGGCCATCCGTTTCCCCCAAAGTCTTATTTAAATCATAAAAAAAATTAGGATCCCCTGTATTTGGGGCGTAAATATTACATAGCACCATTACGGTGCCATTTATCGTGTTCTGTAGGCATACCATTCTTCCTTCCTTGTCTTTAGTCTCTCCAGTCAACACAAAGTTTAGGTTCTTGCTGACTAATATAGCGACCCCATTCCGCTTACTGGAAAAGGAGCTGTGGAACACGTGTCCAACCCACCCATATTTAAATTTTAGCGCCTCTTCCCCTTTGAAGTGTGTTTCCTGGATAAATGCAATATCTACTTTATGGTTTTTTAAGTATGTCATAACTTTGCCTCTTTTTATCGCATTCCCACAGCCTTTTATATTCCAGGACATGCATGTTATATAATTCCCCACCATAGTGTGTTATGTGATATCAAGTGCATTATGTGATACCAAGAAAGAGAAATTAGGGAGTATGAAAGCCAATGTTGTGTATATAGACCTGTATGAGCATAGTAATCAGACCTGTGTAAGAACAAACTCTTAATAATAAACCTTGTCATGACCGAACCTTTTTAAAAAAAAAAAGATTTATAAGAAACAAAACAAACACAATAAAGTAACATAAAATGCTCCCTCAAAACACACACTGGGAGCTTAGACCAATCTCCGGTCTTAAAGCCGTAGCATGAAAACAAGAAAAAACAAAAAGTTGCAAACAGAACACGCAACAACAAAAAATAACTCCTATTGGTCCATGGTGCACCGCTCGTGCAGCCGATTACGTCACTATCCAGCTGCACGCTGCTCGGGCAGCCCACCATCCAAAGCCCAAAACCCACTCGCGTTTATCTACCCCAGGTTGACTTATATGTTCCTCACCGTCCATAAGCAATACTGTCTTATAAGAGCATACCTGTTGATGTACTGTCATTGCTGAGTGTGCTAATAAATCGCTCCGCTTCCTCAATGCTGGTAAAACTATGATTTTTACCTTTCCACGTAAATCTCAGGGTAGCAGGGAATGCAAGCGTGTATCTCACATTTAGCTTTTGTAGCAATTTCTTAGCAGGCAGAAACTTCTTTCGCTTTTCAGCCAGCTCTCGCGTCATATCGGGGAATATGGATAATCTCGCATCCTCCCATTCAATTCCACGGCGCTCCCGCGCGACTCGCAGCACTTTCTCCCGCGCTGACTGTCTCAAAAACCTAATCAGCACCGGCCTCGGCGGTTGATCCTCACTCGGCATGGGGGCTGGAATTCTATGAACTCTCTCAATTTCGAATTCCCCTTCCATGTCGATCCCCAGGCCTTCGCTTAGAAGTCTTTTTAAACATTCCAAGGTGCCGTTCGTCCCATACTTTTCTTTCAGCCCTACAAGCCTTACATTGTTCCTTTTACTATGGTTCTCAAGTATTTGAACCCGGTCCCACAGAACTTGAATATTTTTTTCTTTGGCTTCTTTATCTGTCGACAGACCCTCTGTCACATCCTCCAGTTGTGAAACACGGCCCTCAGCCTCCTCCGTTCGGACTTGCTGCCCGTTTACCGTGTCTTTTAACTCCGTCATTGTCTCTTTAATGGCGATTGTGTCCGCTGCCACTACCTGAAGGGTCTTGCTCATTTTAGTTACTTCAGCAAAACCTTTTTCCAGGCTCACTTTTTCGTCACTCTGCTTTTCGGGTGATCTCGAAGCTGTCGTTAGCGGTGTAGTTTGTCTGGTCGCCATGCGGTTTGCCTCCTTGAAATATTTGGATGTCGTCGCCATTGTAATGCCGTCAAAAACGTGCTTAGGTCTTTAAAATCCGGATCATGGACAATTTTAAAACATATTTCACCCGGAATGTCAACTATTATACCTCATTAATTATATAATTATTAACGAGTGGGCAGGAGCCAATCTAGCGAGCCACCATCTTGCTTGGGGTACCCATGTGACTCGTTTTGTTTTTCTTTATAAAATACAGTTACAGACAAGACAGTCAAGGAGGACACACCCAAGGACATGACCAGGTTTAGCACATTTTATTTTATTAGAATGCAAAAGAATAAAATGGGTAGACAGTGTCTTTTTAATTAGAAAAGACATTGCCAACCAACTTTAGTAACCTATAAATTTCCCAGGATTTTTTGCAACCCGGAGAGGAAAAGGCTGTTCTTCTGGTGCATGTCCTGTTCCAACCAAACTAAAGTTCTTTCAGGTGTTGTTTTACCTTCTTCCAGCACAGAGTGATGGGAGTCCAAATGACCAAGACCAGCTGCTTCATGCTCAAGCTGGATTAGGATGCCGAACTGGGAATTTGGATCAAAACATGACTGAGGTATTATCGTGTTTGACAAATCCGGTGTTCAAAGATTTGTCTCTAGCTAGTTGCTAGTTGGTTAATTGTCAAGCACAGCAGTGGTAGCATTTGTGCTGACATGTTTTTCCTTTCAAAAGATGTGTGATGTGCTCACTGAATTGTACCCAAAGTTAAAGGATGTAACAGGTGGATTGTTACTTTACAGAGCAGGTGGTAAGTATTGGAGGCAGATTATTGCTTCATTCATTTGTGTATGTGTAATGTAGATGCATTTAATGTATAATATTTTGAATTGTAAAATCGGCAAAAGCAAGGGACAATTCTGTTACTGTATATAAGTAGCTCCACTCTAGGAGGAACTTGAAACAAGTCCATTGTCGCCGTCATCGGAGGCCTTTCAGAATATGCCAAAGACAATATGCAAGAAGTGCAACTTGCCGTATCCTCTTCAAGGCCTTTCTGACCACATTGAATCATGCTCTGTTGCTGTGGTGGACAACTATGAAGACCTCAGATCAGGTGTTGAGACAGAGAGAGAGAGAGAGACATTATGAACTTCTACAAGCAACAAAATGTGAATCGGGCATGTCCTCTTAGATGCCAGTTGGAAGGTATAACAGAAGCAGAAGAAGATGAAAATTTGCTTGGTGAAATTTGAAGCACTGCTGCAGCATTGTGCTTAATGTGTTCTCTTTTTGTGTTTTTCAGGGGATACTGCAGTTGGTTGATGTCACAAGTTGGTTGGTTCATGGATGTCACAAGGCACTTTTCCCCCACTGGAGTTACCTGCCTTTTTAAGGGGCAGACAGACCACCTTGTGCCTTCATCTTCACACTTTCTGATCGAAAGTGACCTCTTCCTGGTAGCAGGAAGAATGCTTGGCCATTCCTTTCTTCAGGGTGGACCATGCCTTGCAAGCCTCAGCAGAGCTTTTCACTCTATTCTGCTCACCTCCTGATACACAACAAACAAAAAAACACCCAGATAACTGCCTCACACCCCCAATGACAGCCACAGCAAAGACAACAAAACAGTAGTTACATATACAATTGAAAGTACATAGACATAGAATGTAGCCCCTTTATTTTGTTTTCAATAGCACCATAGCCCTTCACTGAGTACTTTTAATACAAAAGGTAGCATCTGCTCCCATGTTAAGACATTCAGCAAGTTGAGTTTTTGTGTCCGACAAGAGAACATTCTTTATTTTTTTACTCTGTATGAGCTCTTTATACTGCTTATTTCCAGTCTAAGTTGTTCCTTAGTGACGTGTTTTGTAGACTTAGGAGCATCAAACAGAGAGTGATTATCTGCCACAAAGACCAAATGGGGGAGCATACAGTTCAGCATTTCCAGTAGTAAGCTCAGAAAAGAGGGTCGTCATAAAGATGGCATTATCTATTCCATACATGAATTACACCATTAAAAGTCCATTCCCACATAGCAGGAATTTTCATGTTACTCACGTCCCACCTGAAATGCAGACTTGAGTGTAGGAATCACATCTTTTAGAGAAATTTTGTGAGCCTGCCCAAAGAAAATCAACATGACATGCAAGCAGTGACCTTACACTGCTCATCCAACTAGTAGAATACTGCTGGATCTACTTTGGACATTTTACCACCTGTACTCAGCATGATTTTTTTCACCTTATTGTACCAGTACAGTGATGTACCAGCAAGGCTGTAAACACATTTGTTGAGTTTCCATATCTTTCTTTTCTGCTTCAGCAGGAGGCCGGATATAGATTTCTCTGGACAACACGTCCT
Organism: Clarias magur; assembly: GCA_013621035.1. Lineage (NCBI taxonomy): Eukaryota > Metazoa > Chordata > Actinopteri > Siluriformes > Clariidae > Clarias > Clarias magur. Next base: position 1,515,653 of record QNUK01000074.1, on the reverse strand, counting down.
GTAAGAAAGCAGATTTAATGTACATGGCACGGACTTGCCAGATTTGTTTCGACAGATAACTGCTAAGAGACTGGTAAAGACGCACTTTTGACCTACATCGTCAACTTCTTCAAGAACATTTTTTTGTACCAATTCATGAATTCATCCTGCTTAGCCGCATCAAATGAAATGTCTTTTGTTGTAAGCACATCACTCTCACTATCAGGTGATTCAATGTTAAGATTATCAACACGATAAATCTACTGGCTCTTTTTGCCCATTACTGCCATCAGGTTCAATATGCTGCAGATTAAACCAGTATTTTCCAGAAGTGATATTTCAGTTTTTCTTTTTTAAATAAATCTGCAAAAATTTCAATAATTCTGTGTTTTTCTGTCAATATGGAGTGTTGTGTGTACATTAAAGAGGAAAAAATTTACTATTGTCATTTTTTAATTAGGCTTGTTAAAAATAAATTCTCATTTTAATTAATATCTTTAGTACTAATTTGGAACAATGTATTTTTTTAGACTTGCTTATACTCATCTCTCAATGAGTCTGAGACTGTTTCAAAACTCTGTTTCAAAACAGTTCATTTTACGAACATGAAGATTGGCATTACAGTCGTATGCAGAATGCATAAAGCCTACCAACAGACTTCACACATGTCTCAAAATCAATGCATTCTGCCATAACACTGGCTAAAGGTGTCACCTACTGACATAAAATGTATTTGAGCTGCAACACACCCATTAGTCCAGGCACTGGAGGATGCTCTGTAACTGAGTGGCTGGGTATTATACATGAGTATAGTGTTAAGGGCCTTGCCCAAACCAGTAGGCTGTAGTCCTCACTCCTGTCATAGCTAGCACATTAACTTGCTTATTTCAGTCACGCGAAATGTCTCTTTCTACTTGTATACCACGTTTTTACATTGAAACGTTCTGTGAAGGTTTGGTCAAATTCCCATGCATGGTTTACATCAGGGCTCCTCAAAATCCCAATCAGGGCTGCACCGCCCACATCTCAAATTAGGAATGCAATAATACAATGTAATGAAGCATATGTTTATTACTTTGAAATAAATCGTGGTATACATATTAATAAATTATTATAGTTTTGTAGTCTATCTGGAGATCATTACAGCGATCCTGGCCCGAGATAGAGGCTAAACATAACCACCTCAGATTAGAGCCGTTATGAAGGCTTTACAGAACACAAGTAGCAGACACATCTCAGTATCAACTGTTCAAAGAAAATTATTGCATATATTATTTATTTATTTATTTATTTATTTATTTTTTACAAGAAATGTAGAAAGCAATAAAAATGAGGAAAGGCCATGGAGTTAAATGTTTGTCCAAACTTTTAATTTGTAATATACACACATCCACTATGTTACATTACCACCACCTTCTGGTCTTGATCTTCCTGAACTTCCGTTTAGTTTAAATCCTTTTTTCTAGTCCCCCATATAGCATTAAATATATAGTGGTGGCCAAAAGATTTCAGACAACAGTGAAATTAAATGTTTAAATTATATTAAATAAGAAAACATTGTTTATTTATGCAATTAAAATGCTACGCAATAAATAAAAGTATCTGAATTCTGCCCAGCCTCCACTGACAGAGTAGTTAAAAACTGACTTGCCAATCCATGATTTGTGGATTGGACAGTGGATTTATTTCACTGACAGTTAGATACACACACAGACCACCCTCATCCGGATTTGTTTTCCTTTCACATTCAGTCAGCTCATGTTAGCAGATTTATCCCAGATCCAATGTAGATTCAGTTCATGAGTCTTTATGAATATGTTATGATTAAAGATGGCGATATGACAGCTTCACCTGATTTCACGCAGGGGGATCTCTCATATCACCATCTTTAATCATCTATTCATGCCCCTAGAGCTGCAGTGGGTTCGTCTCACAAACACCGTTTTAAATACACCGAATGATTTCATTCTGAGGAGACAGTCTGCTGTGCACTACAGAATTATCAGCATATTAGTGTCTCCTGAACAGATTTCAGAGGATCAATGAGCTGAGTGCTCGTGCAGACTGAGAAAATGCGCGCGCTCACATCACGTGACTCTACAGGCCACGTCAAGAGAACGGCGTGCATGCGCCGTTTATCAGCCTGCTCACGCGCCATGATCCTTCCGCGTACAAAATAGTCGCCAGAAATGATTAAGTTTTTTTTTTTTTTTAAATCACAGAACAGTTACAATGCAAATGTTTTGCCGCGCATGAATATCTTGAGCAAAGTAACGCGGCAGTTTAGCTGAGGAGACAACGTGGCGGCGTTTGGTAAGTCATTTAATGTTCAATATATTTACTGTTATATCATATCAACTTGGAATTAACAGAAACATAGCGAACTGCGTTTTCTAACATTTTAGAATTCATATTAAGAATAATAAATGTAAGTTGTTGATATATATAATATTAATTACAATTTGATCTTTGGCTTTAAAAGCTGTTGTTATGATACTTATTGTTGAAACAAATACACTTAACTCTAAAATATTTAGTAAATACGATAAAATTTAAATGCTCTCTTGTTTACTAGCTAACCTGATTTGCTAACTACTTAGCCCCTGTCACTGAGTAGTGATGTGTCGTTCTCGAACGAGTCGGCTCTAAGAACCGATTCTTTGTATCGAACAAGAAGAGCCGAGTCCCGACGGGGAGAGCCGAATCTTCAGCTGCTCCTGCTGTCCACAGACCAACTGTGGAGTTTTTCCCCCGAACGCACGGTTGCCACAGAGAAGCTGAAGCCCATGCAGTTGTTTGCTGTGGTTCTGTGTTCAGCTGTTAATTTAGAGATTAGAGTAAAATGTTAAACAATAGTAACTGTGTTTTTTTTGTAATGAAAATAAAGCATAAAATACAGATTTTATGTAAACACTGAATAAAATAAATGCTTACTAACACACAAACCATTTATAATTGCTAAATTAGGAGGCTCTGAATGATACTAAATAAAGAGCGTTTGGGAGCCGTAAGAGCCGAACCTCCTGTCATTGTCTGAGCTGTTTACTTTAACTAAAACTACTTTTAATTTGCTTTCGACTGGATTAAAATCAGCAGTTTAAATTTGATTATGCTTTATATTTCATGTTTTACATGTATTTACATTCATATTACTTGTACTATATAATTTCTTCTTAATGTTATTACTTTTTTAGGTTAAAACCAAGACTTCCAAATTTTAAAGATTATTATACTACTTGAAATCACACCTGCCCTGTGATGGATTGGCACCTTGCCCAGGGTGTGTCCCGCCTCGTGCCCAAAGTCTCCTAGGATTGGCTCCTGGACCCCGTGACCCTGTATCCGAATAAGAGGTATAGAATATGAATGAATGAATAAATGATTGAAGTCACATCTTTTATGTAACATAAGTAATGTGGTAGAATTTTTTTTTTTAAATGTACATGCTCAAGGTTGGCTCAATGTGTGAACGTGCAAAAGAAAACACTGTGTGTCCAGAGGAAGAAGGGAGTGCAGAAACTTGGTAAAAGGAATGTGTGTGCGAGGAACATGTTATCTGTGTGTGTGAGTAAGTGTGTTTCTGGTATCTTTGCTCTGCAGAGAGGAATTATGGTATAGAATAAGAGCGTAAGAGAAGGAGAGTAACTCTCATATACATTTATCAAATCGACTCCTAGCGAAGGGAAATGTTCTCAAAGTAGATTGAGGCTTTTCCAACCTTAAAACAAGATGCAAATGCAGTAGCCAAGTCACTTTTAACTGAAATCATTCCCAGATGGGCAATCCCTGACAAGATTGGTAGAGACAATGGAACCCCATTTTGTTAATCATGCCTGCAAACATACCTACATGATCTGAAGCCAGGAGATTGGATCGTGGTGAGGGACTTCAGGAGAAAGTGCTGGAGAGCTAAGAGGTGGCGAGGGCCGTTCCAGATTTTTCTCACAACACGGACAGGAGTGAAAGTCGCAGAGCGAGCGACATGGCTCCACACAAGCCACTTTAAACGTGTTCCAGAACCGAGCTCAACGTCAACTGATGGTTAAAGACAGCCACAGGTTGTCCCTGACGGTGTTTTGAAGCCTCGTGAGGTGGGACGAGTGCAGATTGGGCGTGCCCGCACTCCGAGCACCAATAATCGTCAAGAAAGGCGACAGCTCACCGTACAGGTAGCTTCGATCGGTCCGAACCCCACAGACACGTCACATGATTAGGCCTGAGGACTTACTTAAACAGCTGGTTCTGAAGAACTCCGTTGTAGTAGTTGATCAAGAGAGAGTTGAAATGAATAAAGTTGTATGCCAAGTTTTTCCATTGCTTAATTAGCTATTAAAGGGGGGGGGGGTACTGTGTAGGAAGACTTTGACATATACACACACACACACACTAACGAAATCACTGCTCTCTGACAGAGTCTCTGTCGGAAAACTGGACTCTTTAACAAGGAATCTCTCAAATGACACTTGCTTTTGCTTCGCGGATTTCGAGAAAATGTGACGTTGCATTGTTGTTAAACAGATTAATCTCCCGCACTGCTACAGTACAGTAGGGCTGTAGCTATCGACTATTTTAGTAATCGAGTATTCTACCAAAAATTTTAATCGATTAATCGAGTAATCGGATAAAATGCACTTTTGCTTAATTAAAACAGCAATATAAAATTGCTGCAGCTCAAAAAAATAAAGAACACTTTAAAAGAAACAGTCCCAGTTTGACTTGAATGCCTCTCATATGTGTATGCAAGTTCAATTCAAACCGGGACTAAGTGTTCCCTTTTATTTTTTTACATGCATACAGCATTTCTATAAAAAAACAGACATTGTCATTATTCACAATGTAAGGACTAGCTTAAAGTTGACTGAGATGAATTAAGTGCATTACAGTGCCATACATTCTTATTTTAAAGACTTTTCTCAGATGCAAAAATTATTTTTAAAAAGGTATTTCAAATGACTAAGTATAAAAAAAAAACTAAGGCACACGTTAAAATAAATAATTATACAAAAACACTAAGTTGTGCGACTAAACTTTCAGAACTAAAAGTTTCAAAATCTACAGCTCAGCCTTTACTCACTTCTTATTGGAATGCTTTGTGATGACATTTAGGATGCAAAAATTCGTGGACCGGAACAAGAGTCCATACATTGTGTTTTAAGTTGATATATTCATCAGAATATAAATGTCTCTCTGTCTTGGACGTGTGTTTGCACACAAGCGCTTCTTCATTGGTGTTTACTGGCGGCTTGCATCTGGAAGCGTGTTGTATCACGCCAAACAAATAATTGCACAAAAAAGTAAGCTTTTAAAATTAATTAAAAGAAGCTTCGGGGCAGAAGATTTTGCCTCCATCATTTTTTGTAATCGAATTACTCGAGTTACTCGAGGAATCGTTTCAGCCCTACAGTACAGTCTTTTAAACTTTTTGTGAGTACCGTATCGTGTATCGAATCAAATTGAAACAAAAACGGATCGTCCCAATTATTGTAAAATCCATATTTTAATATTTTATAATTGCAGGAACAAAAAAGGGTACAGACAACCCAAGGATGAAATCCTAATCGAGGTATTTAAATGAGTGTACTATTGAGCTCTCAGTTTTTTTTTATTCTAATATATATTTTGCCTGTAAATGTAGAAAAAAATTTTTCCCCTAAAATAACACAATAGATCATTGGAAAAATTAAGAATTTCATCAATACATGGAAAATGAGTTTTTATTTATTTATTTTTTTTAATGATGAGCCAAAAAAAATTAATAAATAAGCAGCTTTACAAAAAATCAGTAGTTTAATGCTGATCAAGCCTTTATATCCTCTCGGGGCAAGTCTGCCCATATCGGGGACTTGTGTGTGATTCAGTGCTTTTAACTTGGCACAAGACTTGAGTGGCGTGCGCTCTCTCAAGTTCGCCGGCTTCTTAGGAAGACTTGTCTCGGTCTTTAGTCTTTGGCCCTGATACCTTTACTTGTGCTGATGTTGACTGTACAAGTGACATGTGCGCACTGAAACTGGGCATGAGAGAGCATTACCCAAAATACTCTCCCATATTGCAGCGTGAAAGCGCAAACATTGACTCAGTTGTAATCACGTGATGCTCGATGTAAAGCGTATGCGTCTTACTTGTATTTCAGGAGCTCGTTCAAACTCATTCAAGTGTAAAGTTGTTAATTTTTGCTCGTCTTGCAAAACACTCGCAGACCAAGTTACTCGCAATCCCAGGATTTTCTTATAGGTGGGAGTTTTATTTATTTATTTCTTTATTTACAAATTTAATTGACAAAGTTTTTTTTGTAATCAACTTAACTTCATTATATTACAGAAATGAAAATAATAAGCTAAACTATTTGTGTGTGTTAGAAAATTATGGTTCTAACCCGACAACATCAGACAGAGTTTACCTGGACTGTGTGTTGACAAACGCGTTCATTGCTGCCAAACAGGCATCCCATGAAGTAAATGCCTTCTCTGTGTTTTGAAATAAAGCCCAGGATTCAAAAAACAGGAGATACACACACACACACACACACACACACACACACACACACACACACACACACACACACACACACACAGAGTGGGTGATTACAGGGGCTCAATATTCACATGTACATTTTAACTTTAATTGTAATTGAGTTATAAAACATTCTTGAACAACTGATTTAGTGCCATCACTCACACCAGTAGTAATGGTGTAACACACTCACAGTAGTGTAGAGGAGGGCGCCTAACCCTGCAGGAATAATTCCACTGAATCTAAACACAGGAAAGAGGAAAACACTCTTCTGTTTCAGTTTTTACTGCAGGATTCAGGAGGATGTCATTCAGCACTAAACACACACAGCGCAAGTGTTAGTGAGTGTACTGTATATCACAGTGTGTGTATGTGTGTGTGTGTCTGTGTGTGCTGTCACACAGCCACGGATAAGAAGACCCTCAGCATGGCACATTGCCTGCCGTTTGGTAATTCACAAAGACACTAGATATTAGCAGTCCAGCATTTAAGCCGCCTCAGTGTCTCAGCAAACTAGGAAGGCGTGGCTTTAACACAAGAGTATCTGTGTCTAGTGTGACTTGTAATACACGTTGGAAATTTCATGCATACTGCTGCTTTCAAAAATGTGTGTGTGCATGTGTGTAACAATGAGTAGCAACACTTATGTAGTCTGATAAAAGGAATGCATCAATGGCGAGTCCTGTAATGACTATAAAAACGCTGACCTGTATACAAAAGCCACAGCAGGAGAAGATGTGGATCTGAAACACACACACACACACGGTTCTTCAGTCAGAATCAGTTTCCCACATTGTGTCTCCTGAACAAAGACAGCACTGAGGTCATGCTGGGAGAAAGTGTTGATCAGGATTATCCATACTGAGGTAACTCTCACACACACTGTTATTAGAGAATAAATGTTATATTAGTGCAGTATTGGGGTAAAATATAGAGACAGGGAGACTCGGGTTCTTCGTCGGGGAACGTTCCGGGTCGGTTTTACCAGCAGGAAATAAATGTTTAAGAGGGACAGTCCATGTCCATTGTAAGGAGAGACAACAGTGTCATTTGATAATGCTGAAGAAAAAAAAACATATTTTCAGAACCTGTGTGTGTGTGTGTGTGTGTGTGTCTGATCTTTGCCTTGGTCTGGCAGCATAAAAAAACATTTATGCCACACATCAAAGTGGCTGTTCCTGTGATGAGGAACATTGCCCGCATCTCGTCAGAACTAGAACCATAAAAGATGAGGATGATTTAATCACACTGATCAACACAAAATGCATGTAATAAAGTGTATATAGATTATTAAACGTATTAAACCCTCGTCTACTAAATTAATCACGAGAGCCTGAAGCACTTTCATGTTTTGAAGGCGGAGCCTATGAGAGATTTCATTCAGGGTGACAATATAATATCAGTGTACAAGGCTGTGAAAAAGTATTTGATTTATTTGATTTTTTCAAAATGCAGTTTTTCAATGATGATTTCATTACTTTTGAGATCAAAGTTGCCTAAACTTGCCTGGTCCTAGTGAAAAAGTAAATGCTCCCCTTGCTAAATCATGAATGAAGTGAGATTAACCACACTTTTGGAAAGCCCAGTTACATTTCACTTCCCAAACCCTGGCCTGATTACTGCCAGACCTGTTAAATCAAGAAATCACTTAAACAGAACTTTTCTTACAAAGTAAAGCACACTAAAAGATCTCACTTCATGTCGCCATCTAAAGAAATTCAAAAACGGATGAGAAAAAAAAAAATTGACATGCATCAGTCTGGAAAGGGTTACAAAGACATTTCTAAGACTTTGGGATTCCAGCGAACCATGGTGAGAGAAAATGGAGAAAACTTGAACCTTCTCAGGAGTGCATGGTCTAATAAAAACGGGCGTGCGTCCCGTTACATCTGGCATAAAACTAACAGTGTTTCATAAAAAGAACATCATAACAGTTAAACATGGTGGTGGTAGTGTGATGGTCGGGGGCTTTCAAGACCCGGACAACTTGCCATAACTGATGGAACCATGAATTCTGCTCTCTAACAGAAAATCCTGAAGGAGAATGTCCAGCTATCAGTTTGTGACTTCAAGCTCAAGCGCACTCGGGTTATGCAGCAGGACAACGATCCGAAACACACCAGCAAGTCCACCTCTGAGTGGCTCAAAATAAAAAGGTTCTAGAGTGGCCTAGTCAAAGTGTGGACTTAAATCTGATTGAGATGCCGTGGCATGACTTTAAACAGACCTTTCATACTCAAAATGTGACTGAATTAAAACAATTGTGAAAGGAAGAGTGGGCCAAAATTTATCTACAGAGATGTAAAAGACTCATTCCCAGTTATCGCAAACGCTTAAATGCAGTTGTTGCTGTGAAGGATGACGCAACCAGTTATTAGGCTTCGGTTCAGTTATTTTTTATTTTTTATATATATATATACAAAGAGCCAGGTAGGTTTGGAGAGTTTTTTTCCTTTAAAATTCTCATTCAAAAACTGCATTTTGTATTTACTCGGGTTATCTCTGTGTAACACTAAACTTAGTTTAACGATAACAATAATTTAAGTGTGATAAATATGCAAAAAAAATTATATTTAAAATTGGGAAGGGGCAGATATATATGTGTGTGTGTGTGTGTGTGTGTGTGTGTGTGTGTGTGTGTCTAACCTTAACATGGTTACGATGACTAGAATTTTGAGTGCGGTCTGTGGGAAAGTGAAACAGATTTAGCCTGGCACATTTCTACACCTGCACTTGTTTACCAGAGAATAGAAGAACAATGCAGACATCAGTGTAAAAAATATTTTATCTAAAACATTCAGACATTCTGACGTCCTACAGCCTGAACTTCAGTATCACTTAAACACTTACAAACGATACAGCAAATAAGAATGCCACAGGGCACCGTCTAGTGTAACTGAAAGAGAAAATGCAGTATAAGGTGAAACACACACACTTTACTAAACACAAGCTATATATACTATAACTACAGTATAAACTCACTTTTTTGTTTGACAGTATCGGAATACCAAATGGAGGATAAAGGAAATAAAGCTGTGGAGGAAAGACAGTCACAAAATACAGAAATATCATCATCATCACCATCATCATCATCAGGACCTGCTTTCACATTGTGTATGTGATAATTACAGATAAATAAACAGCACTCACATCGCCAGACCTCTGATTATGGTATATTCACTTAATTGGAATCTATAGGAAATAAAAACACACGTGTGTTATTGTGTGTGTGTGTGTGTGTGTGTTATTGTGTGTGAAACAGTGATGATGTGATGTGTTTTTAGACTGTTAATTAATGATACTTACGGAGACAAGACTACTGATCCTATCGTTATTAGCGCCAACAGCACCATTAAAATAGAATAAACCTGCAACAACACACACACACACAGAGTTTCCTCCTGCTTGAACTTACACACTGCTTCTGCTACATTAACTGTTTAATCCTCTTCGGTACTTATAGTCCAAACCTAACTTCAGAACGTCTCACCTTCCATAGGAACTTGCTCTGACATTTCTGGTCTGAGATAAAAACAGTGTAGATGTTATGTTTCATTATTAGCTCTAATGATTTCTAAAATTATCATGACATTCAATTTCATGATGCACTGATTTATATTTTAAAGAATCAATTCATAGTGACGTTCAATTTCATGAGGCACAGAATCTCAGTGGTTAAGGCATAGGACTACAGTTCGGAAGGTCTCAGGTTCAAATCCCACGACCACCAAGTTGGGCCCTTGAATAAGGGCCTTAACCCTCAACTGCTCGCATTTACAGGGTGGGCCATTTATATGGATACACCTTAATAAAATGGAATGGTTGGTGATATTAACGTTCTGTTTGTGGCACATTAGTATATGTGAGGGGGCAAACTTTTCAAGATGGGTGGTGACCATGGTGGCCATTTGGAAGTCGGCCATCTTGGATCCAACTTTTGTTTTTTTCAATAGGAAGAGGGTCATGTGACACATCAAACTTATTGGGAATTTCACAAGAAAAACAATGGTGTGATTGGTTTTAACGTAACATGTGATGAGCGGATCAAAATTGTGTTGACATCTGGTGAACGCAGTAACCGGGTCATTGCAGCAGATTTCAATGCAAGATACCTTACGAGACCACCCATCTCCCATGCTACAGTTAGCAAACTGCTTGCTAAGTTTCGTGAAACTGGTTCAGTGTTGGATTTGCCAAAAAGTGGATGCATAAAAAATGTCACTAATGAACAAACATGAGTGGCTGTCCTAGCTTCATTCAGCAACAGCCCACAGCGTAGCACTCGCCGCATGTCACTGGAGAGTGGCATTAGTCGAACATACCTTCGGCGGATATTAGCTACTCACAAATGGCACCCTTACAAACTCCAGCTACTGCAGCATCTCAACGAGGATGACCCAGATCGGCGCACACAATTTGCAGAATGGGCAAAACAAAAATTGGAATAGGACCCTCAGTTCACGCAGAAGATTTTGTTAAGTGATGAGGCAAACTTTTATGTGAATGGTGAAGTTAACAAACAAAACCACCGCTATTGGTCTGACACTAACCCACATTGGATAGATCCCTCCAAGACTGTTGGAACAATAAAAGTGATGGTATGGTGTGGTATATGGGGTACAAAGATAGTGGGGCCGTTCTTCATCAATGGAAACCTCAAGGCCACTTGATATTTGAAATTGCTACATGATGATGCGTTTCCCTCTTTATGCACTGAAGCTGGCACTTTCCCTGAGTTTTTCCAGCAAGATGGTGCACCACCACATTATGGGTGTCAGGTCCGAGCATGCCTAGATGAACAGTTTCCTGAAAAGTGGATTGGTCGTCGTGGGCCAGTTGAATGGCCCCCAAGGTCTCCCGATCTGACCCCCTTAGACTTTTATCTTTGGGGTCATCTGAAGGCAAATGTCTATGGTGTGAAGATAGGAGATGTGCAGCACCTGAAACTACGGATACTGGAAGCCTGTGCTGGCATTTCTCCTGCGGTGTTGCTATCAGTGTGTGAAGAGTGGGAGAAGAGGGTTGCATTGACAATCCATCACAATGGGCAGCACATTGAACACATTTTATAAGTGGTCAGAAACTCATGAAAGAATAAAGTTACGTTAAAACCAAGCACACGATTGTTTTTCTTGTGAAATCCCCAATAAGTTTGATGTGTCACATGACCCTCTTCCTATTGAAAAAACAAAAGTTGGATCCAAGATGGCCGACTTCTAAATGGCCACCATGGTCACCACCCATCTTGAAAAGTTTGCCCCCTCACATATACTAATGTGCCACAAACAGGATGTTACCAATCACCAACCATTCCCATTTTATTAAGGTGTACCCATATAAATGGCCCACCCTGTATAATGAGATCAAATGTAAGTAGCTCTGGATAAGTGCGTCTGCAAAATGCTTAAACGTACAAGGGGCTAAGAATCTCTAGCGGCACCCTGGTGATAAATCAGATTACATGAAGTACTGACTCATTTCCAAAAGAATAGAGTGATACATAAAACTTCATCTATAGAAGGAAGTTAAAAGACTTCCTAATATTGTTTTTGTTGCATTTACATGTGTGTGTGTGTGTGTGTGTGTGTGTGTGTGTGTGTGTGTGAGAGAGAGAAAGAGAGAGAGATGTCCCTGTACCTTGTCTGGAGGAAGGTCCGGGTGGTGGTGGTGGAGGAGAACTGGATGATAAATTGGAATGAAAAAAAAAAAATAAAAAATAATAATAATAAAGATAGATTAACCAGTTAGATGAGGCAGTCTTCACAGCATTTGTCAGAACCATGCCAAGAGAAGCCATTAGATACAAAACAAATAAAAAAATCTACTTTTTAAACGAAACCATCAATGAAGCAGAAACTTGAGCTGTTTTAATGGCCGTGACTCTGCTTATTGTGCCTGGATCACTGATAAATAGATGGATTTACTTCTTTAAATTATTACTGAAACGTTGCTGCACATTAAGCATCTAGTTATACATTTAGGAGAGGATCTGCATGACTGCAAATATCAGCTGAAGTGTGTGTGTGCATGCGTGTGTGTGTGTGTGTGTGTGCATGTGTCAGGTAACAGACCATGTTATAGATAATAATACAGATTTGTGTAAATACAATATTGTACCTTGGGCCTGTGGGGGATCCCGTTTCTCCTCCTTCCTGAGGCGTGTCTGGTAAAAAAAAAAAAAAAGATTATCTGATCAGATGAGGCTGCTGAGAAACCACCAACAAACTGTGAAGCCAGGCGTCCGTTAGCCAACATTAGAAAGATGGAGGGTAGGGAGTTAGAGATTTTAGTAAACAAACAAAAAAAAAACCTAAGTATATAAGAGATGTACAGGGTTTGGACAATGAAACTGAAACACTGGCCAATTTAGTGTTGGAGGTTTCATGGCTAAATTTGACCAGCCTGGTAGCAAATCCTCATTGATTGCACATTTCAGTAAGAGCAGAGTGTGAAGTTTTAATAAGCAGAGTAATAGTACAGTTTTAATTAAAATATTGCAATGCACATAACATTATGGGTGACATATCAGAGTTCAAAAGAGCTCAAATTGTGCCAATGCCAAACGTCGGTTTCAATGATGCCAGCAGCAAAAATCTTGGGCTGTGGACAATGTGAATCATGTATTGTTCCCTGATGAGTCCACCTTCACTGACTTTCCCACATCCGGGAGAGTTACGGTGTGGAGAAGCCCCAAAGAAGCGTACCAGCCAGACTGTTGCATGCCCAGAGTGAAGCATAGCAGTGGACTGCAATATCATGGCATTCCCTATGCCCAATACTTGTGCTAGATGGGCGCGTCACTGTAAGGACTACCGAACCATTCTGGAGGACCATGTGCACCCAGTGGTTCAAACATTGTATCCTGAAGGCGGTGCTGTGTATCAGGATGATAATGCACCAATACACACAGTAAGACTGGTGACAGAGTGGTTTGATGAACATGAAAGTGAAGGTGAACATCTACCATGGCCTGCACAGTCACCAGATCTAAATACTATTGAGCCACATTGGGGTGTTTTGGAGAAGCGAGTCAGGAAACGATTTCCTCCACCTGGCCATAGTGACCTGGCCACTATCCTGCAAGAAGAACGGCTCAAAATCCCTCTGGTCACCGTGCAGGACTTGTATCTGTCATTCCCAAGATGAACTGATGCTGTATTGGCTGCAAAAGGAGGTCCTACACCATACTAATGAATGTGTGATATGTGGTCTGAAATCAGGTGCTTCAGATTCACGGTCCAACTCCTGTAGATAATGTGTACATAAAGTGAGTGTGCAAGATGCCATGGTGTGTGTCACATACAGTAGGAGCCACACGAAATAGCCGCCTGGAACATGGCAGGTCCCATAGCGAACCATGACAAGTCTGTGCACGATCCGAAGACGGAATTTGATCCTCTGCGATGACGCAGTTAACGATGCCCCGCCCCATAAACGCCCCCATGTGCTTTCCAATAAGATGGTTGCATTGCTGTATAATCTCGCCAGGTGGAGCATGGACTGTTTCAGTTTACAGTGTCCAGGCAGTTTATACAGCATGTCTATATATTGTACAGGCATTGTCAACATAGTTTCATAAATAGATGATATGGTAAAAAAAAATCTAATAAAACCGATTAATAAAACAGAATTTTTTTAATTCACTCAATACACCCATGATGCTTATGCTATTTAAAATTAATTAATTTCTTAGTAAATAAAATTGCAATATTTTCCAAGACATCCTTAATAATCCTTAAAGAAACGGTAACATGTGTAATCTATCTATACCGATAACTGTAGATACGGAATATAAATGCAGGCTATGTATTTTGCATTACGGTGTATTTTATCTAGTTCCGTTTAATACACTGATAGATAATATTTTGCTGCAAAGTAAAGCTCAAAATGTAACTTCTGCTTGAGTATGTTTTCGTTATATTTTTGATTGTTTTTTTTTTCGTTGATAGTCAAAAATTGGCATAACAAATTGATTAATGGCGCATAATATCTGGAACAAATATCTGCCCATACGGATGTTCCGTGGCGCTGTATGGAGAGCTGTTTTTAATGAGAAGAGCTTTTACTCAGGGCTTGAGAGAGGTTTAACAAAATAAGAGTGTGTGAGAGTGCTTATGATATGCACGGGAAGACCTTTCCGTTTGGAGGTGGCGTGGGATTATTAATTAGGAAACTTGAAAGTAATCAAAAGAAAACTGATAACACAAAATTAACAAAATTCCTCCGCTCTGGAATCAAAAATAAAACTTTTGATCCTCTCTGGGCTTATGCGCTTACCGAGGATCTATGGGAGAGAGTTATGTATTTTTTGTGCTGTGGTAGCAGCCTGAGGATCTGCCCGTTCTGAACAGTTTATGCGCGGATCTGAATCTCGCGCGGCCCGCATCGTTACAACAGATCAGTATTTCTTTTGTCATTTATCCCTGCATAACGTTCCCCCAGCAAAGATCTGATGGGGCATTAATCACTCATCACAACTGTGAATAAATGCGGCAGCAGAGACAGATTAAATCCCCATAAATACTCACACTTGAGAACAATTGAGATTTAGCGCCTGTTATCGCAGGACAGGGATGACCTACAGTATACTACTTAATCTTTTACTGCTTATATTTTTGCCCTAGTTTCATTTGGTTTTACGCAATTTCATGTGCTGTGTGTGTTTGAGAGAGAGAGCTTATATTGTCTTGGATTACTACTACTACTACTATTAATAATAATACTTTTTGTTATGCAAATTAAACCCATGGGACTCAAACATCACCATCAATCATTTCAGGTGCTATTTGTGTATATGTGTGCGCGAGAGGGAGAGAGAGAGAGAGCTCATGCGTGCGTAAGAGAGCTTAAAGTATATTGTGATTTGGCCAAGGTTGCTGAAGCCTGGCTTATACTACTAATAAAAATTATTTCAATTAAACCCATTTGTACGTTGGCCATGAAGTGCAAAACAACTGAACAAAACCCAAAACAAAATAACAAATCCGAAAACAAAATAACAAATTCAAAACCAAATGAACAAATCTGAAAACAAAATAACAAAACCCGAAACTAATTTGTTATTTTGTTTTGGGTTTTGTTCATTTGTATTGCACTTCTCGGTCAGTCAGATACGAACCGGAAAAGGTAGGTATAGTTTGCGAATTAAATTCTTACCGCTGATTGGACGAGACACCTGTCACTCAAGATAAACAGGAAGTAGGAAATTGTGTCTCTAACTTTGTTTCTTGTGTGTTCTTCTTCACTTTTAAACCATTTTTTCGGTGTGCTAATGAAATCTTTCATTAGAAAGCAAGGAAATGGAATTTATTCAACGTTACTTTGAGGACGGACATTTGTATGCCGTGATTTTGGATATGCTGATGACATATCACGGTATAAAGATTAGTTTGCGAACTGCTGTGTCTCTTTTAAAAGAAAAATATTCCACAAGAACTGCAAAAATTTGGCGGAACGCTATATTTGAAACCATAATAAGGACGGTACATGTTTGCACATTCATACACACACAAATCTACCACCGCTACAGTACTTCCTGTATATCTTGAGTGACAGATGTCTCGTCCAATCATCGGTAAGAATTTCATTTGCAAACTATACCTACCTTTTCCGGTTCGTTTCTGAACGGCCGAGAGGTGCAAACCAAATTAACAAAACCGAAAACAAAATAGCAAATTCAAAATCAAAATATCAAAACCAAAAACAAAATAACAAACTATAAATCAAAATAGCAAAACGAAAAACAAATTAACAAAATGCAAAACAAAATAACAAATTAGTAATTAGTACATTTTTCTTAACTAAACCATCACTAGAACAGCCAAATCTGCATATGGACAGGGAAAAAAGGAGGGATTCTGTCTTTCAGTAGTTAACACGAAGTCCACACCGAGTGACTACTGAGTGAAGGTACTGCTAAACTTCAGCTGTTTTAATGGCTGTGACTCTTAGATTGCTTATTGCACCTGGCTCGTAGATAAATAGATAGGCAGATAGGTAAATACATTTTCTTCTTTCATTAGTGATGCTTGTGAAGCACTACTATTATTATCTCACAGGCATATTTATTTCTTCTTCTTCTGTACAAAAATTTGTAACTAACTGTGGAACTGTGGATCCAATCAGTCTAAGAGCCACCCCTTAGAAAAGTAATAGCATCGCATTCCCGCATAGGCTGCACCATTTGACACTTTTTTCATGCCATGGTAACCCCCCCCCCCCCCCATATCTCTATGACAATGGGATCCACAGTAAGGTTCAGGTTCAAAGTTCCTATGGAATCCTTCCCCCATTATATGTCAATGGGGCAAATTTGGCCACCTCTTGCGCCTCTTGGGCACGTTTTATACCTTTGTGCAGGGTATGTTCTGACACAGCTTGCAAGCCTCTTCAAATGTGGTAAATTTTACCTTTCTACAAAATTCCTGTTCTGCGCTTCAATCCGTCAAAGTTGGTCTCAATGCTAAGTCTATGGGATGTTTTCCCCATTATATGTCAATGGGCCAAATTTAGGCACCTCTTGCACCCAAGGGGTACAACTGATACCGTCTTGCTGGATATGTTCTGACATAGCTTACTTCAAATGTGGCAAATTTTACCTTTCTACATAATTCTCCGCCACAATACATCAGAATTGGTCTCAATGTTATGTCTATGGGACTTTACCCCTTAGAAAAGTCATAGCACCCCATGCCTGGCACCCTGTCCAGGGTGTACCCTGCCATGTGCCCCAAGTCTCCTGGGATAGGCTCCAGGCCCCGCGTGACCCTGAATACAGGATTAAGTGGTATAGATGATGAGTGAGTGTGTGTGTGTGTGTGTGTGTTTGTGAGTGAGAAAGAGAGAGAGAGAGAGAGAGAGAGAGAGATGTCCCCTGACCTTGGCTGGAGGAAGGTCCTTGTGGTGGTGGTGGAGGAGAACTGGATCATAAGTTCGAATAAATAAATAAATAAATAAAATAGATAGATTAACCAATTAGATGAGGCAATCTTCACAGCATTTGTCAGAACCATGCCAAGAGAAGCTATTGGATACAAAACAAATAAAAATTCTACTTTTTAAACTAAACCATCAATGAAGCAGAAACTTGAGCTGTTTTAATGGCCGTGACTCTGCTTATTGTGCCTGGATCACAGATAAATAGATAGATTTACTTCTTTAAATTATTACTGAAACGTTGCTGCACATTAAGCATCTACACACGTGGACAAAATTGTTGGTACCCTTCGGTCAATGAAAGAAAAACTCACAATGGTCACATAAATAACTTTAATCTGACAAAAGTAATAATTTAAAAAAATTCTATGAATGTTAACCAGTGAACGTCAGACATTGCTTTTCAACCATGCTTCAACAGAATTATTTAAAAAAATAAACTCATGGAACAGGCCTGGACAAATATGATGGTACCCCTAGAAAATACTGAAAATAATGTGACCAAAGGAACATGTTAATTCAAGGTGTGTCCACTAATTAGCATCACTGGTGTCTACAATCTTGTAATCAGTCAGTGGACCTATATATAGGGCTCCAGGTAGTCACTGTGTTGTTTGGTGACATGGTATGGACCACACTCAACATGGACCAGAGGAAGCGAAGGAAAGAGGTGTCTCAGGAGATTCGAAAGAAAACTATAGACATGCATGTTAAAGGTAAAGACTATAAGACCATTTCCAAGCAGCTAGATGTTCCTGTGACTACAGTTGCACATATTATTCAGAAATTTAAGATCCATGGGACTGTAGCCAACCTCCCTGGACGTGGCCGCACGAGGAAAATTCATGACAAATCAAAGAGACGGATAATGGTAACAAAAGAGCCCAGAAAGACTTCTAAAGAGATCCAAGGTGAACTTCATGCTCAAGGAACATCAGTGTCAGATCGCACCATCCGTCGTTGTTTCAGCCAAAGTGGACTACATGGGAGACGACCAAGGAGGACACCATTGTTGAAAACAAATCAGAAAAAAGCCAGATTGGAATATGCCAAACTACATGTTGACTTCTGGGAGAATGTCCTATGGACAGATGAGACAAAAATAGAACTTTTTGCCAAGGCACATCAGCTCTATGTTCACAGATGGAAAAATGAAGCATATCAAGAAAAGAACACTGTCCCTACTGTGAAACATGGAGGAGGCTCTGTTATGTTCTGGGGCTGCTTTGCTGCATCTGGCACAGGGTGTCTTGAATCTGTGCAGGGTACAATAAAATCTCAAGACTATCAAGGGATTCTAGAGAGAAATGTGCTGGCCAGTGTCAGAAAGCTTGGTCTCAGTCGCTGGTCATGGGTCTTGCAACAGGACAATGACCCAAAACACACAGCTAAAAACACCCAAGAATGGCTAAGAGGAAAACATTGGACTATTCTAAAGTGGCCTTCTATGAGCCCTGACCTCAATCCTATTGAGCATCTTTGGAAGGAGCTGAAACATGCTGTCTGGAAAAGGCACCCTTCAAACCGGAAACAACTGGAGCAGCTTGCTCATGGGGAGTGGGCCAAAATACCTGCAGAGAGGTGCAGAAGTCTCACTGACAGTTGGAGGAATTGTTTGATTGCAGTGATTGCCTCAAAAGATTGTGCAACAAACTATTAAGTTAGGGGTACCATCATTTTTGTCCAGGCCTGTTCCATGAGTTCATTTTTTTTTTTATAATTCCGTTGAAGCATGGTTGAAAAGCAATGTCTGACTTTCATTGGTTAACATTCATAGAATTCTTATTTATTATTACTTTTGTCAGATTAAAGTTATTTCTGTGACCATTGTGAGTTTTTCTTTCATTGACCGAAGGGTACCAACAATTTTGTCCACGTGTGTGTGTATAATATGCATGCTTAATGAAATGAGATTTAATATTTATTCGACTAATTCATTCTGAATAACGAGTTGGAGCATACAGGACTGTAGCATCTCGTTAATGCTGCTTTAATTAGCTTATATATTTAAGATGATTTAATTAGCTTTTTTTAAAGTCACAAAATTTAAAGCAAAAACCGTTATCTTCACCCCCTTGTAAAAACCCCACCCTGTGTGTGAGTCCTGAACAATGAGAAGCACGCTCTCTGTTCCGTGTGTGTTGTTAGGGCCCAGGGAGGGGTTTAATCACCATGCATTAGCTGTCTAACCTGTAATATTTCCCTCCTGTAGATTTCTCTGTGATTTTCAAAAATTATGGAACAGGACTTAGCCTTTGCGGGACGTTTGGCGACCGTTCCACCAATCCACCACAGACGTGATCAAAATCTAGGATTAGGGATATATTACTGCCATCAGTATATACTGTACATGGACAGATATTCAAATATAATTTAAAACGTATTTAATTAATTTAGTTAGTTAAAGCCAGGGTCCGGGTTCGAGCCCAGGCTCGATTCCCGTCTCTGTGTGCATGGAGTTTGCATGTTCTCCCCGTGCTTGGTGGGTTTCCTCCGGGTACTCCGGTTTCCTCCCACAGTTCAAAGACATGTAGGTTAGACTAACTGGCGATCCAAATTGCCCGTAGTGTGTGAATGAGTGAGTGTATGTGTGTGTCTGTGCCCTGCGATGGATTGGCACCCTGTCCAGGGTGTACCCTGCCATGTGCCCCAAGTCTCCTGGGATAGGCTCCAGGCCTCCGGTGTAACGTTGCATTTACAAAAACTGTTTTTACACAAATCTGCTGCAAGCGCAACACACACACACACACACACACACACACACACACACACACAAAATACCTTCACTCGGTGTGGAGATCATGTTCCCTACTGGAAGACAGAATGCCTCCTTTCTTCCTGTCTATCTGCAGATCTGTTGAAAAAATTTTGTTACTGCTATAGCAATGGTGTAGTTCAAAAAGTATTCATTTAATTTTTTTTTTTAGTTTACTGATTGGACGAAACATCTGTCACTCAAAATATACAGGAAGTACTGCGGTCTCACAGACATTTAGATGCATTTTCTTTTAAAGATTTTTTTTTTTTTTGTATTTTAGGATTGTACAGCACCTTGGCCAACTAAGTTGTGTTAAATATGCTTTAAAAATAAATTTGACTTCACTTGACAGTACTTCTGGTATGTTTTGAGTGACAGATGTCGCTTCCAATCAGCGCTAAGAATTTTATTTGCAAACTATAATTACCTTTTCCGGTTTGACTGAATTGTCGTTGTGTTTTCTCATTTGGTATTTTGTTTTATGGATGTGTCGTGTTGTTTTCGGTTTTGTTCTTTTATTTTTTCATTTGTTATTTTGATTATGGTTTGGTTATTTTGTTTTGCACGCGGCCACCGTACTAGAGTGATTTGACCACGCAGATTGTACATGCTTATCTTTCTCTACTGTTCACTTTTCTAGATTCTTCTCTGGAGCCCCCTCATTCACGTGCAGCTCCTGGCTGTTTGGCTTGCCAATATATGTAACACTTCCCCACATGCAGTAATCAATTAACGGAGGGCGGTTGCACATTTAATGTGTATTTTATTCTGAAAAAAAAATATATTAATCTTTTTCAGTAGTGACACTCGTAGTTTACATACATAAACTCTCGCTGTCAAACTCTCTCGAGATTCAGCGAGAGCACCGTTCAAACCACCACGTCACATCACTGCCGCCTAGTGGTGGGATTAGAAACTGCAGTTTCTTTTTCTATTCAATATTCCAAGCACAGTATGGAACTTATTATTTTTCCCCCCATATTTTAAATTCCTGAAATGCAATACTTATTTCATCCATTGCGTTACACGTACACGACAGAAAAATCCTTAAAGACCAGTGTTGGGAGATGTTACTTTTTAAAGTAACTAATTACATTACAAAATTACGGTCTTCAAAAAGAAATCAATTACATTACTGATGTTACATTTTCTGATAAAGTAAATAGTTTCGAGTACTTTTCCATTGCAGAAAATGAAAACTCCTTTGTAAGTACGGTTCATCATGATTCACTGTGAGTTTTGGCGCTGTGATTAGGTTTCCATCTTTCCGCGCGTCGCTCCTCGCATAATCAAACCGCATAGGTGAGATAGGGGTATAACAGCAGGAATAACAGAGGGGGACGTGTTATCACACACACTAATGGATTGTGAATGACTGCTGTCATAAATTGTCTGAAGTAAATGAGTACTTTTGGCGCACCTAACACATTATATTACTGGTTACATCAAAAAAGTAATCCGAGTACTCGTGTTACACCCAACACTGTTAAAGATATGCAGTAGTTGTATCGCATAACAGCAACAACAAAGAACATTCCTACATTTATTTATTTATAATAAATTATCAAGATTTTATTTGTCAGTTGAGTTTTATGGGTACACTAACAGTAATCACAGTCTATAATAAATTGCTGTAATTTTACACTGGTTTAACTACAGTATGGCTATTTTATAATTATGGTAAAATATTGGTAAATATTCTTCCCTTACATTTATCCCTTAATAGCAACTGTAGTTTTTACTGTGGGTCGAGCTGACAAGACATGCCATTCTCAATCAGTTCATCACATAGGCAAGTTAGTTAATTTAAACAGAATTATAGTATTGTCATTCTGGTAAGAAGAAATGGGGTCTGCTGGCTCAGGGGGGTAGCACGTGCACCTCCAGTGTTTGCGGGTTCAAGTCCCACCTCTGGTCTGTGTGCATGCTCTATGTGCTTTTGTAGGTTTCCTTAAAGTAGCCCCCTCCCACCCCTGTTGTGGCATTTCCAAATCACTTGTGTGTGTGTGTGTGTGTGTGTGTGTGCGTGGGTGGGTGGGTCATGGACGGCAGGAATAGACGATGTAGATGGCCAGAGCTCCAAACACGTACTCGTTCGGCCTCAGGCTGACAGCAGCTATGTCCAGCAACAATATAGTGTTGAGAGCTAGGACCTACACATGAACACACACGCGCACACACGCGCGCACACACACACACACAGTGATTACTTTAAATGCACTTTCTGCAACTGTTAATATTAAAAGTGAATTCACTGTGCAGTCGTTATGGTGTAATAAGACACACACACACACACACACAGAAATTGAGGATGTACTCACAAAAGTGTAGAACGTAAGCCCATGAACAGTGAGTATCACGTCAATCACCCGAATCTAAATACAGGAAAGAGAACAACACATTTCAATAAGTTATTATTGCATGATTCGGAACTGTTTCATTCAGCACTGAACACACACACACACACACACACACACACACACACACACACACACACACACAGAGTGTACAGCATGTGAGTATGAGTATTAGTGTGAGTATGTATGTGGGTGTGTGTGTATGTGTAAAGAAGGAAAAAGACCTAAAACAGGGGTGTCCAAATCCAGTCCTGGAGGGCCAGTGACCAGCACAGTTTGTAATTCACCAATACCTAAACACAACCACTGAACCTAGTAATTAACAGATTAGTTAAATCAGCTGTGTTTGAGAAGAAGAAGCACCAAACTGTGTTGGACACTGGCCCTCCAGGACTGGATTTGGACACCCCTGACCTAAAAGAACCTAATGGACATGAACGTCTCGCTGGACGAAGCCATGGCCGCCACAACCGATCGAATACAATTGACAGCTGCTGTCCAATGCGCCGTACAGCGCAGCAGGATTTAAGCCTAGGTAAACAAGACCCTCAGCATTTGCCAACGTTGCCTGGCGTTTGGTAAGTCACACTGAGATTAACGGTCCAGCAATAAACCACCTCAGTGTGGGTGTGTTTCCTCAATCAGGAAGCGTGGCTTTAACACAAGGGTGTGTGTGTTACACCGTGTGCATTACAGTGACGGTATTTCAGTAAGTGTTTGTGTGTTTGGGGTGTTGACTTGAACACCCCACATATATTATTTTTCTCATTCTATAACACAGTGGACAAAATTGTTGGTACCCTTCAATTAAAGAAAAAAACTGACAATAGTAATAAATAAACATTTACTGAAAATTAACTAATAAAGATCAGACACTGCCACTGAAACTGGGTCCTCCAACAGGGTAATGATCCAAAACCAGTGGCGGCCGGTCAATACAGGGCGCAAGGGCGCCGCCCCCTAAAAGTTAGGCAGAGAAGAATGCTACTTTAACATGTAATTATTTAACTTAATAAGTAATTATTTATTTATTATTTAACATAATATAATTTATTTACAATTTAAAAAATCTAAACTGTATTACGTTCACAGTTGTGTTCGTGTACGCGGGGCGCCGGACAAACGAGAGTCTATGTAGGTACGTACATTTTTGAAAAGCATGTGACCTGAGGCTGAGCTCTGAGTGGATTTTGTCAAATCATCCTTGGGGCGCAGCACTGTGCGTGCGCCCTGAACCCTCCCACTTTTGTTCTTAGCGAATCAATATTGTTTTTAAATATTTGGGCTCATGTGATTGGACCATTCTCAACGAGTCTTTTCCAGCACTTCTTATGGCAAGCTTAGCTGCTGACTGGATGCGATGTGAGTCATGCCTTTATTTTACTAGTAGTAATGATGCTTAATCACCTGATGAATGGCTATTTACAGGCGAGTATTAAAAGTTTAATTTTAGTTTTGTTTGCGGCCCCCATCAGCCGTCCAAAAAACAAAGCTAGAAACACCCAATAATGGCTAAGAACAAAACAATGAACTGTTTTGAAGTGGCCTTCTGTGAGCCTTGGTCTAAATCCTATTGAACATCTGTACAAAGAGCTGAAACATGCAATCTGGAGAAGGCACACTTCAAACCTGAGACAGCTGGAGCAGTTTGTTCATGAGGAGTGGGCCAAAATACATGTCGGCAGGTGCAGAAGTCAAAATGAGAGTTACAGAAATCACTTGATTGCAGTGTACATCTCTGTGCAACAAAACATTAAGTCATTTAGTTCAGGCCAGTTTCATTAATTTGTTTTATAAAATGCTTCAGTTGAACCACAATTCAAAGGCAGTGTCTGATTTTCATTAGTTAATTTTCAGCAAGTGTTTATTTATTATTACTTTTTTCAGTTTCAAGTTATTGTAGTGACCACTGTGGATTTTTCTTACTTTAACAGAAGAGTAACAACAATTCTGTCTACTGTACATGTGCATCTATATAAGCTGTTTGAACTTGAAATTTGTAAAAGTTGCATGTAGAATGTGTGATATTATGAATAAAATACTTAATATTATTTGCTACCCAGTTGACTTTCATTAAGTTTTGTTAATGCAATAACACACTGTAATAAAATTCATGTTTCCTACCTTGAAATAAAAAAGGTGTTATACTCATTAATAAATTACTAGTCTGCTATTCTATCTGGTCTGGTATTCTATCTGGATCCTGTGATCCTAAATGCTGAGGCTAAATGTTGGCGAGCATATGACAAAATTTAGGGTTGGCTAACAGCCCTAGTGAAATAAAAATCCACTTTAGCGTATTACAAATATATTAAAATCTTCCGGAGTACATTGCAAATATACCAACAAAATTTGTACCATCATTTAATATGTAAAAGGTATACTAACATCATGCTTTTACCAATTAATGAAATTAAACTTTAAACATACTTTGTATTATAGTACACTTTCCAAAAATATATTATAGGAAAATATACTTTAAGTGAAAGATTGGTCTAATTTCCGTCGCACACTTATTTAAACTTGTTCAATTTCTATGTGGCATATTTTTAAAGAATATGCTCGAAATAATCATTGTAACAAATTAGAATACAAATTTGAATATATGGTAGTCTTAGTATATTTTCAGTTAAATTTGAATGTACTTATTCATACGTACGTATTAATTTTTATAGTTAGTGCACTCATCTCTCGTGCGTGTGTGCTTTCAGACTAGTTTTTGCACACTGAATCTCTCAAACGTTGTCTTTGTGCGCTGAAACTCACTTTTGTGCGTTCAAGATTAAATTTGTGCTCAATATAATAAAGCTGCTGTACTTGCACGAAACTGCAGCAATGTTATAACGCTGCAATTCCAGCCAACCAGAGACGAGAGTAGGGGCAAAACCAGCCAATCAGAAACTGGAGGCGGTCACATTCGGACTGTTTGTTTTCTGATTGGCTCCCCAGTCCTCCCCTTCTAGTTTGAATTCACGGCATAAGGTAAATTTCATGGTTTTTGGAATTAAGTACAGTGGAACCGTTTGTGAGTGTTCTGCAAGACGAGCAAAAAATCTTAATAAATTCTGACTTGATAAACGAACAAGTCTTGGTTTACGAGTACCGAGTATCATGTAACACGCATGCGCTTCTTGTTTTGACCATGAATGTCACATGATCACAACTGAGCCAATGTTTTTCTCTCTTGCGCGCGCTGCGGAATTGTGGGTAATCGTTTCCCCTGCTTGGTCTTAGTGCTCGTCTCTTACTGGTATAATCAACATCCAGAGGTGGAAAGTAACGAATTATATTTACTCGCGTTACGGTAATTGAGTGTACTTCTACTTTTTAAAGTAGTTTTTTAAATCTAATTTTACTTTTACTTAAGTATTTTTTGTTTGAAGTATTGTAATTCGCTACATTTTAAATCATAAAACAAATGAGTAAAACAAATGATTGAAAATGCACAAAATATTCTGCTTTGTATAAATGCTTCGTTGTGCTCGCGTGTGTATATCGTGTCCTGGTCGCGCGCCGTTCCAGACTCCACTCCAGGTTTTCTGACTGTTTCCCCACATCGGCATCTACCTGACCTTCCACACAGTCGCTTCCGCCCTGAGAGTGACGTCAGCAACCAGCGCCACCATATATAAACCGGAGAGAGACGCGGAAAAGAGGAAAGAGATTTTGGCGTTTTGGTATTTGGTTGTGACTTTTTGCCTCGCATTGACTTTGATTATTGCTTTGGTTGGTCTTTGTATATATTTGTAGATAATTTCACTTTATGTTTGTGCACTCAGCAGTAGTAGGGGTGTGGCTGCCATTTATTTTGGGAAGAGGGAATTTATTCACTGTTTTTGGTTTAGGGAGTCAGGGAAGGGACCTGGATTTGTGTTTGTGTTTTTTTTTTTCAGGTAATCTAGCTACTAAATATAAATACCATTTAGTTTATTATTTTGGCCTGGGTCCACCCTGAATCTGATCCTCCTCCTCCTCCTGTTGTGTGTGTGTGTGTGTGTGTGTGTGTGTATTTTTTGGTAAAGCAATACAAACCTCATTATTTCATCAGTTAATGACTGGATCTAGTTCATTCTGCCATATACCACCATTTCCATACAGTTTAAAATAGAACCCTGAACCGCTGACACTAGACTGGGATGTAACGCCATATTTAAGTGACCACTTTGATTTTCAAGCACAAGAAAGACAACAGCTTTATTATGCAAAGGTGTTCCTTCAGTTAAAAACAACTAGTTTGAGATTTATATCTGCTCATCTTTTTTGAACGCTAGAATGCCTCATCCCAAAAAAAAAAAAAAGTTACTCAGTAACGTTTACTCTAAAAAAGTAATTTTTTTATGAGCTACTTTTTACTTTTACTTGAGTAGATTTTTATTATGGTAACTTTACTTGTACTTCGGCAAAATTTCACTGAAGTAACTACTTTTACTTGAGTACAAAATTTTAGTACTCTTTCCACCTCTGTCAACATCCAAGCACGCGTGTACTGTTTACTATAACACTGTGTCCACATGTGTACGCGTGTAAAAGTCATCTTTTCACGCACACGTCTACTGTTTATTATAACACATGTGTGCACGCATGTAAAGCAAAAGCAAGTGTCATTAGAGAGGTTAAAGATCCTCCTCTTGCCTTCACACACACACTAACAGAGGCGAGAGAAAATAGATCTTTAACACATACACATGCTCACATATACACAGCAGAATCACTGCTGTAAAGTATAACATAGACATAGAATGTCTTGTCTAACATGTTGCTGCTAAATCTCATGTACCTCACTTCAGGCATAATTGTCCGTAGCTCTCGGCCTATTTTCAGTCTGTGTGTAACAGCTAGAATCAACACACCAGGTTTGAACTAATACTGTACCTGTATATTCTGAAACAACAGTTAAAATTTTTGCTTGTGTGTTTGTGAGACAATCTGACATTTTGTTGAACACAAATAAGTACTGTTTTTTTTTTTTTTTTGGTAAACTCATGCAAATGAAATCTGTTGAACTCTGAATAAAACCTGCTGTGTAATTTATTAAAGTGTCCTTTTTTAATATTTGGAATTGGCCAGAAGTATAACAGCATGCTACTGCTGCAAGAATATGTTCATAGTATTTTTCTGGTGTATTTGTAAAACAGGAAAAATTGCTGTAATGTACTTATAATGCATTAAAAATATATTTTAATTCATTAATTCCTGTCAGGTATGTATGTTAGTAGGCACACTGCCATACTTTAAGTGTACTAAGTATACTTAAAGTTGTTCCACTTTAGCACACAAAAGTATACTTAATACATTTAAAATTATGCTTTTTGTACAATTTAATTACAACTTAAATGCATTTAGTACAAAATTAGTTGTTCCAAAATAGCAAACTTCAAGTATACTAGTCATTAGTCTGGAGCAAGTACACTTAAGTATGCTCTGGTATGTTAGGATACTTTTTTTTTTTTTACTTGGGAGGTCCTTGTTCAAAAATTAAGTGAAACAAACACACTTTGCTTTTCTAGTTTATTCTGAAATTCACTGCAGCCAAACAGTGCCAATATTTTTGCACTAACTTGAACGTATCGTTAAGCTGAGCCGTGGTCGAGAGCTGAAGCGCGAATTCAAAGCCGTGAAATCAGAAGCAAAGCGGCAAATCCAAATCGTAAATGCGAGAGGGGAAAAAACAAGAAACCGGTCAAACTTGGCAACGTGAAGGCGAACGAAAAAATAATGCGATACACAATTGAGCACACAATAATCTGGTGAAGAGACAGCGCGCTGCGCTTCCTTATAAGCAAAGAGAAATCAACACCAAATGAGAACCTGGTGTGCAAGCGGGGCGGTTCGGGGGTGTGGAAGGAGACATGACACCGTGGGAGAACACAACCACGTGGTCAGGAGCATGACAGCATGGGAAAGGAAATGTACAAGGATGAAAGCTGTCTTTGAACGTCGCGTGTCAGCTGAGAGCGTGACATGTTTTGATTAATTCACATTTTCCCCCCCATTTCATACATTTTCATATTTTTCCTTAAGCTTCATATTTTTCTGTAAAGCTGCTTTGCAACAATGACCATTGTTAAAGTGCTATAGAAATAAAATATAATTCAACTGAATTAGCCTCATGAATAGAAAAAGTGCTACATTATTAAACTCGTTTTTATGTCCTCATGAATTGATTTAAATTGTTAATGACTTGACGTGGGGTCGCTACGCTTGAAAAATGTACAGAATTAGTACTGACTTCATCGACTTCAGAACCGGGAGACATCGGGAGAGTGTGTGTATTCCAGCGTGTATGTTAGTGAGTGTAACATTGTGTATGTCTGAGTTAGTGTGTGTTATAGCAGGTGTACTACAGATGCCTATGTGTGTGTTATAGTGTGATAGTGTCTGTTAGTGTGTATGTGCGTGTTATGGTGTTATATTAACCCACGCTTATATTATATGTATGAGTGTGTAACAGCAGATTTGTTACAGAATTTATGTGTGTGTAAATGTGTATTGTAGTGTACGTGTGTTACAGTGTGTGTGTGTGTATTTACAGTGAGGCAAATAAGTATTTGTACACTGCAGATTTTTCAAGTTGTCCCACTTACAAAGAACAGAGGGATCTGTAATTGTGTTACAGTGTGTGTGTGTGTGTGTGTGTGTGTGTGTGTGTGTGTGAATATATGTTTGTTTGTGTGTGTTTGTGTCTGCGTGTTCATGTAGGTGTGTGTCTGTGTGTGTGTGCACGTGTGTGTCTGTATGTTTGTGTGTGTGCGCGTGTGTTACAGTGAGCAGTAGCACTTACAAACCGAGCGTACATCGCGAAGACCACGAGGAAGCCTGAGTTAGGAAGTATAAGGGCCAAAATATAGATCATAAATGCACAGTCGGTGTCCTGAACACACACACACCCAAACACACACACACACACACACACGGTTCTTCAGTCAGAATCAGTTCCCCACATTGTGTCAGCAATGTCCGGGTCAGTTTGACCAGCAGGAAATAAATGTTTAAGAGGGACAGATGTCCATTGTA
This sequence comes from Clarias magur, assembly GCA_013621035.1. Lineage (NCBI taxonomy): Eukaryota > Metazoa > Chordata > Actinopteri > Siluriformes > Clariidae > Clarias > Clarias magur. The sequence continues at coordinate 1,486,100 of QNUK01000074.1, read as the reverse complement.
AGGAGAGACAACAGTGTCATTAGATATGGCTGAAGAAAAAAAAACATATTTTCAGAACCTGTGTGTGTGTGTCTGATCTTTACCTTGTCCTCCTCGAACCAGAAGTTGACAAGAATGGCCAAACACTCATATGTCATTGTTCCCAGAAGAAACAACAGAGACTTCGCGTCTAAACAACTAGAACCAACAGGGACAGGTAGGATTTAAAGATATTCATCAACACAGTCTTATAGACAGACAGACAGACAGACAGACAGACAGATAGATAGATAGATAGATAGATAGATAGATAGATAGATAGATAGAATTACAAACCATCAATCAAAAAACAATAAAGTACACATGTGGGATATGACCCATGCTTCCACAGAAATTATGAAGAGAGAAACAGAAAATAAAATATATATAAATACATGTAAAGAATGAGATGAATATGTGCAGATGTAGATGACTGAGGATGAATATTCAGTGGACAGAATGGTGCAAAATGAGAGACGTGAAACTGAGTTACAGCAGTTAAAAGTAACAGCAGGGAACAAAGTGAGTGTTACAAGACTGAAGCAATGAAGGTCTGTGTAGATTAGGGTACTTGATGAGTAGATAACAGTGACACTGTGAACAGTGAGTCTGTTATGAAGGAGAGCTACATGTATAACTGAGGATGAGTCGTGGTTGAGGGACCATCTAGTACTTGAGATTACAGTCAGGAAACTGAGCACAGGATGCAGTAATATTAAGAGCAACAACGAAATGCATCATAGTTTATAATTTATACTATTTCCCTTTGGGATTAATAAAGTCATCTATCTATCTATCTTATTATGAACTAAACATTAAGCGTGATTGTCAAATTTAGAATTCAGGTTGAGAATATAACGTGTGTGTGTGTGTGTGTGTGTGTGTGTGTGTGTGTGTGTGTGTGTGTGTGTCTAACCTTGAGGTTACTCCTGCCAGGAAGGACATGGCGAGAGTCTGTGGGAGAGTGAAACAGATTTAGCCTGGCACATTTCTACACCTGCACTTGTTTTCCAGAGAATAGAAGAACAATGCAGACATCAGTGTAAAAAATATTTGATCTAAAACATTCAGACATTCTGACGTCCTACAGCCTGAACTTCAGCATTGCTTAAACACTTACAAATGTGACCAGAAGGACCAAATTCCAAGGAAACTGTCTCCTGTAACAGAAAGAGAAATGCACATTTATATATAAGGTTAAATACCATTAAGCCTTAAAAGAGAGATGCAGGAAAGTTTTGACACCCCATTAGCTTCAATTAGACTTAAACTCTTTGTCTCTTGCGTTAATCTGAAGGACTGTAAGCAACAGAAAGACATGGTACTATAAAAATGTTGCGCCTGCTACATGGGTGTACGGTGCATGTGTGTGCATGAGAGGATTTTCAGTAAAGGATGGTGGTGGCAGCATCATGGTTTGGGACTGTGTTTCTACAGCTGTAACTGGGGCCTTAGTCAAGGTGGAGTGATGATGAACAGTTCCAAATACCAGTCAATTTTGGCACAAAACATTCAGGCCTCTGCTAGAACGAAGAACGTTATATTTAACATGACAATGACCCAAAGCGTATATACATCCAAACCAACAAAAGAATGCCTTCAGTAGAAGAGTATATTTTTGTAATGACTGAGCCAGAGCCCAGACTTGTATCTAATTAAAAATCTGTGGGGTGATCTGAAGAGGGCTGTGCACAAGAGATGCCCTCGTAATCTGACAGATTTGGAGAGGTTTTTTTTTAAAGAAGAGTGAGCAAAAATATTGCCAAGTCATGATGTGCCATGCTGATAGACTCCTACCCAAACAGACTGAGTGCTGTAATACAATCAAAAGGTGCTTCAACAAAATATTAGTTTATGGGTCTGCATATTTATGCAATCACAATATTTTAGTCTTTTTATATCCACTGTATAAACTCACCTTGCTTTATGACAGGACAGGATCAGGAAGTATGTGGTAAAAAAAAACAGGCTGCAGAGAAAAAAAAAAGCTGTCACAAAATACAGAAATATCATCATCATCAGCAGCATCAGTACCTCTTTTTACTTTGTGTACGTGATCAATACAGAAATAACCAGGACTCACAGTGATGGGAAAAAAAACAACCCAGGATACTGTCTGACAAAAAGACGCACAGGATCTCTGTAGGAAATAAACACGTGTGTTGTCTATGTAACAGCAATGACGTGTTGTGTTATTAGTCTGTTAATTAATGATACTCACATGAACATGAACAGGGCTACGATGAACATTATGAATAACATCTGGGCCGACAAAATTAAAAAAACCTGCAACAACAGATGACACACACACAAACACACAGTGTTTCCTCCTGCTTGAACACACTGCTTCTGCTACATCAACCATTTAAACCTCTTCAGTATTTATAGTCCAAACCGAACTTCAGAATGTCTCACCTTTCCCATAAACTTATATCTGACACTTTTATTTTTGCAGAATTCATCTGGGTCACTGGGCTCCATGATGCCTGAGACAAAAAGAAATATTGCAGACGTTACCTTTACTTAATGTCTTTTTGTGTGCATTATCCTCCAGGATCCAGGTTCCCTGTGGTTTGTGGGTTTCTTTTGGGCACTCCGGTTTCCTCCCACAGTTTAAAGACATGCAGATTAGACTAACTGGTGTTCCCAAATTGCCTGTAGTGTGAGAATGAGTGCATCAGTGTGTGCTCTGCGTGTGCTCTGCGAAAGATTGTCACCTCGTCCTGGTACCCAAAGTCTCCTGGGATAGGCTCCAGCCCCTGCGAGCGTGTATGAGTGAGATGAGTGAGTAAGTAAGTGAGTTTGTGCATAATTTTTTCAATTATTATCAAAGTGATAGGTTTAGTTTCATGAAGCACTGAGTCATTCCTAAAGAATCGATTCATAGTGATATATTCAGTTTTACTGAATTCACTGAATCATATCTTAAAGAATAACCCATAGTGATATCTTCAGTTTTATTAGCATTAAGTCACTTCTTAAGTAATTGGTTCATAGTAACAAAGAGGAGCCATAAAGGGGGTAAGTAAGGATGATTCCAAAGGGCTCAGAACCTCCAGCAGCGCCCCTCGTGATAAATTATATACAGTAATGAATAATTTCCTAAAGAATGGAGTGGTCCATAAGACTTCATCTATATAAGGATGTTGAAGGAGTTCCTGATGGTTTGAATTATGAGATAAATCCTCATGATGGTGTGTGTGTGTGTGTGTGTTTATGTTTTTGAGAAAGTGAGAAAGAGAGAGAGAGAGAGAGATACCCTGTTCCCGGGTAAGAGGGAGGCTTTTCTATGAAAATGTAAGTAGGAGTAACAGACCTCCATGCCTCACTGGAGAATAATTACCCTCCTGAGGAGTCGCAGTGTTTTGCAGCTCCTGCTGCTGCTGCTGAGGATAAGGATGATGCAGGGACTCTTCATAACTCAGCAGGGGATCACACTTAAACATGATGAGGAAGATGACAAAGGTGAGGATGAGGATGCTGTGAAGGTCAAAACATACGATCAGAAAGATACTAACATACAGAGGGCAGAGGGGCCCAAGAATGTATACATAATTCACCAGTTGTTATCTATCGGCAACAATATGTAATAGTATAAAATCGTGTCTTACTCCCTACACATATAAATATAAACTGGAACCTCGGAGTGTGAGTACAAAACGTTTACGAGAGTTCCGCAAGACGAGCAAAGATTTTGAATAAATTTTGACTTGAAAAACGAGAAAGTCTTGGTTTACTTGGAGTATCATGTATCACGCATGCACTCTTGTTTTGACACTGAGCATCATGTGATCACAACTGAGCCAATGAATTTTCTTTCTCTTGTGGAGCGGAATTATGGGTAATTTGACATCGACACATGCACACACACTCTCTCGCCCCCCTCCCCGGCTTCACACACACGCTTTCTCTGCTGTATCGCGATTCTTTTCAAAGGTAAGATGCTGGTTATTATTATTTTTTTTTACTTTACAGCAGTGATTCCGTTAGTATGTGCTCACGCGAGTGTCATTAGCGAGATTTCTTTTTTTTTTCCTGTTAAAACAGTGTTTTCCATTGTGTGTGTGTGTTTGTTGTGAAACTTAAAAAGTGAGGTGGGGGGAGGGAGGAGGAGTTTTACTGTGTAAGACGAGGCGAGGGAAGGGGCTAATTCCACACACATACATGGAAACACTCATCTGTCGGGATTTATTTTTACTTTTTTTAAAGGTAAAGTGCAGGTAAATTTTTTTTTTTACTTTATTTATTGTAGTATTCATTATTTTTATTTATATATTGCTTTGGGCTGTAGAATGAATAATATGAGTTTTCATCATTTCCTATGGGAAAATTAAATTTGGTTTATGAGTGTTTTGGAATACGAGACCACTTCCGGAATGAATTATGCTCGTAAACCAAGGTTCCACTGTATGTATATAAATACACTCACCTAAAGGATTATTAGGAACACCATACTAATATGGTGTTATGTATTGAGTGAACTTTTTATTAGTGCCAAAATATCTAATCTATCTAAAGTCTAATAGTACTGACTGATGTTAAAGTGTGTGCTGAGAGATGTCTGCGCTGTTGATCGAGTGGGTCAAAGCAGAGGTGGGCAGTAACGAGTTATATTTACTCCGTTACATTTACTTGAGTAAGTTTTTGAAAAAAATTTACTTCTATGAGTAGTTTTAATGCAGCATACTTTTTACTTTTACTTGAGTAGATTTGTGAAGAAGAAACGCTGCTCTTACTCTCACTCCATTCGGCTCCATTCATCTTGTTACTTTTTTAACCATTTATTCTGCACATGCAGCCGGTGGAATTACCGCATTACTGTTTCGCCAATCGGACACAGCAACAATAATCACATGACTCCGTTTGAACAATCATGCGCAATAAAAATGACCACATGTTATTGTGGCTCATCGGTCAAGGGGCATAGTGCGAAAGAGTGTGTACAATCTTGCGGTGAGTATAGAATGTTTTTTTAATGTTTTGTGTGATTATACAATATGTTAACTTTAATTGTACATTGTTATGATTTCTGAGATTCTGTTTGTGTCTGTTAGATATTGTCAGGGATAACCCCTAGAAGGCGCCAGAGCGCCCTGTGACTTTGTGTTGTAGTTTTGTTTCATTTCACTTCATTTCCCGTTATGCACCTCGGTCAGGTGACGTGGGCACTCAGCTGAACCGAGTTGCTCATTTCTTTTATTATAAATAGCTTGTTTTAGTTCTTTTGAGTTGTCTTGCATCTGTTGATTTCACCCCGTAAATGTCTGTGAGTTTAGTTCGTGTTTCCCGTTACCTTTGTACGTGTTTTAGTTTCATTTTCACTTAAAAGTATATCTGTTTTGTTTAATTTCCCTGTTTTTTGTTATAAATAAAACATCGTTCCTTTAAAACCTGGACCTCTGCGTTTATGCCTCGCACCCAGATTCATGACAGATATCTCTCTGCTCCTGTGTGTTTTGAGTATTGTGCCAGAGAGAAAGAAAGTGTGAATGTTATAATCTTTGTGGTAGTATTTGTTGTCTTTGTAAATCTTTGTACGAACTGACTACACGGTTTATTTAATCTTTTGCTCGTTTTACTATGGTGTGGATTCTGATTTGGTTGCATGTAAACATCAACTTTTTGTAAATAATTTGTAGATAACTTGACATACGGGAAGTAGGGGGTGAGACGCCATTTCTTTTTCACATATATTTTTTATTCCGTTTTTGATTTAGGAAGGTAGGTAAGCAAATTTGTACTTTGTTTTCTACACTCTAAATACGAGTCTGTTCTGTTTATTGTTTTGGCCTGGTCTACCTCTGAAAGAAAACCCAGTGTAGAACAAAAAATAACTATTGAACTATCTCTCTGGTGTAAGCTCACTCTGTTCTCTTTTTCTGTTGCGGCTAACCCCTAGAGGTCGTAACAACATATAATGTTACTTTAACAGTCTATGAACATAAAACTATATTTCAGTACCGAATTAATTGCCAACACACGTTGTACATTTTTATGCATCTCAAAAAATATGATGCATCCCTGGCATCATATACAAAGCATGTTTCGCTTGCAGAAGAACAGCTTCATAATGCGGTGTCTTCTCTATCTAACAGACTTGCACTTCAGCATATATACTGTGTACTGTATGTCACACACACTGTTATTAACTGCCACAGTTACTCAGTTACTCAGTATACATATATACTGTGTGTGTGTGTGTGTGTGTGTACTTGAGTATCTTTTCACCAAACACTTTTTTATTCTTATTGAGTAAATTTTTTGGCTACTCTACCCACCTCTGTGTAAATGTAATTAATTGAAGGAGATTCAATTTAAAAAGCATAGACTTACCAAATGTTCACGGCACGCACAGCTTTGTAACGCGGACTGCTACACCATAGTGTTGTTACTTTATTACTTCTGACTCTGAAGATCTGAAGCTTGCGTCGATCAGTGATGTTTCCCTGATTGTGACATCACCAAGATGACATCACAAATGACGTGATGTATCATCGTACTTTGCTGTATGCCATTTTAACACTGAATAGCTTGACTGGAGGTCTGTTACAGATATCCGTAATTCAGTTCTTCCCAGTCAAACTGAACATTCCAGATATACATAATGACATTCATCTCCTATCTGTAACAGTACGCCATGTCACGCCCTCCGCTCTAACCAAGCCATGATCACCTGCAACTCCTCTCCACATTCCATCCCACGGCTTCTGTTTTGCCGCCTCATTCACCGGCATGAGCACACCTGCTCTGCATCTCATTCGTCACTTTCTTCCTATTTAAACCAGCCACAAACAACCATCCAGTGCCGAATTATTGCGTGCCACAAGCCTAGTGTTTTTTGTGTCTAGTGTTCTGTGAAAATAATACCTTTTACCTTTTTCATGTTATTGACCCTTTTTTCTCTTCTGGTTACACCCTTAGCTTTACGAGTTGGAACTGTTCACTACATTGATTGATAACCCGGCTTTGAACCTTTGCTTCTGTTTTTGACTCCGGCCCTGCCTTTATCCTCAGGATTGCTGAATCTCCAATCTCTCCCTCAAACTGCACATCGGATTTTACACGTGCACCACAGCCCTCACCTCTCCACACAGCCACGCTCACTCCTCTGCCGTGCTTGCTCAACCTGTGCATTCAGTGCTCTGTCTCTCATCCACCTCCACAACCAAGCCACGCCACAGCTCTTTTCAGACAGCACCCCAAGTACTGGTTTCTTTTGATCATCTCTCTCTCTCTGTTTCACCTCCTCATTTTGAAATAAACTCTGTTATATTGAATCCGACCTATTGTGTCTGCTTTTGGGTCCTCCAAGCCTGCCTCACACGGACCAGCCGTGACAGAATAATTCGGCCAACATGGACCCAGCGGATTTAGGTCAACTCAGGACCGCCTTGGAGGCACAGGGCACCCTTCTCGGCACCCACCAGGGGGAGATTCAGCAAGTGAATCAGAACCTAAGGTCTATGGCGGACACCCTCACTGCACTTGCTTCTCGGATTGAACAGTTCCAGGTCTCATCACCCCCAGCTCCAGTTCGTTCTCCACCTCCTCCGATCAGAGAACCCCGTCTGCCACCCCCTCAGTCCTACAATGGAGAACCCAGCACCTGCCGAGCCTTCCTCTTACAGTGCTCCCTGTCTCTCGAGTTACAAACCTCTACATTTCCCACGGAACGTTCAAAAATAGCCTATGTCATCACACTTCTCTCTGGAAGAGCACGTGAGTGGGGAACGGCACTATGGGACGCCGACGACCCCTGCTGCACTAATTACAACTCTTTCACCAGAGAGATGAAAAGAGCCTTTGATCGCTCACTTTCTGGCAAGGAGGCAGCTGGGCAGATGCTGAGACTCCGTCAGGGAGCACGCTCAGTCTACGATTACGCCATCGAGTTCCGCACCCTGGCGGCCTCTTGTGGATGGAATGAATGCGCAATGTGCGACGTGTTTTTTCATGGACTGAGCGAGGCCGTAAAGGATGAGTTGGTCTCTCAGGAGCTCCCTTCAGACCTGAATGGTCTCATGGATCTAGCAGGTCGCATCGATGCACGCCTCCGGCTCAGACGCCAAGAACGCACCAGACCCCTTGTAAGAATGAGACCAATCACCCATCCACAAACTACCGATCCCCCCGCTGAGCCTATGCAGATAGACCGGGCCCGGATCTCTCTTGAGGAACGCCAACGGCGGCGGGATCAAGAGGCCTGCTTCTACTGCGGCCAAGTAGGCCACTTCCGCCTTCAGTGCCCGTTAAAACAATAGGCCCTCCAATGAAACTGGGAGTCTTGGAGGACCTCTCTCAGAGAAATCTCTCAGGCCAACGCCCCTTGCTACCCGTCATGATCATCTTCCAGAACAAGGCCCAACCACTCAAAGCACTCATTGACTCTGGATCTGACCAAGACCTGATGTGCGCTGCTACTGCAAGGGAACTAAGAATACCCTTTCTGGCCTTGGACACCCCACCGTCAGTCCAGGCTCTTGATGGAAGTTCTTTACCATCCATCACTCGCCGCACCCCCCGTCTCACTCTAAGAATCTCTGGTAACCATGTTGAGACCATCTCTTTCTTCATCATGGAGGGTTCTCATGCTCCTGTTGTCCTGGGGGCTCCCTGGCTGCGCAGACATAACCCCAGCATTGACTGGGCCAAGAACACCATCTTGGATTGGAGTCCTGCCTGTCTGTCTTTATGCCTCCACTCTGCCAGAGCCCACTCGTCACACCCTGTTTCCAAGGAAGAACCCCTAGATCTCTCCAATGTTCCCTCTGAATACCAGGACCTCACACAAGTGTTCAGCAAGACACGTGCTCTGTCTCTGCCGCCCCACAGACCCTACGACTGCTCCATCGATCTCTTCCCAGGTACTACCCCCCCAAGAGGGCGCTTGTATTCCCTTTCGGCCCCGGAGAGAGAGGCCATGGATAAATACATAACTGAGTCACTGGCAGCAGGGATCATCCGACCCTCATCCTCACCGGCTGGAGCCGGTTTCTTTTTTGTGGACAAAAAGGACAAGTCCCTTCGTCCCTGTATTGACTACCGCGGTCTGAATGCCATCACCATCAAAAATCGCTATCCTCTTCCACTCATGAGCACGGCCTTTGAACTTCTGCAAGGAGCATGTGTGTTCACCAAACTGGACTTGCGGAATGCATATCATCTAGTGAGGATAAGGGAGGGGGACGAATGGAAGACTGCATTCAACACACCCACAGGCCACTACGAGTACCTAGTGGTTCCCTTCGGGCTTACCAATGCTCCTGCTGTTTTTCAAGCCTTGGTTAATGACGTGCTCAGAGACTTCCTGAATATTTTCGTTTTTGTGTACCTGGACGACATTTTAGTTTTTTCCCGTTCTCTGGAGGAGCACAGATTGCACGTTCGACAAGTCTTGCAGAGACTCCTCGAAAACAAACTTTATGTCAAAGCCGAGAAGTGTGAATTCCACCAAGAATCTGTGTCTTTCCTTGGCTTTATCATCGCCCCTTCCAGCCTTCAGATGGAGCCATCTAAGTTAACTGCTGTCACCGACTGGCCCACACCCACCACAAGACGAGACCTCCAGCGGTTCTTGGGGTTTGCCAATTTTTATAGGCGCTTCATTAGAAATTACAGCTCCGTGGCGGCGCCTCTCACCTTGTTAACCTCCACCAAAGCTCCTTTTCTCTGGAACAAGCAGGCTGAGGACGCATTCACAAATCTAAAACATAGGTTCACATCTGCACCCATATTAATCATCCCGGATCCGTCCCTCCAGTTCGTGGTGGAGGTGGACGCCTCCGAGTCAGGAATTGGGGCTGTCTTGTCCCAAAGATCACTAAAGGACAACAAGTTGCACCCTTGCTCCTTCTTCTCCCGTCGTCTCTCCCCTGCTGAGAAGAATTATAACATAGGAGATCGGGAACTGTTGGCAGTTAAACTTGCTCTGGATGAGTGGAGGCACTGGCTGGAGGGAACTGCCTCTCCATTTGTGGTCTGGACCGACCATAAGAACTTGGAATATCTCAGGTCAGCCAAGAGACTTAACGCCCGTCAAGCCAGGTGGAGCCTGTTCTTTTCTCGTTTTGATTTCGTGCTCTCGTATCGCCCTGGCTCCAAAAACATAAAGCCTGATGCCCTGTCTCGACAGTTTTCCATGCCCCAAGACCCATCACCAAGTGAGACAATTCTGCCTCCTCGTTGCCTGGTGGCGGCCGCGCTCCTGGATATTGAAACGCAGGTGAAGAAGGCACTTAATCGGGAACCAGGTCCAAGCAACGTTCCTCCCGGCCTCCTCTTTGTCCCAGCGTCCGTCCGATCCCAGGTGCTGGAATGGGGACACAGCTCTCGAATTGCCTGTCACCCGGGGAGAGCCCGCACCCTATCCCTCCTTCAGCAAAGGTTCTGGTGGCCATCTATGAAGGCGGATGTTCAAGGGTTTGTGACAGCCTGTGACACCTGCATTAGGAACAAGTCGACCAACAAACCTCCCGCTGGCTTCCTAAAACCTCTCCCAGCTCCTCACCGACCTTGGTCTCATATCACCCTGGATTTTGTTACTGGCCTCCCCAATTCTGATGGCAATACCTGTATACTGACCATAGTTGACCGCTTCTCCAAGTCTGCCCATTTCGTTCCCTTGCCAAAGCTCCCGTCAGCCAAGGAAACGGCTGAGTTGATGATCCTCCACGTCTTCCGTCTGCATGGCCTCCCCTCCGACATTGTCTCCGACCGTGGCCCCCAGTTCTCAGCAGAGTTCTGGAAGGCATTTTGCAGGTTAATTGGAGCAACAGCAAGCCTATCCTCTGGTTATCACCCTCAGTCAAACGGACAGACAGAGAGATTGAACCAGGAACTGGAAAAGGCCCTAAGGTGCATGGCCTCACGAGATGCAACTACGTGGAGTAGGACACTCCCCTGGATTGAGTATGCGCACAACTCTCTACCAACCTCTGCCACAGGCCTCTCACCCTTCCATTGCTGCTTGGGCTATCAGCCACCACTGTTCCCATCCCAAGAAGAGGAAGTAAACGTACCTTCAGCTCTGTCTTTTGTTCGCCGCTGCAAGAGAGTTTGGTCCCAGGCCAGAACCCGTCTCCTACGCACCATCTGCACCTTCAAACGGCAAGCTGACCGACGCCGCTCGGCAGCCCCCAGGTACAGAGTGGGTCAGAGGGTGATGCTGTCCACCCGAGACATTCCCATCAAAACAACCTCCCACAAATTATCTCCCAGATTCATCGGACCATTCACGATCACCAAAGTAATTAACCCTGTTTCGGTCAGACTTTCCCTACCTCTCTCTATGCGCCGCATCAACCCGACATTTCATGTCTCGCAGCTCAGACGACTGGTTCCCAGCCCCCTATCCCTTCCCACCCGCCCTCCCCCTCCTCCTCAACTCATCGACGGGGGTGAGGTTTTTACAGTGCACAAACTGCTAAGAGCTCGACGCCGAGGGAGGGGCCTACAGTACCTCGTCGATTGGGAGGGTTATGGGCCAGAAGAAAGAAGTTGGGTCCCTGCCAGGTTCATTGTCGACCCAACTCTCATATCTGACTTCCACCGGCAACACCCAGAAGCACCAGCTAGGACGCCCGGTGGCGCCCATAGGGGGAGGGGTACTGTAACAGTACGCCATGTCATGCCCTCCGCTCTAACCAAGCCATGATCACCTGCAACTCCTCTCCACATTCCATCCCACGGCTTCTGTTTTGCCGCCTCATTCACCGGCATGAGCACACCTGCTCTGCATCTCATTCGTCACTTTCTTCCTATTTAAACCAGCCACAAACAACCATCCAGTGCCGAATTATTGCGTGCCACAAGCCTAGTGTTTTTTGTGTCTAGTGTTCTGTGAAAATAATACCTTTTACCTTTTTCATGTTATTGACCCTTTTTTCTCTTCTGGTTACACCCTTAGCTTTACGAGTTGGAACTGTTCACTACATTGATTGATAACCCGGCTTTGAACCTTTGCTTCTGTTTTTGACTCCGGCCCTGCCTTTATCCTCAGGATTGCTGAATCTCCAATCTCTCCCTCAAACTGCACATCGGATTTTACACGTGCACCACAGCCCTCACCTCTCCACACAGCCACGCTCACTCCTCTGCCGTGCTTGCTCAACCTGTGCATTCAGTGCTCTGTCTCTCATCCACCTCCACAACCAAGCCACGCCACAGCTCTTTTCAGACAGCACCCCAAGTACTGGTTTCTTTTGATCATCTCTCTCTCTCTGTTTCACCTCCTCATTTTGAAATAAACTCTGTTATATTGAATCCGACCTATTGTGTCTGCTTTTGGGTCCTCCAAGCCTGCCTCACACGGACCAGCCGTGACACTATCCACAACTGTCATTTCAGATATCCACAATGTCTGTCCCTATTCATGTGGACTGGGTTTCTCATTACAGATATCTTAAAATCTGTTGGTGATACACACAATGTAAAATGTAGATATCTGCAGCTAAATTATGACTGTCCATATTTCCAGCTTGAGATATCTACAATTTCATTCTGAATAGTCACAATTCCAATTCAATATATCTCCATCACCTCTCAATTAAATATATCTATAATGTCTTTTCTAGATCTCTTAAATTACATTTTTACTAGTCAAAAAATGACATTATATCTTGAACTAGAATTATAACTAATCAGAATTAATTGGTAGATATCATAAACTTTAATTGTGGATAATTATAATTTGGTGTCAGATATACAGGGGTGGGACAATGAAACTGAAACACTGGCCAATTTAGTGTTGGAGGTTTCAAGGCTAAGCCTGGTGACCAGCCTGGTTGCCAATCTTCATTGATTGCACATTCCACCAGTAAGAGCAGAGTGTGAAGGTTTAATAAGCAGAGTAATAGCACAGTTTTGCTTAGAATATTGCAAAGCACACAAATGCACAAAAACACCAAGTAAGCCTGGTGACAGAGTGGTTTGATGAAGATGAAAGTGAAGTTGAACATCTCCCATGGCCTGCACACTCACCAGATCTAAATATTATTGAGCTACTTTGGGGTGTTTTGGAGGAGCGAGTCAGGACATTTTTCTCCACCAGCGTACACACACAGACACACACACCCACTAGCTTGCAGACAAGAGGTGGAAGGTGGCTGTTGTGTAGGACGACTTTCACACAACACACACACACACTAGTTAGAGATAGACAACTATCTAGTTTACTCATGGACAATATACATCCATCCATCCATCCAATGATACGGTCACAGTACACCTGCGCACTAATGCGCCTTGTCTTGAGGAACGCTTGCAAACCAGGTTACTTGCATTCTGAGGTTCCACTGTGTGTGTGTGTGTGTGTATGTGTGTGTGTATGTGTATTTGGCGGTTGCCTAGGAAACGGTGTCCAACATCGGAGTCTGACCTCACAAATGCGCTTCTGCAAGAATGGTCATAAATTCCCATAAATATTCAATTCAATTCAATTTTATTTGTATAGCGACATTGACATTGTCACGAAGCAGCTTTACACAATCAAAAGAAGTAAGTTTGTATGAAATGTGAATGTGTATGTATCAAAATGTTAAGATTTTCCCTGATGAGCAAGCCGAGGGTGATGGTGGCAAGGAAAAACTCCCTGAGATGGTAATAGGAAGAAACCTTGAGAGGAACCAGACTCAGCCTGGAACCAATCCTCATTGTATGCATCACTGTATGTAGTTATTCAGTGAAACTGAAAGTATCACTACAAATCGATTCTTTAGGAAATTATTCAGTGCATCATGAAACGGAACACATCACTTTCATCATGTGATATGGACACATCACAATCCGTGCACAGAATGTGATCCCCCGCGCTGACGCCATTAACGATGCCCCGTCCCATAAACGCCCCCCATGCGCTTTCCAATAAGATGGTTGCAATGCTGTATAATCCCACCAGGTGGAGCACTGACTGCTGCAGTTAACTGCAGTGTCCAGGCAGTCTTATACAGCATGTCCATATACAGGCATGGTCAACATAGTTTCATAAATAGATGATATGGTAAAAAATACAATAAAACATTAATAAAACAGATTTTTTAAATCACTCAATACACAACCCATGGTGCTTATGCTATTTAAAATTAATCACTTAATAAATAAAAGTTATTGCAATATTTTTCAAGACATCCTTAATAATCCTTAAAGACACGGTAACATCTGTAATTTATCTATACTGATAGCTGTAGATACAGAATACAAATGCAGGCTATGTATTTTACATTACGGTGTATTTTATCTAGTTCCGTTTAATACACTGATAGATAATGTTTTGCTGCAAAGTAAAGCTCAAAATGTAACTTCTGCTTGGGTTTGTTTTCATGATGTTTTTTATGTTTTTTTTTCACTGATAGTCAAAAATTGGTATAACAAATTGATTACTGGCGCATAATATCTGCCCATATGGATGTTACGTGGCGCGGTATGGAGAGCCACAAGACAAGATGTTTTTAATGATAAGAGTCTTCATGCAGGGCTTGAGAGAGCTCCACCATCTACGAAGAACGGATGGGGCTCTGGAAACAAAACTAAAACTTTTGATTCTCTCGGGGCTTATGCCCTTACCGAGGACTTATGAGACAGATTTATTTATTTTTTTGGACTGACACGTGCCGCTATCTCTTTCTCTCTCTCTCTCTCTCTCTCTCTCTCTCGGGCATCTTAGACAGAGGCAGGGTGTTGCCTCTTTCTCTGAACAGCCTGTCTATCTTTCTTTTCTTTTTTTCTCTTTTATTTTTGTTCATTCTTTTTCTTTCTTTCTTTCTTTCTTGATGTGTCTTTGGCCCTAGTACCTTACTGGTGCTACCTAAATGATTGCACCAATCAGGACCCTTTATGTAAACAAGCTGCCAGGTGCGGCTCGTTCAGGCTGATTGCCTGACGGCGGCGTTGCCTGGCCACTGTGTGTATAAATGGCCGCGCCTTTGCCTGGTCAGAACTCCGCGTGGTAGCAGCCTGCGGATCTGCCCGTTCTGAACAGTTTATGAGCGGATCTGCCCCCCGCGTGACCCTGCATCGTTACAACAGATCAGTATTTCTTTAGTCATTTAACCCTGCATAACGTTCCCCCATCAATGATCTGATGGGGCATCAGTCACTTATCAAAACTGTTAATAGATGCGGCAGCAGAAACAGATTAAATCCCCATAAACATTCACACTTGAAAACAATACTAAAACAAATAAAAAGTTCCAGAGGTTTAGCGCCTGTTATCGCAGGACAGTGATCACCTACAGTATACTACTGTGTTTTTCACGGTTTATATTTTTTGCCCTAGTTTCATTTGTTTTTTTTGCGATTTCATGTGCTATTTGTGTGTGCGTGCATGTGTGCGTGCATGTGTGTGTGTGTGTGTGAGAGAGAGAGAGAGCATGTGCACACGAGAGAGGGCTTATATATTGTGATTTATCCACAGTTACTAAAACCGTCTTGGGTAACCCTGTTCCCTGAGAAAGCGGGAACGAGATGCTGCGTGAAAACGCTATGGGAACATCTCTTTGTTCAGCTGGTTGTGAAGCATGTATGTATCAAACACGCCAAATTTTGGCTTATATAACCTCAGTCAGGTGACGTCATCTGATGAGGTGCACCTGCCGATTTTAAATAGGAGCGAACCGGAAACATCCTCAGGTAAATTTTTTTTTGATCAAAGTCTTTTTTATTGGAAATATAAACAAGTTACATATACATATATACCTCAGGTCAATTTTTGTCTGAAAGGACATCCAGCCACGCCAGCAGTGCGGCATTGGAGCGCAGCATCTCGTACCCGCTTTTTCAGGGAACAGGGTTACAACAAAGTAACACTTTCAAAAGCTACACTCGATGCTGCCTGAAAACGCTATGGGAACGAGAATAACAACGCTGACGCACTGCAAGTGTCTGGACCCCCAGGTTGTGTTGCGTGTGCACACAATAGTCAAAGAAGTCTCAGACATAACTTTGGGATGCTGACTCGATGACCCGTGAACCCGGAGTAGCATGGACATCCAAATTATAAAATCTGACAAATGTGTGTGGAGAGGACCAATTTGCCGCATCACACACTTGCTGCAAGGGGCCACTTCTTGCCAGAGCAATTGATGAGGCAATCCCCCTGGTCAAATGATCCCTGATTCCTAGAGGCGAATTGTGAACATGCACCTCGTAGGCTAGGGCAATAGCATCTCTCACCCAATGTGACAGCGTTGGTCTAGTGGCGGCCGCCACCTGATTGCGGCCCCCATAGCAAATGAAAAGCTGCTCTGACTTATGCCAGTAAATCTGAAGAGCACGTACTGGGCACAGTAAGTGAAGTCTTTCCTGCTCCTGAGCTGTAAAAGGCAGAGGACAGAACGCTTTGAGAATAACTAGTAATAATAAGGGTGCGTTCCCACAGAAAACCCATCAGTCAGAACACGACAATCCAAAATGGTGGCTACGTACGATGAGTGTACTAGGGCATAAGTGCAAGGACAACTTTTCTTGCAGAAATTACAGCACTGAAAAAATTTGGCAGTCAACTGGTTCTACATGTTTTGCCATGCACCAACTTTCAAATACACTCCATTTGAGGGCATAAGTTCTTCTAGTCGAGGGAGCCCTAGCACTTAGAATAGTTTTAATTGCACTGACTGCAAGACCAGCATCTCTTAGTTGGTCCCCTTCAGGGGCCAGACATGAAGGTTCCAGAGCTCAGGCCAGGGATGAAATATTGTCCCCTGCACCTGAGACAGAAGGTCCCTCCTCACCAGAATCACCCACGGTGAGCCGTCAAGGAGAGATATTAAATCTGAGAACCACCTTCAGGTCGGCCAACGGGGCGCTATCAATAAGAGCAAACCCTGTTGACGGACCCTCGCCAGGACTCCTGGGAGCAGAGCTATCGGAGGAAATGCATAAACACGCAGCCTGGGCCATGTATGGGCCATCGCGTCCAGACCCAGGAGAGCTGGTAAAGGGGACATTGTGATGTTTCTTGCGAGGCAAAGAGGTCCACCTCTGCTACATAAAATCTTTCCCAGATTTGACTGACTACTTCGGGGTGGATTTTCCATTCCCCATGTGTCACAGCTTGTCTGGATAGCAAGTCTGCTCCCACATTAATATGTCCCGGAATGTAAATCGCCCTGAGGGACAGGAACTTGTCCTATGCCCAAAGCAGAACCTGGTGCGCTAGCTTATTCAAGAGGCGCGAGCGAGGTCCGTCCTGGCAATTTATGTATAAGACTTCAACACAATTCAACACAATCATCCCCCAACACCTGATCGGGAAGCTGAGCTTGTTGGGCCTGAAAACCTCCCTCTGTAACTGGATCCTGGACTTTCTGACCGAAAGACCTCAAGTAGTGCGGATCGGGAGCTACACCTCCAGCACCACCACACTGAGTACTGGGGCCCCCCAGGGCTGTGTGCTCAGCCCCCTGCTGTTCACACTGCTGACTCATGATTGTGTAGCGACACACAACTCCAATCATATCATCAAGTGGTGGGTCTCATCAGCAAGAACGACGAGTCGGCGTACAGAGAGGAAGTGCAGAGGCTAACGGACTGGTGTAAAAACAACAACCTGTCTCTGAACGTCGAAAAGACAAAAGAGTTGGTTGTTGACTTCAGGAGGACTGGGAGCGAACACTCTCCGCTCAGCATTGACGGCTCTTCTGTGGAAATCGTCAAGAGCACAAAATTCCTGGGCGTCCACCTGGAGGAGAACCTCTCCTGGTCCCTCAACACCAGCTCTCTGCATAAGAAAGCCCAACAACGTCTTTTCTTCCTGAGAAGGCTGAGAAAGACACAGCTTCCACCACCGATCCTCACCACCTTCTATAGAGGAACTATTGAGAGCATCCTGAGCAGCTGCATCACTGTCTGGTTTGGGAATTGTACCATGTCAGACCGCAAGACCCTACAGCGGATAGTGAGGACAGCTGAGAAGATCATCGGGGTCTCTCTCCCTTCTATCGAAGACATTTACACCACACGCTGCATCCGCAAAGCCACCAGCATTGTGGCTGACCGGTCACACCCCTCACACACACTCTTCACCCTCCTGCCATCTGGAAACCGAAGCATTCGGTCACATCCAGACTGAGAAACAGTTTTTATCCACAAGCCATCCGTCTCCTAAACACAAAGGGACTGGACTGATACACACACACACACACACACACACACACACACACACACACACACACACACAACACACAAATCACTCAGACGAACTAGATAACATCTGGACTGAACTGATAAACACACATGCACAATCACACTGATGTACACCCATCTCAATCTGCTCATACCTACCCACCTGTGCTGCTCCTCGCAATTTTTTGCACAATATTTATTGCTATTTGCACACAATACTCTTGTCAAAATGTAAACTGTATACTGCTGCTCTTCCCACTACCTCAATTCATCCTTCATCAAAAAGTACTGTTATGTCTTACATTGTTGTGTCTGTCATGTACCTCTTTGTTTGCACATTTGCACGTGCACTTTGTCTATTGTGTATTTTTGTATAGATATTGATAGTTCTTCTTTTAGAGTAACTTAAAAAATGTAATATGTATGTTGTAAATTTATGTTGTTGCATGTATGTAGCACCCTGGTCCGGGAGGAACGTTGTTTCGTTTCACTGTGTACTAACTGTATATGGTTGGAATGACAATAAAAGCCTACTTGACTTGACTTGACTTGACTTGACTACTAGTGTCATCCACCCACACTAGGACATGGGAGCCTCTCAACTGCTGGAGAAAGTATTTTAGGGCCAGAAATAGAGCCATCATTTCGAGGCAATTGATGTGCCATACGAGAAGATGACCTCCCCAGCTCCCGTGGGCTGGATGACTATCAAAGACCAGACCCAGCCCATGAGGGAAGTGTCTGTCGTTATGAAGCCCCTGGTGCATTACCCTTATTTGCCTCTGGGGATTGGCCTTTGATGGAAATCCCCTGGTTCTTAGCCACAACTGAAATGCTCTTATGTGCAGAAGGCCCAAAGGTATCACCGTAGACGCAGCTGCCATAAGACCTAAAGATCTCTGAAAGTGATAAACAATCACTTTCTGGCCTAGCTTGATTTCCTTCAGGGTGTTGAGGATGGATTCGACACGAGCGGGAGACAGCTGTGCCCGCATTGTGATCGAATCCCATGTGACGACACCCAAATATGTTGTCCTCTGAACAGGAAAGAGAACGCTTTTCGTGGTGTTGAGTCTCAATCCTAAAGAATGCAGAAGAGCTAGGATGACATCCCGATGTCGAAGCGCTAGCTCCTGAGACTGAGCCAGAATCAGCCAGTCGTCTATGTAATTCAAAATACGGATGCCCTGGAGTTGTAAAGAAGCCAGAACTGCATCCATGTATTTTGTATATGCGCGGGGTGACAGAGCTAGGCCAAATGGAAGGACCCGATACTGTTAAGCTTCGCCCCCGAAAGCGAACCTCAGGAACTTTCGGCGTTGTGGCAATATTTTTATATGAAAATATGCTTCCTTCAAGTCGATTGTCACAAACCAATCTTCTGGCTGGATTTAAGAAACAATCATTTTGATACTCAACATTTTGAACCTGTATTTCCTAAGATAGCGGTTCAACCCGCAAAATCTAAAATTGGACGCGGCCTCCCGTCTTTCTTGGGAACCACGAAATGCCGACTGTAGTAGCCTGACTCTCTGTCTGGGAGGGGAACATGTTCTATGGCGCCTTTCCCCAGCAAAGTCTGTAATTCCTGAATCAACAGATGTGCTTGTTCCGGTTTCACGGAAGTGGAGATCATGCCGCTGAAACGCGGAGGATGATGTGCAAACTGAATCCTGTAGCCTCTCTCTACCGTCCTTCGTACCCAAGGAGATACGCCTGGCAGTAGTTTCCACGCTGCCAGTTTCTCAGAAAGGGGGACAAATTTTGACACTTCGGCTAGGTGGGAGGATGTTAAATGTTCGGTATCCTGAAACGTGGCAGGAGGTGACCGAACACCCAACATTTCGTTGGAGACCGGTGCTCCCCGAATCACCCGTGGTAGCGGGGCTTGATCACGGGCCTACTGGGGGTGCCAGGGAGGAGACTTTATTCTGTGAAGGAATTCCAGGCGCCCCTTTCCGGGGGGAGACACCCCCACGGCCCTGGTAACTGAAATGTAAAAATGTGTCTACTTTGAGCACCATTAGAAAACATGAATGACAAAATATGAATATGAAGTGCTTTCGGCTTTTTATAAAAATAATCATCTGGCTTTTTTGCTATTTGTGTTCAGCATTGAATTGTGATTGTGAATTTATGACTGAAATAAAGCTGTTCATCGGCGTGTGAACCTGTGGCTCGTACTTTCACTTTATAAAAGGTGCAGACATACTCCCCCAGAAAGTCATCGCCTCTTGCAATAATGTAGATCAAACATACTACATCTGTCCATAAATAAAAAGGAATGTTTAAGCATATTGTAACAAACCTGCTACTATTATTTAAAACAGTAACTTGCCGTTATCAGAAAAATAGGTAAAGACCACCAGAGACAACATATATTCATTCAAGTGTATGTACATTTAATTATTGTGCCATTCTCATTCACTTGCCAGCCTCGCACACCACATTCACCCTATGAACTATGGAAAATTAGAGTCCTATCTCTCACTCCCACACAAGTCCATAAACAAATAAATAAAACTGGAGAACGTCCCGCTCCGCGCCCGATGTCTTCTGCGAGCGATGTCTCCTTTAATGGTGATGCGGTGGTTGCCGACAAACTGGTCCCACGCGCACACTGCCGTCCCCGGACCCTTCCAAGCCGATCCAGAGCCGGTTACGGTGCACCGCCGTGGAGGAAATGCGTTCGACGGTGGCCGTGGAACCTCGTGGAGGGACGGCAGGACAGAGTGGGTGGGGCACGCGCACGCCGATAGGGATGGCCCAAGACAGTCGGGTTGAAACCCCCCGGGTGGACTGTGCGGTTTACCTCTTAACGGTTTCACGCCCTGTTGAACTCTCTCATCAAAGTTCTTTTCAACTTTCCCTTACGGTACTTGTTCGCTATCGGTTTTGTGCTGGTATTTAGCCTTAAATGGAGTTTACCACCTACTTTGGGCTGCATTCCCAAACAAGCCGACTCTGAGAAGTCCGCGCCCTGGCGGGGCGGGGCCTGTTACCATCCACGAGCTGCGCCTCCATAAGAAGGACTCAGGCCCCCGGCCCGCGCTGGGCAATGCGGACTTCCGTACTCTACATTTCCCCATGCCCGCCAGGGGACGGGGGATTCGACACTGGGCTCTAAGCATATACGCAAAATGTATTTCACTTAATCATTACAGATTAAAACAAGGAAAGTAGACGTGCTGAGCTTCAGTTCATTGTGATGCGGACAACATGAAGGAAACGGGTTTCGTTATTTTACAAGATCTGAATATATTCAGTAAATTTATGAATTACACTCAAAGTATCAAATCCAACTATGAAGTCTGATTTAATTGCTACCAATAAACATTTGATTTGTTTCTATCTGAGACATCTGCTCGGTCTTGTTAATTTATTTTAAACCCCTCAATTCTGCCAATTCCCCCATCAGTGAAACCGGTTTGATAACTTCACACCTATCATGAATGAAAGGTGAGAAGAGGGATTACAGTAACTGGGGGTTCTGTGGGTGTTCACCTCGGAGCACGCTGTGGCGTTGTATTCAATGAATAGACTAAAAGAAAAAAAAATCATGTTTTGGAGCCAATATTGTTTGAACTTTATTAAAGATTATACACTTTCATATTCTTTGTTGTACTTCGTCTTTTTGCACACACGTGTGCATCTTTAAATTTGAACAGAATACAATACTGGGCTGGTAGGCATATTTTTTCATGTACCTTAAACGGCTGAATGAAGTCAAATATATACAATAAATTAATAATTGCGTTTACTTTACATTTGAGCACTCATGTGTAAATAGCTTTTTCATTGTGTATACTACCATATTGTCACACCTGTGCCACCTCAGTCCCGGGGGATAAAATCTGGCTCACCGGATTACTGAGCCGCCTCTTTGTCTCCCCCTGATGTGTCTCTGTGTGTATGTGTTTGACCATTATCACTAAATCAAGTTCACCTGTGTCTTCCTCGTGTGTCTCTCTATTTATACCAGCCGGTCCCGTAGCCCTTTGTCTGTTCATCGTTTGTCTCACATGAATTCTGTGTGTGTGTGTGTGTGTGTGTGTGTGTGTGTGTGTGTGTGTGTGCGCGTGCATGCATGAGATAAGTCTCATTATCTCTCCTCCCAGGACTGTCTCTCTCACTCCTTAGAGTTTTCCTGTTCTCGCCTGAAAGACTTGTTTGTGTTTCCAGGATTTTGTGACACTGCGCGCCCGCCCGCGGCTCCAGCCAAGAGCCTCTCATTCCTGTGTTTTGTTTTTTCCTTTTGGTTTTGTGTTAGACATTTTTGTGAGAGAAGAGAAACAAGAATAAAATAAATCAAATCATAAATAAACGTTATTTCCCTGCATCTGCGCACACATTCTTGAGCAAACCATGAGACATATTATATATGTGTGTTTAATACTGTTTTACGTTACATGCAGTTTGTAATTTACTTGCAATTGTACTTTTAAAATGTTACCTACGCAGGGCTTTACAGGTGTAAGGGACTGCCCCCAGAGGGCACTCTGGACATGTGTATTTGTTAGTTTCTGTAGTTCTGTTTGTGGACTCAGTTTCCCAGAAGGCACCTCGGTCAGGTGATGACTGAGCTCACCTGAACCGAGGTAGCTCATTAGAGTAGTTATAAATAGCTGGGTGTTCTGGAAAACTGAGTCAAGCATTAATTATGTTAAGTGGGCATTACGTTGTTTTTGCTTTTGTTTTGTGTTTTAGTTTGGTTTTGGTTAAGTTTGGTTTTATGTTAAGAAGGCTCTATATAATTTGAAATTAGTCTGTGTGTCCTAAGCCTGTGAGTGTTCGAAGCTCGTGAGTGTTCGAAGCCATTGTGTGTGTGTCTCAGCCTGCGTGTGTGTGTGTCTCAGCCTGCGTGTGTGTGTGTCTCAGCCTGCGTGTGTGTGTCTCAGCCTGCGTGTGTGTGTCTCAGCCTGCGTGTGGTTTCTCAGCCAGCCTGCTGCGCGTTTTGTGTGATCCCTATTTGTTTGTTTTAAAAGAGGCTGTATGTTTTGTTTGAAAGAGACTGTGGTGAGTTTCTGTGTTTGATATGTTTTCTGTTCATGTCTTGTTTTATTTTATTATTAAAAGACTCTTTTTGGTTAAACAACCCTCTGAGCCTATGCCCGCCTTATTTAAGCCCTTGGTGTTAACAACAGCCCGGACTACTCTCATTTCATGACAAGAGGGGTCAATGATTGGTCTGGCTTTTAGATAAAGTCCTTATTTAATATAATTTTATTATTTAATTAATTATCTTATTATAAATACAATTCTTATTCTGTATATTCTTGTCGAATATAGTCCTTCAAAGCAAGCACTGTGTCAGAAGATTCTGCTGAATATCTTCTCACCTTTTATTCACGATATGTGTGAATTTATCCAAATGGGTGCGCTGTTGGCAATTACTGTAGTTTTTTTTTTTTAGATGAATTAACAAGACAGAGCGGATGTCTCTGCCTAAATTTTATTTCCCCAGCACATTAAATCAGACTTCATAGTTGGAGTTGATACTTTAAGTGTAATTCACGAATTTATTTTTTATTTTTTATTTTATGAATGACCTGTATATCAACTTGATAACTAGCGAATGTTTTAGTAAAGGGCTCTAAAACAGCGGCAATATAAATGACAATGGAATATTACAGAACGTGCGAATTGACGCCCATGCACCGATCACAAACCATTAAAATGTTGGATTTGAATTAAAATGCCATATTTCTCACACATAATGTGTGTGTGTGACATTTTAACACATTAAGTGTCATGGTCCGTGCAGGCGAGGTGGATTGAAGCGTTGAAGCTCACGTCTAGAAGATGGGGTGGGCCATTCAGTTACAGCTTTGATCTTGGCTCGGTCCATCTGAATTCCTGACGGGGAGATAAGGTAGTCCAGAAAAGAGGTGGATTCCTGGTGGAACTGGCATTTCTCTCCTTTAACATAAAGTTTGTTCTCCATTAAGCGTTGCAGCACCTGACGTACGTGGATTCTGTGCTCCTTTAGCAAGTGAGAAAAGATCAGAATATCATCCAGATAGGCAAAAACAAAGACGTTGAGGAAGTCACGGAGAACATTAGTTAAGCCAAATGGGACCACCAGGTATTCATAGTGGCCCGTGGGGATGTTAAAGGCTGTTTTCCATTCGTCACCCTCCCTGATCCTGACTAGGTGGTAAGCATTTCTGAGATCAAGTTCGGTGAACACGTGAGCATCTTGGAGTAATTCAAATGCTGTAGACATTAAGGGAAGAGGGTAGCGGTTCTTGACTGTAATTTCGTTGAGCCCCCTGTAATCTATACATGGACGAAGAGATTTGTCTTTTTTCTCCACAAAGAAAAATCCTGCACCAGCTGGGGAAGAGGAGGGGCGGATGATTCCGGCGGCTAGGGACTCAGTGATATACTGTTTCATGGCTTCTCTTTCAAGACGTGACAATGAATAGAGGCGGCCTCTTGGGGGGGTGGTGCCAGGGAGGAGGTCAATGGCGCAGTCGTAGGGGCGGTGAGGAGGGAGAGAAATCGCATGTGATTTGCTGAACACCTGTTTAAGGTCATGATATTCGATAGGAACCTGAGAAAGGCACGGAATCTCTTTTTGTGAGGTGATTGGTGTGTTCCTGAGTGTTGTGGAACGGAGGCAGGCGGAAAGACAGGCAGGGCTCCATTCAAGGATGCTGTTCCTAGTCCAGTCAATATGAGGGTTGTGTTTCTTGAGCCATGGGAGACCCAAGACTAATGGAGCGTGGGGGCTTTGGATGATCAGGAGGGAGATGTTTTCAGCATGATTTCCAGAGAGCTGTAGGGTGAGTGACTGGTGGAAGTTTACTACCATCTAGTGCCTGAACGTGAAGAGGCCGGCTGAGTGGGTGAGATGGGATCTTGAGGCGGCTGATCGTGGATGCTGCTATTAGATTTTGGTCGGCTCCAGAATCTATGAGGGCGTTCATGACATGAGGCTGATTATCATAGGTCAAGGTTACCAAGAACAGTGGTCGAGAATCTGGGAGAGGCTTAAGCTTAGGGCCCCCTTGTACTCCCAGAATTACCTGGGGGCCCGAGCTTTTAACGGACAGGATCGTACCAAGTGGCCCGCTTGGCCACAGTAAAAGCAGAACCCTTCATTATGACGGCGCTGGCGCTCTTTTAGCAAAAGGCGTGTGCGGCCAATTTGCAAAGGTTCAGGCTGGTTTTCATATGAAAGTCTTGTGAGGTCTGGGATGGAAAGTTGAGTGAACCCCGGGGTGTAAGGTGGCTGAACAGCTTCTGCGTGGTGATCCTGCTTACGGGTGTCGATGCGAGCAGCAAGATCCATGAGCTCTTGAAGGGTGGAAGGAAGCTCTCGTGCTGCTAGTTCATCCTTGATGGGGTACACTCACACACACATACACTCTCTCTCTCTCTCTCTCTCTCACACACACACACACACACACACACACACACGCGCGCGCGCTTACTGCTAGGAAAAAAAAAATAATCACGTTCATTCCCCTCCCGCTGTTTCTGCCGCCGTCAGCGTGGGTGCACACGCGCTTCCGACGGCACACGGACATTGTGTACATTTACTACATTACATTACACCCGTGTTCATAATCCCGGACATTTCACACTCCGATGTCTTTTTTTTTTTTTTTGGTTTAACGGTGTGTAACCAGGTGTGCGAGGGTCGGCACTCCGGTGTGCAACGCTGAGTCGGCCAAACAGAGCAGCCAGGCGGCGGGCAGTTATGACGTCACTGACTGCGCCGCGCCGGCGCAGCGCACCGGAGTCCGGCCGTACCATTATGTTGTTAAACATATACCAGTCTTGTGTTAAAGGTGATGAACCAAGCAGCAAGAGAAAAGTAATGTGGTCTTGTTAAACTGTTTTGCCTATAAGATGAGAAGTCCCAGGAAGGGGCGGAGACTGGCCTATAAAAGAAGAGACCGGACTCCAAATAATTGCTTGTTTACCAAGTCGAAGTGAGAGTGCAACGGTGCCTTTACAGCCAGCCTTCTCAAAGAGCGACTTTAAAGACTCATCTTTTTGTTGTAATTTGGCAATGTCCTCTGGGATCCTCCAGCCACTAATACCAAGACCATCCACAGAAGGTTTGGAGGCTGTGGTACCCAGGTACTTTTCTAACCGCCGCTGACGGCGTGACTTCCTAGGGCCCTTAGTCCCGCCCTGCAACAGACTACTGTCTAAGTCTGGCAGAGGCTGTAGACCTGCCTTGGCTTGTGCCCGAGTGACAACTGGACATGACACATTACCTGGAACAGCTTCAGCATTCTTTGTGGTTTGTAACAGTTCTGTTAAAACAGGTAAATCTTGACCCAGAATCATATCCGCTGGCAAGTTATCAATTACGGCAATATTTAATAAATACAATTAATCATGTACCTCCACAATAACCTCAGCTTGGAGACACTGCTTTACATCCCCGTGTACACATCTGCCCGTGTTTACATCTGCCGTGAACGGCAGTGGTGTTCACATAATTGACATTAGACAAAAAGGATGATTTTAACTATGAAATAGAACTGCCAGTGTCCAAAAGAGCCTGTAACAAATGTCCGTTAACCATTACTTGGCACATATTTTGACTCTCCTCAACAAAGTCCCTCACATTGTCCTCCTCTCTAGGAACATAACAAAACCCAGTCAGTTTTGCTTTTCGCACAGGACGCACTGATGCTTTGTGACCTGGCTGCTGGCAGTAAAAGCAGATTAAACCTTTACCCCCAGATGACTCTTGTGTAGTCTTTGTATGAACAATATGGTCTTTCTCGGCCCCAGAGCTATCAGAAACAGCACGTACAGTACCTCTAGGTGGTTGGGTGCGTAGACCTCCACGGTGTGCATTCATGTACTGTTGAGCCAGCTTCGCCGCCGCCAGCCCAGTTGTTGGCTTATGCTCCCGCGTCAACTGGAAGCACATGGAGAAACTGCTCCAAGATGATTGCCTCACCGATCTATTCCTTAGAGTGAGTCTCAGGACGTACCCATCGTTGATAGAGGTTTCTTAAGCGGTGGTAGGTTTCTGTCGGTGACTCACTCACTGGAACAGAGGATGCTCTGAAGCGCTGGCGGTAGGTCTCTGGTGAGATGTTAAATTTCTCCAGCAGTGCTTCCCTTAGCTCAGTGTATACCTCCGCCTGGTCCTCGTCCATCACTAGGTATGCCTCCAGTGCTTGCCCTGTCAGCAATGGGATGAGTCGATAGCTCCACTCCTCCTCCGGCCACCTCTAGGTCCTAGCCATTCGCTCGAACCACCGAAGATAGTTCTCAATGTCTTCTCCTTGCTGGAAAGCTGGCAGTTTTGGTTCATACTGCCGTACTGGCTGGCTTGGTGCAGGAACATTCCTGGGGTCTAGATCACGTGCTTGTACTTCCTGTGAGAATACCCTCCGTGCTGCTGGTGTTGATAGGTCCATTCGAAGGCTCTCCATGTCGAGGGAAGTCTCAGCAGGCTGTACAGACTGCAGAATGGACTCCCGAAGATCACGGAGCTCCCGCAGATATCTCTCTTCCCTCTGTTCTTGAGCATTTAGGAACTTGTGCATCAGAGTAGCCATCCCTTCATCAGACGTTGCACTGGATGCGATGGGCTTAATCTGCGGTGACCTGGCCTTTGATGAGGCTCTAGGAAGCTCTGCAGCTGCCTCCTCTTCCTCCGTAGACTCCATCGTGTCCCAAGCCACGTCCTCCTCTATCACTGACTTCACCTGGGACCGCAAACCCGTCCTGGATTTCTTTCCCTTTGGCACTGTCTTGCGGGTTGCCATCCCACTTCTGACACCAAATGTGGTAAAGCGAGAACCACCACTCGCTTACAGACGGGGTAATTGTTCTTAACAAGATGGTAAATGATGGCTCTACCCAAGCCATCATTGGTGCCTCGAGCTATTTTGCTTACATCAGTATATTGTGGATACAGGTTGTACATACTTTTGGATTTGTTCACCCCTTTATTTTGCTGTTTTGTATTTTTTATTTTTTTTGGTACTTTGGGTTTTTTTCTCCCTCTCCCCTGTTTTGTCTTCACACCTGTAAATATACTGCACCCGTGGACTGTACATTTTCCTGTGCACTGTAAATAAATTTCACTTTGCACTGAAGTGCTATTGCGGGTAGCACTCATCATTTCTCCAACCAGAAGCAGGAACCCACGATGAGTCAGACAGATCCAGAGGGCAGAAGGGGTCTGGATCACTGGCAGCTCAGGAGCGACATAATGTAGCTCGACAGAGAGACAGGGAGAGGGAAAGAGTGAGAGGGAGAGAGAGACAGGAGAAGAGAGCGAAGAGGAGAGAGCAGAAGAGAAGGAAAGATGGTAGCTTCCTCTTTGCGTGACGTAGCTTCCTGTTTTTGTATCGCTGCCGTGAAAGTTTTGCGTTTGTATCAGCTTTTAAATTATACAGTATAGCTTTTTAGTTTATACAATAATAATATTAATAGCAACTAATTTTTACGTTTTCATACTACTGGGCTTCACCTTTTTCCATTTTGTTGCGCTTTTTGGAGAACCCGCAAATTTCTTCGTCTAAGAACAACAAACGGAATCCAGCTCCAAAACGACTAAACTCCGACTCAGGTACACTATAATGGATAATATTCAGCTTTTTCAGTGTGTGGAGTGCAGGATGTTTAGACTTTCTTTGTCGTTAGTGGTAATTTTACTTGTGATAGGTGTGTGTTAGTTAGCTTTGACAGAGAAAATATTGGCATTAGAGGAGCACATCCAGACTTTAGAGAGGGTTAGAGAGCGCGAGAGCAGTGTTATTCCCGTAGCAGAAAGTCTGGGTGCTGCAGGCAGAGATAACCAGCCCCCCATTCCGGCATTAGAGCCCTCACAGCGGGGCGAGTGGGTGATGACTCGGCAGCATACCCGTTCAGCCAAAGCTAACCTCTTCTGCACTTCACGTGTTCAACAGGTTTGCTCTCCTCAGTGATGCACCCGCTGAGAAACCTGAAAGAGCTCTGGTTATAGGAGACTCTATACTGAGGCACGTAAAATTAGCTAGGCCTTTAGGGGCGCCAGCGACAGTGGTTCGGTATATACTGGAAGCCAGAGCACCGGACATACAGAGGTGTGAAGAGGGGAATGTCTATTACCGCCGCGCTCACCGCCACGACAAAACGACATCGGCCAAAATAAATCAATTGCATTTCAAAGTAATTCGTGAAATGACCGTCAGGTGGCGCAAAGCGACATTTTCCGCCATCTCGGTTTTTAAAAAATAATTAAGTCATAAAAAAGTCAAAACAATATGCTATATCGAAGAAATACTACAGTAATGGTAATTTCCACATCTGTGTATTTTATACAACAAGCATGAAAAATCTGAATCAAAGCTATTGATATTTGCTGTACAGTAGTGTAATGAGTAAGAAAACATTGAAGTTGAACATTAAAACAAGTACACCACACTGTAAACCCTAATGCTCAAAGTAATTAAACACATTGAGTACTGTTAACCTAAATAATTGAAAGGAATAGGTTTGAGTATGTAAGTAACAATAACTTAAGTAAAACTTCCACCAGTGTAAGCTCTATAGAGCACTCGTGGCGCAGTGGTAAGTGTTTTGCCTGCCATGCGGAAAACCCCCGGTTCAATTCCCGCACAGGGTGGTCAACAATATTTTATTTTATTATTTGTTCAACAAACATCAGTGGGCTACTATGGGAAACAACTTACCTTTTTGAGTATATAAAAAGTTGGACTAAGTCAACCCTAGAGCTATATAATTGATTGAACCCACAACCAATACTACTGGAGCTTACTTAAATATTTAAATTACAAGTTGAGTCAACACGAGATTTTGAACTGGGTACATGTTGCGTCAACTAATCAGCAATGTGGAATACAGTATGGCCAGCAAATTTCTCTAGTTGGGTAAAACTAAAAAAGCTGTGCAACTTGTTACTAAACTTTGTGTACTATGTTTTACTTGTTACTAAACAGTGTATGTTATTATTTTTGAACAATCTCTACACCTGATGTATGTGATAGATATTATTAATAAAAAACAAAATTGTAAATATAGCCACTGTTATGAAATTAACTTAATGATACTTTTTACAATTAAAACCAATAAATTATTTAATGGATGGATCAATTACATACACACATACTATATATGGTAATGTTTAATGAATTGTGTTTTGTGATAGAAACCAAAACTATTATAATAAATAAATACATTTTATCCCCATAACCAGGGATGGCCTTGGCTTACTATTTTTCTTTCTTTATTCATCTTTTTTGTTTTTTTTTATTATAATGAACCCAATTAAGAGAAAAGAATAATTTAATTTCTGAACGATTTCACACAAAACAGTAGAATTAAATATTCCTGTGAATCTGTACAATACTGTATATATTCTACTGTATTATGAATGATTGGTTTATTTGGTGGCATTTCGTAGTGTTAGGGATTTTACTAGATGTACATACATACATCTTGTGTGTTTTTTTTCCTGATCCCCTTGCAGGTGACTTGAGGTAATGTCGACTAGCCCCCTACCTCCCCATCTTATACTTCTGAGTGTGAGAGCTTCCTAGTCAGTCGCCTGCCTCATTTAATGCCAACTGCCAATTACGCAAAGGTAAAGACTTTTCAGTGTTGTCACTGCAATTCGGTCTCCTGGCTTTCTTCGTTCACCTTAGTGCCCATTACACCATGATTTTGATTATTGAATTTCACTTAGCTTTTTGTGGAGGAAATCCTGACTATAAAACTATAAAGTCAATTAATGATTGGGACAAGTTCATATTTGATGGACGTTTGACAATTCTGTTTATACCAGACGTACACGACAGAGAAATCCATTAAAAAAGTACTTTATATGCAGGAGCAGCAACGCATAACAGCAACAATAAAGCACATTCCTACATTTATTTATTTATTATAAATTATCAAGATTTGATTTGTCAAATGAGTTTTATGGGTACACTAACAGCAATCACAGTCTGTAATTCATGGATGTAAAATTACACTGGATTAACAACAGTATGACTATTTTATAATTATCGTAAAATAGTGGTAAATAGTCTTCCCATACATTTGTCCCGTAATAGTAACTGTGACTTTTACTGTGGGTTGAGCTGACAAGACATGACATTCTCAATCAGTACATCACATGCGCAGGTTTCTTAATTTGTATTTGCCAACCCCAAAATTGCTTAGGGTTCATTTGTGTTGTCAAAAGGCAGTAAGGGAAAGATGATGTTCATGGCCAGAGCTCCAAACACATACTCGTTCGGCCTCAGGCTGACAGAAGCTATGTCCTGCAGCACTGAAGTGCTGCCAGCTAGGAACTAACACACACACACACACACACACACACACACACACACACACACACACACACACACACACACACACACACAGTGTGTAAGTGATTACAGTAGCTCAAAACGTACATTCACACTTTTTAAAAAAAACTTTAACTGTTAATATTAGCAGTAGTAATGGTGTAACACACACGCACAGACAGTGCAGGTAATTGAGGATGTACTCACTATAAAGTAGAACATTAGCCCGTAAACAGTGAGTATCACGTCTATCCACTGAATCTAAACACAGGAAAGAGGAAAACACATTTCAGTTTCAGTTATTATTGCAGGATTCAGAAGGGTTTCACACACACACACACACTCACATGCTGTACACTGTGTGTGTATGTGTATTAGTGTGAGTGTGTGTGTGTGTGTGTGTGTGTGTGTGTGTGTGTGTGTGTGTGTGTGTGTGTATGTTACAGTAGGCACTATCACACATAAAGCCGATAACTAGACCTGAAGAAGGAAAAAGACCCAAAAAGATCTAATGGCCATCAACCTAATCGCTGGCCGAAGCCAAGGCTGCCGCAACCGATCGAATACAATTGACAGCTGCTGTCCAGTTCGCCATACAGTGCAGGAGGATTTAAGTCTAAGTACACAAGACCCTCAGCATGGCACATTGCCTGGCGTTTGGTAATTCACATTGAGATCAGCGGTCCAGCGATAAGGTGCCTCAGTGTGTGTGTGTGCCCGCAATCAGAAAGCGTGGCTTTTAGTGAGTATTTGTGTTCGTTTTTGGGGTGTTGACTATTTTCTCATTCTATACACACAAGGGCAAAATTGTTGGTACCCTTCTATTAAAGAAAGAAAAACCCACAATGGTCACTGAAATGACCACACTGAACAAGGACCACAGAAAGCTAAGGAAAGTTGTCTCAGCAGTTTAGAAATAAAATTATACATGAACGTTAAAAGTAAAGGCTACAAGACCATCTCCGAGCAACTTGATGTTCCTGTGACCACAGTTGCATTGATTATTTAGAAGCTGAAGGTTCACAGGACTGTAGGGAACCTCCCTGGACATGGTCACAAGAGGAAAACTGATTACAAATTGAAGAGATGGATAATACAAATGGTAACCAATGAGCCCAGAACAACTTCCAAAGAGATTAGAGGTGAACTCCAAGATCAAGGAACATCAGTGTCGGATCGCACCATCTGTCGCTGTTTGAGGCAAAGTGGACTTAATGAAAGACAACCGAGGAGGACTCCACTGATGAAAGCAAATCATAAAAAAGCCAGACTGGAATTTGCCAAAATGCATAATTGACAAGCCACAAAGCTTCTGGGAGAAAGTCCTTTGGACAGATGAGACAAAACTGGAACATTTTGGCAAGTCACATCAGCTCTATGTTCACAGGGGCAAAAATGAAGCACATAAAGAAAAGAACACTGTTCCTACTGTGAAACATGGAGGAGGCTCGGTTATGTTCTGGGGCTGCTGGCACTGGGTGTCTTGAATCTGTGCAGGGTTCAATGAAATCTCAAGACTATCAGAAACTGTCAGAAAGCTTGGTCTCAGTCACAGGTCATAGGTCCTCCAACAGGATAATAACCCAAAACACATAGCTAAAAACACCCAAGAATGGCTAAGAATAAAAAAACACATCTGGCCTTCTGTGAGCCATGATCTAAACTCTGTTGAACATCTGTGAAAAGAGCTGAAACATGCAATCTGGAGAAGGCGTCCTTCAAACCTGAGACGGATGGAGCAGTTTGTGTTACAGTACATGGCGCAGTATGGAGAGCCGCACCACAAGATGTTTTTGATGATAAGAGCCCTTATGCAGGGCTTTAGAGGGGGTCAACGAAATAGAAGTTAGTGAGAATGCTTATGATACGCACGGGAAGACCTTTCCATTTGGAGACGGAGTGGAATTATTAATTAAGGAACTTAAGTGAAACAAAAGAAAACTGAAAACACAAAATTAACAGACCTCCGCCATCTATGCGAGAATGGACGGGGCTCTGGAAACTAAAACAAAAATCTTTTATCCTCTCGGGGCTTATGCCCTTGCAGAGAGAGGGGTTTGTGTTTTTCGTGCACTTTACTTAAACTGAGCGCGCACGCTGAACTGATGCGTGCTGCTCTCTCTTTCTGCCGGTGTCTTAGGGAGGCAGAGGCTGGGGCCTTGCCTCTGTCTCTTGACTTTCTGTGCACTCGTCTTTCCTTCTCTTGTTTCTTTTTCTTTGCCCCGATACCTTTACCGGTGCTACGTAAATGATTGCACAAAGTGCAGAGGTATCAGGACCCTTAAATAAACACACCACCAGGTGAAGCAGTGACTGCCTCAAAAGGTTGTGCAACAATCATTAAGTTAAGTGTACCATCATTTTAGTTCAGGCCAGTCTCATTAGTTTGTTTTTTAAAATGCTTCTTTTGAACCACAATTGAAAAACAATGTCTTAGTTAATGAGTTAATTTTCAGTAAATGTTTATGTCTTACTTTTGTCAGTTTCAAGTTATTTCAGAACTGTTAGAATGTTTGTTTTGTTATAAGTAAAGTAATTAATATTATTTGCTACTCAGTTGGGTTTCATTAGGTTTTTCTTAATGCAATAATAAACTGTTTCCTACTGTGAAATAAAAAAAAGGTGTTAATGTACCTATTCACAAATTATTAATCTTATATTCCCTACGGATCCTGTCATCCTGTCCGAGATTAAGGCTAAGCCGGTGACCGCATTAAAGGGTAAAATGAGAAAACCTAAACCTAAGTTAAAAACCTTTCACTTTCTGTCCTGTGGGCACAGAAAAGTGAGACTATTGTCAGTGTACATTACAGTATGTCCCCTATGCAGTGAGGATGTCACGATGCAAATATGCAAATAGTAGGTCCTGTCACGGGGGGCGTGGCGGTGGGTGATCCAAGTGCAGAACGAGCGCTTGTAGAGAGTGAGTGCAGCGCTTTTAATCAATGAGATCCGTGAATGCCGAAGTGCCGTGAGTGGTGAGTGAGCGCTTGCTGGTTCCCTGAATGGAGTCCGCGTCGGGAATGCGGAAGTGGTGAGTGAGCGCTTGCTGTTTCTCTGAATGATCTCTGCGGCAGAAATTCGGAAGCGCGGAGTTCGCGAGAAGTAGCTCGTGGACGAAGAACTGGCCGAGGTCAGTAGTCGTGAGTCGAGGAAAGTCCGTAATCAAAACTCGTGGTCGAAAAACAAATCCGAATGTTGGCAACAGTAAATCCGGACGGTCAGGAAATCCGTAACATGAGGCAGAGTCGTGGTCGTGGAAACAAAACGTGGTCGAGATCCGAAAGGTCGAGGCAGAACGAAACGCTGGAATACTGGGCATGGATAGCACACAATAATCTGGCAGAGAGCTGTTGTCTGGAGGAGTGTTAAATAGAGAGCTGTGATGATCTAGGA
Source organism: Clarias magur (assembly GCA_013621035.1). Classification (NCBI taxonomy): domain Eukaryota; kingdom Metazoa; phylum Chordata; class Actinopteri; order Siluriformes; family Clariidae; genus Clarias; species Clarias magur. The sequence goes on along the minus strand of QNUK01000074.1, from coordinate 1,451,286 downwards.
TTTAGAACAGGTGTGTTTGGAGATATGAATGAGGCAGTGAAAAGCAAGGAGTGGGATGGAACATGGAGCTGATGTGTGCAGGTGTTCATGATCTTACTTGAGATGTGGGCGTGACCTGGCGTGCCGTGACAGGTCCGTGTATGCGTCTCGCGACCACATCTTTTTTGCCAATGATTAGACAGACGGCTTATTGAAGTCAGACTCTGCCATTTCTCAGACTAGGCTGCTGTGTATTTTTAATGTTTACGTGTTGCATCTTTTGCATGCTCAATTGTGTTATTTTAAATGGAGACGTGCGACCAGCTCACTCAGAGCCACACCGTTCCGACACTCATAAGTTTTCCATGCATGTCCACGCCGCAGAGAGATAATCATTGAGACTTTTCAGAAGATCACAAGGGGTAGGTCATGTGCTCATGGTTGCTTAGCAATGGCAGACACCACGGAAGCTCAAGTAGAAAGTTGGTCGATTCACACACTTTGCAGACGTGACATGTGAATGGCCCATTGAGACATCATGTGACTTTTAATTCAGAATCATTTTAAAATTACAGAGTCTTGTGGTTTCCTTCTCTGGTTTATTCAGTGGCATTTTGTAGTGTGAGTGATTTTACTAATTGGACTGAAAAATTTTATAATGTGTGTTATAGTGCGCGTGTTACAGTATGTGTGTTAATGTGTGGTTACACATGTTGAAGTGTGTGTTACCATGTGTAGAGTATGGGTGTGTTATAAGGTGTATGTGTGTTAGTGTGTGTACATGTGTGTTACGGTGTGTGTACTACAATGTGAATGTTACAGTGTGTACATGTGTATTACAGGATATGTGTTACAGTTACAGTATGTGTATTATAGTGTGTACAGTATGTGTCTTACATTACGTCTGTGTGTTAGTTTGTGTGCGTTTGATTTACATTATGTATGTGTGTGTGTGTGTGTGTGTGTGTGTGTGTTTTTGTTACCATGTGTATACTGTATGTGTGTTACAGTGTGTGTGTGTGTGTTGCAATGTTCAGTTCTGTGCAAAACCTATAGGCACTCCGTGTTTTTTTAGTACAAACTTTATATGTGCATACTAACTTAATAATAGAGTCATAAAATAAATTTATTTTAATGAGTTCTTCTGGTACCTTTGTCACACTCATTCCTTTCTATTTTTATGCAAATCCCAGGAGAGTACAGGGTGGGCCATTTATATGGATACACCTTAATAAAATGGGAATGGTTGGTGATATTAACGTCCTGTTTGTGGCACATTACTATATGTGAGGGGGCAAACTTGTCAAGATGGGTGGTGACTATGGTGGCCATTTTGAAGTCGGCCATCTTGGATCCAACTTTTGTTTTTTCAATAGGAAGAGGGTCATGTGACACATCAAACTTATTGGGAATTTCACAAGAAAACGTAAAACGGTTTTAACGTAACTTTATTATTTCTTTATTATATTAAAAGAAATCACTAAATAAAAACAAAGACATTTGCAAGTGATCCCATACTTTTTAGCAGTAGGGTATATGTTTGTGTTAATGTGTGTGTGTGTATGTGTGTGTGTGTACATGTGTGTGTGTGTTACAGTGAGCAGTAGCACTTACATACGGAATGGAGAGAGCGACGGCTGTGGTGAAGCCTGTCATAAGAAGCACAACGCCCAGAGCATAGAGCACAAAGGTCCAGAAGGTGAAGACCACCTGAACACACATACACACACACGGTTCTTCAGTCAGAATCAGTTCCCCACATTGTGTCTCCTGAACAAAGACAGCACTGAGCTCATGCTGGGAGAAAGTGTTGATCAGGATTATCCACACTGAGGTAACTCTCACACACACTGTTATTAGAGAATAAATGTTATATTAGTGCAGTTTTGGAGTAAAATATAGAGACAGGGAGACTCGGGGTTCTGCGTCGGGGAACGTTCCAGGTCGGTTTTACCAGCAGGAAATAAATGTTTAAGAGGGACAGATGTCCATTGTAAGGAGAGACAACAGTGTCATTAGATATGGCTGAACAAAAACTGTGTTTTCAGAGTGTGTGTGTGTGTGTGTGTGTGTGTCCGATCTTTACCTGGGACTTAACTCTGAAGACGATGGCAGTGATGAAACACTCCACCGCTACTATTCCCAGAACAAAGAACATGGCCATTGTGTCTAAACAACTAGAACAAACAAGGATGAGAATGATTTTAACATATTCATCAATAATATTATTCATATTCACATCACAGTCTTCCACTTCAGTTCATTAGATAGATAGATAGATAGATAGATAGATAGATAGATAGATAGATTTACAAACCATCAATCATGTAGAGTGTGCAGTCAAAAAACAATAAAGTACACATGTGGGATATGACCCATACTTCCACAGAAATAATGAAGAGAGAAACAGAAAATAAAATATAAAATATATATACAGTGGAACCTTGGATTGCAAGGATTTTTAATACATTTTTATTTGGAAACCGAGCAAGTATTAGTTTACGAGCGCCGAGTATCATGTATCACGCATGCGACTCTTAAGCACCGTTTACACTGCAGGTCTCGATACCCAAATCTGATTTGTTGCCTATATCTGATTTTTCTGACCGTCTGTTTACACGTTATTTCAACTATGACCCATATCCGATTGACGTGTTTACACTTGCCATACCGTCTGAAACATCAAGCATACTTAAAGGGAGGCTCTTGCACTACACATTAGCCAAGATGGACGAAGGTGAAATATCCTTGATGCTAGCTCTGCGATATATGCAAAGTTTGTGAAACAGAGAAGGAGGAATAGGGAAATGATTGCAGCCTGCGCATATCCTTCATTTATTGTCAATTCAAGTCATTTTTATTTATATAGCGCTTTTAAAAATTGACATTGTCGCAAAGCAGCTTTACACAATAAAAAGAAGTAAGTTTGTATGCAATGTGTATGAATCAAAATGATCAGATTGTCCCTGATGAGCAAGCCGAGGCCAACGGTGGCAAGGAAAAACTCCCTGAGATGGTAATAAGAAGAAACCTTGAGAGGAACCAGACTCAACAGGGAACCCATCCTCATCTGGGTGATAACAGATAGCAGGGATTGATCAGCATAATAATGTGTACTGGAAGTACAATATAACAGGAGATGTGTTAAAATTAAAATTAAAAGGAGTCCAGTTTGTTCCTGGAGGCTCAGGTAGACTGTAGGAGATTCCAGTCCTGAGCTATCAAACAACTGAAGTCACAGGTCCCCAGAGAACAGCTGTCAGCATCAATCGATGACAGGACAGTCTTCATGGAAACCATCCCCAGCCACCACACAAATCCAGGCAGACCACACGGGGCATCCATGCGACGAGATTTCTAACCAGAAGCAGGACTCCAGGACGGGTTAGAACAACCAGACAGTAAGGCGTTACAATAGTCCAACCTAGAGGTGATAAAAGCATGAACTAGTTTTTCTGCATCATTTAGTGACAATATGTTTCTTATCTTGGCAATATTTCTAAGGTGAAAGAAAGCTATCCTGGTAATATTATCTACATGTGCTTCAAACGAAAGGCTGGAATCTATAATCACACCAAGGTCTTTTACTGTTGCATTTGATGGAACAGAAAGGCCATCCAAAGTTACAGTGTGATCAGAAAGCTTACTTCTAGCTACTTGTGGTCCTATGACCAGAACGTCTGTCTTATCAGGATTAAGCAGAAGAAAATTAATTAACATCCAATCTCTTATATCCTGCACACACTGCTCAATTTTAGCAAACTAGTTTTTCTCATCTGGTTTTGCTGAGACATATAATTGTGTGTCATCAGCATAACAATAAAAACTAACACCATGTTTACGAATTATGTTGCCCAGAGGAAACATGTAAAAAGAAAAAAGCAGTGGGCCTAAAACTGAACCCTGTGGAACACCAAACTCCACTTGAGAACATGAGGAATGGTCACCATCTAAATCTACAAACTGATAACAATCAGTCAAATAGGATCTGAGCCACAAGAGGGCAGTTCCCTTAATTCCTACTACCGTTTCTAATCTGTGAAGGAGAATACTATGATCAATGGTGTCAAAAGCTGCACTGAGGTCCAGTAACACAAGTATAGTGACGCAACCCTGATCAGAGGCCCATAGGAGGTCGTTTACTACTTTAACAAGTGCTGTCTCTGTGCTGTGATGAGGCCTAAATCCTGACTGATACAGTTCATTTATGCTATTTATGTGTAGATGTGAACATAGCTGCTGTGATACTACCTTCTCCAGAATCTTGGAGATAAAGGGAAGGTTTGATAACGGCCAGTAATTAGAAAGCAGACAGGGGTCAAGGTCAGGTTTCTTGATTAGCGGTTTAATAACGGCTAATTTAAAGGATTTGGGGACATACACACTACTGAGTGAACAGGTAATTACTTTCAACAGGGGGTTCTATTACTGCTGGTACTATCTGTTTGAGAAAATGTGTCGGTATAGGATCTAATATACTGTCATGCACACTCGTAACACGACAGGCACTAGGACCTGGAAGTAGTACGGTCAGGTTTCCAGGAAGCATAAAAGGAGACAAAATGGCGCTTCACATTGCTCAGTCAATGAGTTCGCCCATGCCTTTGCTGACGCTACGCCGACTATTCTGTGAGTACTCACCGATTCTGGTTGCTTCTTTGATTGAGTGTGTGTTGCTAAAACGCGGGTTTATTTGTGTAGATCCTTCCTCTTTGTGTAAGAGAGTTCTTAGACTAATCGCGTGGTTATCCTGCCTATTCGTGCTGCCTCCGTGTTTGGGTTTACCATCCATGCTACACGGGCTAACTGCTAAGGCTTTTCAGTTTATCTTTCGGTTGCTACCTTGCTACCTTGCCATAAGGAGGTAGGGCTTTTTCATATTTAGCTCCAAAACTTTGGAATAGCCTTCCTGACAGTGTTCGGGGCTCAGACACAGTTTCGCAATTTCAAAGTAGACTCAAGACGCATCTCTTTAATCTGGCATACACATAATTAATTTCTTTACCTGATACTCCAGTACATCTATCCTGAATGGCAACCACGGTAATTCTTTTCACCTGCTCTTTATTTTTCCACCCATTCCGAGGCATCTGGAGCTCGTGCCAGCTTCAGTAGACAGAGGCCGACCCTGCGAGGACCCAGAGGCATCCAGAGAAGGACCAACTCCAGCTGGATTCTTCTTCATTTTGGTTTAGATCTACACATACTGCTCCTGAGCTCCCAGAGATCCAGACCCCCATCTGCCCTCTGCACCTGCTGACTCATCCCTGTGCTGAACTGGACTTTGTGTTAATTTAAATGAACTTCTGTTATATGGAACTTTCATCTGCATAACACATGGTGTTATACAATTTCTGTTATCTGTTATCACCCAGATGAGGATGGGTTCCCTGTTGAGTCTGGTTCCTCTCAAGGTTTCTTCCTGTTGCCATCTCAGGGAGTTTTTCCTTGCCACTGTCGCCGTCACCCTTGGCTTGCTCATCAGGGACAATCTCATTATCTAGTCACATTTTTCTTACACATATATACATTTCCATAAGTCTTCTTTTCATTTCTGTGAAGCTGCTTTGAGACAATGACCATTGTTAAAAGCGCTATAGAAATAAAATTTAATTGAATATACAGGTTGACGATTTTGAAGAAGACATGAGTGAAATTAGTTCCCTCGCTTCAAGGGAAGTAAAGTGTTCTAAGTTCTGATGCGATGTGGTTAGTTTATCATCTGAATTATTTAAATTGTCTGGTTTCAAAGCCTGAATTTTTTGCCTAATATTTATGATTTTGTTATTGAAAAAGTTAATGAAATCCTCACTACTGCATGATGTTGTTGTGGAGATTTCTGGAGTGGTCTTGTTATTAGTTAATTTAGCTACGGTATTCAATAAAAATCTCGGGTTGTTCAGCCAGCGTAATTAAAACCATTTTAAGTGCCAGGACTCCCTCCACTAGAAGAACTTATGCCCTCAAATGGAGTGTATTTGAAAATTGGTGCATGGCAAGACACATAGACCCAGTTCACTGCCAGATTGTTTCAGTGCTGGAGTTTCTGCAAGAAAAGTTGTCCTCGGGCTTATGCCCTAGTACGCTCAGAACGTACGTAGCCGCTATTTCGGCTTGTCACGCTCTGAATGACGGGGTGTCTGTGGCAAGCACCATTTAGTTGCCCGTTTTATTCGTGGAGCTAAACGGTTGAGGCCGCCCATTAGAGTGACGGTCCCTTCATGGGACTTAACTATCGTACTCAAAGGCCTGGCCGACACCCCTTTCGAACCACTAGAGTCAGCGCCTGTCAGACTTCTGTCTCTTAAGATGGTTTTTCTTATGGCTATTACTTCTTTGAAGAGGATTGGGGATCTGCAGGCTCTGTCAGTCTCCCCATCCTGCCTAGACTTTGCCCCTGGGCTAGTCAAAGCTATCCTGCATCCTCACCCGAACTATCTTCCCAAGGTTCCATTCTCAACCATGCACCCAGTTGTTCTCGAAGCCTTCTGTCCTCCGCATTTCACAGCTCCGGATCAGGAAAGACTTCACTTACTGTGTCCAGTACGTGCTCTTAGGATCTACGTCCACCGCACTAGCCAGTGGCGTAAGTCAGAGCAGCTCTTTATTTGCCATGGGGGTCACAACCGGGGGGCGGCTGCCACTAGACAGACTCTGTCACACTGGGTGAGAGATGCCATTGCCCTAGCCTATGAGGCGCGTGGTCACATTTCGCCTCTGGGAATCAGGGCTCACTCAACCAGGGGGATTGCCTCATCAATTGACTTGGCAAGAAGCGTTCCCCTGCAGCAGGTGTGTGATGCGGCGGGCTGGTCCTCTCCACACACGTTTGTTAGATTTTATAGTCTGGATGTCAATGCTACTCCGGGTTCACGGGTCCTTGAGTCAGCATCCCAGAGCTAGGTCTGAGACCTCCTTGGCTTGTGCGCACACACTACACAACCTGGGGGTCCAGACACTTGCAGTGCGGCGACATTGGTATTCTCGTTCCCATAGCGTTTTCACGCAGCATCTCGTTTCCGCTTTATCAGGGAACAGGGTTACAATCAAGTAACCCGAGACGTTTTCTCTAATTTCTGTAGAAATATCCTGACTGCTATTGATAATATGACACTGGCTAATGATGAGATGACCGCCCAGGACGTGCAACAGAAACTTGGCACAGATTTCGGCATCCACCTGAGTCTCAGTAGTATTCACAGAGCTCGCCGAAAACTTGGATGGAAGTTTGGAAAGACTCGTTTCTGCCCGATGATGAGAGACCGCAGTAAGGAAGCAAGGTTCAGTCAAGCTCTTCAATGGATGGAGTCGGGGGAGATATGGCACGATGTGTTATTTACGGATGAAACAACAGTAGCCCTGGAGCACTATGCCCGACAGAGTTTCTACAGAAAGGGGCATTTTGTTTCCAAACCACGGCCTAAGCATCCATTAAAGGTCCATGTCTGGGGAATGATTTCGAGATATGGAGCAGGGCCTATTGTTATTTTTGAAGGAATTATGGACAGACAATTCTTTGAAAATTCCATCATCAAGGAAGCTGCAGGACCATATATAAGAAAGTATTTTGGACCGCATCATCGCTTCTTCCAGGATAACGATCCGAAGCACACTGCTGCTGCATCCTGCATTGCGTCAGAGGGAATCAACTGGGTGAAAACTCCGCCAGAATCACCAGATTTGAACCCTATCGAGCTTGTCTGGCACTCCATGAAAGACTTTATCCGAAAGGAGGCAAAGCCAGGCATAAAACAAGAGCTTATTCGTGCCATAGAAGTATTTTGGGAGACAAAAGTCACCCCAGACTTCTGCAGTACATTAATTGCCGGACTTCATAACATACTGGACATGATAGTAAAAAACAATGGGAGGCACAGTGGAAAATGAACAATCTTCCAATCCCCACTAGCGCACATTCTCTTCGTTTGTACTCCACACTGTATCTGTGTTTGTTAGGGCACTTGTTAATAAACAGTACTGCAATGCATCAAATACTTCTTTTTTGTTTTTGAAAGGGAACCATTAGACATACTGTAAGCAAACGTAACTTCTGCTATAAATTACAATATTACAAGTGTTCAGTCTTTTCTCATTCTTTTGATTACTTACTGGTGAAGTTTCCTTGGACATAAACGGTGAGGATGTCTCTCTTTGTAGTGATATCTCACAACATGAGACGAAAGTTTAATCCCCAAGTTGGCAAAATGCTGCTGTATCTCCCGTGACGATTTTCCACAGGCCCTCATTTGACGAATCTGTTTTGAGCACAGATGATTGAGGTGTGGCATCTCTACAGCAAAATACCTGTCATTGCAAAGGTGAATATTTGCAGCGATTGATTTATCCGTGCAAATCTGGAATAGCTCACAAATGGGCGTGTTCCAACTAACTCATTCTGGTTGGCTAAAATATTCCCTGGTTACTAACCAATCCGATTCAATTTGGTCAGCATCGCAATACAGGTGACATATAAATAGCGCAATGTTTAAAAAAAATTAATTAAATCGATTCGTTAATTCAATTGATTCAGAGCATTAAGAATGGAAGCAGTCACGTTCTACAAGGCCCAGAGACCACAACGTTTTGCAGCTAAGGTAAGCAAGTTGTTACCTTTTTTGAGTGTGAGTTCAGATGTGTTACAGTACGTGCTAATATTGTGTATTGTGATTTTGTTTGCGATGTTTCATAATGTGGCTGGTTCATGTTTCTCTAGACACAGATGCCCTCCTCGGTCACCAAAAAAAGAAAAGCGAGGACACCTGTAGCATCCACGTCTGGAAAAGTGAGAATGGTAAAAAAGAAAGTAGTAAGTTGCAGTAAATTGATGTACTGCATACTATAAAACGTTTCATATTTTTGTATAGCATAATTGAATAATAAAAGTTAAATTTTTATAATAAAATGATCTTTTTTTTCAGGCTGCTGTTTTCTCCATGGCACCAGCTTCGTTAAAATCTATGATGGTGTCAGAGGGTGCTGAAATTCGGGACATCATACGTCGACTGACTAAAGTGGAACGCCAGGCGACCGACAATGCGCGAATAATGGCTTATCTGAAACGCCAGGCAACCGACAATGCGAGAATACTGGCTCATCTGGAGGCTTTGAATAAGTGAATGGATCAGATAGAAGCCAGAGAAAAACAGAGAACCGCCATTACTCCACAATGCAACCAGCAAGTCACCTCTGATCCCCCTCGCACCTATTGTGGACGTCGGCTTTTTGGGTGCCCAGACTCAGATGAGGGTAATGTCGAGCAATCACCAGCATTTTTACCTGCCACCCCAGCCTACCCTCGCAGCAGTGATTCAAAGAAGAGCACACAACTTCCAGATGTGCCACTCAGGGCTCTGGCTGCTGACCGTGAGGAGACACTTTACAAAGAGTGTTTACAGCGAGAAACCCCCGTAAAGTAGACCCTGAACTGCCACGGGCTGGCGATTGCAATAGTTGGTGATTGTTTGGCGTTTGTTAAGTTTTTGTATTTTTTACACATATATATACACATTTGTATTATTTGTTGTACTTCGTCTTTTTCCCGTGTGCATCTTTAAATTCGAACAGTAGTTTTCACTACAACTACTAATGATAATAATACTGAATGGAGAAAGCGCAGTCAAAGAATAATCATCATTGAAAAGAAAGTGAAGAATAAATATATATCAGTATTTAAAGTTTGAGCTCGACACGTTTATGAGCTCTGTTGCTTGTTCAGTAGACACACAATATTTCAGATTGAAACACTGCCCCCTACAGGTAATGAACGGCATTTTCACAGCTTCCCGCGAGCTGCCGCGGAAGCGCGTGAGATCCCTTTTCAAGAATCGTGCGTCCTTAATGGCCAGATCTGTATGTTCAAGGAAAAAAAAAAAACACTCTTAATTACTCATGACCTCACATAAGAATGAAATCATTATAACCCATACTTAGCAGGGTTATTTGTTTATGTAAAACATACTGCTGCAGCGTTAAAATATATTTCGGCTGACATTCGAATGTTTTTATATTATTTTGAAAGTATATGAGAGTGGCAGTGGCCCAATGTCTTATGCATGAAAGTTCTGAGCATTAAAGCATAGTTAGTAACCAGTACTCTGTACTGTACAGTATATATCTCCAAGATGACAAGCTTGCTTTAATCATAAAAATGTGTGGACAATGCAAGAGCGCCAGTTAACTGAAGCAGTCACTGCACCACCTGGCGGAATTATACAGCATTGCAACCATCTTATTAGAACAACGCAAAGGGGCGTTTATGGGACGGGGCTTTGTTCACTGCGTCATCGTGGGGGATCACGTTCCATTCAAGGACACTTCAAGGAATTCAAACGGATAGTTAAGGGTCCTTTCACGGACCAGCCGGCTGTTTGAAACTGCTTCATCTGTATACTTAATCCGAAAGGTTAATATTAAATCTTAAGTGTGACCTGCTTTATGAGTGGGTCCTACTACACACTGATTTACTCCTACTGAGTCCAGTATGGACAAGAATGCTGTTCTCAGAGGGTTTTCTGGATTCTCAAAATGAATATTAAAGTCTCCAGCAATTAACGCTTTGTCTACAGAAACAACAAGGTTTGAGAGGAAATCTGCAAATTCACAGAGAAACTCCAAGTACAGCCCTGGGGGTCTGTAAATGATGATTAGCGGGATCGACTGAGCTGACTTTAGTCTCTTTAGTTACTATAGAGAACTTCAAATGCATTAGATTTAAAACTGTGTTTTTGTACGAGAGACAGATTATCGTTATAAATAACTGCGACTCCTCCTCCTCTACCAGTTAGCCGAGGCTGGTGTATGTAGCTGTATCCAGGAGGACTAGCTTCATTTAGGGCTACATACTCATCCTGTTTAATCCAGGTTTCTGTTAAACATAATATATCAAACTCCTGATCTGTGATAGTTTCATTAACAATAACTGCTTTAGATGCAAGAGATCTAATATTTAACAGTCCTAGCTTCAGATCAGAGGTGCCGGCTGTGCATTCAGTGGGATCTGAGTTTGTGGTATCTATGTTAATTAAATTACTAAAACAGACTTTCTGAGTCTTTCTAAATTTATATTTATATTTAGCTCGGGGAACAGACACACAGTCTCAATATGATGAACCCTGAGTGACGACTTTATGCAGCTAGCAGACGGTTGGTTTAGCCTGTCTGTCTGCTCCCTGGCCTGGGCTCTGGATTGTCACCGATTAACTAGGCCTCTTCTGAGACTATGTGCTATACTGCAAGAAATGAGAGCAGCACCTTCCCGAGTGGGATGGACACCGTCCCGCCCTAACAGGCCAGTTTTGCCCTCAAAGGTCTTCCAATTGTCTATGAAGCCCACATTGTTTTCGGAGCACCACCTGGACATCCAGCGGTTCAGCGACCATAACCTGCTGTAAGCTATGTCGCCACGTCTCATTGGGATGGGACCAGAGCAAACTACTTCATCGGACTTCTCCTTCGCTATTTTAAACACCTCTGTAAAGTTAACCTCTGACTGACGAAGCCGTATATCATTAGCTCCAGCATGTACCACTATCTTAGAGAACCTATGCTGATCCTAAGGGCGCCCTAAGATTACCTGCTATGTCCGGTGCTCTGGCTCCCGGGATACACCTGACCACTGCCGCTGGCGCTCTTTCAGGTTTCTCAGCGGGTGCATCACTGAGAAGAGCAAACCTGTTGGACATGTGAAGCGCAGAAGAGGTGTGCTCCGGTGGGCTAACCTTAGCGTTAGCTTTGGCTGAACGAGTATGCCGCCGAGTCGTCACCCACTCGCCCCGCTGTGATGGCTCTACTGCCGGAGTCGGGGGCTGGTTATCTCCGCCTGTGGCACCCAGACTTTCCGCTACGGGAATAACGCTGCTCTCGCGCTCTCTAACCCTCTCTAAAGTCTGGATGCGCTCCTGTAATGCTAATATCTTCTCCATCAGGGAGCTAACTAACACACACCTATCACAAATAAAATTATCACTAATGATTGTGTCGTCAACCATTCAGAGGAATGTCTGGGTGTGAGATGTGTCGGGGTCGCTCTCTGGTGGCTTGCAACAGGTGCGGGCTGGTGCACACTGGCGCATCTGTTTGGGATGAGCAGCGCCTCTGTGTGCCTGATTACGTCATTAAACTGAGAGGAAGTCGCAGTTTTAATGACGTACAGAACGCAATGCCTCAGAAAATCCGATCTGTCTGTTTACACGACAATCACATTAGCACATATCTGATTTAGTTCCACATATGAAGGAGGAAACCAATCTCGAAATGAAACCAATCTAGTTGAAACTGGTCTCGAAATATCGGAAAGCATGTGTTTTTTTCCTGTTTACACGGACATAGAAAATATCCGATATGCGTCACATAGGAGCAAAAAAATCGGAATTAGGTCACATTTAACTGACAGTGTAAACGTGGCTTTATTTTGACACCGAGCGTCACTCTCTCACCTTCCCCCTCTCAACCCCCTCTCCCCCTCCCCCCACGGCTTCGCAAACACACAGAAACTCTGCTCGTCTCTTTACGACACACGCACAGGTGCTCTCTCGCCCTTTCACCCCCTCCCCGGCTTCACAAACACACAGAAACTCTGCTCTGTCACGATTCTTTTCAAAGGTAAGGTGCTGGTTCATTTTTTTTTTTGTTTTTTTTTTACTTTACAGCAGTGATTCCCTTAGTATGCGCTCACGCCAGGTCAGAGAGATTTATTTTTTCCCTATTAAAACGGTGTTTCCATTGTGTGTGTGTGTGTGTGTGTGTGTGTGTGTGTGTTTGTTGTGAATCATAAGTGATTGTTAGTATGAGCTCATGCCAGTCTCGCTTTTTTCCGTTAAAATTGTGTTTCCGCTGTGTTTGTTGTGAAATTTAAAAAGTGAGTCTGTTAATATACGCTCATGCAAGTCTCAGAGAGATTTCTTTTTTTCCTGTTAAAACGGTGTTTCCGTTGTGTGTGTGTGTGTGTGTGTGTGTGTGTGTGTTTGTTGTGAATCTTAAAAAGTGAAAAAGTGAGCTGGGGAGAGGGAGGAGGAGTGTTACTGTGTAAAACGAGGCGAGGAAAGGGGCTAATTCCACACACACACACACACACACACACACACACACACACACACACACACACACACACACACACACGGCACGCACCAACGAAAACACTTATCTGTCAGGATTTATTTGTATTTTTTAAAAGGTAAAGTGCAGATTAATTTGTTTTATTTTCATTTTATAGATTGTATTAATTATTTTTATGTATTTATTTTTTGGGGCTGTGGAACGAATAACTTGAATTATTACTCGTATAAATACGAATTATACTCATAATCCAAGGTTTCACTGTAAATACATGTAAAGAATGAGATGAATATGTGCAGATGTAGATGACTGAGGATGAATATTCAGTGGACAGAATGGTGCAAAATGAGAGACGTGAAACTGAGTTACAGTAGTTAAAAGTAACAGCAGGGACAAAAGTGAGTGTTACAAGACTGAGGTAATGAAGGTCGGTGTAGATTAGGGTACTTGATGAGTAGATAAATACGACTGTGAACAGTGAGTCTGTTATGAAGGAGGGCTACATTTATAACTGAGAATGAGTCGTGGTTGAGGGACCATCTAGTACTTGAGAATACAGTCAGGAAACTGAGCACAGGATGCAGTAATATTAAGAGCCACAACAAAATGCATTATAGTTTATAATTTATACTATTTCCCTTTTGGATTAATAAAGTCATCTATCTATCTATCTATCCATCTATCCATCTATCTATCAGTCTATCTTATTATGCACTATACATTAAGCGTGATTGTTAAATGTATAAAACGCTCATGAAATGAAGCACAAGAGCCTGAATTACTTTCAGTTTAGACTGAATGCACTCAGGAACACGGTCAGAGGTGGGGGGTTGTTCTAATGTTTAAAAATAATAATAGAATTCAGGTAAGAATATATTATGTTGTGTGTGTGTGTGTGTGTGTGTGTGTGTGTGTGTGTGTGTGTGTCTAACCCTGAGGTTACTCCTGCATTGAGGGACATGATGAGAGTCTGTGGGAGAGTGAAACAGATTTAGCCTGGCACATTTCTACACCTACACTCGGTTACAAGAGAATAGACGAACACTGCAGACATCTGTGTAAAAAAAAAAATTGATCTAAAACATTCAGACATTCTGATGTCCTACAGCCTGAACTTCAGTATCACTTAAACACTTACCAATATAAACAGAATGACACAATTCCAAGGAAGCCGTCTCCTGTAACAGAAAGAGAAATGCACATTTCTATATAAGGTTAAATACCATTAAGCCTTAAAAGAGAGATGCAGGAAAGTTTTGACACCCCATTAGCTCTAATAACATGACTTAAACTCTGTGTCTCTGGCGTTAATCTGGAGGACTGTAAACAACAGAAAGACATGGTACTATAAAACCTCTGCACCTGCCACATGGGTGTACGGTGTGTGTGTGTGTGAGTGTGTGTGAGTGTGTGAGAGAGATTTTCAATAAAGCATGGTGGTGGCATCATCATGCTTTGGGACTGTTTTTCTTCAGCTGGAACTGGTTCCTTAGTCAAGGTGGAGTGATGATGAACAGTTCCACATACAGTGGAACTTCGGATTGCGAGTAATGTGGTTTGCGAGCGTCCCACAAGACAAGCAAAATCTTTTTATAAATTATGAACTGATAAACAAGCGAGTCTTGATATACAAGTACCAAGTATCATCTAGTATCATGAAACACGCATGCGCTTCTTATTTTGACGCCGAGTGTCACATGATCACAACTGAGCCAAGGGTTCTCTGTCTTGCGCTGCAGAAATGTCGCTAATCGTTTCCCATGCTCGGTCATAGTGCGCTTGCGCCACTCGTATAGTTAACATCTGTCCGCGCGTGTACTGTCTACTATAAAGCTATGACCACATATGTGCGTGTAAATTGTCTTTATTATAATGTGCGTGTGGTTCCTTGTTAAAGATCCTGTTTCTCTGTGTGAGAAAGCACAGGTTCCATTAGCGTGTGTGTGCGCACACAGGTGTCATTAGAGACTGTGTGCCTCTTCCCTTCTCCTCTCGTCTTCACACACACACACACACACACACTAACAGAAACACTGCTCACTCGCGATTCTTTTCAAAGATAATGTGCAGGCTAATTAGGGCCCAAGCACTGTAGTGCGCAGGGCCCTCTTGTTCTTCTAAGGATTAGTATTTATTTATTTATTTATTTATTTATTTATTTTCAAATCATCCGGGCACTTTTGGGGGTCTTAACATATTCAAAAACTCATTAAAATTTGCACACAGATCAGAACCTGCGGCCATTAGGAGTCAGTGTGGCACAGCCCTGGGAGTTGAACATGCCCCTCTCAGCGCCCCCTAGAAAATCTTCCCTCATAGCTCATATATACTTGCACGTATACTTATCAAACCCTGTATACATTTCGATCTCATCAAGCTGAACAACTTTCACACTGCTGTCCAATCCACAGGAAGTGAGATATTTTGAGTTGATTGCAAAATGCAGCCAATGGAATTTGGAATACTCCTCCTAGGGAATTGATTGAATTGCCACCAAACCAGGCAAATATGATCTAAACACATTGCCGATGCAAAATTGCGAAGGGATTTTTGATATCTCAAACGGTTCATGAAACCTTCAAGAATTATGTTAAGAGTAGGAAGTTGATCACATGATATCACAATCATGAGTCTATGTCATAGCGCCATCAACTGGCAGCAGGAAGTGTGTCACTTTTGGAAATCACTAATATTTTGTTCTTTACTTTCACCTTATTTGGTTCAAAATCAATCAGAATAATGAAATGACATGGGTGATTTGAAACTATGAAGGATTTTTAAAATAATTTGAATCGTGTTGCTATGGCGATGATTTAACTAAAAACAAAATAGAAAAAAATTAATCTTCTCATATCTTACAAGTGGAAAGACCTATGGTTCCAAAATATTATGGGTGTAGACTGCAATGGATTATGAGGAAGGCCTCATAATGATTTTTTGATGTGTTGAATTGTGTTGCTATGGCAAGGTATTAATTTAAGTAAAACTAATGTTCTCATTTCTTACAAGTGGAAAGTCCGAATGTTTCAAAACATGTTACGTAGAAAGAACAACTGGTTGTGAGTAAATTTGCTTAGTTGCATGATTTTGTGATGCTCAAATGGCTCACAACAATACATTTATGAGCCCATTGCCTAGACATGGTTTTGCCTGACTGCAGTAGTAAATTATGTCCACTAGGTGACGGTATTTCCCCATTTTTTTATGACTTCATGTTTACAATTTAAACATGCACAGAAATAATAAAGACCACACAAACACACGCACAATACACACACACACACAAACACAGATCAAACGGTTTAGCCATGGCGATGCCTAATGCTGAAAAGAGGCTAATAACTTCACAACTAAAAACACACACATATATACATACACCCAATAGACATTACAGTTTAGATATTGAGTCTCTTTTGACATCAGCGGACATTGTTACAATCTGTTTCATTAGACCCAAAATGTCCCTTTTGTCCTTTAGGCATTCCACTTTAAGTGCACGTGCCCTCTTTTTCCACGTCTTACTGGTGCGCCCGGGTTAATTTGTTTTATTTTTACTTTACAGTAGTGATTCTGTTAGTGTGTTGCTCACGCGAGTGTCGTTAGAGAGACTTCTTGTTTATTTTTTCAGATAAAACAGTGTTTCTGTTGTGTTCGCTGCATGATGGTTGGCCTGACATATGCAGTGGATCTTGCCTATCCCAAAGACCTCAAGTACAACATTTGAGACTTTTCAGAAAATGTCCCTGGAGCTTCTCTTTAAGAAATATTATAAATACACTATAAAAAAAATAAAATAAATATTTTTGAAAACTCTTTGAAATGGACTCCCTCAGTTATGGACCTGCTCAGGAGGTGGTGGTATAGCCAATTCAAGATGTGCCATGCTGATAGACACTACACTCAAATAAGTCAACTAGTCATTTGCTTGATTTGCAAAATACAAATCTGTCCAATTAATAAGAATATAATGAGTTTCCGTCTGTTAAATGATTCATTCTTGCTATTTGTAACTAAATTTAGAAAAATGTAAATTAATTAGATCAGCACTTGTTGCATCAATGAGACTGAGGCGCTTCATATCAACAACTCTCTCTGCTCAGTCACTGCGCATGCTCAGCGCCGCGACGGAAAGTTTGGGAACATTCGGGCCCAGTGGCTGGAAGTGGAGTTTTGTGAGCGGTATGAACTGATGCGTCTAATAGTTCTGCATCCTTGATATTGAGGGTAAATACTTGATATATACCTGTTTGTAATTAGTCCTGTGAAATTATAGATTAAAAATAAGTTATTAGACTGGGTTGAATTCAGTGTCTTCGTCAATATGAGTTTCACATTCACATTAATATATCCACTACAATTGATGTATTTCTGTCACAATTCAGTGCTAGCTACGCTTCACTATTAACTACATAACCTACATTGAACCTGAACTCTACCCCAACAGTGGGAGGGGGAAACGGGAGATGAAGTGAATAGAGAGTCGAGCATCCATCTGTTTTTTTTCTGTTTGTAAGTGTCACGCACGGGAACGGAGCGAGATGGATCCAAACGTGGAGGATGACGGCAGTCTTGAAAGGGGGCGTGGTCGAGGTGCGGAAGCGAGGTTGGAACCAAAATTTCAGTCGGCGGAAAATCAAAGCAGAAACGGAAAGCGAAAGCCGTAGTCAAAAGGAAGAGCGGAGATTCGGTAACCAGGAGATCAAAGAGCGGGGCGTTAAATCCAAAAACGTAAACGAGATGCCGAAAACCAGAAGGGAAAGCGCGAGGTCAAAACCGGGAGATCAAAAGAGCGAGGCGAACAAATCTGAGACGAGAGGCAAAAGCAAGAAACGAGAAACAAAGCGAACTTGGCAACGTGAATCCGTAAAAGAAAACTCGAGAAAATTGAGGTAAGTAACGCACAATAATCCAGCAGTTAAGCCATGCGCAGCATGCACTTAAATGCTGGAGCAATCACCTGGAGAATGAGAAACCGGTGTGCAGACGGGGCGGAAACGGAGGCGTGGGAAATAAGACTGACAGACTAGGGAAAACATGAGCACGTGAGCAGCACTGACAGCGTGGGAAAGAAAAGAACAGACAGCAGACATGATGTGGATCATGACAGTACCCCCCCCCCTTTATGAGCGCCTCTGGGCGTCTGCACACCAGTTTCTCATTCTCCAGGTGATTGCTCCATTGCTCCAGCATTTAAGCGCATGCTGCGCATGGCTTAACTGCTGGATTATTGTGCGTTACTTACCTCAACTTTCTCGAGTTTTCTTTTACGGATTCGGTGGACGGTGTAAGCTTCACCCCCATCAACGATACGGGGAGGAGACAGAGTGTGGGTGGGGGGACTTAATGAACATGAGGCGAGATGGCATAGCTGGGATACGTGAAATGTAGGGTTGACTCGCCACATAGTAGAGGAGAGCAGGAGCTTGACAGCGCATGGGTTGACAATCTTGGTGATTGTGAAGGGTCCAATGTATCGGGGGGAGAGCTTGCGAGAGATCGTTTTTAGGTGAATATCTCGGGTGGAGAGCATGACTCTTTGCCCCACTCTGTACTTAGGAGCCTGAGAGCGTCTGCAGTCAGCTTGTTTCTTGTATCTTTTGCCGACGAGCAATAACGTCTTCCTTGCCTGCCGCCAGGTCTCTTTGCAGCGTCGGATGAAGGCCTGGGCGGACGGGACGTTGACCTCCTCCTCCTGAGATGGGAACAGGGGTGGCTGAAATCCTAAGCAGCACTGGAAGTGGGACAGACCAGTTGATGACGAGGCCTGGGAGGTGTGGGCATATTCTACCCAGGGCAGAAACTTGCTCCAAGAAGTGGCGTCCCGGGTGGTCATGCACCTCAGGGCGACCTCGAGGGACTGGTTCTTCCTTTCGGTCTGGCCGTTCGATTGGGGGTGAAACCCTGAAGACAGGCTGGGAGTGGCCCCGATTAACTTACAGAAGGCCTTCCAGAATTGGGATGTGAACTGTGGGCCCCGATCTGAAACAATGTCTTTGGGGAGGCCATGGAGCTTGAAGACATGGTTAATTATGAGTTCAGCTGTCTCCTTGGCAGAGGGCAGTCCTGTCAGAGGGACGAAGTGGGCAGCCTTCGAAAACCGATCCACCACCGTCATGATGCAGGTGTGGCCGTTAGACGTGGGTAAGGCGATAGGAGAGGGTGAAGTTGAACCTGCTGAATAACAGAGACCATCGGGCCTTGCGGGCGTTGAATCTTTTGGCGTTCTGTAGGTATTCGAGGTTCTTATGATCGATCCAGACCAGGAAGGGAACCTCCGTCCCCTCTAGCCAGTGTCTCCATTCGTCTAGAGCTAACTTGATGGCCAGGAGCTCACGATTGTCAATGCCATACTTTCTTTCAGCAGGGGTTAGGCGGTGTGAGAAGAAGGAGCAGGGGTGTAACTTGTTATCGTGTGGGGCTCTCTGGGACAGGACGCCCCCTACCCCCGTGCTGGACCTCCACGACGAATTGACGTGACGGGTCCGGGATGGTTAGGATGGGGGCGGACGTGAATGGGTGCTTGAGCTCAGTAAAGGACCTCTCGGTCTCCAGATCCCAGTGAAAGTGGTTCTTGGGAGAGGTTAGAGCTGTTAGGGGGGCAGCTATAGAGCTGAAACCCCGGATGAAGCGGAGGTAGAAGTTCGCGAAGCCCAGGAATCTCTGGAGTTCTTGTCGTGAGGTGGGAGTGGGCCAGCTGGTGACGGCTTGGAGCTTGGTTGGTTCCATCTTGATGCCTTTGGGGCTAATGACGAATCCTAGGAACGTGGTGGTCGTTGTGTGGAACTCGCATATCTCAGCCTTTATGAACAGATTGTTTTCCAGTAGCCTCTGCAGCACCTGCCGAACATGGTGATGGTGTTCCTCCAGATCTCGAGAGAAGACCAAGATATCGTCAAGGTAGACGAATACAGAGGAGTTGAGGAAGTCCCTGAGAACATCGTTAATTAGAGCCTGGAAGACTACGGGGGTGTTGGTCAGGCCGAAGGGGACTGTAAATGACCACAAAATTATTGTGTCTCTTTAAATTAATTGTACATGTTATGTGCTTTACGCTGTGAAGGGGGGCGCTAATGAGAAGTAGTCAGGTAATCAGGGAGAAGCGCAAAGATTCATATTCCTCCGAAGCACATGGAGAAAAATTTAGTTTCTTGAGGAATGCAGCTTTGGTTCAGCTTAGTTTGCACTTAGTACCCTTTGGTAAAGCGGAGCGAGGTATGTGAAACTGATATGTGTTGTATTTTGTACTTTATTACGAAGTTATATGAGCTCGTTTTGTATGTCGTGAGCTCTACTTGTTAATAAGTTGTTTCAATCTGTTCTTCATTTACTGTTAATTATTTTTTATGTTTCTTTGTAAATGTGCACTCTATTTATGATATTCATTTGATTATTGTTTCTTTGTGTAGTTTCACGGTGCTACGCAACTAAAGCTCAATGGCGCTCTGCACGAGCGAAATAAAAGAGAGATAAGCACCCGTCAGAAGCACTCTGTGTCCCGTTTTTTTGTCGATACCGAAGGGCAGCTACAGTGAAACTCGACGCTTAAAGGAACCATACTGTTCACCTATTACATCGCGACCGTCTTCTACTCGATAACGCAGACGCAACAGCACGACCATTTCTGCGGGAGCAAGTAGCTGGGGTTCGTGTCGTCATCGCCGAGGTCGGAAGGTGACGGTGTTCTGTCGTTTTACGTAGCAGATGCAGAGTGAGACTTTGAGTACCAAGAGAATTTACAACGCTCATATTTCTACATAAGCTGCATCAAGTCAACCTGAACAGTGTAAGTTGAATTACTCAAAAGGAATAGAAAACATTTCATGGACATTTAAAATGAAAGGCTAAAATTGCAAAGGACTTGAAAGGAATAATTGATGCTATACATATATTTCACAGTAAAAAGAAGAAAAAAAATCATATTTTGACTAAAATTTGAGCTTTGTGTAAAGAAGGTTTAATCTATTGTGTATTCAAAGAGGTACAGTCAGTGTTGAAGTTATAGTTTGTAAAATTTAAGTTTTCTGGTGATTTACATTACAAACTAGACTTTAAATTTTGTATATACACACAATACAATACACATACAATAAGTACATCATTTAGCATTTATCTTGTTTGCAAACATCCTTTGAGTGCTTACTTACTAGAGGTCTGGTGAAAGTGGTATCATTTACTGCTGAAGTTCTTCCCTGATTATGGAAGTTGTGAATGAAGAAGAGTCTATGGAAAAGGAGGCCGTGGCACAAGCAGAGCAAGCAAATGAGATGTCGCTAAGAGCAGAAGAAATAAGCAATCCATCTATGCAACAGATCAGATCAAGCTCACGCGAAAGAAGCTTTACAGAAAAGGGTCTAGAGATGCGCGAACAGGAAGCCAAGAAACAAGAGAAGGCTTTTTATAAAGCTTATAACAGTTGGAAGGAGAGCGCAAAGGAGACTAGATCACGATTGAAATTTTTCTGTTCACGTGAGAATCTTGAAAAAATACAAGATGATATTCAAAGCCGACATAATTCAGTTTATCATAATTATGAACCAATACTGCGTAATCATGCCACTTCTCCTGACATTGTCAAACGTATGGATGATTGTGCTGCACTATCTGGTGAGATCAGTGATCTTGTAAGTAAACGGCTTGAAACAATAGATGAAGATTACAATGAAGAGCTTGTGAAGGAAAGAGTGAGACAAGTTCTAAATAAGGACGAGTATGAATCTATCTTTGGATGCACACAAACAAACACAATCATTTCAGAGTCATCGCTGGGATCAAGCAGACAATCAAGGACCTCTTCCAGCATCTCAAGTAAACGAGCTGATGCAGAGGCAGAACTTGCAGCCAAACGAGAGCAAGCTAAAGCTATGCAAGGAATCCATGATCAGCAAGCGAAGCTTAATAAGATGGAGAGTGATTGGAAGTGTTGTGAAGCTAAAATGCTTGCGGAAATAAAGCAAAAGGAGATGGAAATGCACCTAAAGCTAGAAGAGGAGAGAAAACGATTGCAGCAGTTGCAAGTAGACAAAGAAGTAAAAGTAGCGGCAGCTCGTGTCCAAGTGTACAACAATCTTGATGGTATCATTAAATGTGGTGATGAAGAAATAGACCCTAGGACTCACGTTGGTTGTCAGAGGACAGAGCCTACATTTCAGTTAGACCCAGATGCTGAATCATTTCTACCTCAGCAGACATTCTTCGAAGAGCGTGAATTACAGCCATCTCAGGAAAATGTTGCTCTAGCTCAAGCCATAGCAGACTCACTAAGCACACATCGACTACCTGTTCCTGAACCCACTATCTTTGCTGGCGATCCTTTGAAATTTATAGATTGGAAGATGTCATTCATGGCCCTTATTGATCGAAAGCCCCTCCCACCTGGTGAAAAGATGTTCTACCTTAAGAACTACCTCGCTGGAGAAGCTCGCAAAGCGGTGGAAGGATATTTTTACAGAAATTCAGAGGACGCATACCAAGGAGCATGGAAGGTTTTACTAGACAGGTATGGGAATTCATTTATACTGCAGAAGGCTTTTCGAGACAAGTTAATGAGATGGCCCAAAATCGGAGCAAATGATCCTCTTGCCCTACGAGACTTCACAGACTTCCTACAAGGATGTGTTGAGGCGATTCCTCATGTTAAAGGACTTACCATATTAAATGACTGTGAAGAAAACCACAAGTTATTAAAGAAACTTCCTGAATGGATTGTCCGCAAGTGGAATCGAATTGTAGTGGAAGAGCTGGATGAATCAGGTGACTATCCAAGTTTCAAATGCTTTGCAGAATTTATGCAGAAGGAAACAAGAATAGCATGTAACCCCATCACTTCCCCACTCTTCATGAATTTGAAAAATTCTGATGAAAAGTTTCCCAAGCGAGCTAAAGCTCTCAGTACAAAGTCTGAAGTGAAGGATTTTGCCTCTAAAGGGGTTGAAACAACCAGCAAGTCAAAGGTATCATGCTTCGTCTGTAAAGATGAAAAACACAGCATTGCCCAATGTCCTACATTTGCAAAAAGAACTATCGAAGACAAGAAGACTTTCATTCAGGAAAATCACCTCTGCTTTGGGTGTCTCAGGAAGGGACATATTGTGAGAGACTGCAAAAGACGACATAAATGTGGAACGTGTGGCCGAAATCACCCTACTTGCTTGCATGAAGAAAGAGAAAAGGTGCCTTCGAAAGCATTACAGAAAACTTCTACAGAAGTCCAAGCAAGTCAGGAAGTTCACAAAGTTACGGCCCATGTACTCTCACAAAGCTCTTCTGCTACTTCCAGCATTGTGCCAGTCCTCGTTTCTACAGTGGAAGAGCCACAAAGAGAAGTACTCACTTATGCTCTACTGGACACACAGAGTGACTCAACATTCATTTTGGAAGATCTTCTTGAAGAATTAAATGCAGTCACTCAACCAGTGCAACTTAGACTGAGCACCATGACAGCTATGGACATCATCACTGCAAGTAAAAGGGTTCGTGGCCTTCAAGTTAGAGGACTTCAGGCAACAAGCTCTATTCAACTACAGCAAGCATATGCTAGAGACTTCATTCCTGTTGACAAGTCCTATATTCCAACCAAGAGAACAGCACTGCAGTGGCCGCACCTCAAACATCTGGCCAATCAGTTACCACCACTTCAGAACTGTGAAGTTGGACTGTTAATCGGTTATGACTGCCCATCCGCTCTAGCTCCGCTTGAAGTCATAATAGGTAGTGAAAATGAACCATTTGCCCAAAGAACTGAGCTTGGCTGGAGTATTATAGGCCTCTCCAATCCACACCTAGACAGGCAGGGAAATCAGAGTTACGTCCATAGAATTGCAGTCAAAGAAATACCTGTCCCATCACCCAATAATGTCTTGAAGATTCTGGTGTCAGATTTCAATGAGAAACGATATGAGGATAAAAGTGTGTCCCAAGAGGATGTTCATTTCATTCATCATCTTAGTGCTAATATCAAACAGATGGATAATGGACATTATGAACTTCCTCTTCCTTTCAAGCGTAGTGGCCGACCCTCACTGCCTAATAACAGAAGATTAGCAATTGCCCGCTTGCAGCATTTAAAGAAAAGGCTCAAGTCTAACAAGCAGTACTGTGATCACTATAAGGCGTTCATGGATGAGATACTTAACAAAGGTGAAGCTGAACCAGCTCCAGTGATATCTGAAGGAGAAACTGTATGGTACATCCCACACCATGGGGTGTACCACCCTCAGAAACCGGATAAACTCAGGGTCGTTTTCGACTGTTCAGCCAAGTTTTGTGGTATATCTCTAAACGATACACTTTTGACCGGGCCTGATCTGATTAACTCATTAGTGGGAGTGCTATGCCGCTTCAGGAAGGAACTTGTTGCAATCACTTGTGACATAGAAAAGATGTTCCATCAGTTCTTTGTCCCTTCTGATGATCGCAACTATCTAAGGTTTCTATGGTGGGAGGGTGGAGACTTGGAAAAGGAGCCTCTAGATTATCGCATGGCTGTCCATCTCTTCGGCGCTACATCGTCTCCTGGGTGTGCAAATTTCGCTCTGAAGTACCTAGCACAGCAGCACAAATTCACCCACCCTTCAGCATCAGAGTTCGTTGAAAGGAACTTTTATGTCGACGATGGGTTAACCAGTGTTCATTCAGTCAACGAAGCCAAAGAACTGATCCTTGATGCTCAAATGCTGTGTAAACGTGGAGGCTTGCGACTTCATAAATTCAACTCCAATAAGGAAGATGCTCTTTGTTGTATCGACCCATCAGAAAGAGATATCACATCTAAGCCCATTGACTTGCACCTTGAGACAGCACCAACAGGACGTGTACTTGGTATTCAGTGGTCAACAAAGGATGACGCCTTTAGCTTCAACATCAACCTTAAAGACCAGCCATCAACTCGTCGTGGTATCTTGTCTGTCATTGCCTCCCTGTATGACCCTGTTGGATTTGTTGCACCATTCATTTTACAAGGAAAGAGCATCCTACAAGAACTGTGCCGAGGAGGCAAAGGATGGGATGATCATCTTTCAGACGAGTTATGTTCAAGGTGGGAGAACTTTAAAAATGATCTTCAGAAGCTTAAGGAAGTCACCATACCAAGATGTTATCACCCAGATACTTTCAATGAAATCATTAGGACGGAGCTACACCACTTCTCTGATGCAAGTAATGCTGGATATGGAGCTTGCTCTTATCTCCGTTTCAAAAATGACAAGAGTAAAGTGCATTGCTGTTTGGTGATGGCAAAGGCCAGAGTTGCACCTACAAAAATCACAAGTATACCTAGATTGGAACTTGCAGCAGCTGTTTTATCTGCAAAGATGAGTGTCGTTCTGAAAACGGAGCTTGAAATGAAGATTGATCAAGAATTCTTCTGGTCAGATTCACAGGTCGTTTTAGCTTACATAAACAACGAAGCACGAAGGTTTCATGTATTCGTTGCTAACCGTGTGCAGCTGATAAGGGACATCACTGATCCGAATCAATGGTTTTACGTAAATACAGCAGAAAATCCGGCTGATCATGCCTCAAGAGGGCTTCATGCCTCTGACATCCCTTCATCGATCTGGCTCTCAGGACCCAAATTTCTGTGGGAATCGGAAGTAAATCCAACACCGTACAACTCTGCCAAACTGTTTGTTGGTGACCCAGAAGTTAAATCAGTCCAGACATTTGCAACTACAGTCAGTGCCACCACAGATGTTCTCAGTCGTTTCAATCGATTTTCTTCTTGGTCAACTCTTCTGAAGGTTATTGCAAGAATAAAAAGACTAGGGTCAAAACAGAAACATCCCAATGATCATGTGACTGTGGAAGAGCGCCAGAAAGCCGCTGAGGTGGTGATCAAGCTTATTCAGCATGAAGCGTTTCCCAAGGAGATAAAACTGATTGAGAAAGACAACACTCTTCCAAGTTCTAGTGCGTTGTACCACCTAGATCCCATACTGGACAAAGGCCTTCTTCGTGTAGGTGGAAGATTGAAAAAGTCATCACTCAGTCAAGAGCTGAAACATCCTGTGATTATCCCAAAGGACAGTTGCATCACCAGAATAATTTTGACATATTACCATGCCAAGATTTGTCATCAGGGCCGTTATCAAACTCAAATGGAGCTTAGAACGAATGGATTTTGGATCATTGGAGGCAGCAATTCAGTCGCCAAGCTGATACATAAGTGTGTGCAATGCCGGAAACTTAGACGACCGACAGAGGATCAACGAATGGCAGAACTTCCTGTAGAGCGCGTTGAAGTATCTGCTCCCTTCACATTCTGCGGCATGGACTGTTTTGGACCATTTGTCATAAAGAGAGCTCGCAAGGAGTACAAAAGATATGGCCTAATATTTACTTGTCTATCATCTCGGGCAGTTCATATCGAAATGATTGAAGATTTATCCACGGATGCCTTCATTAGTGCGTTAAGGTGCTTCATCAGCCTTAGAGGAGCAGTACGCAAGCTTCATTGCGACCATGGTACTAACTTTGTGGGAGCCCGAAATGAGCTCAAAGAATCACTGAAACAGGTCGACAACAGAACTTTGGAAGTCTTTCTGTCTGAGAAACAATGCGAGTTTGTTTTTAATGCTCCTTCTGCAAGTCACGCTGGAGGCATCTGGGAGCGTCAGATACGAACTGTGCGTAATGTACTCAATGCCACACTTGCTCAGTGTCCAGGAAGACTTGACGATGCTTCACTAAGAACGCTGTTCTATGAGGCAATGGCTATAGTTAATAGTCGTCCACTAACGGTAGATGGCATCAATGATCCAAATTCACTCGAGCCTCTAACCCCAAACCACTTAATACTGATGAAGTCTGATGTTGCACTTCCACCTCCAGGGAAATTTGTCAAAGAAGACATGTATGCTACAAAGCGATGGCGTAGAGTTCAATATTTGGTTGAGCAGTTCTGGAGTCGTTGGAAGAGGGAATATCTTCTTAACATTTCAACGCGACAAAGGTGGCATTCTCCACGGCGGAATGTCAGAGTAAATGATATCGTAATCATCAAAGAGGATATGCTGCCAAGAAGCCAATGGCATTTGGGCAGAGTAATTGAATCTGTCAAAGAGAGTGATGGATTTGTGCGGCGAGTTAAGGTAAAATTAGGACAACGAAAACTCACCAGCAAACATGATCAACCTTCCAAAAATACAATCATTGAAAGGCCCATCCAGAAATTGGTGGTGCTTCTTGAAGAAGAGTAAATAATGCCCTCGTTGATCCTCTCACCTCAGACAAAATTATTTTGAAATGCTTTCTAGCAATTGCATACATTTAATTAAACTAAAAGGTGGTCATAATAAGGTTCAAACTCTATTTATGATATTCATTTGATTATTGTTTCTTTGTGTAGTTTCACGGTGCTACGCAACTAAAGCTCAATGGCGCTCTGCACGAGCGAAATAAAAGAGAGATAAGCACCCGTCAGAAGCACTCTGTGTCCCGTTTTTTTGTCGATACCGAAGGGCAGCTACAGGGACCACCAGGTATTCATAATGTCCTGTTGGGGTATTAAAGGCCGTCTTCCCTTTGTCCCCCTCCCGAATGCGGACGAGGTGATATGCGTTGCGTAAGTCCAGTTTAGTAAAGATCTTGGCTCCTTGGAGGAGTTCAAAGGCGGTAGCCATTAATGGGAGAGGGTAGCGATTCTTTATTGTGATATCACCCCTGTAATCTATACATGGACGAAGAGAACCGTCTTTTTTGTCCACAAAGAAGAACCCGGCCCCTGCTGGGGAGGAGGAGGGGCGAATGATCCCTGCCGCAAGGGACTCCGTGATGTACTGGTTCATAGCCTCGCGTTCCTTGGTTGACAGTGAGTACTGGCGGCCCTTGGGTGGTGTGGTGCCCGGTAGCAGATCGATGGCGCAGTTGTATGTGCGGTGGGGGGGCAAAGAGGTGGCGCGAGATTTACTGAAGACCTCCTTGAGGTCATGGTATTCTGAGGGAACATGGGTGAGGTCCGGTGGTTCTCCTTCAGGGGCGAGAGAGAGAGATGATGTGGTGGCAGCTCGTAGGCAGGTCCTGGAACATGATGGGCTCCAGGCCGAAATCGAATTCCTGGCCCAATCAATCTGCGGGTTGTGGTGGATTAGCCAGGGAAGCCCCAGAACAATCGTGGCATGAGACCCCTCCATGATGAACAGCGAGGTCCGCTCTGAGTGGTTGCCGGAGACCCTGAGGCCGATAAGCGGAGTTCTGTGAGTGATAGATGGGAGCGAACTCCCGTCGAGGGCCTGAACCTTGAGGTGAGTCTCCAAGAGCAGTGCGGGAATACCCAGAGCCTTGGCTGAAGCCGCGTTGATGAGGTTGCGGTCTGATCCTGAGTCAATTAGCGCCTGCACCATGTGGGTGTGGTGTTCATGGATGAGAAAGGCAGGTAGCAGGCGGCGTTGGTCTGGGAGTCTTCTTGGAGCCATGCCCTCTAGTGCTCCCAGCTGTACTAGAGGGCGCCTCCTTTTGCTGGACAGTCTTTAAGTTGGTGACCTGATTATCCGCAGTAAAAACAGGCCTTTTCAACTCGACGGCGTCGTCTCTCCTCTGGGGAGATGCGTGTTCTGTCCAGCTGCATGGGATCATCATGGGGGTCGGCTTGTGGAGAGGAGGGCCGGGGAAGGAGCCTAGGTGGAGAACCCCAGGTAGGTCTACGAAGGCGGAGGCGTGAATCCACTCGTCCGGCCAGATCTATCAGTCCCTGGAGAGACGAGGCTAGCTCTTGGGTGATTAACTCGTCTTTGAGTGCCTCCGTCAGACTTTCAAGGAACACATCACACAGGGCTCGGTCGTTAATAACACAATAATCCACAATAATCGCACAATAATCCAGCAGTTAAGCCATGTGCAGCATGCGCTTAAATGCTAGAGCAATCACCTGGAGAATAAGAAACCGGTGTGCAGACGGGGCGAAAACGGAGGCGTGGGAAATAAGACTGACAGACTAGGGAAAACATGAGCACGTGAGCAGCACTGACAGCGTGGGAAAAAAAAGAACAGACAGCAGACATGACGTGGATCATGACAGTAAGTTAATGTATCGTTAGCTAGCGTAGTTTTATATCATAGTTTTACGATATACACATAGGTTATAGGTTACATCACTTGACCTATCAATTATATCCGAAACACCAGAAGTTAATGTTGAATCAGTGTGCACTTTTCATCACTCTTTTCAGTCTAGCTAACGTTTAGACCTTTTCTTTCTTTCATTCTTTCTTGAGATTTCGCTTAGTGTGCTAACGGAGGGACTGTTATTAGCTAAATTAACTAACGTTGGCCTGGCCCTTTGTTTGTGTACTGTATATCAGCAAAATATTACTTTAAACATTCTGTAACTAGTAGTGATGCGTCGTTCATGAATGATTCGTTCTTTTTGAATGAGTCTTTAACGTGACTCAGAAGTAGTCTTGGAGAGTGATTCATTCATATTCTACTGGGCGTGCATGTGCAAAGCATCGCAAAACCTCGGTAGGTTATGTACAGGAAACAGAATTGAGTAGTTACCTTTGAGTCTTCGGTCCGAATCGGTCGTTCTTTTGTCACGTGACTCCCATAGCTATGAAGTGCAATACATTTGAAAGAACGAACGACTCAGACTAGAAGATTTGATGGTGAGCTGCTCATACTGTTTATAATATGGCCTTAGCTGCATTGTAATATTTTCATTACTGAAACTATAGCCAAAATCTGTGTATGTAGACGTGATGGGGGTCTGTTTATTGAAAATGTAAAATTTTATTTCATTTCTGATCAAAAGAACGAAATGAACTAAATAACTCAAACAAAGATTCATTCATTTTGATGAACGAAATTCAAAGAATTAAGTCACTAAAATGATTTAAATTTCCCATCACTAGACATTTTTGTCTTATCAAACAGAGTTTCAAAAATGCCACATAATGCTTAGCTTATTGAATACAGTATTACAGTATGCAAAAATTATCAAGTAAAATCTATGATGCATTCAACCATTTGAAATGTCCTAACAAATTGCAGTTTATGATTTATGATTGTATAAGTATGCATAGTTTTATTCAGGGAATGTAGTTATTAATATAAGTAAAACTCTTGATATTTATTAGAGCAGTCAATAGTTGTATTTTCTTTGGCCCAGTTTTTTAAGTCATTGAGATTAGGAGAATACTGCGTGTTGGGTGTTTTTCTACTTTCTCAACATTAGGGGAAATTAGTTGCAGTTTTGCAGGGTAACTTTTATAATTGTTTTTTCCACAGCGGAAGAAAAAAGAAATACATCAGAATATTAAGCTGTCTCCATGCTCTTCTGGTGTGAACATTTATTACATGGCAAGTAGTTTTTCTTAACACTCACTGCATTTTTTGTTAAGCTCTGCTTGTGCGCCACTCACAAAGCATACTTTTACAGACATTTTCATCACTTAAGCTGTAACTGAAGAATTTGGCAGATCTGTTTGTTGCAGTAGTAGATGCAGTAGTAGTAGTGTGTTTGTGTTTGTTTTAAAAGGACTGAGAGTGTTTTACCAAAGGGACATGGACTGAAGCTGGTGTTACACATTTACACCTGTTTTCTGAGAGTGGAGCAGTCACTGATGCACAGTATTAGGTTGTTAGTTTTCAGATGTGAAGCAACGTAGCTACTATATATAGCCAAGATTTTGTTAGTTAAATGTTTCTTATACATTTTGTTACAAACCCTCAAATGTGTAGGAGACTTGTGAGAGTAAAGAGCGAAGAAAGCAGTTTAAACATAATTTACTGATGCATGATAAAGCCCAATGGAAAAAAAAACATTTAAATTGTTTGTATGTTTTCTCTGCTTTCTTTTTGTAGATTACTCAAGTTTTGGTAATGTCATGCTTCTTAGTGCTGTCATCTGAAATAAATCTATTTGAAACAAGTTAGATATTCATTAAACTACCAAACTCATACATGAACAAGACATTAACTAGTTGATCTAACAAGTCAGAATTTTGTTGAATTGAAGTGCTAATACGACATTGAGTGAATAAGAATAGATTTGATTACACTAACACATTTTGATTCAATTATTTGCAAAGAAGTTATATTTAAACCTGACATATTAATACCATGTTTAATCTACAAATGTTTATTGTGTTCATGTAACACATTGAAAGCAGTTCAGGTTTACTTGCTTTAATTAGTAAATTACTATCCCTAAACACTGCTTTATCATCCACCGTCTGAAAACCATTACCATCTGAAAATCCCTCACCGCATGAAATGTAGTTTAATAAATTAAAATACTTCTTAATGGGTACGATTACATCACGTTCATTCAACAATTAATTTTTTGGAGTGTACCCAAACAGACTGAGTGCTGTAATACAATCAAAAGGTTATTCAACAAACTCTTAGTTTAAGGGTGTGCATATTTATGCAATCACGATATTTTAGTTTTCTTTATATTTATTCCCACCCCCACCCCCCTTTATCTTGGTCTCATTTTTTCGTCACAAAAACCTGCCATTTTAACAGGGGTGTATAGACTTTTTATATCCACTGTATAAACTCACCCTTCTTCATGAAAGCACATGATCAGGAAGTATATGGAAAAAAAACAAGTCCTGCGGAGAAAAAAAAGACTGTCAGAAAATACAGAAATATCAGCATCAGCATCAGCATCAGGACCTCCTTTTACTTTATGTACGTGATCAATACAGATCAGAACAGATAAATAACCAGGACTCACTGTGACATCATAAAACACCACCCAGGATACTGTCTGACAAAAAGATGCACAGGATCTCTGTAGGAAATAAACACGTGTGTTGTCTATGTAACAGCAATGACACGTTGTGCTATTAGTCTGTTAATTAATGATACTCACATGAACGTGAACACGCCTACGATGGACATCATGAATAACGTCTGGGCCGACAAAATTAAAAAAACCTGCAACAACAGACGACACACACACAAACACACAGTGTTTCCTCCTGCTTGAACACACTGCTTCTGCTACATCAACCATTTAAACCTCTTCAGTATTTATAGTCCAAACCTAACTTCAGAATGTCTCACCTTTCCCATAAACTTATATCTGACACTTTTATTTTTGCAGAATTCATCTGGGTCACTGGGCTCCATGATGCCTGAGACAAAAAGAAATATTGCAGACGTTACCTTTACTTAATGTCTTTTTGTGTGCATCATCCTCCAGGATCCAGGTTCCCTGTGGTTTGTGGGTTTCTTTTGGGCACTCCGGTTTCCTCCCACAGTTTAAAGACATGCAAATTAGACTAATTGGTGTTCCCAAATTGCCTGTAGTGTGAGAATGAGTGCATCAGTGTGTGTATGCGTGTGCTCTGCGATGGATTGTCACCCCGTCCTGGTACCCAAAGTCTCCTGGGATAGGCTCCAGCCCCTGCGAGCGTGTATATAGGACATAATGGTATAGATGAGTGAGTAAGTGAGTTTGTGCATCATTTTTTTCAATTATTATCAAAGTGATATGTTTAGATTCATGAAGCACTGAGTCATTCCTAAAGAATCGATTCATAGTGATATATTCAGTTTTACTGAATTCACTGAATCATTTCTTAAAGAATCAACCCATAGTGATATCTTCAGTTTTGTTAGCATTAAATCACTTCTTAAATAATTGGTTCATAGTAACATAGAGTGATAAATTAAAATTAAATTTCCTAAAGAAGAGTGGTCCATACGACATCATCTATATAAGGATGTTGAAGGAGTTCCTGATGGTTTTATTATGAGATAAATCCTCATGATGATGGTGCGTGTGTGTGTGTTTGTTCATGTTTTTGAGAGAGAGAGAGAGAGAGAGAGAGAGAGATGTCCCTGTACCCAGGTAGGAGGAACGCTGTCCTATGTAAATGTAAGTAGGAGTAACAGACGGTTTACCTCCATGCCTTAATGGAGAATAATTACCCTCCTGAGGAGTCGCAGTGTTTTGCAGCTCCTGCTGCTCCTGCTGAGGATAAGGATGCAGGGACTCTACAAAACTCAGCACGGAATCAAGCATGATGAAGGATATGACAAGGATGAGGATGATGATGCTGTGAAGGTCAAAACATACGATCAGAAAGATAATAACACTACTGATTGATGATAAAGTGTGTGCTGAGAGATGTCTGCGCTGTTGATCGAGTGGAGCAGAGGTCGGCAGTAACGAGTTATATTTACTCCGTTACATTTACTTGAGTAACTTAAAAAAAATTTTTTTACTTCTATGAGTTTTAATGCAGCATACTTTTTACTTTTACTTGAGTAGATTTGTGAAGAAGAAACGCTGCTCTTACTCTCGCTCCATTCGGCTCCATTCGACTTGTTACTTTTTTAACCATTTATTCTACACATGCAGCCGGTGGAATTTACCGCATGACTGTTTCACCAATCAGACGCAGCAACAATAATCACATGACTCCGTTTGAACAATCATGCGCAATAACAATGACCACATGTTATTGTGGCTGATTGGTCAAGGGGCATAGTGCGAAAGAGTGTGTATAAATGCGGTGAGTATAGAATGCTTTCTTTTATGTTTGTGTGATTATACAGTATGTTAACTTTAATTGTACATATAATGTTACTTTAACAGTCTATGAATATATAACCAACAACACACCAACAATCGTCAATCGCCAACACACGTGGTGTACATTTTTATGCATCCCAAAAAATATGATGCATCCCTGGCATCATATACAAAGCATGTTTCGCTTGCAGAAGAACAGCTTCATATGCTGCGGTGTCTTCTCTATCTAACAGACTTGCACTTCAGCATATATACTGTGTACTGCGTGTGTGTGTGTATATATATATATATATATATATATATATATATATATATATATATATATATATATGGGGTGATAGACACACCTCATTTTGTGTGTTCCATGTAATGGTCTCATTGTGTACAGGTATGTCTTATATTGGGGCCAATACCAAAAGACAACCCTTTTCAATGTGGCATCAATTTCAACATTCTGTGGGTATAAAAAGCTGGTATTGTCAGTAAGTCAGTCCAAGTTCATTATTCAAACAGCCATGAACACACGACGTCACTTAACGGACGAGCAGCTGGCCATGGCGCCTTCGGGTCGGTGACAGGCAGTCAGATGTTGAACCCACTATCATCCCCCAATTCTGCCAGCACACCCCCAACTTTCTGTTCATGGATGATAATGCTCCAACACATTGTGGCAGAATTGTCACAGCTCGACTTCAGGAAGTTGGAGTGCCTCGTATGATATGGCCATCAAAGTCCCCTGACCTGAACCCCATAGAGCACGTCTGGGACCAGTTGAAGCAGAGACTGGATGATCGTACCCCACCCCCACGTGACCTTGCAGAACTGTCTGTAGCACTTGTGGAAGAGTGGAACGCATTGCCTGAGAACAACATCATGAGGCTAGTGAGGAGCCTGAGACGTCGCTATCAAGCTGTCATTGTGGCAAATGGTGGAAACACCCGCTACATTACATTGTCAATTTTTGTTATTTGGGGGCTATCCTTGTTATTGTCTAAATTTTTGGGGTAATAAATATTAAACTAATAAAAATGGTGTTTCTTCTCAAATGTTATTAGTGATATCAAAGAGAACTTTTACTTATTTCATTAAAATTCAGAGCAAATAGGAAAAGCATTCATGTAAATAACAATATCCCTAACTTATTGTGAGTAGTGTGTATGAAAATATGTGTATATGCATATATACAGTACAAACCAAAAGTTTTATGGCACCTGTATTATGGCAAGGAAAAAGCAGCTAAGTAAAGAAAAACGAGTGGCCATCATTACTTTAAGAAATGAAGGTCAGTCAGTCCGAAAAATTGGGAAAACTGAAAGTGTCCCCAAGTGCAGTCACAAGAACCATCAATCGCTACAAAGAAACTGGCTCACATGTGGACCGCCCCAGGAAAGGAAGACCGAGAGTCACCTCTGCTGCGGAGGATAAGTTCATCCGAGTCACCAGCCTCAGAAATCGCAGGTTAACAGCAGCTCAGATCAGAGAGCAGGTCAATGCCACACAGAGTTCTAGCAGCAGACACATCTCTAGAACAACTGTTAAGAGGAGACTGTGTGAATCAGGCCTTCATGTTAGAATATCTGCTAGGAAACCACTGCTAAGGACAGGCAACAAGCAGAAGAGACGTGTTTGGGCTAAAGAACACAATAAAGAACACAATAAAGAAAACTCGCTGAATGAGAAGGTGTGTCCAAACTTTCTGTCTGTACTGTGGTATATATATATATATATATATGTGTGTACATACACACACACACACACACACACACACAATATTTATGTATATATACAGTAACAACAGTTACTCAGTTACTCACTATACATATATACTGTGTACTGTGTTTGTGTGTGTTTGTGTACTTGAGTATCTTTTCACCGAATACTTTTTACTCTTCCTTACGTAATACTCTTACGTCTTACTTACGTTTTGAAGTACAACAACTCTTTTTGAGTAATTTTTTTTTTGGCTACTCTACCCACCTCTGTGTAAAAGTGATTAATTGGAGGAGATTCAGTGTAAATAGTGTAGACTTACCAAATGTTCAGGGCACACACAGCTTTGTCATGCAGACTGCTACACCATGGAGTTGATACTTTATTACTTCTGACTCCAAAGATCTGAAGGTTGCGTCGATCAGAAGGAGCGGTTCCAAATAAATTTTGTGACGTTTCCCTGATTGTGACATCACCAATATGACATCACAAATGACATGCTGTATCATTGTAAGGGACCACCCCTAGAGGGCACTGTGTGCCCGCTAAGTTTGTTTTGTAGTTTTGTGTTTGTAGACTCAGTTTCCCAGAAGGCACCTCGGTCAGGTGATGAGGGAGCTCACCTGAACCAAGGTAGCTCACTAAACTTGAGGGATTTATTTCTAATTTTCCTTAATCTTTTATATGAATATGGTACAATCATTAAGAATGGATTTATGTCAGCATGATCTTTATAAGTGTCCTTGTTTACTTAGTAAGTGCTCCTGTTTACTTAGTTCTGACATGATGTTTTTAACCTTTTTATTTTTCTACCATTGTTTTTCTATTTCTTGGCCTTGGGTCGATGTTTACATCTTAGTATAAAATGGGTGTTTTGCCATTTATGTTTGGATTTCATTGCTCAGGCTGACTGATTGACGCTTGCAAGCAAAATAAACTATCTTCTGCACCTGAACCCTGGCTCTGAGTCTCCTGATTCCTTGGTCATCTAATGCTCTGGTCATTTCCAGAAGATTTTATTTTTATTTACAACAAACCCTGTACATCAAAAGTAGCATTTTAAAATCAATGCGATTAATAAAACTGACCACACAGCTTAATAAAATTGAGAATGCAGATTAAGTAAACTCAGCACGTTGATTAATAAACCGTGTGTGTGGATAAATAAAAGTGAGCGCTGGAAGAAGGAGTTCATACAGTCAACTACATCAATGGGCGACTATAGGAAACAACTTACCCTTTTGAGTATATAAAACGTTGGACTAAGTCAACCCTAGAGCTATATAATTGATTGAACCCACAACCAATACTACTGGAGATACTTAAATATTTAAATTACAAGTTGAGTCAACATGAGATTTTGAACTGGGTACATGCTGTGTCAACTAATCAGCAATGTGAAATACAGTATGTCCAGCAAATTTCTCTAAAAGTTGGGTAAAACTAAAAAAGCTGTGCATCTTGTTACTAAACTTTGTGTACTAAATTTTACTTGTTACTAAACAGTGTATGCTATTACTGTATTTGTTGAACAATCTCAATACCTCATGTATTTGATAGATTTTATTAATAAAAAACAAAATTGTAAATATAGCACCCTGTCCAGGGTGTAACCTGCCATGTGCCCTAAGTCTCCTGGGATAGGCTCCAGGCCCCCGTGACCCTGAATACAGGATTAAGCGGTATAGATGATGAGTGAGTGAGTGAGTGAGTGTAAATATAGCCACTGTTATGAAATTAACTTAATGATATTTTTTAAAATTAAAACTAATAAATTATTGAATGGAATGGATTAATTACATACACACATATACTGTATGGTAATATTTAATAAATTGTGTTTTGTGATACAAACCAAAACGTCTAAGCATTTCACTGCATATCGTACTGTGTATGACTGTGTATTTGACAAATAAAATTTGAATTTGATTTATTATAATAAATAAATACATTTTATCCCCATAACTAGGGATGGCTTTGGCTTTCTATTTTTTTTATTTTATTTTAATGAACCCAATTAAGAGAAAAGAATACGCTTTCACACAAAACAGTACACTCTAAAACTGCTGGGTTAAAAAAACAATCCAACCATAACCCAGTCACTATTGGACAGAACACGCGCTGGGTTGTTTTGACCCAAGTGCTGGGTTGCACCATTTAACCCAGAATTCTGAGTTGTTCATCTGACTCAACCAGTGAGTTAAACTGACACTCTTGCTGGGTTAAATGTTAAAGTGCTGGGTTATTTTATTTGACCCAACGAGTGGGTAAAATTAACACTCTTGCTGGGTTGACAGATTCCAGTAGATTTTTTTTTTTTCAAAAAAGACCGAAAATATATACAACATCATGTAAATACTGTAGATTGTCACAGAATAAGAAAATGTGCATAAGTCAATGTTGTGAAAAAACGGTTGTCCTCAAAAATTTAACAGATGAGTACTCTGAGTACTCTGAGTGTCCATCCGTATGATCTACAGTATGCTGGAGAAACTCGCAGATGAGAAGACACTGCTTTGCATATTTTACATCAAAGACAAAAACAACCTTTAAAACAAACATCAACAGCCTCCACCAAAGAGTCTGTATCAATAGCATTGCCTCCAACAATGAAAAAGGTCTGTCAAGTCCCTCTTGTCTCATCCCCAAGGCACAGAACGTGGAACAATGCTCCAGTCATGTCCATATTTTGCAGATATCATCCTCATCATGTTGGTCCACCTGTGGATTACACACCATCACTTAGTGTTGCAATATAACTAACATTTATGTTGAGCATTTTTGTTAAGGTCGTACAGCTACATATGCATTTGATGCAAAAGTTTTTTCTCTTGTCAATACACAAAAATACATAATGTGAAGCTGAATTCTGTGTATATTTCTGACTAATTTACCTCACTATTTAACGTGTGAGGGATAACAGGATACGGCGCTCCATCTGGATTTAATACAAAACATTTACCCCTTTTCTAATTCTCAGCAAACGCTAGATAAATATGACATTTAAGTGATGAATTTACAACTATTTCATAAGGATGAAGAAAAAGCTTGTTTTAAACTACGACTTAATTGTGATGCTTTCTCATTTTTTGAATAACATAACAGAATGGGGAAAAATATATTAATCCCACACCACCATATCAAAGCATTTATTTTAAACAATAAAATGTGTGTTTTGGTCAGCGTGAACTACCGTACAATCTCTAGCTCGCCGGTATTCGGGTTTCTGCTTTCTACGCTCCAGTAGAAATCCTCATCCTCAACACGTGGTCTTGTGCAACTCCCACATGTAAAACACAGACACGCCCACCTCCGTAATAAACACAGAGATGTTAGTCCCGTCCGAATCCGTACCTGAAATGACAGACGTCGGCTGAAAAAAATTCAAACTCAAACGTCCCCCAGTAAAACTAGTCCCGTCCGAATAGTGCTTTATACTTCTGAGTGTGAGAGCTTCCTAGTCAGTCCCCTGCCTCATTCAATGCCAACTGCCAATTACGAAAAGATGACTTTTTTTGGTCACTGCAATTCAGTCTCCTGGCTTCTTTCGTTCACTTTAGCACCCATTACACCATGATTTTGTATGAATTTCACTTTGATTTTTGTGGAGGAAATCCTGACTATAAAAACTATAAAGACAATTAATGATTGGGACAAGTTCATATTTGATGGACGTTTGACAATTCTGTTTATAACAGACGTACACAACAGAGAAATCCATAAAAGACGTACTTTATATGCAGGAGCAGCAACGCATAACAGCAACAATAAAGCACATTCCTACATTTATTTATTTATTATAAATTATCAAGATTTGATTTGTCAAATGAGTTTTATGGGTACACTAACAGCAATCACAGTCTGTAATAAATGGATGTAAATTTACACTGGTTTAATAACAGTATGACTATTTTATAATTATTGTAAAATACTGGTAAATATTCTTCCCATACATTTATCCCTTAATAGTTACTGTGACTTTTACTGTGGGTTGAGCTGACAAGACATGACATTATCAATCAGTTCATCACATATGCAGTTTTGTTAATTTGTACTTGCCAACCCCAAAATTGCTTGGGGTGGTTAAAAGGCAGTAAGGGAAAGATGATGTTGATGGCCAGAGCTCCAAACACATACTCGTTCGGCCTCAGGCTGACAGAAGCTATGTCCTGCAGCACTGAAGTGCTGCCAGCTAGGAGCTAACACACACACACACACACACACACACAGTGTGTGTAAGTGATTACAGTAGTTCAAAACTTACATTCACACTTTTTTTTAACTTTAACTGTTAATATTAGCAGTAGTAATGGTGTAACACACACGCGCACAGACACACACAGACAGTGCTGGTAACTGAGGATGTACTCATGATAAAGTAGAACATTAGCCCGTAAACAGCGAGTATCACGCCAATCCACTGAATCTAAACACAGGAGAGCGGAAAACACACTTCAGTTTCAGTTATTATTGCAGGATTCAGAAGGGTTTCACTCAGCACTAAACACACACACACACACACACACACAGAGTGTACAGCATGTGAGTATTAGTGTGAGTACAGATGGTAGACAAGCGATATTCTCCTTTTACAGTTGCACTCCATGGCGGCAGCATTTGGGTTTGGGCATTTGCTGGCTTTTACCACTGAGTGGCGCTATATCACTGTAGACCGAGGCCTCAGGCCTTAGTTCATTTTCTCAAGGATTAATGAGCCGCAGCTCCTTTAGAGCTGCACGTAGTAGCGGATAAATCAAGTGTAACATTGTAGTTAAACGAATTCATAATCACACTACTAAAATTACAGTACAAATGTACAGGGTGACACACCATTGTTTTTCTTGTGAAATCCCCAATAAGTTTGATGTGTCACATGACCCTCTTCCTATTGAAAAAACAAAAGCCGACTTCGAAATGGCCACCATGGTCACCACCCATCTTGAAAAGTTTGCCCCCTCACATATACTAATGTGCCACAAACAGGACGTTAATATCACCAACCATTCCCATTTTATTAAGGTGTATCCATATAAATGGCCCACCCTGTATTTCTTGCCTATATGATCCTTTAAAAAAAAAGTTTTGCTCAGTCATGTGTGTATAGTTAATTAAAATGAAATAAAATTGAGTTCATTATATTTCCTAAGTTGTACTGAAACAAATGTCACTCCATATTGCACAATTCTATACATATATATACTGTATTTATTAAAACATAATAATGCAAATTATGGTTAAAAATGCTTTGGGGTTTAAGGGCTAAGGTTCTCTGACAAACAGCATCATCTACACTAAAGAGTGTGACTGCACTTGGGGACACTTTGAAAGTTTTCCCAATTTTTCGGACTGACTGACCTTAAAGTAATGATGGCCACTCGTTTTTCTTCACTTTGCTGCTTTTTTCTTGCCATAATACAAATTCAAACTCTTTGAATGAGAAGGTGTGTCCAAACTTTTGGCCTGTACTGTACGTCATCTTACTCTTCACATACGGGTAGATGGAGGGGAGGGTTAGTAGTTAATGTGAAAAGTAATATAAAATAAAATAAATCTAAATATTGTGTTAAAGGTCATATTTATTTGTTGTTAGTTGTGTATAGTAGATTACTTTTGTGCTGCAAGTAATGCGGCTCTGCTGGCTACCACCACAGGTATATTTTAAATTCATCAAGGAAATCCTGAATCACTTTGCTGTAGGGAATAAAAACACAGACGGTTGTTCAGTATATTCAGGATTCAGTATTTTCAGTATCTTTTTTTTTCTTTTCTTCTCCCATTCTTTTGTATAATTTAATGATTCTTATTATAATGACTAAATTTCCTGTATTCATTGTTATTGTTGTTAGTGGTAGTAATGATGTGGATATTTATTATTATTATTATTATTATTATTATTATTATTATTATTATTTTCACTGTTGCTTTTTGCTTTCCTTATTTTTCAGTAGTTTTCATCACTAGTGTGACTTTATTGTTGACAGAACAGTTATATTGTAAGGGTCCACCCCTGTTTTTGTTTTTTGTATTTTTTTGTTAGTCGACTCAGTTTCCCAGAAGGCACCTCGGTCAGGTGATGCTGAGGTAGCTCATTAGTATTGATATAAATTGCTGGTTGTTCTGGGAAACTGGGTCGAGCATTAATACTGTCAGTGGACATTTGTTTTGAGTTGGTTTTGTTTTGATTGTGTTTTATTTTACTTTATTCTTGTTTGTTTAGATGGGCTCTGAATGGATTTGTTATCTGTTTAAGTGTACCTTTTGGTTTATTCTGTGTATTTATGTATGTATAGTGCTGTTTCTTGGGTTCCCCTGAGCCTCCAGTGTGTCCTCCTTCGTAGCTTCTCAGAGCAGCTCTAGGCCTCCTTGGCAGCTCTTAGCATTCGTCTCAGCTTGATGAGGCTGAGTAGCTGGGAGTCTGAGGTGCTAGGAGTCTGTTTGCCTTCCTCAAGACCGCGTGTCTGTGATCACCTGAAGAGCCTATTTGTTTGTTTTTGTTTAATTAAAGAATCTTTGTTTAAACAACCCCTCTGCATTTATGCTTGCCTTTTGTGCCCATGGCGACAAACACCCGCCCGGACTACTAGTCAGTCTGCCCTAGTAGTTCGTGACGTAAATGTGTATTTTTGGTTTATTTGTTTTTATTTTGTGACTTGATTCTGAGCTTTGACAATAAAAATTTCCATATTTCTTATTCCAGTAAAACACCAGTTGAAAAAGCGCTCTCTCTTTCTCAGGACCAGTGACTGATCCATTTTGGTATACTTTTCTATCTTACAATTTATAATATCTTGTTTTTCTATTTTGATGAGGTTTCCTTGCTTTCCTCACACATTCTGTGTTTTTTTTTTTTTTTTTCACGGCTCTTGCATGACTGCTGCTTCTCACATATATTGTGTTTTGTTGTATTCTCTCTTAATCAGGTTTTAGTCCCTGAGTGTTTTTATGAATGTAAATGCAGATACACTGTTTTGTATGTGATTAAACTTGATGCAAATATTGTAATAAGTTTCTCTGTCCTGCGTGTAAATTATTTTACTGCCCTCAGGGGCGTCATAGTGGGGTCAAGGGTGGTGGAGTGGGGTGTACCACTGGAGGGCCCTTGTGATTCTGGAAAGAAATCTGAGAGATATGGATCAGGAAAGGAAGTAATGTACAGGGCCCAGAGTTACTATGCCCCTGCTGCCCTACATGGAGCTTCTGGAGAGCATGTAGGTGGTTTGGCTGGTGTGTAAGATGGGAAGTATTTATTTAGTTAGTTTGGGTGAATTTCAAATGTCAGTTAACAACTGGAATAAATACAGTCACATGTATCTGATGTTTCATGTTTAAATAAGAGCTGCCAACTGTGCAAATTTTATTATAGTCATTAATCTGTCCATATATATACTGTACAGGGTCAGCCAAAAATGTATACACACTTCAGGAAAAGAAAAACTTGTATAAATATTTTAATGCTAAATTTATTGCTATACATTATATATTAAAAATAGTGTGATGTATATTAATATCATAATATATAGCAATACACTAATATCGTATTAAAATATTTATACAAGTTTTTCTAGATGTGTGAATTATTTTGTATATTGCAGTTGAGAGATTTTGATAAAGTATAGACTGAAATGTAAACAAACTAAATCACTGCAGTTTCAATTGACCACAATGATAATTATAATCTTAAAGATAAGACATGAGAAAGTAGCCTGTATGGTGTAGGAAATAAACTGATCATAACATTACATGCTACATCTGTGATATGCTGTGAGTTGGTTGGTGTGTATTGTTCTGAACTATGTGGAGAAGCTGGGCATGTTCGCCATTCGTCCATTCATTCTGTAATTTATTTACATTTCAAAAAAACTTGGAACATTTTAAAAAATTTTGCATATTAGTTACACTTAAATGATCAAGGTCATTACATTTTAATATTAACCAATGATAACTTGATATAAATACAAAATGCAGTTTTTAAATGATGATTTCATTTATTAAGGGGAACTGTCCAAAATCATGAAAGAACTGTGATTATTGGAAAGCTGAGTTAAATTTCACACTGTTCCACCCGGGCCTAAATACTGCCAGACCTGTTGAATCAAGAAATCACTTAAATAGAACCTTACTGATAAAGTGATGCACGCTAAAAGATCTAACAAAGAAACATGATCTAAAGAAATCAGTCAATGACGGGTATCAGACTGGAAAGGGTTACAAAAACTCTCCAGCAAACCACGGTGAGAGCCATTATGCACAAATGGAGAAAACTTTGGTGAACCTTCTCAGGAGAGACCGGTCTACCAAAATTGCTCCAAAATGACTTATCCAGGAGCTCTTAAAAGAACCCAGAACATCATCTAAAGAATTGCAGGTCTCACTTGCCTCAGTTAAGGTTAGTGTTCGTGATTGAACAATATGTAAGAAACTGGGCATAAAAGGCATCTATGAAAAAATTCCACGGTGAAAGACGCTGCTGACCAAAAGGAACACAATGGCTCATCTCACATTTGCAAAAACATCATACCAACAGTCAAACATGGTGGTGGTAGTGTGATGGTCTGGGGCTGCTTTGCATCTTCAGGACCTGAATAGGCATGGTGGTGTTAACAGTCAATGAGACTAACGATACAGCAAACGATAGAGTACAGCAGTAAAGTTTAGGTGTCCCATGGTGGAGCAAACACGATAAAGTGCCCTCGAAGATGCTCTTGTGTGGAACCACACAATAGCTTCTCCTCTAAGTTGCCCTGATAGTACAGCTAACACAGTGTCTCTGGTTTGAATTTAGTACATTCCATGCTAATGGCTATGTGCCAAGTACACAGTCCTTGATTCTAGTATCTCTCTCATTGTATCTTCTTCTTTTTCTTGTCTTCTTGGCATTCAATGGCGGTAATGAAACATGGTTATTCTGTTGCTCCTGCTCCAGCTCCTAAAACACAACCATAAAGGAAAAGGTTCAGACTTAAGAACTTAAAGTTCATTGGAGGCATTTTAACAACTAGTATCTGATTATAATCTGCACAAACAATTATTTAAAAAACTTTTATTTTGTGCTGTTCGAAATAGTTAATAAGGGTTTTGTCATTTACCTTCAGTTTCTCCTCACACATGACAGTCTCAGGGAGCTGTCCATGCAGAATCTCCATTGAGCCTTGCAGATCAGGTATACTCTGCGTGTGTAACTCCTCTTTCTCCTTTACCTCCTGCTGTAGCACATCAGATTTCTCCATTGGGATGCTGGGATCCTGTTTCTCTTGTTGAAACCCCTGAAAGATAGAAGAGGTTCAAATGTCAGTTAAAAGGGGCCTTTTTATTTACTTTTAGTTGTGAAATTGTAAAAATCTCTTTAGATGTGCACCTCTACATCATTATTAAAGCTTTTCTCACTCACCTTCATTTTCTCTTTACACATCGCACAGACCTCCAAGATTTTCTCCTGCAAACCTTTCACTGAGCTTTGAAGCGTTTTTACTTCATCCTTCAGTAGTTTGTTCTCGTTCTCCAGAGTGCTCTGAGTGCATGAAATGAACAAGAGGACAAAGATAATCAAA
Organism: Clarias magur; assembly: GCA_013621035.1. NCBI lineage: Eukaryota > Metazoa > Chordata > Actinopteri > Siluriformes > Clariidae > Clarias > Clarias magur. The sequence goes on along the minus strand of QNUK01000074.1, from coordinate 1,406,511 downwards.
TTAAAATTTTATTTGTCACATGAAATGCCTAGACGACTGCCCTTGACCTTAAACAAAGACTATTAATAGGAAATAATATGAAGAAAGAATATCTAATATAAGAAAGAATATCTATATGGGAAATAAATATTAAAAACAAAAAGTAAATTTGAGTAATATATATATAAGTAAACTTAACTAAGAAAGAAAAAATTTTACTAAGATAGAATAAAAAATCTGTATAAGATGAAATACAAAATATACACTATAAGAAAGATATAAGAAAAATATAAGAAAAATAAGAAAAACCTAGCTGTACAATAGAAAATATAGAAATATAGAATTGTGAAAATATAGAATTGTGGAAATTTATGTGGGAATGGAGTGAACATAAATAGAATGGAATGTCCAGGGGTGTGCAGATATGCTGTAAAGTGTCATATTAAAGTGACTTGTGTGCATATTTAAAGTGTCTTATGTGCATAATGTCCATGAGTGTGCAGTTGTGCCGTGACCACTAGTGTCAGTAAAAGTCCAGAATGTCCAGAGTGAGTGCAGAAACATGTGTGGATGTCCAAAATGGATCAGTACTGTGTGGTGTACTGATTAAGAGACCGTATCGCCTCGGGAAGAAGCTCCACCTCAGCCTCTCTGTGTTGGTCATCAGAGAGCGATCGCGTTCCTGACCTCAAGAGAGAACAGTCCATTGCTGGGATGACTGAGGTCCTTTATGATCTTCCTGACCTTGGTCCAGCACCGCTTGCTGTAGATTGAGTGCAGGTCAGGTAGCTCGTTGTGGATGATGCACTCAGCTGATCGCACCACCCTCTGAAGAGCTCGTCTGTCCTGAATGGTGCTGTTCCAAAACCAGGTTGTGATGTTTCCCATCAGGATGCTTCCCGTCAGGACGTTTAGAAGGCACCAGCTTTCCAGATTTCCAATCTCCTCCAGGTAGGCCGCCTCATCGTTATCAGTGATCAGGCCCACCACGACAGTGTTGTCAGCAAACTTGATGATGATGGTAGAGGCTACGCAGTCATGCATGTACAGTGAGTACAGTAGAGGGCTCAGAACTCAACCCTGGGGGGCTCCAGTGCTGCTGAGAGTGATGGAGGCTGAGACATGTCTGCCCATCCTTACTGCTTGTGGTCTGCTAGTTAGAAAATTGGTGATCCACTGACACAGAGATGAGCTGAGTCCCAGGTGCTCCAGCTTGGTGGTGAGTGTGGAGGGAATTATGGTATTAAATGCTGAGCTGTAGTTGACAAAAAGCATTTTAACATAATTCCCCCATCTAGTGTCCAGATGGGTGAGAGAAGTATGGAGTTGATGAGAGATATTGTCATCTGTAGAGTGGTTTGAACGGTAAGCAAACTGTAGTGGATCCAGTGTGTCGGGTAGTGAGGAGATAATGAAGTCCCTGACCAGCCGCTCAAAGCACTTCTTCGCTACCGAGGTGAGGGCTACAGGTCGATAGTTATTGAGGGAAGCAGAATGGGGTTTCTTTGGAACAGGAACAATGATGGACTCCTTAAAGCATGTAGGGATCGCCGACTGAAATAAAGAGATGTTGAATATCTCTGTGAACACTGGTGCTAGCTGCTCTGCGCAGGCTCTGAGGACTCTACCTGAGATGCAATCTGGTCCTGCTGCTTTCCTGGTATTCACTTTCCTGAAGGCTCTCCTCACGTCATGCTCAGATATGATGAATGCGTTTCCGGTGCTGGCAGTGACTTCCTGTCTGCAGCTGTTAGCAGAGCTAGCATTAGCAACGCTAGCGTCTTTAGCTGCAGCCTCGAAACGAACATAGAAGGGGTTCAGCTCGTCTGCCAGAGTCGTGTTCGCGTTCGTCATACCGGATTTTGGTGCTTTATAATCCGTTATTGTTCTTAGTCCCTGCCACAGGCTCCTAGAGTCACTCTGGTGGAGTTGTGACTCTAGTTTCCTTCCGGACGTTATATGACGCAGCCGTGTACAGGTCCATGTCCCCCGACGCAAGTCCCGCGTTGTAGGCAGCGGTGCGAGATCTCGGATGGTTTTATCCACCCACGGCTTCTGATTGGGAAACATTCTGATGTTCGTTTTCTGTACGGTATCATCCGCTAGTTTCCCGACGAATCCCACAACCGCTTACGTAAACACGTTGACGTCATCTGAGCTGTTTCGGAACATGTCCCAGTCTGCGTCATTGAGTGCGTCCTGTAAGGCGGCCACCGATTGGTCCGTCCAGCGTGCGACCTCCCTCTGTACCAGAACTTCCTGTTTGAGCCTTTGTTTATATTTTGGCATGAGGAAGATGGAGGCATGGTCAGATTTCCCAAATAGTGGACAAGATTGTGCCTTGTAGCCGTCCATGACCGTTGTGTAACAGTGGTCCAGTGTCCTTTCGCCCCTGGTGGGGCAGGTGATATGCTGATAAAAGTTCGCAGCATCCCGGTGTTGTGTCTGGTGCTGTGTGAGTGTCTCATGCAGCTTGCATAAAGCAGTGTCCGTGTCCGCTTGTGGTGGAATATAAACTGTGCTGATTATGACCGATGTAAACTCCAGAGTAAGATAAAAAGGACGACATTTGATGGTCAACAGTTCCAGGTTGGGCATGCAGGAGCGTGCAAGAGGAACAATGCTCGCGCTGTTGCACAAGCTGCTGTTCACCATTAAACACACGCCGCCTCCCCTTGTCTTCCCCGAGTACCGTGCCCTGTCCTGAACTGAGAAGAACTCGGCTGGCTGGATAGCGTGGTCAGGCACAGCTGGGTTCAGCCATGTCTCTGTGAATAATCAGGCCAATTATCTACAGAAATGCTAGTTGCAAGCACAAAAACAATGGTATAACAGACTCCCAGTTTCACGCATCTCCCTGTTGTAACAGGTTTAATCTTTTTGCACGCGGGGCACCACAGACACACGGACACAAGGACAAGATCTTACAGGAAAAAGAGTAATAGGAAAGAGGAAAAGACTTTACGAAGAAAGACTGCCCCTCCCTCAGCTCCGAGCTCAACATTGCCGCTGGCACTGCCTGTCTGTAAGACCTCAGACTCAACCCAAGGTCCAATGGCGGGTGCCCCCATGCCCGCATTCTCCACCACACATTTTTTATGAGATTCAGGTCCACATCACTACATATTTACAGTATATTACGGAAGAAAACTACAGATTATGGCACAGCTTTTCTCATTTACCTTAAATAACTTGACCTGCTTTTTGTGAATATTACTGAGTCTTTTCTGCAACTTGTCCACCAAGGACTCCAGTGTTTCAACCTTTTCCATTATAACAGATTTCTCGTGATCCAGTTCTTGATTAGCTTGGAGAGTCTGCTCAGTCATCCACTCAGAATTACACAGAGCATTCTGGAAGTTAGACCAAAATGATTAGTTTTATTTACCTCTCCATGCACATGCAAACATTTTAAGGACAGTATAATCACTCATGAGAATAAACATCTTGCATGTTTGAAAAGAATATGCCATAATACCTCTCACAGTCAAAATGATGGCTTACAGTAGTATTAGTACTGCAGACAGAATGACTAGCAGCTCAGTTACAAGATGACAAAATGGCAGAGAACAGCAATTTTCAAGTCTTACCACAGATTCTCAATTGGATTTAGGTCTGGACATCTGGGTCATTCTAACCCATGAATATGCTTTAATCTAAACCATTCTATTGTAGTTCTGACTGTATGTTTAAAGTCGTTGTCCTGCTGGACTGCCGTTATGCAGTCTCTTCACGGGTTTCCTACTAAGATGGTCCTGGATTTGTGCCTCCTTGTGAGCTTGTCGCAAACTGCAAAAGAGACCTCTTATGGCCTTCTTTTAACAATAGCTTTCCTTTTAGTACTTTTCAATAAAGGCCAGATTTGTGGAGTGCATGACTAATAGTTGTCCGGTGGACAGATTCTCCCACCCGATCTGTGGATCTCTGAAGCTCCTCCAGAGTTACTATAAGCCTCTTCGCTGATTCACTGATTACTGTTCTGCTTGCACAGTTTGTCAGTTTAGGTCTTGGTAGGTTTGCTGTCTTTCCATTTTCAGATGATGGATTGAAAAGCGCTTTATGACATCTTCAAAACTTGAACTATTATGCCTAAAATTTATTTGTTCTTCCTAAAAGTTAATTACAATAAATTCTATAGTCAGAGTGCAGATAAGTTTTGACTCACCCTCATATATAACATATACTTATATGATACAGTGGCTGGCAAAAGTATTCATACCCCATTCAACTAGCACATACTGGTGAGGTAGAAGGAAAATGATAAATAATTTTTTACAAATAAAAATCTGACAAATGTGACATGCCTTTGTATTCAGCAGCCCTTCATCCTAAATAAAATCCAGTGGAACCAATTACCTTCAGAAGTCACCTAATTAGTCAATAGAGTCCACCTGAGCGTAATTTCATCTCAGTATGAATACAGCCGTCCTGTGAAGCCCTCAGAGTTTTGTTAGTGAACTGTAGTGAGCAATCCTAAGCCTAAAGAACACACCAAACAGTTCTGGGATAAAGTTGTGAAGAAGTTTAAAGCAGGGTCAGGTTTTAGATTTATAGACATGATCTCTTTGCTTTTTAATACACATTGTCCACCTGTCGACAAGCATTCATATTCCCTCTGTTTTTATTTCTTCATCAGAAGTGAATCTTCATCCTTGTAAGCCAGCAGCTTCTTAGGGGATGAAAGGAGTGATGGAGCGAGATCAGGACTATTTGTAGGAGGCAGTAATACCACAAAACAAAGTTTTCGCAGAGTGTCAACAGTGTTGCAGAAGTGTGCGACCGAGCATTGTCATGCAAGATCACAATGCCGTTGGATAGCAGTCCTCTGCATTTAAATTTTAGGCTTCAGCTCTTTAATAAGCGTCTCACTGTAACAAGCACTGTTGATTGTTGAACCTTTTTCCTGATAGAATTCCAATAACGGGCCTTGAAAATCCCCAAAATCTGTAAAACAATTGATTGCTGACTTTTGAACTTTTTCTCTATCATTCAAAAATTTCTGTTCTCTGCCATTTACTCCCAGGCTAGTAATGATGAAATCAGGAGTAATGATACTCTTTAAGAAACTTTCACTTAAAGTACAGAAAAATTTGACTGTCCAAATTTTGTTTCGGTCAATGTGCTCTTTTGCAAACGTCACGCGCGCAGCAATGCTCTTTTTTGGTAAAAAGACACTTCCTTTGCGGTGTGTTATTCAATTCCAATGATGCCTTTAGATCTTTGGCTGAGTCTGATAATTTAGATGAGTCTGATCATAGATCCTCGGAAAGCTCCTTTTGGCGACGCAGGTCATTAACTCAAGGATTCACACACTTTTTACACTAGTACTATGTTTTTTTTTTATAGTATATTTTTAATAGTCTTGATTTGTATGGATATCAGATCTTTCTTTTTTTTTTTTTAAAACAAATTAATGAAGAAAACCATGAAATTACAAAAGGTTTACATACTTTTTCTAGCCAATGTACATATTTCCTCACACTTTCCAATCTCTCAATCAAAGGTTTTGGTTCTGTAAAGCAGCTTTGCAACAATGCTGAGCTACCCAAAAAAATCACTCACAGTAGCAGTTGTGGCCTAATGGAAAGAAACACTTACTTTACTATCTTCGTAACGGGACCAAAGCAGGCTGTAATCTCTATGCAGTTCTTCTCGATCCTAAAACACCACCATGACAGGAAAAGGTGCAATGAACATAGAAAAATATTCATATCGGTAATGGTGTGTTTAATTTTTTTTGTATTATCATTAACATGCCACAGGTTTTTTATTATACGTTACACATACAACAGTGTAAAAAGCAAGAAAACAAGTAAAGTTTGTTCAAGCAGGATTTCAGCTTGTGGAGTCCTTGTTTTCGTTTGAAAAATATGTCTTAATGTAAGGATTTTCTCACTTACACACATTATGTTATCATACACAAGGTTTGCCTCATGAATCTGTTGTTGGAAGATGGAGTTCATGTGCTCCAGCTGTGCATTGGACTTCACAGCAGTCTGAGTTGTCTTTACAGCGTCAGCCAGGGCGATCTGAAAGAGCACCAAAGCATATTCGCTTTATGTCTTTTTCACTGGAGACGCAACTGAATATGAACACTACTGAAGTTATTCAGTACCACACTAATTCTTTTATAGAACTGCTGTTTCACAGATCAGGAACTCCACACCCTGGGTTGCAGTACATCATATGATTAAAGGGGTCTCCAAATAAGAATAATTGTATTACCTTTATTAACAAAAATTTATATTAATGAATGTTTTTTTGCCATTTCCCAAATAAACATTTCCATTCTTATTTCTTATTTATTCTTATTTTTATGTTTAAAAAATAAAATATAAGTATTATGATGAAATGCCTCTTAAAGGATCCTATTTTGAGCTTTTTAGTAGATTTTGATAGCATGTCCTGCTATCTGTCCTAATATTTCTGGAAAATAAAAAACAGAGTAATTAAAGTAAATCTGGGAAAATGTCATTAGGTGTCTGTTTTTGTCCATGGAAAAACATGAGTTCCCTAATTTCCCTAAGAAACCATAAAACTTTTCCTCTGGCCTAAAGAATTTTTTTTCAAACACAATATCTCTTAATAAGAAGAAAAACTTACCTCAGTGTTTTTGTATTGGGACAAAAGGACACTGTATTCCTGTTGACTTCGCTCCAGCTCCTAAAGACGGCAGATATGTTTTTTAAACTTGCAGACTTCATGATCGCAACTGCAGTGGGCCAGTTCATTTGTTTGAAACTTATGACCACCTTCCTAATATTGAGTACGTCCTCCATAACAAAGATGCACAGTGTGTTCTGACACTTTTCAATTGGAACCACTTTTCTTCAATTTAAGTTACAGTAGCTCTTTTATTGGATCATACTATATGGGCCACCCTTCACTCCCCATGTGCCTCAGTCGGCCTTGGCCACCTATGACCATGTCATCGGTTCACAGGTTTTCCTTCCCCGGATCACTTTTGGTTGGACCATCCATTGCAGCCTGGGAACATGACCAAGTTCATTTCAGTTGGTGGGATATATTAGACAGCAAGTGAACCTTTTTTGCTCAGGTTGATGTGTTGAAAGCAGAATAAATGTGCATGCGTAAGGATTTGTGTGACTTTGACAAAGGCCAAATTGTGATGGCTATAGGACTGGGTCAGAGCAGCTCCAAAATTGCAGCTCTTCCTGGTCTGCAGAGGTCAGGACCTACCAAAAGCGTCCTACCTAGGAAGGAAAACTATTGAACTGGCAACAGGGTCATGGGTTACTGATGCATATGGGGAGTGATGGTTGGCCTGTGCAGTCTGAGTGCTAGTGTACAGTAGATCAAATTGATGAAAAGGTTAATAATGCTGTTTGTGGTAGAATGGTGTCATGTCCAATTCCTCCCTGTCACTAGGGGGCTCTAAACATTAAGGCTACTACTGCCAGTCAGTTAGGGAGGGCCGAAGAACACTATGTACCTCCCATCCCACCCTGCTGGAGAGAGCTCGGCCAATCAGCTCTCTAGCCCTCGGCTGCAAGAGGCTATAGCATCACCCGGGAATCAAACCAGCAATCTCTGGTAGTCATGGGAAGGATGAATCATTTTAGTGATTTGGTTCTTTGAATCTCGTTCATCAAAATGAATGAATCTTTTATTTGAGTAAGTTACTTAATTTCATTCTTTTAATCAGAAATAAAATATAATGTTACATTTTTAATAAACATTCTCCCAACTCTTATATCTTCTGGTCCGAGTCATTCATTTTTTAAAATCTATTGCACTGCATAGTCAATGGGAGTCACGCGACAAAAGAACGAACGGCTCAGGCTAGAAGACTCATTGAGAAAGAATCGCTCAATTTTGTTTCCTGTGTACTGTAATGCATAGCGTCTATGGGAGTCAATTAACAAAAGAATGAACGATTCGGACCAAAGACTCTAAGGTAACTACTAATTTCTGTTTCCTGTACATAACCTACAGTGGTTTTGTGATGCCTTGCGCATGCTCGCCCAATAGAAAATGAACTAATCACTCCTGGAGACTACTCATTCTTCTGAGTCTATTTTTTGCCATTGTTTTCTATTTCATTTTATCATTATTTTCTTCTCTTTTATGTAAAGCACTTTACCATTGTGTATGAAATGTGCTATACATATAAACTTGCCTTGCCTTGCCTTGAGTCACATTAAAGATTTTAGTTTAGTTTACTGTAACTTTCGTTTAAAAAGAACAAATCGTTCATGAACAACCCATCTAATCTCTGGATGATATAGCGAACGCTTTACCACTGCGCTACTTAGGGGCACAATGCATCATTATTACGGCGACCAACGTGCAGCCTACTCAGTATTAGGCAGGTGGGCATAATGATCAGTGGACTGTCATGCTTTTCTCACTCACCTCACTTTTGAGCTCAAATTCTCTGATGAACAGATGGAGCTTATTGTTCAGAGAGATCTCTTTATCCTCCTGGTCTTTCAGCTTAGACGCATGATCCTGAAAGTTCATCATCCAAAATGTTGTAGGCTGCATTTACTTCTAAATCAGACACTTCTGACGACCAACACCAATAATCAATCATTTATGATAACAGTTATGGTTGTGTATGAAAACCTACGTTTATTAACTCCTCTTTCTCCTTTATCTCCTTCTCCATCTCATCATATTTCTCCTTTAGGATACGGTGAGCCATTTGTTCCTCCTCATTGTCCTGAAAGACAGAAGAGGTTCAGACTTTAGTGTTAAACTGCCCGTTTTGCCTCACTAAAAGAAAAGGAAAAGAAAAGAATCAAAATTAAAGGCTGTTCATACGTTTTAACAGCCTGTACCTGATTATAAACTACATTAGCTAAACTGGTTTCCTCCCATTTTCTTTAGCTATAAAGTTGTAAAAATCTTTTTTTATGTACATGTGCATCTCTACATTGTTATTAAAGCCTGTCTCACCCTCATTATTTCCTCACACATCCTGTGGGTCTCACAGAGTTCTTCCTTCAAATTCTCCACTGAACCCTGAAGAGTTTGTACTTCTTCCCTCAGCTTGATGTTCTCGTTCTCCAGAGTAACCTGAGCACATGAAATCATTTTCGATCTCCGAAGGATATGAGAGTCAATCCAATTGTCTCCCAATTTCACCTTTCCCTGAATAATTATTTACTTGATTCAAGTCAGTATTTTGGTTAGACCATGCTAAGTGATTTTGGGTTTAGTTGTATACTTAGTCTCATTATCTTGTTATAACAAATTTCTATGACTACTTGTGCTAATAGTTATTTTCTACAGAGTTGTTGCTCCACATACGCTTCATATGTGCATATCTACTGTACATTGCTATTAAAACTTGTCTAATTTACCCTCATTTTCTCTTCGTACATCCTGCAGGTCCCAGACAGTTCTTCCTCCAAACTCTGCACTGAGCCTTGAAGAGTTTGTATTTCGTCTCTCAACTTTATGTTCTCGTTTTCCAGAGTAGTCTGGGTAAATAAAATTATTAAGGGAACAAAGATACAGTATGTAGAAACCACATATTATCTACAATGGTACTTTGTCGCAAAGCCACTGTTAGCAATTACAGCCTCGAGACAGTAAAACACAGTAAAAACCATAATTGAACGAAAATTTATGAACAAAGATTCAATTTTGATTCAAAGGCACACACATGGTGTCATCAGTGCTCTTATTATGTTGGTCAAATTGTAAAAAAAAAAAATAAAAATTCAAGTGGGATTGTGTGCTCAAATATTTATGTATTTATTTATTTATTTATATTTGAGCGTGGGTGGGTCGACTATAGCTAACCATACAGAATGATTGTGAAATATGTCACATTTTTAAGAACAGTTTTATTAACAGAATATGTTTTGGAACTTGGAGCCATCAAAACAAAACACATGCACTTAAACATGCAACTGTCAAAACTATCATTTGATCCTTTCCATGGCTTTCATCTAGGGAGGATTATAAGAGTATAATTAAAATCTACATAAACATTAGTAATGAAATAATTTAGTTTAATAGTATTGTAGGTTTGTATTACTACTCTCTCTAATACACGCACACACACACACACACACACATACACAAAATTATCAAATTACTATTATGGCACTTAAAAATCAATTTTTGACCCAAGCATGTAGGTGAAGCCACAAAGTCTAATGAAAAACAAAACCTCTTCTTTAAACTGATAATGAAATTATCAATAATGAAAAAAAAAAATCATATCTCAAAAGCTGTGCTTGAACTGTTTTCTTGGCCATTGCTAAAATGCAAACAGCTCAAAAAATTATGCAAACTTGCGTGAGCTTGTGAGCAGCGCGTTACAATATTGAATTCTGATTGGCTAATCGCAGTTATTAGTCTCTTTGGCTTTCCAGACACCAGCTCTCCTCTATGATGGTGGGCATAGAGCCAGTAATTTTTACCACCACTTGACTAAGGAAAAGAGAACTTGGTGCGCACTCAGCACCAAGGATATGAGAGTCCCTTTAATTTACTTTAACCTGTTACTTATTGAACTCCCAACTAAAAAAATTGTAGCCAAAATACCATATTTATATGATTATTTGTGCTAATAGCATGGTGTGCATGACATCATATCAATGTAGGGGGATAATTTTAGTAATAAAAAAAGCATTAATTCCTAGAAAAAAATACATGTTACAATGAAATGTCACTTAAAGGACCCCACTTTGATTCAAAGGTGCACCTTGTACTTACTACATTTTTAGTAAGTTTAGCAGTGTGTTCTGCTATCATTTCTGATTGTTCTGGCATGTATGAAGTCCCAAAAATAAAGTAAATCTAGGAAAATATTATTAGGGGTCTGCTTTTGTCCATGGAAAATCAAGAGTTCCCTGATTTCCCTATGAAACCAAAACGTTTCCTCTGGGCTGAAAAAATTCTTCCAAACACAATGAGAAGAAAAGCTCACCTTAGCCTCATTGCATTGGGACAAAAGGACACTGTTTTCCTGTCGCCATCGCTCCAGCTCCTGAAACACAGCAGATAAGCGTTTTAATGTTCACAGCTGCAGTGGGCCATTTCACTTTGTCTGAAAAAATTTGGAAAATGTGTAGTTGTAAACAGATTATGTGAGATACAGTGATTTAAACCTTCAGTGGTTGTATGATTATGGATCATTAAATAATTTATTAAAACCTAACAAACTTTCTTTTGATGCATCAAAACCTAAAACAGTCTGGTCAAACTGCTTATTCTTGCAAAGCGTGTTGGCACAGTGGACACTTCCTTCAGAAACTTTTATTTCTGAATATTTGTCATATTGAATTAATAATTATATTAATTTTAAAAAGTACTGTGTGATTTTGGGCTTCTCTCACTCACCCTACTTTTGAGCTCAGATTCTCTGATGATCCCATTGAGCTTATTGTTCAGAGAGATCTTTCTCTCCTCCTGGTCTTTCAGCTTGGACTTGTGACTCTGAAAGTTCACTAGTTTTACTTCTACATCATCAGACACTAAAATAATCAATGATTTATGATAACAGTTATGATTTTGTTAAAAAAAAAAAACCTACGTTCAATAACTCTTCTTTTTCCTTTATTTCCTTCTCCATCTCATCATATTTCTCCTTTAGGATGCGGTAAATCATTTGCTCCTCCTCATTGTCCTGAAAGACAGAAGAGGGTTTTAAACTTTAAGGCTTATTGTTCAGACATTTAACAGTCTGATTACAGTATCTGATTATAAACTGTATTAGCTGAAATGCCCCCCCCGACACACACACACACACACACACACACACACACACACACACACACACACACACACTTTTTAGCGATGTAGTTGCAAACATCTTTTTATATGTGCATCTCTACATTGCTAGTAAAACTTGACTCACTGCTGTTTTCTCTGCAAACACCCTGCGGGTTTCAGAGAGTTCTTCCTCCAAACTTTCCACTGAACCTTGAAGAGTTTGTACTTCGTCCCTCAGCTTCATGTTTTCGTTCTCCAGAGAATCCTGAGCACATGAAATTAACAAGAGGACAAAGTTATTTAGACACGGCACATTATCTGCAATAATACTTTGTCACCAAGCTCACTCACTCACTCACTCACTCACTTCTATACCGCTATCCTGTATTCAGGGGGCCTGGAGTCTATCCCAGGAGACTTAGGACACGAGGCGGGAAACACCCTGGACAGGGTGCCAATCCATCGCAGGGCACACACACACACACACATACAGAAACTCACACGCCCATTCACACACTACATGCAATTTGGGAATGCCAAGTAACCTTTGGACTGTGGGAGGAAACCGAACTACCCGGAGGAAACCCACCAAGCACTGGGAGAACATTCAAACTCCATGCACACAGACACGGGAATCGAGCCCAGACCCTGGAGGTGCAAGGCGTCAGTGCTAACCACTACACCACCGTGCCATGCCACTTTTGTCATCAAGCTAATATTAGCAATTAAATCCTTGAGACATATGCAGGAAGAACTAATCCATGTCCTGCAGGACAGTGGTCAGATTTTGGGCCGTTCCTCTCAGGAAATACACTCCAAGGATATCAGATTCCCTCTAACTGACTCCCAGTTTCACAGTCACTTGATTAATTATTAATTGGATTCAAGACAGTATTTTGGCTAGGCCATGCTAAGTGTTATTTTACCTATACTGTATGTTTGCACTCTAAAAAATGCTGGGTTGTTTCTGTAAACACATTGTTGGGTTGTTCATGCTGGGTCAAAATTCTGGGTTATTTCGGGGACTTTAAACACATTGTTGGGTTGGGTAATGCTGGGTCAAATGAGATGATGTGGGTCATTTACAAATGAACACCTGGTTGGGTTATTTTGACCCAACAACTGGTTTATTCTTTATTCAGCCAAACGGCAGCCTGCAAAATGTTTGAAATATTACTGATATTATGTCACGAACTGTAGTTTTAAGAGTTGTTTAAGTGAGAATGTATGTGTGTACAGCTCAAAACATCAATTGGTTATTAAATATAGTAGTAGTTAATTATATGAAAAAAATGCCTAAACGATTTCGGAGATTTGAGCTCCAGGCAATCCTACGGTGCTACGCGGTTATGTAGCCGCAAAACATAGCCTCATCGTGGCAGAAACTTCTGAAAGCGACCGCTGGCTGTGACGTCACTGCAGTGGTTAAAAGAGCGGATTTTTTTTTTTTTTCATTTTACGTATGTCTATCAGGTCATCTTTGGTATAATACGTTTATGGTATAATAATACCGCGGCTGTGAGAAGCATCCTGTACGCTGCGTTCTATTTGCACTATACCCGGAGTCCTCAAACCCTCGAGTGTGCACTTCCAAGTCAACTCCGCTCTTTGCGTTTTTGGAATTGACACACGGGATGAGGAACTTTCTGGATTCTTCACTTCTGAGGCGAGGGCCACGCCAGTTAAAGCTGACAGTATTTTATGGTAAGTTTATATACATTTTTTCCTAAATTTTAAATGTTGTAGTTGTGGTAGGAGCAAGCTCATTTTCATGTTTATTCGCTTTTCCGCCTTTTTAGTCGCACTTTGATATGGGGGTGAGAGGAGGTCACGTTTTAATATTCTGTGCCAACAGTCGGCTATAGTGTATTTTATGATAAAAGTGCGTTTGTAGCATGCACACACACACACACACACACAACTAACTGTAATCTTAAATGTAATGTTAGGTAAATTACTAGTAATCTTCGCTAAAGCTGTGTGTGTGGAAAGTCTCTTGGCATATTTTATCATATTTAATAGGTGTCAGAAGAAGCTATTGGGATATGTTTAATGACAGTCATAATATGTCTTCTGTTTCTGTCTGTTAAAAAATTTAAAAAATAAAAAGATGTTATTTTGACCCCGCAGTTGGTTTATTCTTTGGAGAACTTTCTGGATTCTTCACTTCTGACTGGGTCATGCTCAGAGCACTCAGTGTTTTATGGTAAGTTAATGTAAATTATTACTTTTTTTTTAGTAACTTGTGGTAGGAGCAAGCATATTTTATTGTTTAAAATAAATGCTTTGATATTAATATTGTGTGGAATTAATATTGTTTTCCCATTCTGTTTTGTTATTCAAAAAATGAGAAAGCATCATGGATAAGTCATAGCCTTAAAACAAACTTTTTCTTTATACTTATGAAATATTTATTATAAGTTGTAAATTCACCATTAAATATCATATTCATCTAGTGTTTGTTGAGAATTTGAAAAGATGGAGCGCCGTATCCTGTTATCCCTCACATGTTAAATAGTACGGTAAATTAGTGTCAGAAATATACACTAAATTCATGTTCACGTTATGTATTTTTGTGTATTGAAAAGAGAAAAGATATTTTGCATAAATACATATATGTAGCTGTACGTCCTTAAGCTGAACGTAAATGTTAGTTATATTGCAACACTAAGTGATGTTGTATAATCCACAGGCGGACCAACATGATGAGGATGAAATCTGTAAAATATGGAGATGACTGGAGCATTGTTTCATGTTTTGTTCCTTGGGGATGAGACAAGAGGGACCTGACAGACCTTTTCCATTGTTGGAGGCAATGCTATTGATACAGACTCTTTGGTGAAGGCTGTTTTTTTGTCATTGATGTTAAGAAGTGTCTTCTCACCTGGGAGTTTCTCCAGCATACTGTAGATCAGATTGACGGACACGAGTACTCATCTCGTGTCATTAAATTTTTGAGGACAACAGTTTTTTCAGCCAACATTTAATCAATAATACTTAAAAACATTTTATCATTTTTGTTTTTAATGTCATTTTTGAAGGAAATTAAATAGTAATAGTTAAATAACAGATAAAATATAATAATATATTTTATATATAAGTATATATTTTATTTTAAGAAAATAATAATATTTTAATAAGTTAAAATATTAAGATGGGAAATATTTGTGTCATGTGGGCATTTTAAGATTTGTATTGAAAACTTCTATATAAAAAGTTTTTAAACATTGTATTAAATGCAAAAAAAATGCAATTCAAATCAGACTTACAGAGGTCTCTTGTTTTTGTTTTACAGAGTGTTTATGTTACAGTACGTTTATTTTATATTTAACAAAAGGTCAGCTTAAGATTATATGGTTTTGTCTGACATTTTGGTAAAAATTTTATGTTTTTATTCACATTCTTATTCTGTGACAATCTATTTACATTAAGTGAAGCTGTGTACATTTTGTGTCTTTTTTGAAAATAAAAAAATCAAATGGAATGTGTCAACCCAGCAAGAGTGTTAATTTTACCCACTGGTGGGGTGAAATAAAATAACCCAGCACTTTATCAATTTAACCCACTCGTTGGGTCAGATAAAATAACCCAACACTTTAACATTTAACCCAGCAAGAGTGTCAATTTAACTCACTGGTTGGGTCAGATGAACAACCCAGAAATCTTGGTTAAATGGTACATCCCAGCACTTGGGTCAAAACAACCCAGCGCGTGTTCTGTCCAATAGTGACCCAGCAGCTGGGTTAGGGTTGGGTTGTTTTTTAACCCAGCAGTTTTTAGAGTGTGGGCTCATTATCTTGTTGAAATGTCCATCTCTGAGCTCCAAACTAAAACAAAATGTATTTCTATGATAACTGGCAGTAATAGCACAACAGTAATTATTTTCCATAGACCTGTTGCTCGACAGGCCACAGATCTCGACATCATATAACTCTGGGTGTCTCAAAATAAGAATCATTTTAAATGTAAAAGTATTCATTTACAGAAAGACACACTTTTTTTTTCATAAGAATGTATAATGAAATGCTGCTTAAAGAACCCTACTTTGATTAGGTGCACTTTGCACCAGCTTCTTAGTGGATTTTATAGGTTCTTCCTATCTGTCCTGATATTTCTGGAGTGTAAGAAACATCAAAAACTAAAGTAAATCTAGAAAAAGTTTATTAGGTGTCTACTTTTGCCCATGGGAAAACATTTGTTCCCTAAATACCCAAAGAAACCAAAAAACTTTTCTTCTGGGCGAAAAAAAAAAATCTTACAAACACGATAGCTGTCATGGATTAATGAGAAGAAAAGCTTACCTTAGCATCGTTGCGTTGGGACAAAAGGATGTTGTATTCCTGTCGCCCTTTCTCCAGCTCCTACAACAAAGCAGATAAGTGTTTAAACTTGAGGTCTTGGTGTTCATAGCTGCAGTAGGCCATTTCAATTTGTCTAAATATGTATAGGTTCTGTGATGTACAGTGAATAAACCTGAAAATGTTTATTTATGATAACAAGGATGGCTTCATAAGACCTTAAGTATATCTTACCTTAAGTAAATCCTCCTTCTCCTTCTCCAGCTCATCATATCTCTCCTTCAGGATGTTATGAGCCTGTTGTTTTTGCTCACACTCCTGAAATGGGGCAGAACATGTCTTAAATTAAATTTAAATAAAATAATTCAATAAATTATCCATAAATCATTAATTAAAAGTTATGCATAAAAATGGAGAGAAAAACTAAACAAATGATAAGCAAATCACAAAATAATTATGTAACCAATATGGAGGATAACACATGGGTAAAGATTACACACATGACTTCAATTGACATGATAAAACTAATCACTTCGTCAGTTCTTTAACAACATTTAGAGCAGCTGCCCTGGTATTAATTGTTCAAGGTGGAGCTTTATGAAATCTGACTGTGGCACATTCCAAAAAAATAAATAATGTAAAAATGAATGCCAGGCAGACAGCAGGTGGATATGTGGTTCAAACCAGCTTTTTAAATCATCTTTTTGAAGGCGTCAATGCTGCCATTAACATTCTCTTTTGTTGTTTATTTAACAACTAAAATGTTCTATATTTGTACAGCTAAATTTATTTTTTTTTATATATAATATGTTCTTATTTTCTATAGCTAAAGTTTTCCTATATGTAATTTATTTAATAAACTCCATAATTCATATATTTTTAATGTCACAGCCTGTCGTATAAGCATTTCATTGCATATCGTACTGTGTATGACTGTGTAAATGACAAAAACAAAAAATAATTTAAATTAGAATTTGAATAATCTACTAACAAAAGTAAACCTGGGCATAGAGGGATATGAATCATTACATGTATAGGAAAAAAAAATGACCATACTCACCTTCCTTTTTACCTCAGACTCCACGTGAATGTCACAGAGCTGTTTCTCCAGCTCTGCCACTCTGTTCTCCAGTTCCAGCACATAGCTGCTTTCCTTCATGTTCATCTCGACACTGGGCACAGCATCCTGCTCATTCATGTCCTCAGGTTCAGCCAGAGATTCCTGAAAATAAAATAAAAAAAACACCTTGTTGGCTATATTTACTTTTACACATTTGGTCCAACATTTCTGAAGACTAAGAAATATTTTAAACATGTGTTCAGTTGAAGAAAAGAAATATTTGAACATACAGTACATATACAGGAGGAGCTCCTTAAATATGTATTAAAATTAATGTTCTGACTGACAAAGATTAAAATTTAAAACAGGCTAGCTGGTGAACAAATGTGATTGAGACTGTGATTGAGACTGAATAAGTACCTCAGAGGCAGGCCTGTCCTTCTGCAAATCTTTGTCAATGTCAGAAGACGGTGGAGAACCTGAAGAGGTGTTCTGTACTGGGTCTAAAAACAAAAGCAAAAAAGATCATGTCAGTTTGCAATGAACAGGGTTTAGCTCAAATGAATGCTTATTATAATTGGAATTTCAAACAAGTCTTGACAAAGGCAATCTGCTCACATAGCACTAAAAATCCTATATTATTATTATTATTATTATTATTATTATTATATACAGTAATACATTCATTCAACTTCTATACTGCTTATCCTACACAGGATCACTGTGTTGTCTTTCTCTCTGACTAACTTATCACTCACTCTATACCACTTTATCCTGTATTCAGAGTTGCAGGGACCTGGAGCCTCTCCCAGGAGACTTAAGGGCATGAGGCTGGGAATACTCTGGAAAGGGTGCCAATCCATTGCCGGGCAAACACAACACACACTACAGGCAATTTGGGAACGCCAACTAGCCTAATCTGCATGTCATTGGACTGTTGGAGGAAACCGGAGTGCCCGGAGGAAACCCACCAAGCACGGGGAGAACATGCAAACTCCATGTACACAGACTTATCAATACAAAGAAATTAAATTTTGTAGGGTTGTTCTCCTGGTATCTTACACCTGGTTTACGATAAGTTGTACTTTTTTTTGTCGTCAACCAAATACACTTTGGGAATTGGAGTGTGAATCACAGATGAGAAATAAAAAAAATAGATAAAAGTATACAGCTTATTTATATTGAGCAAGTACATTATTATTATATCTTAGTTTAAAGTAGGCATATAACCACTGTAAACCTGAATAAGTTGGCAAAACTCAAAAAAATTGAGGTAATCAGTTACATCAAAATTTTTTAAGTAAACAGAACTATCAGTTTTTGAGTTTGTTGTACTCATTCATATTAATCGTTCTTTACTTGCATTATTGAGTCGCCTAACTCATACTATTTAATAGCAATTATCTTCTTTTCTTGTTGTTGCAAATCAAATAAATTGTTGTTGGACTTTCAGCTGCTCCCAGCAATGGGTCGTCACAGCAGACAATCCGGTCCGCAAACAAGCTTAGCACAGGTTTTTACACCAGATGCCCTTCCTGATGCAAACCTCCCATTTTATCTGGGCTTGGGACAGGCACTTCATCCAGTTGTTGGGAATCACATGCAGGAGAAACACCTACCACTGAGCCACCAGTGCCCTATTGTCAGATGCAAAATCACTAGTCTGAAAGATTTTAAGTTGGTGGAACTTTAAGGTGAGAGTACATGTTACTTAAGTACTTACAGTTACTTAAATATATAAAATTTGTTCAGCTAACTTGTAAATGTCATTTCTACAAACTCATAAATACCAAAAAGTTCTAAATACTCATCAAGGTCAATTAATTTGAACTAATTGTAATTATTTAACAGTACTCAATATGTTTAATTACTTTGAGCATTAGGATTTACAGTGTGTCCATAACATCGCTGTAACTCAACATTTTGATTTCACTTCTGGTGCAGGTTAAACTTTATGTAGGTACCTAACTACTGCAAATGTTTCATTAAATTCTGTCCAGTGGTCGATTTAAGACATGCCCACAGTTTGACACGTGCGGTCAAAACCTTTTTGAATTTATGGTGCAGGTTTAAACTTCAAATACCAAATGACTGGCAAAGTGTCGTTAAATTCTGACAGACAGACAGACAGAAACATCCTCCAATGCATGAAACTTAAATATGTAATTGAAAGAGTGAATTCTGACCAATGTCAAAAAAGAAAAGAATTAAAATAATTGTATATAGATCACTTTTTTAAATAAGATATGTATGTTATTGTGAATCAGATTTATTTTTTATAAAAAATAATATCATACATATACAAAGTATATGGTCCATACGTGATGTATGTGATGATCAAAGTGATGTTTCTTTGAACATTTTAAAAAATGCTACAATCATAAAAACATTGAACATAAAAAAAAATCATGACTGAAAGTATATACTACTGTATAGTCGCGGCCAAAAGTTTTTAGAATGACACAAATATTAGTTTTCACAAAGTCTGCTGCTAAATTGCTTTTAATCTTTGTTTCAGTTGTTTCTGTGATGTACTGAAATATAATTACAAGCACTTCATACATTTCAAAGGGTTTTATCGACAATTACATGACATTCATGCAAAGAGTCAGTATTTGCAGTGTTGGCCCTTCTTTTTCAGGACCTCTGCAATTCGACTGGGCTGCTCTCAATCAACTTCTGGGCCAAATCCTGACTGATAGCAACCCATTCTTTCATAATCACTTCTTGGAGTTTCTCAGAATTAGTGGAATTTTTTTTTGTCCACCCGCCTCTTGAGGATTGACCACAAGATCTGAGGAGTTTCCAGGCCATGGACCCAAAATTTCAACGTTTTGGTCCCCGAGCCACTTAGTTATGACTTTTGCCTTATGGCACGGTGCTCCATCATGCTGGAAAGTGCATTGTTCTTCACCAAACTGTTGTTGGATTGTTGGAAGAAGTTGCTGTTGGAGGGTGTTTCGGTACCATTCTTTATTCATGACTGTGTTTTTGGGCAAATTTGTGAGTGAGCCCACTCCCTTGGATGAGAAGCAACCCCACACATGAATGGTCTCAGGATGCTTTACTGTTGGCATGACACAGGACTGATGGTAGCGCTCACCTTTTCTTCTCCAGACAAGCCTTTTTCCAGATGCCCCAAACAATCGGAAAGAGGCTTCATCCGAGAATATGACTTTGCCCCAGTCCTCAGCAGTCCATTCGCCATACTTTTTGCAAAGATCAATCTGTCCCTGATGTTTTTTTTTTTTGGAGAGAAGTGGCTTCTTTGCTGCCCTTCTTGACACCAGGCCATCTTCCAAAAGTCTTCACCTCACTGTGCGTGCAGATGCGGTGTGTGCGTGCAGATGTGCTCACACCTGCCTGCTGCCATTCCTGAGCAAGCTCTGCACTGGTGGCACTCCGATCCCGTAGCTGAATCCTCTTTAGGAGACGATCCTGGCACTTGCTGGACTTTCCTCGATGTCCTGAAGCCTTCTTAACAAGAATTTTACCTCTTTCCTTGAAGTTCTTGATGATCCTATAAATAGTTGATTTAGGTACAATCTTATGTAGCCACAATATCCTTGCCTGTGAAGCCATTTTTATGCAACGCAATGATGGCTGCACGCGTTTCTTTGCAGGTCACCATGGTTAACAATGAAAGAACAATGATTTCAAGCATCACCCTCATTTTAACATGTCAAGTCTGCCATTCTAACCCAATCAGCCTGATATAATGATCTCCAGCCTTGTGCTAGTCAACATTCTCACCTGAGTTAACAAGCCGATTACTGAAATGATCTCAGCAGGTCCTTTAATGACAGCAATGAAATGCAGTGGAAAGTTTCTTTCGGGATTAAGTTAATTTTCTTGGCAAAGAAGGACTATGCCATTCCTGTGATCACTCCTCATAACATGCTGGAGTATATGCAAATTGCTATTATAAAAAATTAAGCAGCAACCTTTCCAATTTCCAATATTTATGTAATTCTTAAAACCTTTGGCCACGACTGTATATTTTCTGAACCTATACAAGTAGTGTGTGTTTATATATATATATATGTATATATATATATATATATATATATATATATATATATATATATATATATATTATTTATTTTTTTATTTATGTTTTTCGCATCAGCAAATGAGGTTACATCACCTTCCAATTTTTTTTTTTTTTTTGTAGAATAGCCCAGATATTTAAGAATGTATGATTACCCCTGGACCAGTCAGCCCTTACAGAAACAGCCCTTACAGGAACAGCCCTACACTGTAAACCTGAATAAGTTGGCATAACTCAAAAAAAATTAGGTAATCAGTTACATCAATTTTTTAAAGTAATGATATTTCCAAATTTAAGTAAACAGAACTATCAGTTTTTGAGTTTGTTGTACTCATTCATATTAATAATAATTTACTTGCATTACTGAGTAGCCTAACATACTCATACTATATTTTTTTTAGTTGTTGCAAATTATCTAAACTGTTGTTTGTCTTTTGCCTGCTCTTGACAATGGGTCGCCACAGTGGTTTGTCACAAGTTTTTATGCCAGGTGCCATTCTGAACACAACCCTCCAATTTTTATCTGGGCTTGGGACAGGAACTTCATCCAGTGGCTGGGAATCAAACCCGGCCCTTTCGCATGGCAGATGTAACGCCTACCACTGAGCCACCAGTGCTCTGGTACTTTAGGGTGCCCAGATTTGTAAAGATTATGTGAAGACAGACCAATCCACCATCTTGATTAAAACAATTCAATGTGGGCAGTTTACATGTGCATTGATGACGTCAGACACAAAATCGCCAGGCTGAAAGATTTGGTGGGTTAAAAAAAAAAAAAGGTTTTAATTTGGTGGAATTTTAAGGAGGCAGTTACTGTGGCTTAAAATATCAGATTTGTTCAGCTAACTTGAAAAGTGGCATTTCTACAAACTCATAAATGCAAAGAGTTCTAAATACTCATCAAGTTCTATTAATTTGAACTAATTGTAATTATTGTAAGTAAACAGTACGCAGTATGTTTAATTACTTTGAGAATTACAGGTTTACAGTGTACCTTTTCCGACAGATGTGCCATGAGAGGCATCTCTACGCTGACGCATAAAATAAAATGCAGCCGCGGTCAGAGCTACAGCTCCCGCTGCGCACACGGCCAGACCTCCTAATCCGCTCAACACCATCACTGTGTGTTAATATCACCTTCAGCACGAGAGGAAATGGGACCAGCTCGAAATGTAAACAGCCTCCCCTTGTTATTTCAAATGTTCAATGTTTTAATTGAGTTATAACGCCGGTGACGTAATAAAAAAACATTGTTGCGCGCACAGCCGCCGTTAATATACAGAGAAACAAATTAGCAGTTTTTTAGAACTCCCTCTTTTGATGTCTTGCGTTGTCTTTCCACCCGAGTCCGTATGTATAAAGAACGATAAAATATTCCCTCAACCTCAGTATTGTTTTTGTGTTCCACTTTTAACCTTTTAAAATAAAAATTAAAAGCGACATAAATAAGTGCATGCGGTAACGTTAAATAAACCGAGTTGAAGCACTTTACAGTGATAAGTTGAAGTAGGCGGTTATGCAACTACATACTGACACCTAGTGGTGAAAATTTATAAACTATATCTTCAATGACGGCCTGCATTGCTGGCATTAGACTTCACAGGATGTTTTCATTTGTCACATTTGATTTGCCAACCTGTAATCACTTGCTGCTAATTTGCACAGGATTTACAACAGTATTACTATATTATAATAAATAATTTATAATAATATTCACCCTTGCAAGTAAATAGTAATAGTAACGACGCTAAATGAACCGTGAAATCAAATCATAAAACACAACAACAGACCAGTAGAATCATTGTCTATGTTTCCTGGTATTGATGCTACTTTAATTCCTTTAACTTTATCTGAGGTTATGCTCATGATTTTTGTAAAGCCTGTCACTTTAGTAAAGACTGAGTTTACCATATCAAACCTACATGTTGCTATAATTATGGTTATGATACAGCAATAAGTCATTTCATGATAATGTACAAGTATATCTTAAAAATGATGCTAATATAATACAAATATAAAATGGAAATATACTAAATATGCACCATTGCTATCCATAAATATGCTTTACTTTTAAATTCAAATGCTTTCTCAATATAATTAATTTAATGAAAAATATGGTAATAGGCTAAATCTCATCTCCTATATTGCTTTATCATGTATACAGTGTTGCAGGGGGCCTGGAGCCTATCCCAGGAAACTTTGGGCACAATCCATCGCAGGGCACACACACACACACACACACACACACACACACACACACACACACACACACACACATATATATATACTGTATAGTATGGGCAATTTGGAAACGTCAATCAGCCTAATCTGCATGTCTATAGACTGTGGGAGGAAAACCCACCAAGAGCAGACCTGAGGCGGGACTCAAACTCGGACCCTGGAGGTGCAAGGCAACAGTCAACAAGACAAGACAACAATGTTAAGCAGACTGTTGTTGTTTATTACCATTTTATATTAATATTTATTGTTCATTATTTTTATAAAAGTTTTTAGACTTTGCATTGATACCTTTTTCACATGTCAGTAATTGGTCAATAATACATTTTCAAAATATTTTTTTAATATAAATACTGGCTGCTGCTTGTATCATTAAATCTGTAGTCAGACAGTGTCATCTTAAAAAAAACACTAGATGGAGCTTTTCTGTGTGTCATAAAAGGATGACACTCAATTGCTGTACTGTATATGTACTGTACAGGACTGTTCACCTCCCCCCTGTGATCTCTCTATTAACCCAGGCAATCTTTGGTCCTTTTGATGAGATAATTAAAAAAACAACAACAACAAAAAAACAAAACAAATAAATGCTAATATGAAGTCTGTAATGAACAAACATGTTATGTAAAGCTTATGTTAACATTCAAATCATATTAGCCAGATAACCACCTTGTTCAACATGACACATTCTATTCTTTGACTCTATTAAAAGTGATAAAAAAAAACAGTAAATTTTGACAATTTTTTTATTAGACTGAAATTTTACATGTTAAATTTTTAAATGTCTCTCTCTTTTTGTAGGCTTGGAGGAATTTCACTTTAGGTAGATAGATAAATAAATTATATGTATATATGTTATGGATACTTGGTTGTATTTCATTTCCTCATTCTGTCCTTCCCTGATGCAGTTTATGTCTCCGCCATATGAGCCCAAAGCTACATGATAACAGGCACTTCTTATCTCTCTGTTTTGAGTGCATGCTGGGAGTGAGTGGGCATGGTGAGCAGGTGAGAAAGTGTTTTTCTAACTTTTCTATCCCTTTTCGTAAATATTGTAATTACGGTGTAGTTGAGAAATACTGTCACAGTGTTGTGTGTATAAATAGCACAGGTTCAGTGGTTTTATGTGCATTTGTGTTTGTGAGTTAGCCAGGGTTTGCTGGTTGGCACGCGCTGAGATTTTAAACGAAGTACACCAGGATAACAAGGAAATACAATGTTGTATTGGCGGTTGGACAAGTTTTTGGTAACAACAGCACTAAATCTGCAGATTGGATAAACAGGGCTGTAATGATCTCTTGATGAGATTGAAAAAGTGAATAGTTATTGAAAAGAACATCGTTGTTTACTCAAGTTTGTGAGTGTGATACATCTTTCAATACTGGCACAAAGTCAGTATATATAATAATCCTGTGTGTAGAAGTGATGATCTCCTGCAGAAAGAATTCAAAAGATATGGAAAAAAATCTATATCCAAGTGTTTATAAAAACTAATATTTAATAACATTTATATTTATAATTGTATATGCACCATAAATGTATATTGTGTATAATGTATATACATAAATCTATAGGAGAGGGTTCAGGTTTTAAATAACATCAGTATGGTTTTAGATCAGTGTGGCCCTGAAGAGTTTGTATTCTTAGAAGGGGATTTTAGCAGTACTGAGAATGATGAGTTAGATTGAAACCATTTAGCACCTAATGCTGCCTCAAAACATAGAATGAAACAGCAAGTAGAAAACCACAGCAGTCATGCAAACTGATGTTTAGAGAGAAATGCAGACACATGACAGACAACAAACTTGGATTCATATTATGGGGAATTTTATGTCAGATTAGACAGGTTTTATTGTTTAATGTTCTTAAAGAATGTAAGATCCTTCCCATTAGATCTTCTGATCATTTGATGGAGTTGCATAGTGTTTTGGCTTCCAGACGTGATTGTGGAAAAAGAGAATTAGAAGCTGTTTTAAGTTTAGAAGCTCTAATTCAATTTGAATTCAATTTTGGCCGGCTTTCTGGCCATTAAAGCACCGAGGATCAGTCTGGTAGAGCTGGGCGATATGCCTTATAAATTGAATCTCGATTTTTTTAAAGACCAAATTCTTTTTTAAAACGATTTTTTTTGCTTAAAAGCAAACAAACAGACAGTATAGGTTAAAAAAAAACTTACTTAAGCAAAACGATATAACCAAATATTACCTGATTAGGATTAAAAGTATATATATTAAATCACTTAAACAATTTTGCAAACCACATGCAACTGACATGCTGAATAAAATCAAACAGGAGCCTGACAGCATTTTTTAAAACTGTGTATATGGGCATAATGTCTTTAGCGATATAACACGACACAACATCAGTAACATCTTTCCACCGAGGCCCCTCTTATCATATGGGATACAGTGGGGAAATGTGCTCACTGTTTTCACCTCGCTTTTAGCGGTGTTTTCGCGCTGCCGCTTGTCCTGTTTATCTCGCAGCGCCAAACACGAAGCCGATTCAACAGTGTGGCTCTGTTTGAGGTGCGCGAGGAGATTAGTTTCTTTTAGTTGCCACAAACTTAAGACAGATTTTACACCGGGCTTCGGCTTGTTCAATGTGTAAAGTTGCGAACCCGAATAATTTCCATACAACTGAAGAAACCGCGCCTCTGCTGGACACGAGCTCTTTGGTTTCATCAGCGCGCGCTGCCATGTTGTAGCTCGTATTTCCCACGTGTGAGTCACAGAGGGGGCGTGGCAGAACTACAGAAGCGCGCGGTGCCGCACCAAAGTGAAACTATAAAATCACAAGTGAGCGGTTAATTAGGCGCGCCATCATGTGGTCGGACAATCTTGCCTCTTAATTATTCTGCCATTGGTGCAATTACAATTTATCTAATATTTTAATAAAAATCGCGATGCCTCGATTAAAGAAAAAAAATTAATCGTCTTAAAATGTAAATTCGAATTAATTGAAAAAATCGCCCAGCCCTGCAGTCTAGTAAAGGTTTCAGAGCACTGCTTTAATGGACTCAGGCTCATGCTCTATGTGGCATGCAGTAGATACGGTACAGTAGGTAGGGAAGTCCTTTCAGTGCAATAAAAAAATTATATATATATATATATATATATATATATATATATATATATATATTTTACTGGATTTAGTGGTGATTTGCTTGAGGCATTTGTTGAAAGCTTTAAGGACATATCTTCATCACAACATTGCAGGAGCGCAGTTTCAATCGCCATACTAAAAAAAAAAAAAATAAATGATATTAGGATATGAAAAGCTCGGAATATAAGCTATGATCCAAATTTCTGGACACAAAGATAGTAAAGCAGGTCATTTATAAGAGCCAGACATACTGTGGGCCTGGGAGGTAAATTTTGATAATGTGTCCATAATTCATTATATTTTGGAAGTCACTGGTTCTTTGGACCTGAAAAAGGCTTTTGACCCAGTTGAGAAGAATTACCACTGGGATGTTCTAGAGATGCTACTTCGATTGTTTCCTGAAGATTATGTACATAAATTTGCCATTTCACTTAAGAATTAACTAGTTTTAGCCATTTCTGCACAGAGGTGGACACACTGGCTTCAGAAGATAACAATCCTGCCACATCTTTTCCATTCATTAACTAATTGATTCAGATTTATCCAGATAGAACTAGTTGGTGACATCACCTGCTTTGTGCATAGAGAGAATTATAGCTTTGTTCCGGTCGGTATGTAGTTCCCTGCGAAGCGGACTGCACAGGGTTTTCAACCATGTATAGTATAGCAAGAATCTGAAACTGCTCCGGTTAAAGGGAACTGTGAATCGTGAAGCGAACAAGTTTATAGTGAACATGCAAAATTACCCATCAGTCACTGTGCCCCACTGGCGCATATGAGCTTGAATAGGAATTTATAGGAATTTATAGGAATTTATAGATTAATCATTATCCAGTGTGACATAATATTAAAATATTATAAGAATTTGTGGATGACATGGCGGCGTAGTTGTTAGCGCTTCAAGGGTCAGGGTACAAGTCCCGTCTTGTGGTCTGTGTGTGAAGTTTGCACATTCTCCCTGTGCTTGGTGGGTTTCCTTCAGGTACCCAGGCTTCCTCCTACAGTCCAAAGACTTGCAGATTAGGCTGATTGGCGTTTCCAAATTGGCGCTTGTGTGTGCGTGCCTGTTCGGGGTGTACCACACCTTGTGCCCCAAGATCCCTTATGACCCTGTACAAAGGATAAGTGGTATAGAAGATGACTGAGTAATTTGTAATAAATATTTTATTATATATAATATATACAGTGTATATAAAAAAAATCAAATTAATTAATAAATCTCTACTTTTTTGCTGCACTATGGTTGCACTTTCTTACTTGCCGGGAGATGTTGCCAAATGATATCTCGTTGTTATCTATACTTGTTATGTTTAACAATGACAATAAATTGGATTGAATTGAATTGAATTGAATTTTACCTCGGTTAGTAATCTGTAAGAAATACTACACAATAATATTTTTATGTAAATCAAATAATTTATTCACAACAGTAGTACATGTTTAGTACTGGTGTCAGCTTTTGTTGTCTGTGGAAGTGATGTCTGCGTAGGTGATATTGCAGGGTGTTATGACTGGTGGAAATTTGTCAAGGGAAGTTCTCTTATACGCCATTTCCTTCCCGGGGAGCAGAGAATACACTTATAATAACAATACTACGAATGCAGATACTAATAATAATAGTAAGATGGCACAAACTGCACAGTGTTAAGACGAGTGAAAATGGTGGTCCGAGGGTGTTATTTATTAATTTATGTATTTTGTAATTTAAGAGTATCTATTATGAATTTTTATTTTTGTATTCCCCCAGGGCAGTGAAACTTTTTTTTTCTTTCAGTTTAGACATTAGTATGTTTCTTCTAGAGCTATGCATGGAAATATGCCTGAACGCATTTGCTTTATGCTGTGTGTCTCATGTTTCTTTTATTCACTGTAACAGGATAAATCCTCAGGAAAGTAATTCTGAGAAATAGACAAAGTTTTACGTTTGAGCTCAAAGTCAAATATGTCATTTGTTAAACACATTGTTCTGTATGTGTAAAAAAATATTTTTGCCTTCACGTGCATTGCATACACATGCACAAATAATTACACACACATTGACTAACTAAGGAGAAGTGAAAAATGAAAAATCCCTTTCAGAAACATTCAAATCCATTCCTTAAATCGGCGCCTCTTTTTCTTGCAAGTTCATTCATGTCGAAGCATATACTTTCTTATCTTTTTTTGGTGTTCAGAGACGATTTACTTGTAGTCACGGTAACAAAAGCAGTGCCGGGGTATAGGTCACAGACGTCACAGCTGCTTTGGCAAAGGGGTGTGGTGTGGCTGAGCAGTAGCTCATTCACACACAAAGTGAAACAGAGTGCTTTACAAAGCAGAGTGCATTAGGACGCGGTGTGAAACAGGGGAGCTTTAAGGTATGACAGAATGATATCTGGGGGAATCTTTGCTGAAGCATTAACAGACATTTCTGAGACCTTTGATAATTTGTAGATAAGGGACTTTTAACTTGATTTAACAGCTTGTAATACTTTAGTTCTGCACATGTAGAATGCACAAGTTGCACAAGGAGCGTAATATCCTACCAGAGAATTTCTTTCATACAGCATATTACTATCATAAAGGAAGTGGTGTACTTTTCTTCTTCCACTTCTTCTTTTTCTTTTACTGATCATTACATGCTTTACAGTATTTCTGTTATTATTTTGTTACATAGATATTTTAGTTTACACTCTAATAATTTGTATAAATGATTATACTGGATGATGCTTGCCTATGCAATATTTGTTATCATAAAGGAATTTATAAAGCAATAAATAAATCTGTTTAACCGATGTGTTTTTGCCATCAGGTGATATGAGCAAGCTTTCTGACACTATCAATTTTTTTTCAGGATGATGCATGTAGACTTGTTCACTTTTGATCATGATGAAAGTCTTTAATAGTGATCTGAGATTTTAGAAGGTGATAGTGCAGTGGTGACTTACCAAACCAAAATTAACCATAGATGAAAGTTCATTATTATATGGACAAGAAATAGTGTGTGCATGTTTCCTGTTTCAGTGCTTTAACAATTCTCTACTCTTACCAGTCTGAGCGGCATTGAACCAGTATGTTTACTGCAGTGTTCGCGTTACGGTTCAGGTCACACCCACCCATTCTCACATCCTTGAAAAAACACAAACCGCAAACCGTTAGTTACATGTTGCACATTACATTAATGCACATCTCATTGTTATAGTAATAATATGAAAATAATAGAATAGAATATAGAATAATGATAATAATAATAATTTTACTTTTCAAGCATTTTACCACATATGAGATTTCAGTGTATTTCAGAGATTTCATGCAACACTAAAATTCACAAGTTGGAGGTAAATTTCAGAAATGAGTGACTCATCGACATGAACAGCATACATAGATGTAAACAGACAGTGTTCAAGATGCTGGGACTATTGTACAGACTACTTGCCTGAACCACTGAGCTACTCCTAGCCTAGTATTTGTGTTTATTTGTATTTGTTTCTGCAGGAAATTCCAGGATGCCACCAAAAAGAAGACAAGAGACTCATCAAGGTAAAAAAAAAGAAAAAAAAGGTAGATAGATAGATAGATAGATAGATAGATAGATAGATAGATAGATAGATAGATAGATGAATAAATAAATAAATAAATAAATAAATAAAGCACTTGAGGCATTTTGATTAAGTAATTAAGCTCTTCCTAGTGAAACATTTACAAAACACTTTTCTGGGAGACCTTTGTCATGTCAGACAGTTTATTAGTATTTTTAGGTTTTATTTCAGAATTAGATTTAACAATGCTACCAAAAGACTTTTAAAACTTTAATGGTTTTATTATTATTATTATTATTATTATTATTATTATTATTATTATTATTATTAACATTTATGCAGTCAGAGCCCATATGCCTCAAAGAAACAGAATGAAGACCAATACAAGCAAATCTAATAAAACACTATCAATACTGTTAAAAAAAAAAGTGGTCAGATATCCAACCAGAATTTTGCCAGAATTTTCTTGATGGCCACCAAAGCATCTGCTAAATGTAAAAATTGAAAACCAAATTTAGGCCTGCTGCATGTATATTTTTGACCCTGTATGTAAAATCTGACCCTGTGTTGATTTAAGAAAACGCCTACATACATATGCACCAAATGCCTTTCTTCTATTAAATTACATATTTCCTATCATCATTCTACAGCTAAAAAAAGATCAAATAATTGCATGTCCAAATATTGCCCTGATATTAATGTTCATGATAACACACAGCGTATGTAAACCTTTGACCGAAGTACTTTTCTGGTTTAAAATAAAAGCAGCAACTCTGTCAGAAATTTCTCTCACTAAGGGTTCATATTTTGTACATTGAATAAAGTATACTTTTAAAAATAAAGTAGTGTACATACAGTAATTGGAATTTATGAAAGCTTTTATCTACAAGTCAATTAAGGGTAGACTTTATATAAGATGTAACTCAGGATGGTAAGCACGGTAAAATTACTTTCGTAAAAAGTTGCTTGTAACATCTTAGCTTTTTTAAAAATAAAATAAACTCTAATGCCTGAACTACTGTCTACTAACATATATAACATATATAAAGTATAGTTATAGATTTGAATTTGAATTTGATTTAGTTGAGCTGGACATCTATGGCTATGTTCACATTACCAGCCTGTGACTCAATACAGATTTTTTAACCTGATGTAAGACAGATCTGTTTTTTTTTTTTTTTTTAGGGCTGTCTGAACATACAAAACTGTTTTTCAGAGAGGATCAAAGTCATGTTTGTACATGGTCCTAGATCAGCTATATATCCAATACAACAGCATATAAGAACTGAGAACTGTACGATTTGTAATTGAGGCAACATTTTGTCTCTGCAAATGCGTAGGGTGATGACATCATCAGTCAGCACCACTATGGGCTAGCAGTGCTAGCTACTAAATAGCTACTAAAACAGTTAAAGTGAGGCTTCAGAACCTGTACAGCTGACTAACTGCTTACCATCTTAAAGTCAAATTTGTTAGGGAATTAATAATTCATAATAATTTAAATGTGTATATGATGTGAAATAGGCCAGAAATAGGGCTGGAAAAATGTATCAACATTTTACATATTATGATACAATAATGACATGAAATATATTGTTTGGAATAACTATATGTATTGTGGTCTCCTTACATTGTCAGTTGCTTTATTATTTTTGCTGTTATGATATTAGAAAATAAGTTAAATTAAAATAAATCAATACACATCCATAGAAGGAGTTTTTCCTCACCTATTACATGTTTTTCTACAAATACAGTCTCATTTCATTTATGAGACCATTTCTAAAAATAAAAATAATAGAAATCAAAGATATAAAATGATTTAGGTGAAATTGGTTTTGAACAAAAAAAAAACTTTGAACTTTGCGGCATATAGAGTATTTTTTTGTTAACATTGCTTACACGTATTCCGCAGTTATATATTGTTGTCATTGAACTTTCAGATTTAAATTGTATTGTGTTTCTATCAAATCACGAGCACCTATCGTGTGTTGTCCCAATTATTATAAAATGCATATTTAATTTTAATTTTATGCAGGAAGAATAATGGTACAGCCAACTCAAGGACGAAATCCTAATCCAGGTACTGTATTTAAATGAGTGTACTACTGAGCTCTCTAATACCGTTTTTATTCTAATATATATTTTGCCTGTAAATGTAGAAATATTTTTTTAAATAACACAATAGATCACTGGAAAAATTGAGAATTGCACCAAGGAGTTCATACAGGTCTGGAGTTTTTTGTTTTTAAATTGATTGTCCAAAAAAAAAAAAAAATGCAGCTTTACTAAAAGTCAAGAGTTTAATGTTGACATCAGATTTGACAGAACATCTACAGATCAGATCAGGTCGATCTGATCTGTAGATGTTCTGTCAGATCTGATGTCACATGTCGCGTGTTAGAGGGCTGCACCACGGGATGTAATAATATTAATAAGAGCCCTTATGCCAGGCTTCCGAGGAGGTCAACGAAATAGGAGTCTGTGAGAGTGTTTATGAGACACATATGGGAAGACCTTCCTGTTGGGAGATAGTGTGAGATGATCTCCTCGATACCTGACGGAGTTCTGGAAACTAAAAACAAGGCTTTCTATCCTCTCGGGGCGAATCTGCCCATACCGGGGACTTATGTGTGATTCAATGCTTTTAACTTACTTACTAATGCTTACTTTTAGGATGTAGAAATACAGTACTGATTATATTTGTATTTGCATTTGTATTTGAATTCCTTTGTTTTGTCAGAGTTCCTTTTCTTCCCATTTCCAATGTGTGATATTGTGTCATTACTTTTGTCCAAGGAGTTAGAGGAAAAGTGCATCGCAAAACAAGTGCACATTCTACTCCAGGTTAGAAGACTTTTATCTTTCTTAAGGTCTGCGCACATTTAATTACTTATTTATACAGTACCTACAGCATGTGTTAACTCTATTACCCAAGGTGTGAGAGGAAACGTCCATCGCAAGAAGAGCACGAATCCTAATCCAGGTCTGATTTATTCTTTAAAACATAAATTTGAGGACAATGCATATTGTAAAAGGTGTTTATATGAGGGCTGTACCAAAATTTATCCAAAAGTAGGTATAGCTTTTTTATTAACTGACATAGCTGAATAAAATTGCCCCTGTTAGTAGACTTACTCTTCCTCTATACAACTCAACATAGTCTTCATCACAAGCCATGTGTTGTTGAACCCAACTCCAATAATTAAAAAAAATGCCCTTTGTGCGTGGAGTTTCACAGTTGATGGTGTTGTGCTGCACTTAATAATGTCTATGGAGACCATAAACACCACTGACAAGAGCAATATGCAGATTAGAGCAATTTTGGAGACCATCAACTGTGACAAAGGGGTTTTCAAAAAGGATTCGAGAGTTGGCATCAACCAAGAGGCAACTTCTGGTTTCCTCCAAACGTCAATCAATTACCATAGAGCCCCATATTAAAATGCCACAAACAAACAAACAAACAAACAAACAAACAAACAAACAAACAAACAAACAAACAAACAAACAAACAAACAAACAAACGGTTTTGGTCTCCATAGCTTTCCCATTCTTGACAACTGTATGTATGATTAATTTAATAATTATAATTAATAATATTTTAACAATATTATAATTACTTTATAAAACTGTATAATATAAAAGTATATGCTTTATAAAACTCCCACAATTGGCATGCATGAGCACCTCAACACCTGAGTGCAACCCAACCTCAACAGCAGTACAAGTACAAATACAGCAGAAAGAGCAGCTTAAATATGTATTACATTGAGTTTTGTTCAACTGTTGGTTGGTACCAATGATTGGAAGTAGTTTCAGACGAGAACTTAACGGAACACTCTCTAGAGCAAATTATAACTATTTGGATGAAGTGACCACATGAAATAGTGATTCTTGCACCCAGGCCAGACATGGCTCTGATTATTGTAAACCATCTCTGTTACCACTCGGAGCAAATGCCCAAACACACAACCATAACAAGCTGTTGAACGAGAGAAAAAAAGAGTTTAATTACAGGCTTTTAGTTAAGTCCAAGAACAGCATCTTTGGGTAAATTTCTCTAGTAGT